>JAFEMH010000478.1:0-600000 GCA_022495995.1 Adenophora triphylla var. japonica
CAAACCGATACTAGCGTTTAGCTCTAAAATTTCCCCAAACCGATCTAAACCGAACCGTTTACACCCCTAATGCGGCAGGCACCAACTGCATCATAGTAGTGGTCGCTGGAGTAGATATCAAAACCGTTAGCTTGGGAACGGAGGCAATCTCCACACTTAAATCATAAAGGCCATCTCTGAAGGCATCTCGAATCCTTCTCGAAGCCACCGACGAGTCATCGGGCAAATTCAGCCTGGGTTGAAGTTTCTTCAACTGAAATTTCTAGGGTCTTCCTCGCGGCCTCTTTTGTCGTGGGACTTTGAACCATGGGTCGGGGAGATGGCAGTGTGGGGATTGACCCAATTGTCTTCAAGATGGCAGATCGCTTTTTCTCTCAACATTCTCTTCCTCGTCCATATCTCTTCATCTCTCGGCAGGGAAAGGGTGGAAGACACTCGCATGGGGTTTTGCTCTCACTGGATTTCCTGACATGGCAGCGGCCTTCCCTCTGCGGCAATGGCCGGCCTTCTCGTGAGCAATGGCCTCTGTGAGTCATCCCCGTGCAAGGAAATCGGGATCTCCAATTCAGCTTCAGCTTACAAGTCGAAGGTTTGGCGTGGATTCCGTAAGTCACCTACGGCGACTATCTGAGCCCGAGGCGCTAGCCACGTCCGCTCTGGACACATCCATAAGCCCGAATTCTAAATTAAAACGACAAGCAATTAGTAAAATGAAATGAGGCGAGAAACAGAAGGATAGAGGCGAGAAACATACTTAATATAACATACAGTAACTTTACGGCATCGACCTTTCAGCGCGGAGGTCCACGCTCCGGCAATGCAAAATAGTTTCTGAATGAAGGTCCCAGTAGGGATAAGAATCGGGTGCAACAATGGATAGGCGAGGCTCTGCTATCGGGGCAGGTGAAGTCGGGAAGGCCAACTTGTCTAAGTAAGAAGGGCGGGATAAAATATCTCGCCACGCCAGAGAATAAGTACCAAGCCAAGTGAATAAGGCCAGGCCCGTGTCGGTGGCATCGGCGAGAACCTTAAAATTTTCTCCTCCTTGACTCTAGTGTCGCGGAAACTAGGGCTTTGCGAGTTTCAATGCGTGGATGGATATCCCCAAGGTCGCGTGGGTGGGTCCAACCCACGCGAGATGTAATGAAAAGGGAGCTGGATCGCGCTTATGAACTTTCCGGGTAAAGGAGTCAAGAGTTCTGGGTTTTTGTACTTAATGGAGAGCAGACTGTTCTCGCTGACGCCTTCTCGCCTGCGACACACTCGTATAACCATCAAATAAATGAACAAGTAGAGGGACGGAGTGTTCCTGTCTCAAGGCCCTACAGATCACTAAATAGCTTGTAAGAACCCTAATCGCATTGGGATGAAGGTCAACAATGGCGGCATGGACTTTGAACAAAACGGCTACAATAAAGGGGGTCGGTGAAATTCGGAGGCCGGCGTCCAGTTGAGATGGGTAGACAATGACACCATCAGTTCTATGCCGCATGGCGGCAAGAGACAAGTCGCCTACGTACGGCTCTATATGGTAAAGGTCAGGGTTAATCCCATACTTGACATGGTAATGTGTTTGGAAGTCCATGGAAGAGGAGCTACTAGCTCCAGCGACATCAGGGTTAGAGGAACCCTGCGAGATGGGTGGTCGCATCGAAGTCTCAGCCGCCAGAGTGTCCGATACGTCGTGAGTTGATGAGGAATTGGAAGAAGACATGTCGCTCTATCACACCGGAGCTCGACGGCTTTTTTGTTTATAGAAGTGACGACTATGTAAATTGGGGGGCTGCCGAGATAGTCGAGTGTCGAGAAAATTCGGTTTGAGAGAAAGGAAAGTAGAAGTCGCAGAGATATGAGTGCAAAGTTCATTAGTTGTGTAAAAAGTGTGCATAGGAACAAATTTGTGCAAGAAAGGGGATCCCTAATTTCTAAGGCATTCGGTATGGCGACATCTGCTCCATGTCGCCTAAGCATAAAGAAATTTGAGATCCTCGCGCGAGATCCGAGCCCATATCCCCATCTCTTTTCTGTAAAACCCCCACTTATCTTCTTTGGCTACTTTGGCCCAAATCTAACGGTCTTAGAGCATGACTTTGTCCTAGCCATTACGTGGGATAAGAAAAGACGAGAATGCAAGCGAGAATTCAAAAATATCGAAAATAAGTACCTAGAGGTTTGCGCAAGAAGGAATAGAAGCTTGAAGAGTGGTTGGAAAACGGTGGCCTGAAAATCTGGAAAGCACCGTTGGCTTCCTTCAAAAACGCCCCCATATCAGCCCAGTAGATCGAAACGCAGTGCACCGATAGAACAAGGGGAAGCCCAAGTGAAGCAAAGGAAATGGTTGAGGTGGGACGGAACGAAAGGAAAGACAATCGCCGGAAAATGGGTCGCCCGGTGATCTCTAGGAAGTAAAGGAACAAATGAGCAAGGGAGTAGGAAATGGAATTGATAGAGGGTTTTTGATCTCTTAGCCACAGAAGGGGAAAGGTTTTGGGGGAGTTTCCAAGGCGTATTTAAGAGAGTTTGATTTTTGAAATTCCCCCATTATTGCTTGTATTAATGGAAAGAGACGACACGAATTCCTGTAGAGGCAGACATGCGCCTCTAACCGCCCAATCCAATCAACCCCGAGCCGACACGTTGGCCGCAAGCAGTGTGTCACTACAGCCTCGCCAGCCAACAAGTGGCGCTGAATCCAATCCATGGTGTGATCCCCGAGTTCTCGCCGGGACCGTGAATAGTCCAAGTGGCTCGAACTTGGGGCTTCGATGCGATTATGGAAAACGGGTCAGGCCCAATCACTGGGCGTGCCCAATAGCCGGCCACGGGCCGAACCCACATGGTCCAAACCATGCAAAGCGGGCCGTGACCCAGCGCGGATACGGGAGGTCGAGGCGACTTAGTGGCGATTAGGCGCCAAACGGCGTGGATGTCAATGGGAGTTTGACCGGTCAAGCAGGGAAGGTTAAGCGAGAACATGATATATGAGGTCGACAAGACGTTATGATTAGACTTAGGGGTAAGCCCGCCTCCTTGGCTTGTTGGCCGAGGCGGCGACATGTGGAAATGTCGCCTTTCCCCCTAGTTGTCGTAAGCGACATGTATAGTTAGGCATTTTCCGGCTATGTTCGGTTGGCGCCTGAGTGCATAACCACAGCACTTTGATGGGTGATTGATGTGTGACAAAGGTAAATAGTGAAATTCCACTAACTTGAAGTTGGTTGGGACCCTTTTGGATGATTGACACGTGTCGCCGTCATGTGCGAGCGCGTGGGGGCTTGGGAGTATAAAATGGGTGAATAGTTCATTTGCGTAGGTATGTACACTCTCTCTCGTCTCTAAGCTCTCTCTCAGGGTTTACCCTCCTATTACCACTTCATCGACCTACTAATCTTACTCTCACGTCTGGAGGGGTTTAGCCTGAGCCACCCCCGGCTTAGCTTACGTGTGCGTGTGTGAATGTGTGTAGGAGACCGACCGAAGGAAGAGCGTGGTATCCTCGATTTTCGGTTCACATTACCCAGCCGTCGGATTTGGGATGGCGGCATCGGTATGTGGAAATTGCATGTATGAATTACCACACCATTGGATGTGATGGCGGAAACGGTTTAAAGTATTTTTGCAGCAATTCTCATAGTTTATAGTGTTCTAAAAAGCGCTAGGCGGATCCTAGGCGTCGGAGTCGGGCCTAGCGCCTAGGGACCCAGGCGGGGCCGAGAAATTAGACAAAATTTATATATATATATCCAAAAAATATTTGTCAAAAATAATAAAAATTAGCCTTGGCCTTGCCTTGGCTCGGCCTTGGCTGTGGCTTGCATGAGGTTATCCCACATCGGTATCAAAGCAAAGTAATATGGGCACCTGGGCTCGGCCTTGGCCGTGGTCTTGCCTTGGCTCGGCCTTGGCCGTGGCTTGCATGAGGTTATCCCACATCGGTATCAAAGCAAAGTAATATGGGCGCCTGGGCTCGGCCTTACTCGTACTTACGGGAGAGGTTATCTCACATCGAAATAAAAACAAACTAAAATTATCCCACATCGAAATCAAAACAAACTAAAATGTGGCGCCCGGGTATATATATGGGCTGAGGCTAAAGCCGGGATGGCAAGATTATTTTGGCCGTGGCCTTGAGTTTTTCCGTTTAGTCAACGCCTAATAACGCCTAGTCAACGCCTAATAGCGCCGACGTCTAATTTGGCCGATTTGCTAAAAGGCGCGGCATTTGGTCACCGCCCAGCGCCATTTTAGAACCATGGTTTACAATGCCCATGAACCAAAAACCATGATCTTGATAGGAAGACCTTAATTCATAGTAGTTAAGTGATTCTTAAAACTATGATGCATTAAAATGTACTCTGTGCTGTTTTACTGTACATCTTTAGCACCTTCGCAGACTAGCCTAAGGTTTGATTACGTTAATGTCGCACCTTTACCATGTACCAAATGTTGCGACAGTTCCATGTCACAAGCAAAAACATTGGATAACAGAAATAAGCTGACAACGTGCGCACAGCAAACAGAAAAATTAACAGATAAGTATCTGCCGGAGGTGACACCATCAGAATTCAGAAAATGAGACCATAATTTCAATAGAAAAAACATTCCATAATTCATAATAAGTTCATTTCAAAGTTATATTTAAAAAACTAGACATAACTTGATTCAATTTAACCTAAAGTTGTTCAATAGCACTACCAAAATCAGACTTACATCAAGTAAAAGCATCCAAGGTAATATTATAACTTCATCTCAGAGCACTCCACTAATCAGAACTGCACAAGCAGGCAGCCATCAGTAAAGAAGCAGATCTCGGAGAAGAAGCCATTCTATCCTCCGAGTGAACAGTCTACTTTGATCTCTGTCTCATCTTTCGGCGCTTCCTCTTCAACCTCCTCATTCTCTTCTTCTTCCACTGAAAATAGATAGGATAACAAATTTTTTCAGTTAGAAACAACTATGATAATAAGGAGGTGATACCTTCCAAAAAAAAAAAGATATTCCCCTGAGTGTACCAAAAAAAATCATTCCACATACTATTTGGGTTGTAAAAAAGGAGTAGGAGCTACATCTTTAAGATTTAATTTTATTTTTAAACTAGAATAAATCTAAACAATATGCTACAATTGTTTCAGTGATCTGTTATTCTAATGAAATCTACAATACAATACACAACGTCACAACCAGTTTACCGCCTCTTAGCCCCCATAAGTGGTGGCTGAGATTGAAAGTCACGAATTTTGATCGGCGGCCCAAATCCTCCCGCCATCCTCAACCGTCCGTAACTTTCAACTCCCCATAACCGTCCACCTCCCGTAACCGTCCTTATCTTTCCATATATGGAGGGTACCAGTTTTCAAAAATAAGATTTGACATTTCCATGGCCACCCGATCGGGAAGGAATGGGAAAGGGCGGAAGCGGGTGGGGAGAGAAAGGGAGGCTGGGACGGGAGGAGAGGTGGGTGATAGTAAAGGAGATGGTAGATTTAGTGACCGAGAGAAGAAGCGCAACGACGAGAAGAATGAGAATCGGCAGACCGGGGTTGCGACGGCGGAGGCCCGGAAGGTGAAGAGGCACGCGATGTTTAGAGACGGTGTGAGATTGGCGGATTTGGTGAGCAAGCTTGGGTTGGAGGAGGAGAGAGACGTGGGCGATGACTTACTCAAGAAAAATGAGTGGTGTGGGCAACGTTGACCGTAATGACTGATAGGGTGGGGGGTGGTGGGGTAGGATGATAGTGGCGGCCATGTGAGGGAGAGTGGGAGGCGGTGAATGAAATGTAGAGGGACGGTGGCTAGATATGATATGGGTTTAAGTATTTGAAATTGCGACGAGTTCGATCCGTGGGAATCAGAAGACGAGAAGAAATAGAGAAGAAAGAGATCGGAGAGAGGGATGGTGAGGCGAGGAATATTTAAGAGATGGTGAAGAAGTGGGTGAAGATGAAGAAATAGAGAAGAAAGAAATCGTTTAGAGAGAGAAAGAGAGATCATAGGATAGAGAGAGCCGCTGGAATGGATTGGTGGGTTAGAGTTATTTAGGGTTTGGTGGTATTTGGGCTAAGGTTTTAATTTGAACCACAAATAAAGTAATATACCGAAGAAGCAAACATGAAAAGGATTCAGCCTCTGATTTCAAATTTTCAATTGAAGTAGAAAAATAATTTTAAAAGATTATCATTTTCAGAGATTTAAACAAAAAAAAACCCATCGGAAGAAATTGGTGTCAATACAAGATTCATAAACTTAAAAATTAGGGTTTGATTAAAATAAGACATGAATGAAGATGAGAATCGGAGCGGCGTGCGAAATAGATAACTTGATCTCGGCAAAGTTCGGATTAACAGGAGCTTATGACAAGTTGATATCTTTATCATCATTTTCCCAACCCAAAACCTCCATTGATTTGCCGAAATTCATGATCTAACATCAAAAAAAAAATCTATTATACAATATAGGGCTAGGTAACTGCCTCTTAGCCCCCCATAAGTGGTGGCTGAGATTAAAAGTTGAAAATCTTATCCAGACGGGCCGAGATTTAATCTATAAAACAAAAAAAATTCGTCTAACTCCTCGCTCTCAACAAGCTACACACATCTCCCTCCATTCTTCTGGCAACCGCTCCACTCGTATTTTCCCATTTCTCTCTCTTTGTTTTGTGCGTGTGTGAAGAAGTGAAGCAAGGGTATGCTGCAAATTTGGGTTGGAATGTACGTAAGAATGAAAAAATATTGTTCTTTCTCTTCTCCAAGATTTCTCTATCCCCCAACCTTCCGAAATTGATGGGTTGTTCTAGAGAAACTGATCCAAGCCAGGGACTCCACTGAGCCTATCGCCCGCCCATTTTGTCAAATCAAATCAGACACCTTGTAGAATTCATGAACCGTTGATTGACAAAATCAAGAGAGGAATTGATGGGTTGTTCTAGAGAGAAATGGTAGTTGATGGTGCAATTTTGTTGTCGAAAGTGTTTGTGCTCGTTTGTGTGTGCGTGCGTTTGTTCTCTTATTGAATTTGGATTGAGCAGAGGGTGGGTGGTGGTTAGATTTGGAAGGAAGGGGGTGATGATAGTGGTCGGCGGCGGCGTTGTTGCTGGATCAAGCAATCGGGTAAAGGAAGAAAGGAGAAGGATGAAGAAGGGTTACCGAGAAAAATGGTGTTCGGAGGTGGATTTTCTAAATTTGTTTTTTCCCGATTTGATGAGGATAGAGGGTAGGGAGATGCTGAAGTGATCTCGGAAGGGGGTTAGAGGTGGGTGGCCAGGAAGTTTTGTGGATCTTTTGGAAAGGAGGAGGAAGATGATGATGGTGGCGGTGATGTAAAGTGAAGGGAATTGGAAGAAGAAGTTGAATGAAGAAGATGAAAAGAGAGAGAGAGGTTAAGTTGTATTTTTTTTCTTTTCTTAATTTTTGTGGGATAGAATATTTTGTTTATACCTTTTTTCTTATGACTTTTATTCATTAGAATTTTTAAGGCTTATTTTATTTATTTAAAATAATTAAAATTATAGTATCTTTATCTTCTATTACTTAGTCATTTGATGTTATTTTTATGATTCCCTAATGTTGCAATATTGTGAGTTCACATTGGACATATGAGCTTATTCTTATGACTTTTATTCATTAGAATTTTTAAGGCTTATTTTATTTATTTAAAATAATTAAAATTATAGTATCTTTATCTTCTATTATTTAGTCATTTGATGTTATTTTTATGATTCCCTAATGTTGCAATATTGTGAGTTCACATTGGACATATGAGCTTATTCTATGTTGACTCTATGGGTATTTATGCATTGATTATTCTATGTTGATTCAATATGTTAATGTTGTTCAAAGCATCGTAAATGTCATCTATTGCTAGGGAATGTGAAAAGAGATAGAGCTTGGTAAAGTTGTCTAGAAGGTAATTGCGTAGTTCTCTCTCTCTCTCTCTCCAATTGCAATATAACCTCTATATGTGTCTCTATGAACTTAATATATCACACCATCAACGTTTATCTAAATTGCGATAGGTTTATCTAAATTGCAATAGGTTTAAAGTCATGATGCCGACAAGTTGCATGTTTTTTAAAGATCCCTTCGTGGTGATTTCGGATAACAATAAATTGAAGCATTTTTTTTAGTTTCAGGGTCTCATTGGGATGCCTTTTGTCACTTTCATTTGTGGTCAAAGTTCTTATACTATTATGAATTTCTTAGTAGAATGTAACAAAGACATTTGTATTTCAGGTGAAATTCACAAGATTTTTCTTTTTCTTTCATACATTTAAGAACCTTTATTAATTGTTGTATAAATAGTTTCGTGTGCGTTTTTATGGTGGTGCTTTAACCATACATAGCAATCGACATGTTTTCAATTTCTCAATCGCAGAGGATGTACTACACTATTGTAGGACCGACTGATTGCATACTGTCACCGTGCCATTGGCACGAGTAAAAGAGTAATAGTAGGACTACAATATGACTTGCTCGAATTAGGCCCAAGTACCATGAATTTGGAATAATATATTAGGAGTGAAAACAAAACAGAAACCGCATGTAACCAACAAAGAATGTCGTGGCTAATGTAATGAAGTAGGGCTTTATCAATACAAAAAATGAACTTTTTGGCCCTCTCCAGAAATGGAGCTCATTATATAGGCAGCTATAATTCTAATCAAACAAGCAGACATTAGTGAACTCATGTATACTTGCTTCAATTACATATGCATCACATGGAAATGGAACAATGTAATCAAAAATTCAGAAGAAATTTTTGCAGCAATTGATGAACTAAAATTGCAGACTATATATAGTTAATACATAACATAACAATTATATGCAGCAAATCAACCGGATCATAATCACACGAGAGTATAAACTAAAAAAAAATCGACAATAGATTGTATAGAGAAACAGAAAAGTTAGTATTTTGCAGCAATTGATTAACGATGAAACTTAGTTTAAGAACCCTAAAGAGTAAAATGTACGAAATTCGGAAGAAATTTTTGAACCAGACGAGAAATCATAAGAATTGAAATCGATTTGATGGATAGATCTGGATTTAGGCTAGAATTATAATACCTTCGCTCGCATCTTGGATCAAATTTGCTTTTGATTTTCTCCGGCTGTCTTTGTTCGCCGAACCCTACAGAGGAAAGAGGGATGCTCCGCGTAAAACCAGAGATGTAGGCGCTCGTTGATATTTATATCGAGAGGGTTGAAGTTAAACCCTAGCATATTATGGGCCTAACAGAAAGCTTTGTTTGTCAATGGGCTCAGTTTTTAACCCATGGTTCAGTTATTTAATCCATGGTATATTTAATAAAAATACGAAAAATTTAACAAATATATCAAATAATTTCATAAAATTGTAAAAATAGAGGTTATAAAAGATGAGCAACAATCGTAAACTTAATTAAAAACAACTGTAAATTAAGTAAAAGATCAATATTAGCCGCTCAGATCAATTTCCGAAAATAAGTGAGCTCCACTTGAAGTTTTGTTAAAACGGAAAGAAACGAAGAAATTATTTTTGTCTAATGGTTTTTACTTGGACGTGCGCAAAGAAGATTATTTGCTTATACCTATAGATTTATTATATTTTTTATGAAAATTTGAAAAATTATGAAAAAAAATACTCTAATACCTAGTTATAAAAGCTATTTTAGTCTTATACATTTTGTATATAAACAGATTGTTTAATAAAATATGAGGCTTTTATTATTTTAAGAAAAAAAATGAAAAATTGTGAAAAAATACTCTTATACATTAAGGTATAAGAGTAATTTTAGTGTTACACCTTGGGTATAATAGCGTGTTGGAAAAATATGTTGTGTGTGAAGAAAATTGTGTATTTTCCTTACATGAATCGTTTGTCATTTGACATAGATTATTGTGGGTTCATATTCCACTCCATGTGAACATTGAAATGGTATATCTAGATGTCCAATTTGAGATTGAATGAGAAAGATATGATAGCTCAAATTTGATGGGTTTAAAGTGTAAATTTTAGAATTTAACACCACTTTATTGATGTCTCATGATTCCTAGATTAATGAGAAATTAATAGAGGATCATTACCTTGGAATTAGGGGTTACAAAGTGTGGAATTAAACCCTATTAATACAAGGTAATGACTCACATATTAATACAAGAATTAATTGATGGTCCCATGATTCCTAGTTAATGAGGATTAAGAAGGAAAGTCATGACATGGACTCCCATACTAATTGTTGAAGCTATAACTAGAGAAACTCACAACAAATGAGAACAACTTTTTCATCAATCTTTTCTCCTCCCCTTTGCAATTTGTTCATCTTCTTTTTTGGCCTCCTAGAAATTTATCCATGGTTTTTGTCCAAGCATAGTGAGATTTCTTTGGAGATTCTAGCTGTCTTGCAAGAATAGTCTGGTTCGTCCGTTTTATCCCGGGAGGCGAACATCCAAAAAAACCTCAAGCACAATCCTTCGATGGGGGCGAATTTGTCTTAAGATTGTTAGACAAAATCTTACAATAAACACAAAAGAGAAAAGAATTACAATATATTTATTGATACAATGTACAACATAAATTTAAACAATAAGAAATAAATGTATGTTGATCGCCTTACCTTTTGGAGAGGTTTTTCCAAGAAAATAATGAGATGTACATATGAAGTATGGCAATTACTAAAGAAATTGAATTTGGTTACTAAATGGTGGATTATGTTTCAAAAGTTATGTTAATGAAAATTGTGCATATTAGTATATGATTCAATAAGTTTGAATATATATAGAAATCAAAAGAAAATAAAATAAATGGAAATCAAGTATTGATGTCAAATTCATGGAAGTGAACCGTTTACACCCCTAATGCCTACACCAACTGCATCAAGTAGTGGTCGCTGGGGAACCTAAAGAAAATGTGCTAGTTTGTAATGTCATTGTATGACTCGAAGCCCCGACGAGTCTGGGCTTTCTGCTGAAGTTTCTTCAATGGTTTCTGGGGTCTTCCTCTATCAATGCTGGGACGAACCAGGTTTGGGGAGATGGCAGTGTGGATTGACCCAAGTCTTCAAGAATGGCATCGCTTTCTCTCTCAACATTCTCTTTATCATCTCTCAGGGAAAGAGTGGAAGACCTCATGGGGTTTTGGCTCTCACTGGATTTCCCGACATGGCCGCCGGCCTTCTCTGCGGCAATGGCGGCCTTCTCGCGAGCAATGGCCTCTGAATCATCCCCGTGCAAGGAAATCGGGATCTCCAATTCAGCAGTCTTTTACAAGTCGGTTTGGCGTGATTCCGTAAGTCACCTACGGCGACTATCAGAGCTCGAGGCGCAGCCACGTCCGTCTGGACACATCCATAAGCCCGAATTCTATAACTTTACAAAGATCGACCTTCCAACTGGCAAGGTCCACACTCAGCGGCAAAATAGTTTTCGGAATGAAGGTCCCAGCCGGGATAAGGATCGGGTTGAACAATGGATAGGCGGGGCTCACCATCGGGGCAGGTGAAGTCAGGAAGGCCAACTTGTCTAAGTAAGGAAACATAGAATAAGGCCCGTGAATAAGGCCACCCGTGTCGGTGGCATCGGCGAGAACCTTAAAACATTGAAATGGTATATCTAGATGTCCAATTTGAGATTGATCAACCTAGTGTCGCGAAACTAGGGCTTTGCATGTTTCAATCGTGGATGGATATCCCCAAGGTCGCATGGGTGGGTCCATTTTAGAATTTAACACCACTATTGATGTCCCATGATTCCTTGTAATGAAAAGGGGAGTGGATCGCGCTTATGAACTTTCCGGGTAAAGGAGTCAAGAGTTTGGGTTTTTGTACTTAATGGAGAGACGCTCGGTGACGCCTTCGCCGCGACACACCGTATAACCATCAAATAAATGAACAAGTAGAGGACGGAGGGTTCTGTCTCAAGGCCCTACAGATCACTAAATAGCTTGTAAGAACCCCAATCGCATTGGGATCCCATGAATACAAGGTAATGACTTCCATATTAATACAAGGATTAATTGGGAAGTCATGACAACAATGGCGGCATGGACTTTGAACAAAACGGCTACAATAAAGGGGGTCAATGAAATTCGGAGGCCGGCATCCGGTTGAGATGGGTAGACAATGACACCATCAGTTCTATGCCGCGTACGGCGGCAAGAGACAAGTCGCCTACGTACGAAAACAACTTTTTCCATCAATCTTTCTCCTCTCCTTTGCAATTTGTTCATCTTCTTTCTTTGGCCTCCTAGAAATTTATCCATGGTGATTCTACTAGCTCCAGCGACATCAGGGTTAGAGGAACCCTGCGAGATGGGTGGTCGCATCGAAGTCTCAGGCGCCAGAGTGTCCGATACGTCGTGAGTTGATGAGGAATTGGAAGAAGACATGTCGCTCCTATCACCGGAGCTCGACAGCACCTGTTTATAGAAGTGACGACTAAATTTATGTTGTACATTGGTAAATTGGGGGTGCGAGATAGTCGGTGTCGAAAAATTCGGTTTGAGAGAAAGGAAAGGTAGAAGTCGCAGAGATATGAGTGCAAAGTTCTGTTGTGTTCGACACCTTGAGAAGAATGATCAAGCGGTGTAGTTGAGTTGCAAAGTAGTCCGACACAAACTTAATCTGTGCATAGGAACAGATTTGTGCAATTTAACAATTCAAATAATTAAACGCCGCCTTGTATTTGCATTTTTAATTAAATCATAAATATTGCTCCTAATGTTGTAGCTGCAGGGTAGCAGTACCTTATCATCCGTTTAGCCTTGACTGAATTTACAGGTGTCAAGATATGATTCCTTAATACAGCGAAAAGGGGGATCCCTAATTTCTAAGGCATTCGGTATGGCGACACCCGCTCCATATCGCCTAAGCATAAGGCCGAGATCCTCGCGCGAGATCCGAGCTAAGCGGGAACTACTCTCCCATCACTCATCTCTTTTCTGTAAAACCCCCACTTATCTTGATCTCGGTGCCATTTTGGCATTATCGATTCCGGCGTCTGACCGTTTGCTGTTTTGGAATTTTGTGCGGTCAAATTTCATCGTTATCAAATCTAACGGTCTTAGAGCATGACTTTGTTGCATGATCGGCTGAATTAAGATGGCTTCAGCTTGCATTAATAATATTGGTGTGTCGCCGGATAACTTTTTGGATAAGTACCTAGGAGGTTTGCAAAAGGAATAGAAAAGTCCTCGTATGTCGTTCGGGAGAGAAATGTCTGGTGCTGAGGTTGGAAAAACGGTCGGAAAATCTTGAGCACCGTTGGCTTCCTTCAAAAATGCCCATATCGCCAGAGATCGAAACGCAGTGCACCGATAGAACAAGGGGAAGCCCAAGTGAAGCAAAGCCTAGGTTGAGGTGGACGGAACGAAAGGAAAGACAATCGTCGGAAAATGGGTCGCCGGTGATCTCTAGGAAGAAACGGATCTGGAAGTTACTGACGCTGATTTTGGTGGTTTTGAATTCAGACTGGAAGATCCGGCGGATATGCTTCCTGCCGATGAGCTCTTCTCCGATGGGAAGCTTGTTCCGCTCCATCTGTCAATGATACGACCGGCTGTGGTTTCTGATGCTCCGTCCGGAATTACATCGTTTTGATCTCTTAGCCACGAAGGGGAAAGGTTTTGGGGGAGTTTCCAAGGCGTATTTAAGATGTCTGTTCTCACCAAAGGCTCCAAGGTGTTCGAGTAGGTGGAAGGAACTTCTAGGTTTGCGGAAACTGTACCAAAACAGCAATGCCAAGCAAGATAACAGGAAATCGACACCGTCCGTGACATCTCAGAATAGCAATGGAGCAAAGTCTATTAGACACTTTCTTCATCGGAGCTCCAAATCTTCCGATTCTTCTCTTAATCTTCCGCTGCTCAAGGAAATGGATAACGAGTTTATTTCCGTATCTTCTCGCACTTCTCGTTCATCTTCTTCCTCCGGTCACGATCATGACGACCTTCCTCGACAATCTCTAGATTTTGTGAAGCCAATTCCTAGAGGCGTGCGCTAACCGCCCAATCCAATCAACCCCGAGCCGACACGTGCCGCGCAGTGTCACTGAGCCTCGAGCAACAAGTCGTGTCATCAGTGATCGTGAAAGTTCTCGCGACTGAATAGTCCAGGGCTTGAACTCTTCGATGCGATTATGCGGGTTGGGCCCAATCAGGGCTGAATCCTCACGGGCCGAACCCACATGGTCCAAACCATGCAGGGGCCGTGACCCAGCGCGGCATTGGAGGTCGAGGCGACTTAGGGCGATTAGGCGCCAAATGGCAGGATGTCATGGGAGTTTGACCGGTCAAGAGGGAAGGTTAAGCGAGAACATGAAATCCTCCTAGACTTAGGTTGGTGAAATCGAGGGCGGCATTGCCGGAAAACGGGATTAGACTTAGGGGTAAGCCCGCCTCCTTGGCGATTGGCAGGGGCGACATGTGGAATGTCGCCTTTTCCCTAGTTGTCGCCCAAGCGACATGTATAGTTAGGCATTTTCCGGCTATGTTCGGTTGGCGCCGAGTGCCTAACCCTACCGCACTGATGGGTGATTGATGTGACAAGGCCGTTGATAGTCCACGAATGAATGCATCTGGCAAGATCATATATCACAGTCTGGAGAGGAGTTCAAGCAGTCCAAGCAGTTTGAACGGTGGCCCAGATTCAAGCAAAAAATTGAAAGGTCATATTCGGCCAATGTTAGAATCACGCCGGTTCTCAATGTCCCCGTTTGCTCTCTTATAGGATCGTCAAAGTCCGGTGGTGTTTTCGGCTTTCCTATATTTTCTTCCCTCATGCGAAGGCACGTGGGGGCTTGGGAGTATAAAATGGTGGTGGAAGTATAAACGGAAATAATGGAGGAACGAATCGAAGCCAACAGACTAATGACAAGAACCGGACGGATAGAACCTGAAAACAGAGGTGGTCTTTTACCCTTTATCGGTTTATCCAGTTTTAGCTTCCTGTTTTAAATTGGGGTTATAGTTCATTTGCATGGTATGTACACTCTCTCTCATCGAATTTTCGTTCAAATCTATGTACATAAACTAGGGTTCTATTACTGAATTTCCTTCCCCAATCTTGTTATTTATGCTAACTTCATTGACCTACTAATCTTACTCTCACGCGGAGGGGTTTAGCCTGAGCCACCCCGGCTTAGCTTACGGTCTTAATTGAACCTCGTGCAACCGTCGGATTTGGGATGGCGGCATCGGTATGTGGAAATTGCTTACTACATACATTTTTTACAAAAAGGTTTATAAAAAAAGTTATGAATTTTTAAAGAAATGAAAGTTAACGGTTTTTTGAAAAAAGTTAACTTTCAATTTTTTTTTGGATAAATAAGACTATTTTAAACTTAAGTTATCTACATACATTTTTTGAAAAAAGGTTTATAAAAAAAGTTATGAATTTTGAAAGAAAGAAAACTTAACTTTTTTAAAAGAAACAAGTATATAAAAGAAAAAAGGGACGGTACCCTTAAATTTTATTAATCAAAATAAAATTACAAAGAGGGGGACAACCAACCTTACCCTTTTATAAATAAGGGGGGACATTTAGGAGCCTTTACCTCAACCTAACTATTACAATTAATTAAAAATAAATCTAATCTAAAGTCTAAACTAATCTAATTAAAATAAAAATTAATCTAAAACATCATTCATTCATCACTACTTTCCGTGGAGTCCTCGACATCGTATTGATATCTTGGATCCAATAGATCCTCATCATAAGGCATGTCTTGTTGCCTTTTTTCCGCTCTAACCCAATCGCCAAGTAAAAGTTGATGTTCCAAGTTTTCACTTGTTAGTTGAGAACGTCTTTCATCCAAAACATTTCCACCAACGCTAAATGCCGATTCAACCGCCACCGTTGAAGCGGGAGAGGCTAATACTTCTTTAGCAACTATGGAAAGTATAGGATAAATGTCTTTCCTTCTTGACCACCATTGTAAAACATCAAATTCATTTGAATTTGGATCTTGATTTAATTCAAAGTTTGTAGTGAAATACGTTTCTAACTCCACGGGAAGGTTTGATGATGATGAAGATGAACCTCGAGAAGGACCATATTTTTTACTATACAAATTTGCAATAAAACTATATGGATCCCCACTAGTAAAACTTGGTTGAGAAGTAGAGGAATCATATTCATGTTGTTGGCTTTGAGAAGTGTTTCCATATAAGGCATTATACTCATTAAAAGGTTAATCAAATCATTTTTTGTGTCATTAACAATAATTGACGGAAGTTCATAACTACCGTCACCATCGGGATATAATTTCATATAATAATAAGTTATAATGGACTCTAAATCATCTAATTTAACTCGAGGATCTAATAACTTTGCAACCAAGAAAAGAGACGGAATAGTGTCAAAATATTTAAGCCACTTTTGTCTCATGTTAAAAATGCATTGGTTTAAAATAGGGCAATCTTTTAAATTGTCAAAAATAGTAACAATTGCAAGTGATGGCGGAAACGGTTTAAAGTATTTTGCGGCAATTCTCATAGGATAATAAACTCCCGAAAAAGCCAAAGTAGCGGTATTAAAAATCTTTAACAATTCACATAAATTAATGCATGCATTCCAATGATGAGTAAATAGAGGTTCATGATAGCCAACTGACATAAAAAATTGCGTTAGGAGATCTTTATAAGCAAAACCATCGCTTAACATTTTATAGGTGGAATTCCACCTAGTTGGAACATCGTAAGTAAAATATTTGTCCGGCACACTTTTACTTCTTAAAAACTTTATCCACTTTTTTGTATTAGAATTTTTTGAAATAAATTGAAGAGCTCGTCTAATTGGCTTAACATAAGTTTCTAATGCATCTAAACCATCTCTAACACATAAATTAATTATATGACATAAACATCTAATATGAAAAAACTTACCCCCAAGTGATGTTCTAAAAGCGCTAGGCGGATCCTAGGCGTCGGAGTCGAGCCTAGCGCCAGGGACAGGGGCCGAGAAATTAGACAAAATTTATATATATATATCAAATGAAATAGTAAATATTTTATTTAAAATACCATATTCAATAAAAATCTCAAGCAATTTCGCACAAGCAAAATGTGGCGCTGGCTCGGCCGGCCTTGGCTCGGCCTTGGTCTTGACCTTGCGGGAGGTTATCCCTCAAAATCTTTGTAAGCAATTAATCTTTTTTGGATTTTCCATGAATTATCTATCCAATGGCAAGTAACGCCCAAATAAGTATTTCTTTGCCAATGATCACTCCAACCATCGGCACAAATTGAAACTTTATTTTCTAATTTTGATAAAACGCCAATTAAATCTTTTTTATATCTTTCAACCACTCTAGTAATATCACGTACGAGATTCGTTAAAATGGGGCGCTGGGCTCGGCCTTGGCCGTACTTACGAGAGGTTATCCCACATCGAAATCAAAACAAACTAAAATTATCCCAAAGGCGAGCAAAATTTTCATAAAAATCACAATCCGCAAAATTAAAAGGAAGGCCTTTAACGCAAATAAATTTGGCTAGTTCATCCCTATAAACCCACTTGTCAAGGTCACCGCCCAGCGCCATTTTAGACTACGTTGAAATTGTAATTGAGTTTGCGAAGCGGAAATGCCAAGTTTCTCGGGATGTTTTGACGCCAAATGCCCGTTGAGCGTCCCATGCCCTCCGCCTCTTTTGAATGCGTAAGTCGCATTACAATAGTTGCAACATGCTCGAAAATTATAAGACAACGTGCTCACAGCAAACAGGATGGTTTAGCCTAAAGCTGTTCAGTAGTCAATTTCAACTTGTTCTTCTTCCTCATTTTGTTGAATATTTGGATTTTGATGATCAAAATCATCGTTGGGGAGGAAGAATCAACAACGGACTTGCCTAAATTGCTTCTTCTTTGATTTGTAGCCATTTGTATAAGAGAAAATGAAGTTTGGAAACAAAACGGAGCTTAAAAATGGATGAAAATGGAGAAAAGCACTAATTTCGTTAGAAAACTAAGCGAAAATGGAACAATATTTAAGGAAAATTGGATGAGGGTGAGAGTATATGTGAATATTTGAGAGTAGAAGAGAAAGAGTAGAGAGAAATAAGGTGGAAATAAAATGGGAGGAGGAGGGTGATATTTATAGTTAGTAAATTAGGCAAAAACATTTTTAATATGCTACAATACAATACACAACGTCACAACCAGTTTACCGCCTCTTAGCCCCCCTTAAAAATAACGGCTAGTTTTTGAAAAAGTAGCCGTTGAATTTTGATCCGACGGCCCAAATCCTCCCACCATCCTCAACCGTCCGTAACTTTCAATTATTAAAGAGTATATATACACAAACCTTAAGCTACGATATGGAAAGGATAATTACATATGGAAAAGATAATTACGAATAATTAAGGATATATACAAAAACTAAACTTTGGTAAGTGTATCAATCTCTTATATGGAGGGTACCAGTTTTCAAAAATAAGATTTTCCAATCTTGCACATGAGATCTTGTAGAAGGAATGGGAAAGGGCAGAAGCGGGTGGGAGAGAAAGGGAGGCGGACGGGAGGAGAGGTGGGGGATAGTAAAGGAGATGGTAGATTTAGTGAAGAAGCCGACGACAGAAGAATGAGAATCGACGACAGGGTTGCGACGGCGGATGGAAGGTGAAGGGCGACGCGATGTTTCCGAGACGGTGTGAGATTGGCGGGGGGCAACTTGGGTTGGAGGAGGAGAGAGACGTGGGCGACGACTTACTCAAGAAAAATGAGTGGTGTGGGCAACGTTGACCATGACAATGGGGTGGGGGGTGGTGGGGGTAGGATGATGGTGGCGGCCGTGAGGGAGAGCTCGTAGATTTTGACTCGAGTTCAATCCATGGGAATCCGACGAAGAAATAGAGAAGAAAGAGATCGGAGAGAGGGATGGTGAGGCGAGAGAGATGGTGAAGAAGTGGGTGAAGATGAAGAACAAGATGCTTAATACGGGATTGAAATCTCGGATTAGCGGCAAAGGTAGGTAGCTCCCATATTATCGCAGATAAATAAGCGTAGTACTTGACGAGGAGACAATTCCAGTAATGAGATTTACGACCGGTACTGGCAGAAGTAACGACTACGCGCCAGTATTCGCCTACGTAGAAGATCACAGCGAGTCAGTTGTTTTCTCGAGCTCCAAGAAATAGGATTTTAAAGGAGGTAAACAATATGGCACGGCCAAGGTTGTAATCATCCTTATTTCCACTTGATCGGAGTCGGGTAAAGTGCATGAAGAGATGGAAGAGGAGTCGCAAAGGTCGGAGAAGCCAGGGCCGTGACAAGATGATAGTACCCGCCCAAGTAACGAAGAACCCGTTTAAGAGCTCCCAGTGTATGTCGGTGGGGCGGTCGCAGAGCTGATAACCCCCATTATTGACGGCCGAGATTAAAAGAAGAAATATGCGGACGAGTCGGGGGAGATGTGGAGACCCCGACTAGGCCGAGATACTCGGTGGGAGTGGAGAGAGAAGCTGCCGAGTCATGAAAGTAAGAGAGATTAAGAGGCCATAGGGGTAACTCCCCGCTCTCAACAGTTACACATCTCCCCTCCATTCTTCTGGGAGTGGTTTGGCGGCTTCCGTATGTGACTTAAGAAGAAGATCTTGTATGTATTTATGTTGGGTAGAAGAATACCATCGGGGGTGAGGAATAAGCTTCAACACCGAGAGAAAATAGGAAAAAGATTGCCCAAATGCTTTGAGCGAAAAACGTGATGAGAGAGGAAATAAATGAGTGAAGAAGAGAAGAATTAGAGCCCGTGATAACGTATCGTCGACGTAGACCAAGAGATAGATAATATGCGGGAAGGAGTGATGAAGAGTAAAAAGAGATTAAAGTCAGAGACACCTGATTGACAAAACCTAAGGAAAGTAGATAGGACCGAAGTTCATTGTACCGAAGCACGTGGTGCTTGTTTGAGACATAGAGCTGTGAAGTTCTACATTGTTTCACATGAGACATGAGAAGAAGTGAACCGGGTGATGGCAAATTTAGGGGTTGGACCGTATAGACATGCTTGCTTTTAATGAACCTTGAAGGAAGGCATTATTTATGTCGACTTGACGGATGGACGATTGATGAGGTTATGCAGTAGAGCAGAAAACAAGACGGATGGTGGCGGGTTTGGCTCCAGCAATCGGGTAAAGTTGAAGAATAGGAGAATAGGACGTTGAACAGGACGTTACTGATGAAAACCATAGCGGCAGTCGGAGCTTTAGCGATCAATGGACCCACGTTGAGTTGTATTTGGCCCAGTACGCGGAAAACCCATTTGCACCCAATTAAATTTTGAGAGGGTGAAGGCGGAACGAGGTCCCAGTTTTAGTTTTATGAGGATTGAGAGATGCAAGTGCATTGAACTCGGTTGCATGGCACATCTCGCCAAACTCATGAGCGACTTTTAAGATCCCCAGTAACGATGATGGTTGGCTCGGAGATGAGGGAAGAGGAAGAGATACATGAAGATTTAGTTTAGTGATAGGGTTTACGAGAATGCCACTTTGTGATCTAGTATGAGGCCTAGGAGGAAGAGAGAGGAGGAAGGGGCTTAGGGGAGGAGATATGTGGAGATGGGTAGTGTTCTTTTGGTTGATGGCGAAGTGCGGTTTTGATGGCCCGAAGTGGGGCCCGGATTTGGCCAGACCGGGGGAATTATACAGGAGAGAGTAAAAAGAGGAGGAGATGGGCGGAGAATGCGCGAGGGGTGTGGGCACATTTAAGATGGGGGAGGGGAGGGCGGTGGATAAAGTATCTTTATCGGAGGAGAAAGTAGGTGGAGAAGAATGTGGAGATATTGTGAAGGTAGAGACGAGACGAATGAGGGAATTAGAGGAAGGGTCGCGGTCGTCAGCTAGGGAGTAGTGAAAATAGATGGAGATTGGTATTGTTGGGTGGTGGTTAAAGAGGAGAAGGGAAATGTTGTCTCGATAAATTTGACATGCCGGGAAGTGTATATTTTATTTGTGGTAGGATCAAGGCAATAATAGGCACTACTGTGTGGCGAGTAAGCCAGAAGCAACACTATGAGGAGTGGATGCAGGTTCAAGTTTATGAGAGGTGTATGGGCGTAACCAGGGGTAGCACAAGCAACCAAAACTACGTAACTTGGAGTAATTGGGTGGGTGATTGTGAAGAGTAAGAAAGGGAGATTTATAATTTAGAGTGGGAGTGGGAAGACGGTTAATGAGATAGCAAGCCGTGCTAAAGGCAGGTGGAGTGTGGCAAGGCATGAATTAAGAGCGAAAGTCCCGTTTCAACAATGTGACGGTAGCCGACGTTCGATTGCAGCGTTGTGTGTTGCGGGTGTGGGGAGGAGAGGTAAAGTGGTTAATGCCAAAAGAGGCGAGAGTGGGGCGAAGGCCAATATATTCACCTCCATTATCGTTATAAATTGTTTTTATTGAGCGATTGAAGAATTTTTCGACTAAGAGTTTAAAACGAGTGAAGATGGAAGTGTCATCGTTTTTGTGTTTTAAAGGATAGAACCATTTGTATTTGGAATGATGATCAACAAAAATTAAGTAGTATTTAAAACCATCGTGAGAGAGAAGAGGTGAGGTCCATACATCGCTATAAATAACATCAAGAGGTCCATTAGACTGAATTGAACTTTCATAAAACGGTAATTTGTGGCTCTTAGAACAGTCACAAGAATTACAATGAAATAGAGTTGAACTAGGAATGTTTAAATCAACTATGACTAATATGCCTAAGAATAGGATAGGACGGATGACCAAGACGATGGTGCCAATTTGAAGTTGTCGTGGTGACGGAATGAATGGATGGAGAAGTAGGATTCCACTCGTAAACGCCGGACTTAGTTTGACCTTGGAGAAGAGTTGTGCCCGAACAAATGTCCTTCACAACATAAGAATTGGGTAAGAAAGTAATTGAGGCATTATTATCACGACAGAAGGTAGAAATAGAAATGATATTGCGGGAAATAGAAGGAACATGAAGAACATTTTTTAAATGAAAAATAGACGAAGGAGAAGAGAGAGAGAGTGAACCAGTGTTTGAGATATTCAGGCCGGAGCCATCCCCGATAAGTAATTCCTCAGTCCCATCATATGGTGCATGAAGCGCAAGATTATCAAGATCATTTGTGGCATGATGGGTCGCACCACTGTCTAGAAGCCATGCCAGAGAAGAAGATTTAGTAGCAGTGGCAGTGTGGGCAGAAGGGTGTGAGCCCATGTAGGTGCGATGAGATGTCCGAGTGGTACCAGATGGGTGGTTTGGCGTGTTGGATGAATGAGGATTCGGGTTTGGGACAGTTATGTGAGGGTGGAGTTGGCGAAACATGGGACATTGTGAAAGATAATGGCCAGATGTACGGCACCATTGGCAGCGCCCCTTAAAGGGTACTGCAGGTCTTGCAGAGGTGTTGTGAGATACCGAGCCAGGTGTGTGAAGGAGACCAGCAGAGGAGGGATTGGGTCGAGATGAGAAGGAGCGACTAGGATTAGGGTTTCGGGCCGCGTAGTTGACAGAAAGAGGGAAGGAAGGAGTGGTTTTGGATTTGAGTTTCAATGAGAGTTCTTTGGTTATAAGCTTCTCGTGCAGTTCATTGAAAGAAACGGGGTTCTCACGGTTTTGGATGGCGGTGATGACACTGTCATAATCGGGGTCCTGAAGTTGATCAAGAACACGATCAACAACATCTTCGGGGTCAAGAGGGCGACCGAGGGATGCTAACTGGTCAGTACAGGTTTTAATCTCTTGCATGAATTCAGAGACGGAGCGGGTTCCCTTAGTGATGTTACGCAGGTGATCCTTAAGCTGTTTGAGATGACCCTTTGATGGGTTGGCATAGGTTTTACTAAGGGTTCGCCATGCATCTAGGGTTGTTGGACAGAGAGAAATAAGAGGGACGAGAGAGGCAGATAAGGAACCTGCCAAGGCTCCGAGTATGAGTTTGTCTTGGCGGAACCATGTGATGTAGGCTGGGTTGGAGATGGTGGCGTTAGGATTGGGAGAGTTGGTGTCGGCGGTGGGTTGAGTGGTAGTGTTGGTGTCAGTAGTGTCACCAGTGGTAGGAGTAGTAGGGGAAGCAACTGTGGTGGAAGCAGTGGGTGTGGCAGCAACAGTGGTAGGGGTAGGCGGAGCAAGTAGGGTTTTTGGGGGGGCTAGATAAGAAACATCTATGAATTTGTAAAGATCAAGACCAAGCAGGGTGGCCTCAATCTGAGTTTTCCAGGAGATGAAGTTGGTTGGGGTTAATTTGAGAACGTGAGAGAGGGATACAACGGCAGCAAAGAGGAGGCGAAGGCTCGGCGGAATTGTGAAGAATCTGGAAGTCGGCAGTAGCCATTGAAGGAGGTAGGAGGAGAAGAAAAAAAATTAAGATCTGAGGGCTTTGATACCATATAGAAACGAGAGAGAAGAAGGAAGGAAAAACTTATTTTATTATTGAATTATTAAAGAGTATATATACACAAACCTTAAGCTACAGTATATGGAAAGGATAATTACATATGGAAAAGATAATTACAGAATAATTAAGAATATATACAAAAACTAAACTTTGGTAAGTGTATCAATCTCTAATACCGACTTCTGACCTGAAAACAGAACTCACGACTAGCCGGAATGGTTTTCGGCGAAGACCCTTCAACGTGAGAGTAATTATGGAGTATTTGAATGCTTAAATATTATAATGAACATATGTATTCAAAATAACAAAAAGTCATTACCTTGAAACGGTTGATATTGCTCTGTATTTATAGTTGTTGATGAGAGATGTAACTGTAGTAGGATTGTGTAAAATCCATTTAATCTCGGATCAGATATACATAAGAGATCTTGTCCATGAGTAACTCCTAATTTGTAGGGAGTCCGTTATGGAATGAGTTGTATTCACGCCTGGACTTTGTTGGTCGTCACGTACTATGATAGGTCGATGTCGCCTGTTTAGGTATAAGTCGACCATGGCCCGATGGATAGGATCGGGCCATGCCCAAACTAAGTTCTGTATCGTATGTCGGACGATAGCTAGGTCGGGACCACGTAGGTCGGACAATGAGCTAGGTCGACTGATCTGACTGATGGGCCATAAGCCTGATAATAATTGGGCCTAGCCCAATGAGAATGTGGTGGCCATAATATGTAAATAATAAGGTTTGCTCGTTGGGCCTAGGCCGTCACTTTTATTCCGTTCAGTGACCCCTAACTATCTGAGTTGATTTTTATCGATCAGGAAGTTAGAGAAATTTTGATGGAATTTGACTAGAACTTAGGTAGATGCTCGAAAACTGTTTTTTACATTAATTGTGAATTAAGCGTTGGAACCTAAAAATCTTTCCACTTCAGGAACAGATTAACAAGAGCATATAAGGAAAATCCTTTTCCTTTTTGGTTATTTACAAATTTCCATTCCTTGGGCGTCCCATTTGAAGGAGCACAGCCCAAAAATGGAATTTTTTTTATTACGTCTTTATTTGTGGGACCCACTTGTAATACTCACAATAAATGTCACTAACTTTTCCATACTCCACTTTCTCTTTTCTACATCACTCTTCACTCGCATATTTATTCCATAATACTCTTTTTCTATTTTCTACATGACTTTTTTTAATTTCCTTGTAAAAAGCAAAAACTTTGTCCTACGAACGGAACGGAGGGAATACTTCCTCCGTCCCAGCTCACTTGACACTTATTTTCATTTTAATCCGTCCCAGCTAACTTGACACTTTCCAAAATAGCCTACTTTTTATAATTTTATATTCACTCTACCCCACCACTCATTCTCTCTCTTCATTTTTCACCACTCAATTTATTCAACCAACACTACTATTTACCCCACTCATTCTCTCTCTTCATTTTCTACCTCACATTTTTTTTATTTTATTCTTTTTTCTTAGTTTCCGTGTCCACCTCTTGGGTGTCAAGTGAGGTGGGACGGAGGGAGTACTCCCTCCGTCCCATAAAACATTACCCATTTTACTATTTTGGGAGTCCCACTTTAAAGTCCCACTTTTCTAAAAAGGAAATTTTTTAATACTTCTTTATTCATGGGACCCACTTGTCATACTCACAACACTTTTCAAATTTACTATTCTCTCCACTTATTCTCTCTCCTCCCACTCACAATATCTAGTTTAATAACATTATTTCTTATTTTTCATTCTCAACAGTAAAAGGGTAATATTTTGTGGGACGGAGGAAGTATATTTTAAGAAAGTGTACGTGGGCAATTTGTCTCGTATGAGGGTGGAGGAAGTTTCCTTGTCCGTGTTCGTTGGCACTATTAAATATAAAGCACGTTTAGGCACTGTTTTGGCTATAGTGTTGGTCGGAAAAAGGTACATGATAGTAATTACCCATTTTTGTTTATTGTACTCTCGATTATTTTTGTTTCTATTTTTGTTCGTCCTTAAATAAAATGGAAAAAGACCTATGATTTTGTTTATTATTGATAGCCACAAGAAATAAATAATACTAGTACAATAAATGGTATCTAAAATCCTTGTTGAAGATCCTAGGAACATAGGTATTAGATAATAACATTGAATATTGAATAGTGAAATTATAAATGGGACGGATGAATTATAGAAATTAAATGATCATTTAAAAAATTGAAGAGGAGTACACAAAAATATGGTGTGCCTCCATAAAATCCAAAACACCTTTGGACTGATACACAGGCCGACAAATTGTGGCCGAGTAGAGCTGGCGTCACGTGTTAATTTAGTAATAACTGTTACAGGTGGACCCCACGAAGTGATGGCAGAATCACATCTTTACACACGAGTCGGATGTTGTTTTCGGAGGCATGGCGCCGGGACTCGGGAGCTTCGCATATGAGCCTTTCCTACTTTTCCGCTGCTTTTAGTCTTGATTTAAAGTTTTTCTTTGGAAAAATTTCTTTTTGAACATATCAAAAGTGTCGAGTTGGGTCGAAAGTAAAGCGTCCTTCACGGCGCTTGTGCCATCACATTCTCAATGAGGCACTCAATCGAACAAGGCCCAAAGCCCATCTCTTGTATCGATCGACTAAGCCCGTGGTCCGACCTATCGGGTCGGCCTAATTTAGTCCGACCTCATGATCCATATCATAATTCGGGTACGAACCATGCTCTACCCGCCAGTCAGGTCGGCCATTCTATAAGTGGCGACCTCGACCTAATCATCAAGTGTCGACCTGACATGTGTTGACGCACGTGGGTCAATCTTTCCATAACGGCATCCCTGACAAATCGGGGGACGGTTACAGCACGTTCCATGGACATGCTTGCCGCTATAATTTCGGAGCTCGTGTAGCCCTGTCATTAAACTACCTACACCAACTATAAATACTTCATCACTACCAACTATGCAAAGTACTTGCCATTTTGTATTACGAGTTCATTATTCAATACATCTTGAGCTATAATATACGTCATCTTACTCACACGCCCGAGTGTCTTGGCAGGAGACACATCCAGGCTAGTCGTGGAGTTACGATTTCGGTGTCGAGGCGAGTGATTAATCTTGCCACGTGGAGGATTATTGATAAGCACAATTCTGCGGCAAAGATCGCTTTGGTTCCATTGCAGGAATCGTGCTTTAAACTTGACCTCGAAAAGCTACCTCGACTGCGACGATGGTGACTTGAGAGGACATGTCATCCGAGGCTTCGCTTGGGCATGAAGAGTGAACAACAACAACACGAACGCAAACGCCGAGAACCCTAACTTGCCTCCTCCCCACCGAATCGTCCCCCATGGTAGAGCCACCCGCCTACCCGGTGTTATTGATGGCGAGAGGATTGCACGACACGAGGAGAGGGAAAAGCACGTGGATGGCGAGGAAGTTCCACTCCTCCAAAACGTCCGACCGCTCGGGTTAATGTTGGAAACAGGCGAGGTCCTACACCGGCCCCATGAGCAAGAAGGAGATGATGTTGGAGCGAGCCCGGATTCCTCGGGCCGACTGATAGCCACGAGTGAGGCGTATCAGCCGACATACACTTCGAGAGAGTGGCCCTACTCGGGTTTCTAATGGGCGACGGGCCGGGAGTTTGAGGGCCAAATGAAGGTGTAGGGCGAGAATGGTGAAAACGGGATAGTTGGCAACGAGCTCCCACGGTCGTTCATGTGCCCAAGATGCGACTGAGGCTAGCCTCAGCGAAACAGGGAAGCGAGAGGCTCGGTCGACTTAAGGGCGCGGCGAAGGTTAACGAAGGTTAACGGTTAATAGCAACGGTTAACGAAGGTTAAAATCATTAACCGGACTTAGCAGCAGTTAACCGTTAAGTCACGGTTACGGTTAGCCGGTTGCCAGTTATCCGGTTAACTGCTAACGGTTAATAAACGGTTAATTATTTTTTTATTTTTATTTTTTCAAGAATGTCGGATTTTTATCTAAAGTTAAAAGAAAATAACTTTTTAATAGTTTTTTGAATAAAAAGTTAAGTTTTTAACACTTTTTTGAAAAAAGCAGTTAAATATTTAACAGATTTACATTAAATATGTAACTAATATATGAGTATTTTTTTTTTTTTTTTTGGATAAATAAAACTATTTTAAATAGTTTTTAAGACTAATATTTTTTGCAAAAAGTTATAGAAAAATAGGTATGAATTTTTAAAGAAATGAAAACTTAACGGATTTAAAAGAAACGGAAGTATATAAAGAAAAACTTAACTTTTTACGTAATTTGAGATTTTTAATTAAATTTAATATTAAAATATAACTTTGAAATATTTTTTTGAATAAAAAGTTGTGTTTTAACGGCTATATTTTTCAAATTTCCAACGGATATACGGTTAGCCAGGTTAGCAGCCCAGGTTAATGCTTAGGTTAATTAACCTGGCGTGTTAACCGCCGGTTAACCGGAGTAAAAATTTCTTAACCTTTGTTAACCTCGGTTTACACGGTTATCGGTTAGGCGGTTAAGGCGGTTAGACGGTTAACGGTTTAGGCGGTTAAAATCCGGTTATTAACCTTACGGTTAGCCGGTTAACGCTTAACCTTGGACACGTCTAAGCGGCACTTAACAGCCAATAGAAACAGACAGGTTTCGCCAGCCAGGACGCAGAGGTCAGGGTCTCATAGAGACAGGAATGGGCGCAGGTCGCCCGTAAGAGAGGAGAGGCGCAGGTCGCCATTTGGAGATTATAGGCGCGGTCGCCACAAGGAAGTGACGGGCGCGAGATCTCCAAGACGATCGAAGAGGGCTCATTCTCACAGGGGACAGAAGGAGTAGGCAGGTGACTCCCCCTAGAAGTGAAGGCCAGAAGTCAAATGCTGCGCCCCCTCCAAGAGATGAAAGGCCCGATGCTAGGGAATGGTTGTTGATGAAAAAGAAGTTTGAGCAATGGGAGGAAGAGAAGTCAGAGATGAAGCGATCAGCTTCTACCCCCATGAATTGGCAACTAATATGGCGGCTAGGGAGCAAGTTCTCGTCATCCCAGGTCTCATAGACGGATGTACGACGAGCAGACTCTTGGTCGACACGGGGGCCTGCAAGGATATTTTGTTCTACAAAACTTTTAAAGAAATGGGTCTTAATGATGAGCAGTTGGAGAGATATGATGGTAGGTTGGAGGGCTTCACCAATCATCGAGTTGATGCAAAAGGCAAGATAGAGCTCGGCGTCGACCTAGGCCAACACCCCCTCAGGATCGTATCAAAGGTACAATTTATAGTGATTGATGTAAATAGTGACTATGCCGCTATACTTGGTATCCCAGTCGTCGCTCTTGGAATGGTGGCATCGATCCCTCATCGCCGAGTAAAGTTCCCTACACATTGGAGTAGGTAGACGTGGCCAGGTTCCAAAAACCAGGTTAGCCGGTTTTCAACCGCTGGTTACAAACCTTGAAAACCCCGGGCGGGAACCGAACCGCCTAACCTGGCCTAGACCGGTTACGGTTTAGGCGGTTCACGGTTTTGCGGTTATCCGGTTAACCTCCGGTTTGACGGTTTGAATATGCTCGGCCGAGTCTTTGGTGTTGCTCGGCCGAGCAACCCTTTTAGGGTTTAGGGTTTTTAGGGTTGCTCGGCCGAGTCTTTGGTCTTTGCTCGGCCGAGCAACCCTTTTAGGGTTTAGGGGTTGAGGGTTGCTCGGCCGAAGTCTTTGGTGTTGCTCGGCCGAGCATATCATTTTTTCGAGTTAATTTTTTTAACGATTTTTTGAAAAAAGTTAACTTTTATTTTTTTTCAATTTTTTTTGGATAGATAAGACTATTTTAAACTTAAGTTTACTACATACATTTTTTACAAAAAGGTTTATAAAAAAAGTTATGAATTTTTAAAGAAATGAAAGTTAACGGTTTTTTGAAAAAAGTTAACTTTTAATTTTTTTCAATTTTTTTTGGATAAATAAGACTATTTTAAACTTAAGTTATCTACATACATTTTTTGAAAAAAGGTTTATAAAAAAAGTTATGAATTTTGAAAGAAAGAAAACTTAACTTTTTTAAAAGAAACAAGTATATAAAAGAAAAAAGGGACGGTACCCTTAAATTTTATTAATCAAAATAAAATTACAAAGAGGGGACAACCAACCTTACCCTTTTATAAATAAGGGGGGACATTTAGGAGCCTTTACCTCAACCTAACTATTACAATTAATTAAAAATAAATCTAATCTAAAGTCTAAACTAATCTAATTAAAATAAAAATTAATCTAAAACATCATTCATTCATCACTACTTTCCGTGGAGTCCTCGACATCGTATTGATATCTTGGATCCAATAGATCCTCATCATAAGAGCATGTCTTGTTGCCTTTTTTCCGCTCTAACCCAATCGCCAAGTAAAAGTTGATGTTCCAAGTTTTCACTTGTTAGTTGAGAACGTCTTTCATCCAAAACATTTCCACCAACGCTAAATGCCGATTCAACCGCCACCGTTGAAGCGGGAGAGGCTAATACTTCTTTAGCAACTATGGAAAGTATAGGATAAATGTCTTTCCTTCTTGACCACCATTGTAAAACATCAAATTCATTTGAATTTGGATCTTGATTTAATTCAAAGTTTGTAGTGAAATACGTTTCTAACTCCACGGGAAGGTTTGATGATGATGAAGATGAACCTCGAGAAGGACCATATTTTTTACTATACAAATTTGCAATAAAACTATATGGATCCCCACTAGTAAAACTTGGTTGAGAAGTAGAGGAATCATATTCATGTTGTTGGCTTTGAGAAGTGTTTCCATATAAGGCATTATACTCATTAAAAGGTTAATCAAATCATTTTTTGTGTCATTAACAATAATTGACGGAAGTTCATAACTACCGTCACCATCGGGATATAATTTCATATAATAATAAGTTATAATGGACTCTAAATCATCTAATTTAACTCGAGGATCTAATAACTTTGCAACCAAGAAAAGAGACGGAATAGTGTCAAAATATTTAAGCCACTTTTGTCTCATGTTAAAAATGCATTGGTTTAAAATAGGGCAATCTTTTAAATTGTCAAAAATAGTAACAATTGCAATACAATGATCTAGCACCAAAACGGAAGTTGGATAATAAACTCCCGAAAAAGCCAAAGTAGCGGTATTAAAAATCTTTAACAATTCACATAAATTAATGCATGCATTCCAATGATGAGTAAATAGAGGTTCATGATAGCCAACTGACATAAAAAATTGCGTTAGGAGATCTTTATAAGCAAAACCATCGCTTAACATTTTATAGGTGGAATTCCACCTAGTTGGAACATCGTAAGTAAAATATTTGTCCCAAGCACACTTTTACTTCTTAAAAACTTTATCCACTTTTTGTATTAGAATTTTTTTGAAATAAATTGAAGAGCTCGTCTAATTGGCTTAACATAAGTTTCTAATGCATCTAAACCATCTCTAACACATAAATTAATTATATGACATAAACATCTAATATGAAAAAACTTACCCCCAAGTGAGGGTTGACAAACGGTAATTAAATCGGGCAAACTAGCCGTATTAGCACTTGCGTTGTCAAATGAAATAGTAAATATTTTATTTAAAATACCATATTCAAGAAAAATCTCAAGCAATTTCGCACAAATATTTTCCGCGGAATGCGGTGGCTCAAAATCTTTGTAAGCAATTAATCTTTTTGGATTTTCCATGAATTATCTATCCAATGGCAAGTAACGCCCAAATAAGTATTTCTTTGCCAATGATCACTCCAACCATCGGCACAAATTGAAACTTTATTTTCTAATTTTGATAAAACGCCAATTAAATCTTTTTTATATCTTTCAACCACTCTAGTAATATCACGTACGAGATTCGTACGTGGTACTCTCGTGGCGGCGGGGTTCAAAGAAAGGCGAGCAAAATTTTCATAAAAATCACAATCCGCAAAATTAAAAGGAAGGCCTTTAACGCAAATAAATTTGGCTAGTTCATCCCTATAAACCCACTTGTCAAATTTAAAAAGGACGGAAGAAGGGGAAGACGAACCTTGTGCACCCGAACCCGAACTACGTTGAAATTGTAATTGAGTTTGCGAAGCGGAAATGCCAAGTTTCTCGGGATGTTTTGACGCCAAATGCCCGTTGAGCGTCCCATGCCCTCCGCCTCTTTTGAATGCGTAAGTCGCATTACAATAGTTGCAACATGCTCGAAAATTATAATCATCCTCGGCAGTAATTTTTCTTTTCGTGAAATGGATGGCGAAGGTATCGGATTGTGGCTCTCTTTCTCTAGGGGGTTGTCGTTGTCCCCGATCCCGACCACCTCCCCTAGCTCGGCTGCCCCTACCACTCCTAGCATTACCACTTTCAATTTCAACTTGTTCTTCTTCCTCATTTTGCTGAATATTTGGATTTTGATGATCAAAATCATCGTTGGGGGAGGAAGAATCAACAACGGACTTGCCTAAATTGCTTCTTCTTTGATTTGTAGCCATTTGTATAAGAGAAAATGAAGTTTGGAAACAAAACGGAGCTTAAAAATGGATGAAAATGGAGAAAAGCACTAATTTCGTTAGAAAACTAACGAAAATGGAACAATATTTAACTGAAAATTGGATGAGGGTGAGAGTATATGTGAATATTTGAGAGTAGAAGAGAAAGAGTATAGAGAAATAAGGTGGAAATAAAATGGGAGGAGGAGGGTGATATTTATAGTTAGTAAATTAGGCAAAAAAACATTTTTTTAATTTTTGACTGCCCATTAACAAAATTAACGGCTACTTTTTAAAAATAACGGCTAGTTTTTGAAAAAGTAGCCGTTGAACATGTTACAGCGTTACGCTCGGCCGAGCACCTCATATGACTCTAGGCCGAGCGTAACCTTCGGTTGTTAATAACAAACTGGAAGGTTCTGCTCGGCCGAGCAACTCATATGACTCGGCCGAGCAAGTCAAAAACCGGCGGTTAACCGGCGGTTGACCGGTTTTTCAAAAATTTCAACCTTAACCGAACCGGCCAATAACCGGTTCCGGTTAGCCGGTTCCGGTTAACCGCCGTTGACCGGTTTTGACCGGTTTTGGCCGGTTTTCAACCTCCCGGTTGACCGGTTCGGTTTATAAAATGGACACGTCTAGGAGTAGGGTGTGTACAAGGCACAGCTCGAGCCTACCTTGATCATGTTCTCAGAGAAAGAAAGAAAAGGGAGTTGGAAATCGAGACTGCAGACGGTTATTTAAAGTTGTCTCAATCAGTCACCAAAACTACCAGACTGTCAACAATCACCGACGTGGAAGAGTCGACCTATCGCTCAAATGACGAGGTCATGCTTGAGTCGACACGTCACTCTAACACCACTGAGGTCGATTCAGATGTAGTTATGGTTGACCAAGTCATCATAGGCAACCTATGTCTCCAGCTCGACAATAACTCGGGGGCCACCACCACCACCAGCGAGGTTGCAGACAAGTTAGATGATATGATAGCAGAAGAAGCTCCACACCTGAGGCCCGAGGAGAGACAAAGGGTCAAGGAGATAATCATTGAGACTCTACAATTCAGGATGGACCAGAAGCTAGAAGGCTGTGGATGAGCTAGAGTCGCAATCACCAACCTTTCCTACCCCGACCAAAAAATTCAGATTGGGAAGCGGCTATCGGTTGAGGAGCGAGCGTAAATCATCGAGCTACTCAAGGAAAGTAATGATGTCTTCGCATGGAGGGTAGAAGACATGAGGGGAATCAAGGAAGAGGTCGCCGTTCACGAGACTTGAAGTCAACCCGACCATAAAGCCTAGACCCCAAAAGTTGAGAAGTTTTGCTCGTGACAAGGAAGAGGCTATCAAAGGCGAGGTACAAAAACTTTTGAGTGCGGGAATAATCAAGGAGGCCACTCATACAACGTGGTTGGCCAACGTGGTCATGGTGAAGAAATCAAATGGCAAATGGCGGATGTGTGTCGACTTCACCACTCTCAAATCTAGCTTGCCCAAAGGACGGTTATCCCCTTCCTAGAATCGACAAGCTAGTCGATTCCATTGCCTGCCACTCACCCTCGGCTTCCTCGACGCTTATTCAGGGGTACCACCGCATTAAGATGCACGAGGACGACATAATCAAGACGGCATTTCAAGCGGTGGAGGCATCTCTTGCTACAACATGATGCCGTTCGGATTAAAGAATGCAGGGGCGACTTATCAGAGGATGGTGAACAAAGTCTTTGCCTCGCAAATTGGTCGAAATATGGAAGCTTACGTGGACGACATGGTCATCAAAACTAAGACTGGACGTCACGTAGTCGACCTGAAGGAAACATTCGCCAACTTGCGAGCAAACGACATGAAACTCAATCCCAGTAAGTGCGTCTTTGGAGTAGCGGCTGGCAAGTTCTTGGGGTTTATGGTGTCACAACGGGGAATAGAGGCTAACCCCGAGAAAATCAAGGCTTTAGTCGATATGAAGGCTCCCACCAGTGTCAAAGAGATGCAGCGACTTAATGGAAGGGTAGCAGCACTTGGTCGCTTCATATCAAAGTCAGCAGAAAGATCTCTCCCCTTCTTCAAAGCATTGAGGGGGACGAAAAGTTTTGAGTGGACGACCGAATGCCATTCGTCAGTTCCAACGGCTAAAGGATTACCTCGCTACTCCACCTCCCGCTGAGTAGCCCACCACTAGGTGGAAACTTTGTTTGTATATCTATACGTAGGAGATAGGTCGGTGGCGCATCTGGTTAGAGAGGATGAAAGTCGGCGAAACCAAGATACTACATCAGCAAGGCCCTATCAGATGTGGAGAGCCGATACTACAATGCTGAGAAGGTCGCTTATGCTCTAGTAGTGGCTTCAAGGAAGTTGCGAGCTTATTTTCTAGCTCATCCAATTGTGGTTCTTACTAATGCTCCTTTAAGGAAGATATTGCACAAGCCGGAGAAGTTCAGGTCGGCTACTCAATCGTCAATTGCCCTTACCGAATTTGACATTGAGTATCGACCTCGAAAAGCACCGAAGGCTCAAGCTCTAGCAGACTTCTTGGTCGAGCTTACGTTCACCAAGGAGGACAATGAGCAGCGAGCTCCAAAGGAAAAGGCTAAAGGGAAAGAGCCTGAGTCACAGGTCGCTATTAGCCTACCCGACGATTGTTGGAGGGTATATTCAGATGGGTCAGCAACCAAAAACGTTAGTGGAGCCGTTTGGAATTGTCTTGGTCGAGCCGGAATGAAGGCGTGTATGAGGAATCACACGAGGTTCAAATTCGATACTTCCAACAACCAGGCCGAATACGAAGCTTTGATAGCAGCTATAGAATACGCCAAGTGTTTTGGAGCGACTAAGATCATGGCTTACTGTGATTCACAACTGATAGTTAACCAAGTCAGAGGCGAGTACGAGGTGCTAAGTTCCACTTTAATCAAATCTGCGACTTGGTGAAAGAGCCGATAAAGGACTTGGAATTACAGGAGATTCAGAGGATTGATCGAGAAGACAACGAGCTAGCCGACCTCCTTTCGAAATTAGCCACCTCAGATGAGCCACACGATGAGCCCATCTCCTTCCTCGAAAATCCAGCTTATGAAAGGGTGAAAATTCAATGCATAGATGATCCCTCGAGAAATTGGACTGAGGAGAAGGGTTGGAGCGAAGAAATGAAAGCGTACTGAAAGTGGTGGTGCCGCGATGACGAGAAGAAGTCTCGAGCTATCAAAAAGAAAGCTCCGAGGTATGTCATTCTAAGGAGCGACACTGTTCAAGATCCTATACTCGACCATTACTAAAGTGCATTCACCCTCAAGAGGTCGCCCTATTGATACATGAAGTGCATAGTGGAATTTGTGGTGGACACCCGGGGGCCAGGACTCTTGCTGACAAGTTGATCACTTTGGGATACTACTGGCCGCACATGAGAGCTGACACACACAACTTTGTTCAAAGAATGCGATCAATGCCAAAGGTTTGCCAACCTACCTCATGTGCCAACAACCGAGCAAACTCCGGTAATTGCCTTGGCCATTCGACATGCTGGGCGTCGACCGATTGGGCCCTTCCCTCCCGCCCGAGGAAATTGCAAGTATGTCATTGTCGCCATTGATTAGTTCACCAAATGGGTTGAGGCAAAGCCATTAGCTCGCATAATGGAGGAGAATGCCATCAACTTCATTCATGACTTCATTTGGTGTCGGTTTGGTTTTCCTCGAGCTATAGTGTCCGACAATGGTTTACAGTTCTCCCAGACCTTCGAAGCAGAGATGAATCGAGTTGGAATCAAACATTGGAAATCTTCGTCGCCTATCCTCAAGGAAATGGCCAAGGCGGTGCAAATAAACTTGTTCTATCTTCGCTCAAGACAGACTCGTAGGTCGACGTAACAATTGGTTGGACGAACTCCCCCTTTCTTTGGGCGGTCCGTACTGACCACTCGGGGGCCTACTGGGAAACCCTTTGCTCTCACATATGGGTCGAGGCCACGCACCTGCCGAGCTCATTTCCCACAGTGACTTTTTTCAATCAAGAGCGAGAATGACACCAACAGATTGATCGACTTGGACACTCGATCGACGAGAAGCGAGAAACACTTACCTCCGAATGGTCAACTACAAGCGAACTAAGAGCTACCACGACAAAGAAGGTCAAGGCAAGGTCGTTCCAAGTGGGAGATTATGTGTTGAGAAAGATCGAAGCAACGGGTAAAAGGACCCGGCAGAACAAGCTATCTCCCTAACTGGGAAGGTCCCTATGTAGTCACTCGAGTCGTCAAGGAAGGAACCTACATGATAGCTCATCCCGGAGGTGACGAGTTGAAACATCCTTGGCATGCTACTCACCTCATCAAATACTACTTCTAGTTTTCAGTTTCAAAGTTCAAGCTTGTGTTAGTTCTAGTTTCAAGTTGATGTAAGCATGTTTCCTACTTCAATAAAAAGCGCAGTTTATTCGATCAAACATAGTGTTACACCAATCCCAATGAGCTCGACTCTTAGTCAGCTTCGATTTAACAAGCTCGATTCTTAATCAGCTTTGTTCATTTAACAAGTCCGACTCTTAGTCGACTTCGTTCTAACAAACTCGACTCTTAGTCAGTTTGTTCTAATTAGCTCGATTCTTAATCAGCTTTGTTCATTTAACAAGTCCGACTCTTAGTCGACTTCGTTCCAACAAACTCGACTCTTAGTCGGGCTTGTTCTAATTAGCTCGATTCTTAATCAGCTTAGATCATTTAACAAGTCCGACTCTTAGTCGACTTCGTTCTAACAAACTCGACTCTTAGTCATTGTTCTAATTAGTCGATTCTTAATCGCCTCTTACTATTTTAACAAGCCCGATTCCTAACCGACTTCAATCTAATTAGCTCGATCCTGGGTCGGCTTTAATAGTTTGAACAGGTTAGACTTATAGTCGATCTTGTTCACAAAGACAAGCCAAGTTTGAGGTCGACTAATTCAATAAAGATCAAGTCGCCTCTAAGCTCAAAATGATACATTTATCCTATCTACATCTAGTTGACACTGCAGAAAAAGCATACAACATGCTATAAAGAGAAGTCAGCTAAGATTAAACACAAAGAGCCTCCCAAAGTGGGCCAAGACTGGTGCAAAACAAAAATAAGTTTACAAAAGTATCATGCCTCCCAAAAAATAGGGCCAAGGCATCCAAGTATTAAAAACAAAAAAGCAAAAATGTTTGGAGCTTGTTCAGTTACAATAACCATCAAAATCAAAGTCTATTCAAGGGGAGTGCCTTCCACTCGCCAGCCGTGACGGATGCTGGATTGATCTCAGTCTGTTCACCTACAGTAGATGGCTCACCAAGAACATTCTCTGTATGATAGACAACCTTCCTTGAGTCGCTGATCGTATACTTTGGAGTCTCATCATCGAAGCCTGGATCTTCATAATCTTCGAGCTCGGCAAGGATAGTGTCAAAATTAACTTTCTCTACTACAGGAGGATCCCATGGTGCGGCTTCACCTGCTTCATCATCCTTGGCTATGAGCTCCTTGTCATTATCGCATAAGGCACCAAGGAGTGGCCCCGTCGAGCTGCAGTGCAGTTGTAAGGATCCTCGCACGCCCATTGAGCGCCTTCTCGATTGATATATCAACCGAAGGATCCACGATGATACGCCGAGCCATATGGCTTAGACCTGCTTTGAAAAATACTTGGGCCTCCTTGGTGACATGTACATGAAGCTCGTCACTGTCTTTGTAAGCTTTGATGGCATCCTCCTTAGTGGTCTTCACAAAGATCGCCCGTGTCAACCTCCCATCGAGCTCTAGCAACATCCAACTCTTCCTCGTTTCTTAGCCAAAGTCACGGGAACCTCCTCCTACCGTTGCTTGGCCGGCCCTAGGTCACCGCCATCTTCTTATTCTCCTCCTTGAGACGGCGAGCTCACCGTTAGCCTCCCCAAGCTCTTCCGTGCCTCCTCCTTCAACTTAATTTCATTATCTTTAACAAGTTTCAAGGCTTCATAGGAGCTATCCAAGTCGAGTGCTCCTCCCTTACCTTCTCAAGCTCACCTGCGGTTTCTTCTTGTCCTCCCGCAACTCCCCTACCTCGCTACCTCCTCCTCCAAACTTCAAATAGTCATTATTCTTTTTAGCCAACATGGATTTGGCTAACTTCTCTGCTCCTCAGCCAGACTTCCAATAGGTGGTGGCCAAATCAATCATGGCAAGAGTCGAAATGACGAGTAGATATAAGAGGTCAGATCAGTGAAAAGAAAGGAAGGAAAAACAACAGAAGATTCAAAAAAAAAATAAAAAATAAAAATAAAAAATTAAAAGCATGGGTTACCTCGGGAGGAAGCCAAACCAACCCTAGCTCGACAGCTTCGTGTCAATGGCTTGCGTGGTAAACTCTCCGATCGTGTCTTAGTCGCCCCCTCCAGGACAACCACCGACCATATTCCAGCTGGATACTCTCTCGCCAAGCCGGCTGACTCCCGGTCAAAGGAGTCACTTCACTCGGCCTACCCTGACTCTGAATCAATTCGTCGTAGGAAACTTGGACAGAGAGGATTGGGGGCCCAAAGTTTCGGTCAGCGATGTGCTCACCGGGCATCGACTTGATCGTGAGAGGTCGAGGTCGCTACCGGGGCCCGATCTCGATTACCTGGCACGATAGGGGCACCATCGTCTTCATCTTCGTCCTCATCCAAAGAAATGACGTGAGATTTTCTTTTCTTTGGAGGCAAATTTCCTCCTTGGATTTGTTTTTGACTTGGCTTGAGCTCGGGTCTGGCGCGGCCGACCTCCTCCTCGTGCTCTACATTTCGCTCCACCCCATCCACGCCGCGGCGTGGGCCTCTTTCCGAGCCTTGGGCATTATTACCTCAACATTTTCCCCACCGGGTCTTCATGCAAACTCTCTTCCAAATTATCCTCTATCGGGATATAAGCAGCAGGATTCACATCAACTCAGTCTTTAGTATCTCATGACGAAGGACGCCCTCTCTCTCTCGATGATTTTTAGCATTGGGCGCCGCGGCTTCTCTTGCTCTTCCTGACATCAACAGACCCATGTTTGCTTCTTGCTCGGGAGTTAAAAGCGCACGAAAGTAGAAACAATAAAAAATTAGGTCGACATAAGTAATTTCCACATACGAGCAAATGGTTCTATGTACGAATTAAACATATGCGAGCTAATTATTCTACATACGAGCGTAATGTTCTATGCATCGAATTCAAATTGCAAGTAAGCAAGCAAATGAGTTAAAATATATGCTAACTAATGAGATCAACACCCGAGCAATTAGTCTAAGTATGAGCAAGACATCTACTTATCAACAAAGACGGGGAGGTGTCAAGAGGGACATGGATTGGTCGAGTTCTTACCCCGAAGTGTTCCACCTTTTCTTTACGGTGATCAACACCTTTCTTACAATAATGGCATTCTCTCTTGAATTCGAGTCGAGCTCCCTCACGGGTGACCCAATCTGGATATCTTTGGCATCTAACTACTGGAACCACGGGTACAATCTCCCCACTCCCAACCATCAATCCGGCCACGGATAAAGTTATTCTTGTTGGTCCCTGTGCATGCCAACTAATAGGCCCCTTTTTGGTAAGCTCCATCAACTTTCTACGCAGATCATCGTGCCAATAGGGATCACAGTAATTCTCCTTGCTCACACCAGTAGTATCAGCACAGGGCAAGGGAAATTCCCATCCCCTTCTACTTTCCACCGCAACTACGTAGGAGTTCCATCCGCCGGGCCTTACCGGGAGATTGGCGAAATGTTTGGGAATCTTTGGCTTGGAGGAGTACTTATCCCCTATCTTTGTCGAACTTAATGTTGAAAAACTCCTTGAACACCCTCATACAAGGCTCGTATCCTAAAAATCTACAAACCATAATGAAACAAACCAAGACTCGCAGTGTTGGCCCCTAGTTGAAGTGGCAAGGCATTTGTGCATTCTAAGAACTCATTTACAAAGGGGTCCAGGGGTAATCTTAAACCAGCTTCAAATTGGCCATAGTAGAAAGCCACCCTTGTGGGATCCTCCTCGTCTGTATCCTCAAGCTGATTGAAGTAATCATTCCTGCTATACAAGGTGACATCGAATTCTTTCCTATCAACCTCGCAAAATTCATGTATCATACTCAAACGAGATGGAAAATTTTGCTTCCCCCTAAGTGCCCTTGGAGGAGCATAACCCTGTTCATTCCTGCCTGGCACCACAGTGGTCTCGAAAGCATCCACGATGCGTGGGCTTGACGAGGTCGATGCATGAGCTTCACCTTGGATCTCCATATCTGTACAAGAAGAGGGGGAAACAGGGGAATCAGTTCTACATGAAGTCTCAGGAGCCCTAGTAGACGTACTAAGGGGCGACCTAGATTCCCCCGGAAATCCTATCCTATTTCTAATAAAGGAAGGCTTAATGACATCTTTGACATAAAACAAAGCTATATGATCGAGAAGCTCATGAAAAAGGTGAAAAGGCACAACCTCGGGTCATCCGCTCCTAAGGCACCTAGTTCATCCCCCACAGCAAACCTAGCTCATTGAAACGCAGCCCCAATGTGTCAAAATTGAAGAGCACTCCCTTGCATCGTTATCTCCCTCCACTCTCCACTCAAATATTTGTAGACTCTACGATTGACAATACAAGAACCATACCCATTTCCGCCTCACAACTAAAGGTCCTAGCCATGGCGAAATCAAGGAAAATGCAGAAATTAAAGCCCTAATTCTAAAGAATAAGGAGAATACCTTTAGCAGCGGAGAAAAACGGAACAATGGAGGGCAAAAGCACCAATTTATAGCAAGAATCAATGTCCTTTATCACCACCGAAATCACGCACAGAGTTCAGGGAAGGCGAAAGTTGTAAATGGGGAAGGATTCTTGATTTTATAGTTCCCTGAATTGGAAAAGGCAAAGGGAAATTCAAAATTAATTTTCCTAATTAATGGCGGAAACAGTTTCCTAGGCGGACTCTCAAACGTCAAAAGTGTAATCATGACGGCCAAAACGGCGCTCCTTCATCTGTGACCGTTCATCATCAACGCCCCGGGATTGTGCCACGTCATCTTGGTCGACTAAACCTCCGAACGAGTAACGACTGCGAGTAACAAACAAATTTCCAACAAGATTTCATTAACTTCCTAGTCGACAAAGTCAACTCGAAAGTTGGGGGCCACCGAACATACCAAAAGTGTCGAGTTGGGCCAAAGGAGTAAAGCCCAATCACAAGCCTTGGCCATCACATTCTCAATGAGGCCGACTCAATCAGAACAAGGCCCAAAGCCCATCTCTTGTATCAGTCGACTAAGCCCATGGTCCGACCTATCAGGTCCCGACCTAATTTAGTCCGACCTCATGATCCATATCATAATTCGGGTACGAACCATGCTCTACCCGCCAGTCAGGTCGGCCATTCTATAAGTGGCGACCTCGACCTAATCATCAAGTGTCGACCTGACATGTGTTGACGCACGTGGGTCAATCTTTTCCATAACAAAGCATCCCTACAAATCAGGGACGGTTACAGGCACGTTCCCATGGACATAACTGCCGCTATAATTTTGGAGCTCATGTAGCCCTGTCATTAAACTACCTACACCAACTATAAATACTTCATCACTACCAACGGTGCAAAGGTAACTGCCATTTTGTATTCTGAGTTCATTATTCAATACATCTTGAGCTATAATATACTGTCATCTTACTCTCACGCCTGAGTGTCTTCGCCGGAGACACATCCGGCTAGTCGTGGGTTCTGATTTCAGGTCAAGGAGCCAGGTGATTAATCTTGCCACGTGGAGGATTATTGATAAGCACAATTCCTGCAGCATCACTTTTTAACCACAATAATCAGATCATATCCCATTAAAATTCAGCCCAAATAAAAAAAGATTGACTCCTTTGTTATTTCAAATTAAAATTCCTTTAAACCCCATTATATCATGGCCCATTATATCATGGAACGGCAAAAATGAAGTTAACACGCCGTTAACTTCATCTACGCTCCCAAGGTCAAAAGCATCATGGACATCAAGCATTGAATACCTTCGTGTGCCTTTGAATCCAATCACTGCTATTTCTTTTAATCATGGTTATTTCTCTCTAAATTATTTAATGTTATCTGTGATATGTAGACTTCAAATTGAGATCTGGAGTACATAAAACTTTCTGAAATTACATTGCAGCAGTTTTTATGTGCTCGTCAGTATGAATTGCTTGCTCTACAGTATGAAATTGGATGAATTAGGGTTTATACTAATTTGAAATATCTAGTTCTCGTTTACAGTATGAAATTGGATGAATTAGGGTTTATTGCTTGATTTTAGAACTTAATTGAAAATTACATTTTTGTATTTATGCATTTACTTTGATTTTAGAAATGATTTCTGCAATTTACTCCGTATTTTTTATTTGAATAATTTCCCTTATTCCAAAATCATGTGTGTGGTATTGTCTTTTAAGTGTTGTGAAAATGTCACAACCAAATTGATGAGATATTTGTCTTTCAAAACTTGTGGGATATTGTCAAAACCAGTTTGATGGGATATTTTAGCTCTTGATTTATTCTTATCAAATATGATAATAATATTTGTGAACTTTCATAACAGACCTTCCTAATGAGTGTTCATCAATTGTTAAAAGATATTGTTGCTGAATTAGGTTATAAATTTTTTTTAACAATTTTTGGAATAAGCCCTTTGAATGGTCCCATAAAGAACCCAGTATAGGACACAGCAACATCAAATACACAGCTAAAAGAACTTTAAATGGTCCTATATCACTTGATATAGGTATATGATTTTTTGAGGTCCTATATCACTTGATATAGGACCATTCAAAGGTCTTATAGCTTCGTATATGATGTTGTTAAGTCCTATACCAGTTGCTATATGACCATTCAAAGGTCTTAATGCGTTGGTATAAGATTGTGTGAGGTCCTATACTACTTTCTATAGGACCATTCAATGGTCTTATAGCTTTGTATATGATGTTGCCAGGTCATATACCATTTGCTATAAGCCCTTTAATTGGTCCTTTAGCAATTGGTATAGGACCTGTCAACATCATATACAAAGCTATAAGCCCTTTAATTGGTCCTATAGCATTTGGTATAGGACCTGGCAACATCATATACAAAGCTATAAGCCCTTTAATTGTTCCTATAGCAATGGGTATAGGACCTGTCAACATCATATACAAAGCTATAAGCCCTTTAATTGGTCATATAGCAATTGGTATAGGACCTGCCAACATCATATACAAAGCAATAAGAACTTTGAATGGTCCTATAGCAACTGGTATATGACCTGCCAACATTATATACAAAGCTATAAGCCCTTTAATTGGTCTTATAGCAATTGTTATAGGATCTGTCAATATCATATACAAAGTTATAAGACCTTTGAATGGTCCTATAGCAATTGGTATATGACCTGTCAATATCATATACAAAGCTATAAGCCATTTAATTGGTCCTATAGCAACTGGTATAGGACCTGGCAATATCATATACAAAGCAATAAGACCTTTGAATGATCCTATAGCAAGTGTTAGTTTGATACTTTAAGTTTTAATAATGTTATTTTGGAATATAAATTTTTAAAAAGCTATATTTTGAAAAAAAATCTATAAATGAGTATCAAATGCGTATGTTATTTGTTAAAAGTGCTTATGTTTGAATAGGAAGACGTGCTCCTCATGGAATCCAGCGCATTAGCAGAGATGACGTGGCGGTGATTTAGGGAGATATCTTGTGTATATCTATTTTTAACGGTAACACATTTTTTGGAAATAAACAAAATTAACACCGCTTATGATCCTTTAAGGTTGGGGTTTAGTGGGATTTTCATCTCAAATGGGTTAAAATGGCTTATTAATCTGGACTATGGGTTTAAGAGTCCTTGACTCTTTTTCTTTAGTTATTATTTCATAGATAAGTGGAGTATCTATTTCGTCTACATCTATAATCACTTTTTCGCTTTTGTACTAAACATATTTTATTTTCGTTTTCCTCCTCTACATCGTTTTTGGTTGTTGATGTCGTTGTTTCGTCAATTAACTGATCATTTGACCGTTAAAGATTGTCATTTGGCATGATATTACTATGCTGAGTTGGTATTTAAAATTTATTAAATTTGCTGAAATGAAAGTACTAATGGATAAAAGTGTATTTTTTAAACTATAAACCCATTAAAAATAACTTTCAAATAATTTTTATTTTATCAAATTCATTTTTTTTTATCTCTCCCTTTAAACCTCCCCCCCATAAATTAGTCCACCCTCCCTACCCTCCCCCTCATTCCCCAACCTTACTCCCCCGTGATAGCCTCCAGATCCAAGCACCTCGGTCGTCACCATCGTTGTTGCGTCACCGTTGCCACCATCGTTATTGTCGTTACCGTCGCCGTTGCCAACGACCCCCACCCTCTCATTCACCTTCGCCTTCTAACCAACTTACCATCTTTCCCATTCTCATAATTGTCGCCTTTTCTTCTCTCCCTCTCTCCCCTTCGCAAACTGCTTCCCAACTCCTGTCCTAAGCTGATCTAGATTCATTCTTCAAATGTCGCCCCACCTATCCCAACCTACACGACCATTTCCCCACCCCACTATCCTTCCTCCAGATAAAGTGGCATTGAAATTTTCTTTTTCTGGTTACAATTGAAAGGCTAGATCTGGTGGGTATATTGAGGTTTGTTTTTTTTTGTGCTGATTTTCTTTCGCAAATCTAAACCCATTAAAAATAACTTTTAAATAATTTTCTGGTTAGAATTGAAATGTTCTTTTTTTTATTACAATTGAAATGTTCCAATATGGACTAGTTTTTTTTTTTTTTTTTTTTTTTTTTTTTTTTTTTTTTCAGTTGCAGATAATGGAGATAAGAGTGGTTGAATCTTGATTGAATGGTGTTGTGTTAACTGTTTTTGGATGATCTGATCTAATTTATTTTTGTCGAGTCATGATGGCTACAATTGTGGCTTGTGTCATAATGAAGGCGGTGGTGGCACTAATGATTGTGGTGGCGTAAAACTTAACAAATAATGATAATGATGTATGAATGAAAAATTTATATATAAATTATTTATAACCGTTAATGGAGTATACAAAGAGATAGAAAAGATTATTCGAGAATTTCCATTGTTAATATTTTAAGTACTTATTGTAATAATTTAAAGTTCACATTCTTTCTCTTATAACTAACTGGACAAATATAAAACTAAAATAGTAAATTTTAGTTTATATAATAAGAAATATATTAAATGATTTTTTTAACATTTTTATTCAATTATTTTTTCAAAAAAAAAATTATTCATTTATAAAGAAAAATTAAAAAGCTACTTTATATAAGGTCAAAAATTTCACGTTATACAATTTCATCCCTTATTATTTTCACATCATCCAAATTTATCAATATTTTAGTTTATGTCAGCATTATAATGAGTTATCATGTTAAATGGCAATGGAACCGCATCGCCTTCGTCGGAGCATTATAATGAGTTATCCTATCAAACAAGGTTTTAAAAAGTGCTAGGCGGATGCTAGGCGGCAGAGTCGGGCCTAACGCCTAGGCGGGGACTAGTCGGGACCTAGGCGGGACTTAAAACTAGGCGTTGGAGAGGGGTCTAGCGCCTAGACGGGACCTAGACGCCCTAGGCGAGATCTTTTAGAACACTGCTATCAAATGACAATAGAACCTAGGGGTGTCAGCGGTTCGGTTCAAACCGCGGTTTGAGATCGAACCATGCGGTTTAGCTCGGTTCGGTTTGGTTTTTAACGATTAACGGTTCAGCTCGGGTTCCAAAAATTTATAAACCATGCGGTTCGGTTTGGTTTGCGGTTTGACTCCTCCAAGCCGAACCAAACCAAACCGAACCAAAACATTTCGAGCTGAACCGCCAAACCGAACCACCGAGCTGAACCGCCAAACCGAACCACCGAGCTGAACCGCCAAACCGAACCATCAAGTTGAACCACCAAACCATTGATTCTTAACTGTTGATTATTTTGATTTTATTTCAATCGTTTTGAGCAGAAATGTGTTTCTCATTTGTTTTTAACTGCTTTTATTCAATTTAGGTCGGTATTCTGGGAATGTGGAGTTATGTTATACTAAGGAAATATGAACATCTAAAATATTATTGTATACTCCCTCCGTCCCGCTAATATCCGCACACTTTCCTTTTTGGGCGTCCCGCTAATATCCGCACACTCCCAAAAAGAAAACTTTATATTAATAAAATATTCACCCAACCCCACTCATTCTCTCTCCTACATTATTTTAATACTCACAACACCATTATAATTTATTACACCCTCCACTCATTCTCTCTCCTACTTTACTTTTACACTCACAATATTTTATTAAAATATCATACATTCCTTAATTCCCGCGCAAACAGTGTTAGTGCGGATATTAGCGGGACGGAGGGAGTATATGTTTTACTGTCTAGTACGGTATTACCCCCTCAAGCAAAAAGGACTGAGAAAAAGTTTGAGCTTGAACCAAATGTAACAAAAACTGATGCATAACAAGAACATAATATATCTACGATATTATTATCGAAACATATAACAGTTAAGTAGTATTCTATATGTATAAAATTGGTTTGTAATTTTAATTTCTTTTACATAAATAGGTAACGTTTGGAGTTTGGACAGGTTTGTGGTTCGGACCGCGGTCTAGACCGCAGTTTGGACCGCAGTTTGAATCGGTTAATGGAACCGCGGTTTGAGACCGAATCGAACCAAACTGAGATGGTTCGATTCAGTTCAATTTGAAATTTTTCATGATTCGGCTTGATTTGAAATTTGTCCAAACCGAGTACTAACGATTTGATTTCTAAATTTGTCCAAACCGAATCAAATCGAACTATTTACACTCCTAATAGAACCGCATCGCCTTGTCGGGGGCTGCTCAAGCCGATTGATGAATTTTATAAACTTTCTCCGGTTAGGTTTCTCGTAAGTTGTGGGCAACGGATTAGTATCAACTAAAAAAAGCTTTGATTAAAAAGGCGTAATGATTTCCTAATCTCAAGACATGTTCCCTTACCAACCTTCATGATTTGAAATGATAAGAAGTTTGACCAAGTCTATGTTGTTGGACCTAGACATGGGCAAACCGGAACCGGAACCGGGCGGAACCGGAGAACCGAACCGGAACCGGAACCGGCGAGAACCGGAACCGGCATGAACCGGAACCGGCCGGTTCCCGGTTCAATCTCGGTTCGTGCTTTTTGAAAACCGTGGAACCGCCGGTTTTGGAACCGGAACCGGAACCGGGGAACCGGCGGTTCGGAACCGTGGAACCGGCGGTTTTTTCAGAAAATTCAAAAAAATTCAAAAATTTGCCCGTTTTTTTTCACCTTTTCAGTCAAATTTGCCCGTTTTTTTTGACTTTTTAGACAATTTTCAGTAATTAAAAATAAATAAAAAAATAAAACAATCCTTACCTTTCACCTATAAATACAAATTCACCTCCACCATTTTATTTTCACAAAACTCTCTTAACTCTCTCTTAATCTTTACTCTCTCTTAATTCTCTCTTAAGTTCTTAACTCTCAAGTCTCAAGATCAAAGCCTCAAATCACTCACCAACATTCATATTCCATAATCCATAATTCCATCCTCATTTTCCATATTTTCATCCATTTTCATAGTCATCATCACTCATCACTCATCATACACACCAAATCACCAATACACCATCATGTCTTCTTTCCTTAGAAACTTAACAAAAAAAACGGGTAGCAAGAGCAAAAACAACCAACCTTCTTCATCTTCTCGACTACCACCACCACCACCACCACCACCAATTCCAAATGATATTCCCTTTTATGATGGGGGAATGGCGGGGAGAAATGAATGGGAAAATTTAGAAGATGAGGGAGGAGGTTCAAGTTGGAGACCAACAATTTCCAATACCGCCTTTCATGTCACAAGAACCACAATATGTAGGAACTCCAAGTACTGAAGAAAGTGATGCACATAACCTACCACCACTTGCACCAAGAGGAAGGGGTCGCGGTCTTCGTGGAGGCGGTCGACAAGGTCAACCGCCTTCTCCTAAAATTCGTGAACCGAAGTCCTCAATTTTTATTCGTCACTTTAGGAAGGAGCTCGGAGTGGACAAACATGGTGAGGAGGTTTGGAAAGTGATATGTAACTATTGTGAAAATGTTTATACTTGGAAGGATGGCAATGGATACGGCACTTATACCAAGCATGTTCGAGTTCATCATCCTACCGAATTTGGCATAGATCCAACTCAAACACAACTCCAAGGAGTTTCGACTTCTTCGATGGGCGCTGTAGGTACGTCTTCTTCTTCCACTACATTTCATTATAGTGAACAAAACCATAGAAGAGGTATGGCAAAATTTGTTTGTGTTAAATGTCTTTCCTTTAGTTTTGCCGATGATGAATTCTATGAAGATTTTGCTAAACTCTCTCTTAACCCCGCTGCAAAAAGAATACCACGTAGAACTCTCACACGTGATATTGCAAAAATAGTCGGGGAATATAAATATGGTTTAATACAAACATTTGCTAATTTATCTCAACAAGTTTCTATTTGTTCGGATATATGGAGTGATAACCGTTGGGATATTCTTTCTGCTGCCTTAGCTGTGGCAGTAGTGGAGGGGATTGGGGCTCTCATGTACACGGGATCTGTTCCTTTACTCAATAAGATGAGAAATCTGATAATCATAGTTAATTACTGGAAGGCTGGTCTTTCACTTGGTCTATTCCTGGATTCATTCAAGTATTAAGTGGAGAAATACTGTCACGCGGGTTTCAATTTTGTGCATCTGACGCTGTCCAAGAGCATCTTGCTAACCGAGTGTAAAGTTTTGTAAAGATGTAATCTCGAGTTGAAATCCCTTCATGTTCAACAGAAATGACCAAAAAGGTTGCAGGGCAAGGCAGAAAAAAACCCGATAATGCCCTTGGATTTCGGGGACTCAAAAGGGTTGTCGAGGAAAAATGAAATCATTGTGAACCAGTGCCGTTTCACCCAAATGCAGATTACAAGTACCGAGTCATTTATCCTTGTGTAGCTGTCCGAAAGGAACTTTGTCCTACAAGTTTGTTGCGACAACGTAGGAGTTTTCAAGAGATTGAGATGTGGGGTTACTGGCTTTTTGGGAACCAGGATGCCTACAATAGAATGTCAGAGACTCAAAAGGAATTGAGAGGAATTCTCTACCTTGAATTCATATTTGTAGCAAAATCAACCTGCATTTTGTATTTGTAGCTGGTTTATGCACACAAAACTACAGTTTGCTGGTGTAGCTGGTTCATGTACAGAAGACAATGTGATCTGTAGCTAGCCAAAAAAAACTTCTGGTCAGTTTATTTCTTTCATATTTAGGTTGACATGTAGGTGTATAAATTGAATTCATTCTATGTATTTGATAATTATATGGTCACAACACGGCTGACATTCTATCCTCATCTTTTAAGGTCTTTGAGACTGTTCAGCAGGCACATGATGTTCCCTTTGGGTCTTATTTTGAGGTATGTTTTGATGTCATACTTTGAGGTGTTTCTGTTTCTTATGTACATATTTATTCCTTGTAGTCCTGTTTTCAATGTGGATACCGTTTTTAACTATGTACGATTAAAAAGATGAAGGGTGTTGTAATAACCCGAAATTTTAATATTTCTTTTATTAATTAATTTAAATCCTTTAATTAATAAATACTCATTTTAATAAATTGTATAATTTGCCAACTACTTCAGAAGTGGCAGCTCTTATCGAGGGTGATATTGAAGATGCAGCTGATGTGAGAGACATCATGGTTGAGAATAGGTGTGGTGACTTAAAACAAATACACGAGTTCAACCCGTGTTATCTTCCTCTTCAGTACCCGCTGTTTGTTTGTGTGGGGATGTGGCCTGTGGGGGTGAATAGAATGGAATGATATGCACATATATCATATTTACATTGTTTAAGTGAATGCTTCATGTATGTATGGTGTTTTACATGGAGTTCTTGGGTTACATGAAAAGATAGTGGGCAGTGTGTATTGGAATAAGTTGTGTTATAAGAAAACAACGTTCATTGTCAAGCTCATCCTCATCTTGATGTTAACATCATCGTTGGACTTTATATAGCAATGTAGATCATGGGGGGTTTATTAATGAAAAATGTCAAATTTGAAGATTATTTAGGGACGGAGATAGTATTTATTTTTTCTTAGCATTATTATGCTCCCGTCGAATCTCGACGGGTTACTGACTAGTGATTTCCTAATCTCAAGACATGTTCCCTTACCAACCTTCATGATTTGAAATGATAAGAAGTTTGACCAAGTCTATGTTGTTGGACCCCGAGGGAGGCTATGTTGTCCTTTCTGGTTCGTTGCGGATCAAATTGAAACATGATATTCGGTTGGTGGCCATATTTGGTCTTTATTATTGTATACTCCCTCCATCTCTACAAAAATAGGAAAAAAAAGATGACGGAAATTGCACAACCAATCACAGGTATCTTTAAGATTTTAATTGGGAAGTATAATGCACTTTAAGGCAATATGTGTTTTTTTAAAAGCACTAAATGTGAGCATTGCCATATTGAGCTAGAGCAACAGTTTATACTACATTGAATACTCATTTATTTGCAAAAATCAATTACATTTTATTTTGTTTTACATATGCAGCTTACTGGGATATTGGAGATCCAAATTATGAATGTGAGCATTGCCATGCTCTATTTTGGTACGAAGAAAGGACTCCAAAGAACAGGCCATCGAAGAATCCAAAATTTTCATTGTGTTGCATGCATGGTCAAGTACAAATTCCTCTCTTGAAACATCCACCTCAGTTGCTCCGTGATCTACTCGAGAAAAGGCACGAAAAAAGCAAAACTTTTATGGATAACATACGTGCTTACAACATGATGTATGCTTTTACATCAATGGGGGGGACGATAGATAAGAGCGTAAATCAAGGAAGAGGCCCTTATGCATTTAAGATGGGAGGTCAGAATCTTCATCGAATCGGATCATTGATTCCCAAAGAAGGAACTCCTCCACAATTCGCTCAACTATATATTTATGATACTGAAAATGAAGTTTCTAACAGAATAAAAGCTATCAGGTATGTTTCTTTCGTAATGTATTATATCATGGCCTTTGTTTGCGTATATAAATTGTGAGAGGCCTATGAATTTAAATTGCTTGCTTTAAAATGAACAGTAAACAGAGGATGTCAGACTTTGACAACTCCATTGTAGCGGACTTAAGAAAAATGGTTGATGAAAACAACCCGTATGCAAAGATTTACAGAATAGCTGCAGAGCGTATTTCATTGAGAGATTCGAGTGAGGTAAGGCTTCGACTGATAGGAAAGCGATCTAAGGATGGACGAATGTATAATTTGCCAACTACTTCAGAAGTGGCAGCTCTTATCGAGGGTGATATTGAAGATGCACCTGATGTGAGAGACATCATGGTTGAGAATAGGTCTGGTGACTTAAAACAAATACACGAGTTCAACCCGTGTTATCTTCCTCTTCAGTACCCGCTGCTGTTTGTTTATGGGGAAGATGGATACTATACTGATATTCCTAGGAATATGCCTCCTATGTCAAAGCGACCCAATCTTTCTTTGAAGGAGTTCTTATCATTCCGACTACAGGAGAGGTCTACAGAGGGACCCCAACTTATGAGAAGTGGAAGACTACTGCAGCAGTTCATGGTTGATTCGTACATAATGATGGATACACAGAGGCTTCAGTGGATTCGTCACAATCAACCCGCTCTTCGTGTTGAATCTTACCGGAAACTATCAGAAGCGGTTTCGAGAGGAGACACCGATCCATCATCTGCAGGTAGGCGAGTTGTGTTGCCATCTACGTACACCGGAGGACAGCGTTGGATGACTCAAAATTTCCAGGATGCATTAGCTATTTGCAGGTGGACAGGATATCCGTCACTTTTTATCACGTTTACCTGCAATCCAAAGTGGCCAGAGATTACGAGATTTGTTCGTAAGGAGGCTAAGGCCGAAGATAGGGCCGATATTATATGTCGGGTTTTTAAGATGAAGGTTGACGAATTAGTAAAAGATTTGAAGGAAAAGAAGATTTTTGGCGAGCCTACCGCACGTAAGTCTTTAAGTCCATCGTTTTTTTTTTCTCGTTGGTAACCGTCATCAACTTGATTACTCTTATATCAATACATTTAAAAACAATGTCCTAATAAAAATTAAAAACAGTTTTGTTAATTCATCAAGCATGATACAATAAGATTTTTTTTTAATTATTATTAAGATTTTAAATTTTAAATTTAAACAATTATTCAAAGTGTAATCAAACTTATCAAAAGTTTTAGTTGTACTAGGACGGATTATATGTATAATTATTTAATTTTTATGTGAAAATAATTTTATTTCTTCCCATGCTTATTTGATACAGTTGTTTACACTGTGGAGTTTCAAAAGCGAGGTCTTCCCCATGCTCATATTCTTCTTTTTCTCAAAAGTAAGGACCGAGCAGAACAAATTCAAATGTCGACAAGTGGATATGTGCTGAGATTCCCGATAAAGAAACTAATCCTAAATTGTACGAGGCTGTAAAAGAATATATGGTACATGGTCCTTGTGGTGCTGCTAACCCAAAGTCCCCTTGCATGGAAAATAAAAGGTGCTCAAAGAACTTCCCTAAAACCTTTAATGAAGGAACATCCATTGATGAGAATGGATATCATGTTTATCGGAGGAGAGACACCGGAGTCAATGTAGAAAAAGGTGGAGTTTTGCTTGATAATAGGTATATTGTGCCTTATAATGCCGAGTTGTTGTTGAAGTATCGTGCTCACATCAACGTGGAATATTGTAATCAAAGCAAATCCATAAAGTACTTATTCAAGTATATCGCCAAGTGGAAGTGACAGAATAGGGGTTAAGTTTTGCGTCGATGATGAAGTGAAACATTACATGGATTGCGTATATGTTTCGCATGTGAGGCGATGTGGAGAATATTTGGATTTGATCTCCATTACAGACACCCTGTTGAGCGCTTATCTTTCCATTTAGAAGGAGACCAGTCATCCCTTTCAAAGACGGTGATTATCTTCCTGATGTTGTGGGTAAACCTACCGTTAGTCAATCACGCTTTTACAGCTGGATGAAAATCAATCGTGAAAATTCGTAGGCTCGACGTTACAAGTATCATGAGTTTCCAAATCATTTTGTTTGGGATAAGACAAAGCGAGAATGGCGTCCTAGAAAGAAAGGCACATCAATAGGACGGATTTATCATGTCCCCATCAATACCGGAGATATATACTATCCGAGGCCGATGTTAAATCATATTCCCGGTGCTACATGTTATGATGATTTGAAAACCGTAAATAACAAAGTGCACGATGATTACAAAGCAGCATGTTATGCTCTAGGATTGTTAGATGATGATAAAGAGTATGTGGATGGAATAAAAGAAGCAAGTGAATGGGGGTCACCTGATTATTTAAGAAGACTATTCACGGTGCTTCTCCTATCTAATAGTATGTCGAGGCCACAAGATGTCCTGGAATCAAACTTGGCAAGTACTTTCAGATGATATCATTTACAAGCATCGAAGAATTTTAACAATCCGGTAAAACTTTTTGATGTTTGATTTAATTTTTTAATGAAATATATTAATGTTTATATGATTTGTCACGTTTTTTATATTATTTTTTAAAATGATGTGAATTAATTATATTTTGATTATTTTTTTGATGTGAATCTTTTCATATTGTAGGGCCGAAACTCAATGAGGATCAAGTAAAAAATTTTGCATTGGCCGAAATTGATAAGTTACCGGCAAGAAATTGCAAATGTCTCCGAAATTTTAAAGACATGCCTCAACCAAGCACTTCGTTATTTCGATGCGGAGAATATGCTAATATTAGATGAAATGTCATATGACGTGAGGAGATGCAGCCGAGCACTCCAGTTACATAAATGTTTGAATGAGGAACAAAGGATGGTTTATGAAAAGATTATGTCTCGCTGTTGATTTAGGCGATGGTGGAGTGTTCTTTTTGTACGGGTATGGTGGCACGGGAAGACGTTCATATGGAAGACTTTGTGCTCGGCATTGCGGGTGAGGGACATAGTTCTTCCAGCTTGCTTCTAGCGGTATTGCTTCCTTACTTCTTCCAAGAGGTAGGACTGCTCACTCCAGATTTGGCATACCTATTCAAAGTGGACGAAAGCTCAACTTGCAAAGCAAGATTAAACCCGGTTCGATGTGTGTGGTCTCCTAAAGAAAACGAAGCTCATAATTTGGGATGAGGCTCCAATGACCCACAAGCACCGCTGGAGGCTCTTGATAGGAGTTTGAGGGACATTATGCGTACTTCTTCCTGGTCGATGCTCGATAAACCCTTCGGTGGATTAGTTGTTGTGTTTGAGGAGATTTCGTGCAAATATTGCCTGTTGTGCCTAAAGGAAGCCGACATGATATTGTACATGCCGCCATCGGCTCATCTAAACTTTGGAATTCGTGTGAGGTTCTAAAATTGACAAAAATATGAGATTGCGGTGTAAATCATCTTATATTAAACTTTAATATTTTACATTTTCATATTCCAAGAATTAAATATTTCTATCTCATTCATTTTCTTCGAATCTATGTAGGTCGGTTCCTCTTCCTCTTCGATGCTATGGAGATCAAAAATTTTGCCGAATGGATACTAAGGGTAGGAGATGGTGATGTCGGTGAAGAAAATGATGGAGAAGTTGACATTAAATTACCAAATGATATTTTGATAACGGATACAAACTGATCCTATTGCAACTATTGTTCAAAAACTTATCCCGACATATTACATAATATGGGTATTGATGGGTTTTTTAATGATAGAGCAATTTTGGCACCAACTAATGAGATAGTAGATACTATCAATGATTATGTGATGTCACGCTTGCCCGGTGAAGAAGTGTTGTATATGAGTTCGTATAGCATCGCAAAGGAGGACGGCGATATTGCAGACACGATGATGTATTTTCTGTTGAGTTTCTTAATACGATCAAATGTTCGGGATTGCCGAACCATTCCATACGTCCGAAGGTTGGGTGTATAGTCATGCTACTCGAAACATTGATCAAGCTTCGAATTATGCAACGGAACGAGACCGATGGTTACAAATCTAGGAAAACATATAGTTGAAGCAAGAATGCTCTCTCGGAAAGAATACTCGGCATGAAGGTGTTTGTGCCTAGAATGATGTTGAGCCCATCCGATTTGACAAAATTCCCAGCTAAATTCCAACGTAGACAGCTCCCATTGAATGTTTGCTTCGCTATGACTATAAATAAGAGTCGTGGACGCTCTTTCTCATGTCGGGCTTTACCTTCCTCGACCAGATTCGCCACGGGCAACAGTATGTAGCAATCTCTAGAGTTACAAGCAAAAAGGGTCTCAAAGTTCTCGATTTGTGAAAAGGACGGTCAAACGAGCGACGTGACCACTAATGTGGTCTATAAAGAAGTTTTTCACAAATTATGAGGTAATTCTAATTTTATAAATATTTATACTTGCAATAATTCATTTAATAGACTTAAAAATTTGTAATTGCAGTAGTACTTTATCTCTCTCCCTATCCAAGTGTAATATAACCTGTATATGGATGTCTATAAACTTTAAGATTGCGGCTTTACTTTTTTCCTAAACTTATTAGTTAGTATACCTATTTCTGATCGGCTTTACTTTCTCCCATCTACTGAATGTATCAGGCACTTGATCGTCCGGGTCACGTGGACGAAGTTTTGAATGATCCCGAGTATGTATTGCTTCCTTTGACATAATTGTGTTGCCACAATTTTGTTTGTTTGTCTTTCATCTCTCCCTTCAATGCAAGCATTTCAGTTGTAATGGTTAGGAATTGAAGTCTTGATTATCATTTGCTCCCATTTAGCATTCTAATGTCTTATGACAACATGTTATGCAGCCTACAAATTTGAGTTCCCCACACCTGATGATAGACCAGGCGCCCCTATAATTAGTTTGAGGTTTGGGTGTTATAAATAAACTGTTAGCTTCTTCATTTTGAGATATGCCTGGTCTTAATTGCTCATGTCCACCTAGCTCATGAATTTTGATAAAATATTTGTGATCAATGATGTGTTTTTGTCCCTCATTAGCCGAGTCTTCTATTACATGGATCTAACTACATGTTGTTTTAATGATTTTCCAAATGATGCATCTTTTTGGATATCCTCGAGTCTTCTATCCAATCTCAAGGCAAAAGGGTCATGACCATAATATCTTCAAATGGATTTGGTATTTCATATTCCGTTGAATTGGATTGTTATGATGAAAGCAATGTAAAACAGGAATGCTTCATTCAGGATAAAAATGAGTTTTATGTGTGGTTGTTGTTGATTTGGTTAGAAATGAGTTTTATTTTTTGAGCAAGTGAGGAAATACATCTTGATGTCTCTTGTGTGTGTTTTTTTCCGCTGATTGTTTTTCAGCTCCGCCTCGTTAAAGGGTCGGGAAAGTCTCGGGAGGTTATATGTGGCCGAGCCGCTAGATGCTTGCTCGCCTTTGAATAATACAATTAACTTTCTCGAAGATGAAGTTCCTTCTCCGTTTGTGTTGATCATCATTGTAGTGACAAGAAATGAGAGGTGCAGAGGCCACGTAACAAGGCAATTGTTCTCATATTAAAGGAAGAACACCTCCACATTGCCGTGAAAAGAAACCAGCTTATAATTGACCTTTTGCCCTGAGCTAATTTCAATTTACAGTTGCTAATTGCCGCAAGGGAGGGGTGTTACCGTCCATGCACCGCCGAGCAATTTTTTGACATACCGTTGAGTGACGGTTCAAATTTTACACACGAGTATCTGGCCTGTCCTAAGGATACTAATCTTAATGCAAGTATCAAGATTTTCATAGCTTCATTCTCGCATCATTAATTAATTTTTGTCTTTCATGCTTCAATGTTTTGGTCATATTTGAAATTTCTATTGATAACGTTAAATAGTCACTTTCTATTTCCAGTGGGTCAATGGCATGCCGCCGATGGATATGATGGTCAAGTACGAGAAATAACATTTAGAGCCCTTTGTAATGTATCCCATGTGTCCTCCAGATACTCGGCAATGACAGAGTGGCAAGTAAGATGTGATCTTTTGAGACGGCTTATACAAGATTCGCTTTGTTGTGCTAAAATACCCTTCCGCAAGCTTTGCTTCGTTTACCATTTTTGTTCACTTTCAGTGATTATTCCGTTGGGAGATATAGATGAGGTGTGTAGTCTCTGTTCCATTTCTTTATGGTCACTAAAAACGATTTTTTATAGGCTCTAAGTGGCACTATTCAATACCGAGCCGAGGACCACATGTCTTCACATACAGATTCGAAGGAGCCAACATGCATTTATTAATCCCGCGATTACAATTGTCCTACGCATGGGTGCCGGTGGGCATGGTGTTCCGCCTTTGGGAAGTCCCGATGGTCGGTAATTGAGCGCATGTGTCAATACTTTTGGATAGTGTATTTTATGTCCATATCTAAACTTATACTCTTTGAGCGGTGTATATTATGTGTCCTTACCGAACAATCACTCTTTGATTACTTGGTGGTGTTGTAAAAACATTGAGTACATTTCATAATTAATGTCAAAGCTCCACCTCGAGTGTCAATCATGCACCTAACGTGAAAGATTTAGTTATGATGAGACCGCAAAACAAATGAGTCTTTCTACGCCAATCGCAGTGGCTAGCCGCAGAATCTTTTTGGCCATTCTCGTCAAGTAAATTAAGATCGTCAACAAGCCCTTCATATCCTTTCGCTTATTTCCTATAGAAACACTTCACCGTTAGTGGGCCGATTGGTTTCGAAAAGTGTTTTTTGTTTGACAATGCCACTCTTTCGATTAATATCATTTTAGGTTTTCATTTGGTTGGATTCCCTTGGTTCTGTAAGGTTGCATCCACTCTGTGATGCCGGCAAGGTCATTTGCATCCATGCTATTTTCTTGGTTCTGTAAGGTTGCATCCATACATTTACAGATCTTACTCCTTACATTTTTGTGTAGCGTCGGCGATTCTGATTTGGTATGTTCCACTTAAAAGAACCACTTTTAAAATGTATGCCTTCACTGTCTATAAATTTCCACTTTGTTCCTCAATTGTGATATAAGCATCTTGTGTCACTTTGCTATATTGGTGTACCGATAAGATCATCCGATTTGAAGAATTTTCACATGTGATCATCATCTAATGTTTGGTTTCATTTCGCCACCGTGATGGTCCTTACATTATTGTAAATCTTGTCTTGCAGTGTTCCCGCATACTTCCGGAAAGGCAGATAAAAATCATGTTGCTATCCAACAAGTACTAAGCTTCCTACTCCGAAACATTCCGCATCAAGATTTTCACCAGCTTTGTCTCCCATCTTGCCTTCACAAAATCGCGTTCTCATTTGGGAAGAAGTCGTTTGTGCATTTGTGTTTCTTCAATATTGCACAACCTTATCTCGATCAATACTTCCAAGTGAGTCATATCTTGATCCGACTCCACGGTTCTCAGAAATATGAGAAATTTTATATTACATGCACATTTTGTAAATGACAATAAAAAGTGGTGAATTTGAGGGCTCAAGTGTCTTGGTTATGCTCCTAAACCGAAATTTCACGCATAACCTGAATTTTTGGCTCCTATCAGATAGGAGAATGGCATGGTCTATTAAGAGCAAGTGTAGATGGCAAATGAATAAATCCTTCATCTCCAAATAATCCGTGAATGGGACCCGACTTATCAGTGGTCCTCCAAGCCTTTCAAATGAAGATAAATGCAAGACTAAAAGAGCCGCGAAAAGATCTCCCTATAAAGCTACTATTTTTCTTGGTGGGTTTTTACCGTTCAACCGCTTTTGCTACCGTTATTGGGCAAACCGAGATTGGGATATTCTTTCGCCGCCTTAGTGGGCGAGAGTGGAGGGATTGGGGCTCTCATGTACACGGGATCTGTTCCTTTACTCAATAAGATGAGAAATCGATAATCATAGTTAATTACCGGAAGGCCGGTCTTTCACTTGGTCTATTCCCGGATTCATTCAAGTATTAAGTGGAGAAATACCTGTCACGCGGGTTTCAATTTTGTGCATCTCGACGCCGTCCAAGAGCATCTTGCTAACCGAGTGTAAAGTTTTGTAAAGATGTAATCTCGAGTTGAAATCCCTTCATGTTCAATGTAAATGACCAAAAAGGTTGCAGGCAAGGCGTAAAAACCCGATAATGCCCTTGGATTTCGGGACTCAAAAGGGTTGTCGAGGAAAAATGAAATCATTGTGAACCAAAGCCGCTTTCACCCAAATGCATTACAAGTACCGAGTCATTTATCCTTGTGTAGTCAGTCCGAAAGGAACTTTGTCCTACAAGTTTGTTGCGACAACGTAGGAGTTTTCAAGAGATTGAGATGTGGGGTTACTGGCTTTTTGGGAACCAGGATGCCTACAATAGAATGTCAGAGACTCAAAAGGAATTGAGAGGAATTCTCTACCTTGAATTCATATTTGTAGCAAAATCAACCTGCATTTTGTATTTGTAGCTGGTTTATGCACACAAAACTACAGTTTGCTGGTGTAGCTGGTTCATGTACAGAAGACAATGTGATCTGTAGCTAGCCAAAAAAAACTTCTGGTCAGTTTATTTCTTTCATATTTAGGTTGACATGTAGGTGTATAAATTGAATTCATTCTATGTATTTGATAATTATATGGTCACAACACGGCTGACATTCTATCCTCATCTTTTAAGGTCTTTGAGACTGTTCAGCAGGCACATGATGTTCCCTTTGGGTCTTATTTTGAGGTATGTTTTGATGTCATACTTTGAGGTGTTTCTGTTTCTTATGTACATATTTATTCCTTGTAGTCTGTTTTCAATGTGGATACCTGTTTTTAACTATGTACGATTAAAAAGATGAAGGGTGTTGTAATAACCCGAAATTTTAATATTTCTTTTATTAATTAATTTAAATCCTTTAATTAATAAATACTCATTTTAATAAATTGTATAATTTGCCAACTACTTCAGAAGTGGCAGCTCTTATCGAGGGTGATATTGAAGATGCAGCTGATGTGAGAGACATCATGGTTGAGAATAGGTGTGGTGACTTAAAACAAATACACGAGTTCAACCCGTGTTATCTTCCTCTTCAGTACCCGCTGCTGTTTGTTTGTGTGGGGATGTGGCCTGTGGGGGTGAATAGAATGGAATGATATGCACATATATCATATTTACATTGTTTAAGTGAATGCTTCATGTATGTATGGTGTTTTACATGGAGTTCTTGGGTTACATGAAAAGATAGTGGGCAGTGTGTATTGGAATAAGTTGTGTTATAAGAAAACAACGTTCATTGTCAAGCTCATCCTCATCTTGATGTTAACATCATCGTTGGACTTTATATAGCAATGTAGATCATGGGGGGTTTATTAATGAAAAATGTCAAATTTGAAGATTATTTAGGGACGGAGGTAGTATTTATTTTTTCTTAGCATTATTATGCTCCCGTCGAATCTCGACGGGTTACTGACTAGTGATTTCCTAATCTCAAGACATGTTCCCTTACCAACCTTCATGATTTGAAATGATAAGAAGTTTGACCAAGTCTATGTTGTTGGACCCCGAGGGAGGCTATGTTGTCCTTTCTGGTTCGTTGCGGATCAAATTGAAACATGATATTCGGTTGGTGGCCATATTTGGTCTTTATTATTGTATACTCCCTCCATCTCTACAAAAATACATTTTTTTGAACGTTTTACAATAATTTGTAAAGTTTTAAAATGATAATAAAATTCACTTATCTCTACTCACAATCATTACCCATTTACTTCACTTTCTCTCTCCTACTCAACCAGCTATACTCACAACACATCACCTTTATCACTTTTTTCTTTAATTCTTGTGCCATTTCAATTTATGCATATAATCATGGAACAAAGAGGAGAGGAGTACATTTCTTTGACTATGTATTTGGTAGGATCCTGATGATTTTGAAAAAAAATATAAACTACTCCCTACGTTCCATAAAATCTTACCCATTTTGCTATTTTGGGCGTCCCACTTTAAAGTCCCACTTTTCTAAAAAGAAAACTTTTTAATACTTCTTTATTCATGAGACTCACTTGTCATACTCACAACAACTATCAACTTACTATCCTCTACCCCACTTTCTCTCTCCTACCCACTCACAACTCTTATTTTAATAACATTATATATATTCACTCCTTATTTTCCGTTTTCAACAATAAATGGGTAAGTTAATGTGGGACGGAGGGAGTATAATTTACCGAGTATATATATATATATATATATATATATATATATATATATATATATATATATATATATATACTTTATTTACAATTAAAAATTTTTTAAACTCCCCTTCTTAAAAAAAAGTTATAATTAATTTTCTTACCTATTTAACTTCGATTAACTACATCAAACTCTATCTCAATATTTTTTTCATTGCGCCGTTTCAACCCAGTCCTGTCTTTCAAATTCTCAACGCTCTTATGCTCTCCTTTTCTCTTCTATCTACTATAAATCAATTTGATTCTTCGACGCTCCATGGAGCCTTGAGTTGTACGCACCGGTCTCATCACGACACCACCATTTATCTCTCATCGACGGCGCAGCTACAGCGGAAGAGAATCTATGCTTCTCTCTCAGTTTTTTGCTTTCAAAATTGCAGAACATTTGACCGCTGTTTTTTGGTGTTTTTATATTGATATATATATATATATATATATATATATATATATATATATATATATATATATATATATATATATATATACTCCCTCCGTCCCAGAACAATCTTCACACTTTCCCTTTTGGGCGTCCCAAAACTTACTTCACACATTTAAAACTTACCTAAAATGGAAAGGAATCTTTACTATTCCCTCCACTCATTCTCTCTCCTACATTATTTTAATACTCACAACACTATTATAATTTACTATTCTCTCCACTCATTCTCTCTCCTATTTTATTTTCACACTCACAACACTTTCAATATAATACTCCCTCCTTAAAACATGTGCAAGCATGTTGTATGTGAACATATCGTTCTGGGACGGAGGGAGTATATATATATATATATATATTGTTTCTTTTGTGTGTTTATTCAGCAAATAACTGTTTTGCAAAGTGAAACATGAAGGTGGCACATTCGACTTGATGGTGTAATCTTTAGCTTTTAGTTTTAATTTTTTTCTATGTTATGGTTAAATTTAAAGGTGAACAATTAATATTTAATGTTGTCTATTTTGTGGTTTGATTATTAAATATTTTTGACAATTTTTTTTATTTAACTAGTGATAATATTCAATTGAATATTTGTTATCGTAAAAAATTATAGTACTCCCTCCGTTCCGGTCGAAAAGCCACAAATTTCTTTTTTGGGTGTCCCATTTAAAATGGCACTTTTCCAAAAAGGAAAGTTTTTATTACTATTTCACCCACTCATTCTCTCTCCTACTTTACTTTTACATTCACAACATTCTCTCTCCTAACTATTTCTCCCACTGATTCTCTCTCCTATTTAATTTTTCATATTCACAACATTTACACTTTTTCTCTTTCCTACATCACTTTCCTTAATTTGCGTGCGAGGCACAAACTTTGCCTTTTGGGCCGGGACGGAGGGAGTATATTGTAATTTATATAACTGACGGAATCGAACCATTAGAACCGGATCAATGAGACTGGTCATATAATGTAATGGTTTGGTCCTTGTTCTAAATTTTAACAGAATCGAAATATTGGTCCGATACCCATTTTCTAAATTTTTGACAAAACCCATACCAATTCGGACTAGGGATGACCAAAACCGGTTTCGGGCCCGGTTCCGATTCGGAATCGCCGGTTCCCGTTCGAAAAATGTATGACCCTTAACCGGCCCGGTTTGCTCACGGTTCCGGTTTTCTCCCTGATTCGTCCGGTTTCGGGCTTTTTCTGGTCCGGTTCCGGTCCGGTTCTATTGAAAAACAATGTATTTTCGTCCGGTTCCGGGCTTTTTCCGGTCCGGTTCACCATTTTGGTGACCCTTAACCGGTCTGGCTCCAAACCGATTCCGATTACCCCGATTCCGATTTTTATAACGGTTCATGGCGATTTCAAACTTTTTCGATCCAATTCCGATCCAATTTTTCGGTTTCAATCCGATTTGGTCATCCCTAATTCGGACCGTTAACCCCCTAGGCAATGTAGATTGGTGATTGGGCGAGGGACCACCCCCATCGCGTGTTGGTGTTGTGGTCCAAAACAAGATTTGGGTTTTGAAACTGAACATTTGTTTCATTGTTCCTGGTTACAAAAGTTGTAATTGAACACCCCTTTTCTATCATATGCTTCTTATAGAATTCTGCATCAAAAAATAAAATAATACACACCTTTTGTTATATTAAAAACAAAGATTTCCATATTTTAAGATTGTAATAAAAAAATAACTTTCATTTTCGATAAATTAATGATAAAGTGTGTTCACAAATTATGTTGTATCCATTTCCCACTTCAAATGTGTCCATAAATTAGTACTTGAAAGAAAATCATGGACTTGTCTGTTAAAAAATAAATGTCTAACTTTAATTTTAAATTTTAAATTTTATTGATCAACTAAGTTAATTTTGACAATTTTTTTTTAATGAAAATTTGATTATATTCGTACTGTTTTGAAATGGTTATTAATAACTGAAAGTTTTTTCCAAATTGACTATTTGTTCATTTGTTAGAGTTGTTCAAGAAATGTTTACGATCAATGTGCGAGATCTACACTTCAATGGAATGTCTACGATCTGGGAGCTAGCTTTACGAATGAGTGAAAAATCTAGAGATTTGAATATCTTCGATACCCCTGATTGAATTACTGAAAGAATATATATATATATATATATATATATAGACGAAAAAGCATATATTTTTTGACTGGCGACTAAATAAGCTGCTCCTCTAATTAAGGTGTTACATAAATGTTTACGATCAAGGCGCTAGCTCTACCCTTTAATGGATTATCTAGGATCGAGTAGCTAACTCTACCAATTAATGGATCAATTCGACGAGAAAAATTCAACAGTGGGTATATGACTTATTATATTGGTCATTTATTTCATTTGGATGATTGAGTAATAACGCAAGTTCTCATTTTTTTTTGGTCAAATGAATTGAATTCATTTATTTGATAATTCATCTTGAAACTCAACTTTATTTATTTTTATAGAAAAAAAATCAATTTTCTCGAATGTCAAGGCTTTAATTCTTGAGCAAGTTTTGGGAGAAACTAGTTTCTCCATAAATTATAAAAAGTTCACTTTTTTTCTACTTGCAAGTAGTTAGTGAATATTTAGGAACAGTTTATAAAACAGGACTTTCTATAATTTAAGGAGAAACTAGTTTCCCTCAAAATCTTGTGTTAATTCTTAGCCCAGCTATATCATACACTATTTATTTTCATTGAAATTATTCCCCGAGCTATTTCATTCTATCAAGACTTTCATTTTCTAACCTATTTATATCGGACAAGGTTTATTTCCATTTAAAATCTAAAAACACCATTCATACCTGTTTTTAAATGTTCATGTACTAGTATACTTCCTCCGTCCCATCAAAACTGATACTTATTTTCTTTTTAATCCGTCCCACCAAAACTGATACTGCCCAAAATAGCAAAGGAATCTTCACTATTTACCCCACTCATTCTCTCTCATATTTCACTTTTACACTCACAACATTCTCTCTCCTAACTATTCCTTCCACTCATTCTCTCTCCTATTTAATTCTTCATACTCACAACATTTTCTTTCACTTTTTCTCTCACTTACTTTTTCTTAATCCCCGTGCCCAAAAATTTGGTATCAATGTTGGTGAGAGGGAGGGAGTATAACACAGTTGAGTATGTTTGGTTATTTCTATGTCTTGATTCATTTTACTGGATTAATTGAATTTAATAAATTATAATTTATATTATTTAATTGAGTCATAGCATTTTTACACGCTTTTTAAGATTTTTTTAAAAATGAGTAAAAATTAAAAGTGGGTAGAAGATTAGAGGAGAGAGAATATAAAAGCTAAAAACATTTAATAAGAGAGAAAATGAGTGAAGGAATAGTAAGTTAATGATTGATTTTTTTGTAAATATGTTAATTTTATAAGGGTGTAATGAATGATTTTTTTGTAAATATATAAACATTACGAGAGTATAAATATCCGAAACACTGTTCACTTCTTTTCATTTATGGAATGACTCATTTGAAGTGGGACGTCCCAAAAAGGAAAGTGGCTCAATTGAAATTGAAGTATGACGGTAATATTTTGATCAAACTGCCCGTTACTAACGGGATTAAAGACAAAGAGGTCAAAAAGTCAGTCGAAAAGGTAATATTCTGACGTGTCTGACGCGGTTCCTGACACGGGTCTCACGGGTACGGTTCCACGGGTCATAACGGGTACGGTTTCACGGATTGGACCCGCCGGGTCACGGGTCCGAAAAATGAGGAACCGTAACCGAACTGTCAATTGTACGGGTACGGGTCCAACGGTTCACGGGTCTTACACGGTTACGATTCTGACGGATCAAATCCGGGTACAGTTTCACGGGTTGATACGGGTACAGATACGGATTGGCCATGTTTAGGACGAAGGAAGTAGTTTATATTATTTAATATAAAAATATAAAATTTGAATGAACAGGTTTGAACAACGCTTATCCAGAGCATCTCGTGACACAAAACAGAAATAAGGGATGAAGTGAAGTTACATAAGTACATAGATAGATACATGAACGACATACAGTACATATCTTGTTTTCCCAGCCGTCCGATCTCGAGTGTACAGCGACAGCAAACGGACGAATTTGAATCATGCAAAGCAATGTTGAACAAAACAATCCCTATTGTTTACTCCCTTCGTTCCATTTCATTGTGGATCATTTTTTTTTGGCACGAGAATTAAGAAAAAATTAGAGAGAGAAATAGGTGGAGGAGGTATTTGTGAGTATGAAAAACTAAATATGAGAGAGAATGAATGGGAAGAATAGTTAAGAGAGAGAATGTTGTGAGTGTAAAAGTAAATAGAAGAGAGAATGAGTGGGTGGAATAGTAAAGGTTCTTTGCCATTTTAGACAGTTCATACTAATCTGAAACGAAAAAAAAAAATAAATAAGTCCACATTAACGAAGGGAGTATGTCAAATATCTAGCTATAGAGCAGCCTGAAGATTGTAAGCAGGTTGATGATCCAACGACATAAAAAAAAGACGACAAAAAAAAAAAAAAAAAAAAGGCTCCAATTCGATCTTTTTAACTTTGCAACAGCAAGCAATGTCTTTGTCTGAATAATGTGACCAGAAAAACAGTACAAAATAGGGGTGGACATGGTTTGGTTTGGTTCGGTTTGGAAGTAATTTGGAGACCAAACCGCTAGTACTCGGTTTGGGAAAATCCCAAACCAAATCGAACCATAGAAAATTTCAAACCAAACCAAACCAAACCACCTCGGTTTGGTTTGGTTCGGTCTCAAACCACGGTTTCATAAACGGTTCAAAGCGTGGTCCGACTATGATGCAGGCCAGCTATCCTAACTACAAACCTGTCCAACTAAAAGCGTTGCTCTTTACATATTTTTTTTATCAAACTAGCAATCATATATATTAAACATAAAACACAAATACTACTATCCAAATAGGAATGAGTTTTAGTAAACTGAAAGTTCATTGTTCTAACACGTACAACAAAAGAAACCATCTCAAAATAAATTACAAGACATTGTCTAAAATAAAGATATAAAATTACAAATTCAAGATTCACGGTTCCAAACCGTGGTTCGGTCTGAATCGGTTTGGTTCGGTTCGGTTTGGTTCGGTTTTGAGGTTCCAGACTGCGAGCTGAACCGAACCACACGGTTTATTAAATTTTCAAACCAAGCTAAACCATTTATAGAAAAAAACCAAACCAAACTGCGTGGTTTGGTTCGATTCGATCTCAAACCGCGATTTGAACCGAACCATGTTCACCCCTAGTACAAAATGTTAAAAACCCTAATTTGTTTTATACTCCACTGTAATGTAAAGGGAAAGGGGCGGGGTGGTCTGGTCTGGACTCAGAGTCTGAGACAATTTAATGGGGGCGGAATGGACGGACAGCTGGTGCTTCTGGCGTAGGGGTCCGGCTATGTGTTCCTCCTGCTGTACACGTTGCTGCTCTAACCGTACCACCCAGAAGGTCAGGTTACTTTCTGCCATGGCGTGGGTTGGCCATTATCACTTTTTAATAAGGGAAAAGTATATTTTTCGTCCCTAAATTAGTTTAAGTTTTTTCTTTTCGTCATTTTACTATTATTTTTTATCTTTTCATCCTTAACTTATTATTTTTTGAATTATGTCATCCTTTCTTTAATAATATGTTAGTCTGTTAAATATGTTGATGTTGATCGTTGACTCATGATTTTTTGCTTATATGACAATGTAATTGCATATTTGGCATACATTAGGTGATTAAGTGGATCTATAAAGGTTAAAATGCTGAACTTCAAACTATCAGACCTATAAAGTATATCCTCCAATCTAAAGGGACCAAAATTAGAACAAAAAATCTATTTTAATACACTAAATTAAATACCATATCAAACCAGCCACGTTTCTCTCTCTTTCTTCATCCCTCTGCCCCTCCTTCATCTCCTCTGCTTCAATTCCATAAAACAAACCCCACTCCACCCCCACCACACCGTCATTTCTTCTCTCTTCCTATCTCACGTCTTCTCTTTTTCATCTTAAACCAAGAAAGCCCCAAATCACTACTAGAAAAAACATGTTTTAGCCACAGCTAAATTAGTGGCTAATCTTCAAAATCAGAGGCTAAATTTAACGTAGCCACTAAAATATTCAGTTTCAAATAAGTGGCTAAATGCAGGTAGCAAATTTAGTAACAGAGCATTTAATGGCAAAAAGTGCAACTGAAAACCAGTGGCAATTTTTATCATCAGACGGTTGCCAATTTTAATATATGAAATTCAACAACAATGGATTGCTAAAATTTTGCAACCTTTCACCAACCAATATTTTGTGACTAAATAATAATACTCCCTCCGTCCCGCCCGAAAAGGCACAAATTTCCTTTTTGGGTGTCCCATTTAAAAAGGCACTTTCCCAAAAAGGAAAGTTTTTATTACTATTCCACCCACTCATTCTCTCTCCTACTTTACTTTTACACTCACAACATTCTCTCTCCTAACTATTCCTTCCACTCATTCTCTCTCCTATTTAATTTTTCATACTCACAACATTTAAATTTTTTCTCTTTCCTACATCATTTTCCTTAATTTGCGTACAAGATTGGTTTTGTGCCTCTTCGGGCGGGACGGAGGGAGTATGAATTTTCTCAAATTATTATATTTTTTACTAAATTATATAATTAATACTTTATATTTCATATTAGATGCTAAATTTGGTGGCTAAAAAGTGACTACAAGATTGTATTAGACAAAAAAATTTAGTTGATAATATGTACCTAAATTAGTGACCGAATATATATATATATATATATATATATATATATATATATATATATATATAGAGAGAGAGAGAGAGAGAGAGAGAGAGAGAGAGAGAGAGAGAGAGAGAGAGAGAGAGAGAGAGAGTAGCATTCATGATTCAAATAAAACATTATAAAATACTAAATAAATAGTTTAAGATGACTTCTCAACTCCTCTTAATTCAAATAAAACATAACACATAGTACTAAACATTATAAGATGGGATCATCCATAAAGTGGCATGGAAGGTTAAAGTACTAAGACCCGCGAGAGCGAGGATGATTCGTTTTGGAGTAAGATAACACTCACACCAGTTGGGCTTGCATGTCAATTTGAGTTTGATGCATTATTTTCTGTGTTTCCATCATTTCCTCCATCATAGTGTGCATCTCTTGCTCGCGACGCACTTCCTCATCTTCTCTACGGTGAGCCTCATATTCTCTGCGGCGAGCCTCGTCCACAAGTTGTTGTAACTTTTGATGCGATGTTGAGTCATGAGAGGGTCTTATCCTAGTAGATTAAGAAGCCTGTCCATTGTTTCCTTGATCAAAAAGAGCCATTTTTGCAGCAGATGTTAAAATAAAACTAGTATAACACCCGTGCGTTAAACGCACGGTCAAAAAACTTTGTCAAATTACAAGAACTAAATTAAAAATCATTATAACTGTAAATATTGTTGTAGTTTTTTTTAAATGAAAGGTATTTTATAAAAATGTACATTGTTGCATTAATAATAAAACTAACAAATTTTGATATATTTTCTTTTACACAACATATGTGGTTTTCATCCACAGTCTTTTCTTTTTCATCACATACTAAAATGTTTAACTAATTATGCGAGTGATTACCCTATATAAAGCAATATACTACTTTAACCCTAACCCTAATGTTAACATAACGCCGCTCCCTTTCTATTCTCTCTTATAACTCACCGCTACTCCCCCCCCCCAATCAACCCTAATAGAAACTATTTTAATCCTAACCCTAATGTTAACATATACTCCCTCTGTCACAGTAGAAGCTTTCCATTTTGTCATTTTTGGTGTTCCGTTAAAAGCTTTCACTTTTCTTTTTTGGCAAAAAATTTTAACTATTTCCTTCACTCATTCTCTCTCCTACATTATTTTAATACCCACAACACCATTATAATTTACTATTTCCTCCACTCATTCTCTCTCCTATTTTCAAATTACACTCACAACATTTTTTCTTCTCACCCATTTTCTTAATTTGCGTGCAAAGCCAAAAGTGGGAAGCTTATATTGGGACGGAGGGAGTATGAAATAGTGAGTACTAAATTTCGAATCCTTTTGGTTTTGTGTCTTATATTTGTTGAAATATGCTTTCTTATTTATTCTCCATTAAAAAACACCGGTAGTTACTTTCTGAAATGAGAATCCAGATTGTGATTGCCCAATAAAAATACTATTTTTAAAAAATAAAGCTGAAAAATGTTTAATATATCAACAGTAACATAGTGTTCCATTCTTCATGTTTAAAAGTATTTTTGATAGGCATTAAATTTATATTTTGAAGGTCCGTTCAAAAAATAAAAATGAAAAAAGGTAATTTATTTTTGGGATTTTTACCAATAAGACCTTTAGATAGGGGGGAATTTATCAATAAAAACAGTATATTTTAAATTCTACCTTAGGATCCTAAAGTGAAAATCAAAACCCCCGTAGAGTCCCTATCCCTATTTTTAATAATCTAAATGGCGAAACAGCCCCTCGTTCTCTTTCTCTCTCCATGCGCAATTCCAACCCTCGTTCTCTTTCTCTCTCTATGCGCAATTTCAATTTCTCCCACCGTTAATGGCTGTCGCTGCTTCTCTCTCGTGTTCCCTTCAATTTCTCCACCGTTAATGGCTGCCGCTGCTTCTCACCCTCCAAATTCTCCTCTATTTTCACTTCAGCTTCCAATTCTTCTTCCTCATTCCACACTTCTTCAATAACCCACCATGTTCTTTCTCGCATCTCTACCTGCAATTCAATGGAACAACTCGAGCAAATTCACTCCCAAACTATCCTAAACCCTACCATCCTCTTTCAAAATCACTGCCTTGTGTTGTGCCAGTGAATGGGGCAGTATGAGTTATGCGCGCCAGCTGTTCGACAAAATTCCTCAACCAAATGTAGTCATTTGGAATACAATGATTAAAGGGTATTCTCGAACTAAATCTCCTGAATTCGCGGCTTCTTCGTATGTAGAAATGTTAAACCGGATAATTATACGTTCCCTTTTTTGCTCAAGGGGTTTACGCCCGAGATTGCTTTAGAGTGTGGGGGTGGGATACATTGTCATGTCTGCAAGTTTGGGTTTGAGTATAATGAATCTGTCAAGAATAGCTTGATGCATATGTACTCCCTGTGTGGGCAGATTGATATTGCTGTATAGTCTTCTTATATGTTACCTTAAGCTTTCCATAGCGGTTGCAAAATTGATGTCTTCAGGGAAGGGAAAAGTCTTTTAGATCTTAAAAAGAAATACTTGATCTGACTTTATTTAATTATTAGAAGATGACTTTAATAATGCTTGAGTCGTACTTTTGGTCAATTGATCTCTCTGTGTAGCTATGAACATATCTGACCTTCCTCGGGTGATTGTTCTCCTGTTCAATTAGGTACAAGTATGAGAATAACAGAGTAATGGACCCTTCTTCTCCTGATGTTAGCTCACCAAGACAAAGATCAACTTTACGGTAATGGAAACACTGCGGTTGATGTGCCTTCAAGAGGTACCCAAAATCAACTTCTTGAAAGACAGGTAACCTTTCTCGCTCTCTCTCTCTCTCTCTCTCTCTATATATATATATATATATATATATATATATATCTCCCTGTTTAGCAACTATTGCCTCTCCTTTGTACAAAGTCTGTCAGTATATTTATTCAGTGAATGCTAAGTATTTTCACATTTACAGAAAGCACACGTTCAACATTTGTGGCTACTGAAGATGCACGCAACAAAGCTGCAGAAGTGAGAAGTATGTGTCAAAAGCTTTTAAAGCGTCTGCATGGAGTTGGTGAGATAATTTCTTCAGAGAATGCTCTTCCTAATCTTTTCTGTGGGGTGCGCTCAAAAGGAATCAAAGCAGTTTGACTGTTTCTTAATCCCTGCAATGACTGAGAGTTTCTTTCCGTAAAGTTGCTTGAGTTATTTTAATTTTGTTTGAAATTCGGAAGTGTTAATTGAATCTGGTTTTGGTTTAATTGATCTTGCTGATTGTTATGGTGATTAAGTGTTTTGGCATTGTTATTTTGGATTATTTGATGGGTTTTGGGTGTTCATGCCATTGGGGTAATGTTAATGCAAGATTTTCAAGCAGAGATTTTGTTTTATGGAACTTGTTTAGTTTGGGTGTCGCTGTGAAGTTTGGGTGATCAAACGCTTGATGAACACAGACGATTTACCTTTTTTGTTGGAAGAGAAACTTATAATTTGTAATGTTATGAATTTTGTTGTTGCTGGTTTGGATTTATTTTATGGAACTTGTTTAGGAATTCTATTATAGTCTAGTAAGTTATTGTGAGGTAACTTTCTCAGTTATTGTGCATAAATGTGTGATAGATTTCACTGTTTTTATCAAGGTTCTAAAAAGCGCTAGGCGAATGCTAGGCGGCGGAGCCGGGCCTAGCGCCTAGGCGGGGACTAGTCGGGATTAATCGGGACCTAGACGGGGCTTAGAACTAGGCGTTGGAGAGGGGCCTAGCGCCTAGGCGGGGCCTAGGCGCCCTTAGGCGGGGTCTTTTAGAACACTGGTTTTTATGTCATTCTTTTATAGAACAACTGTGAAATCTATTTCACATTTGTTGGTTTTGATGTGAATAAGTGTGAAATATTTTTCATACTTCTAAAACTGTGAGGTCAGTTTCACAGTTGTTCTATGAAAGAATGACATAAAACAATGAAATTGACCTCACAGCTATGCACAATAATTGAGAAAGTGACCTCACAATCATAACTGAGAAATTGACCTCACAGTTGTGCACAAACATTCATGAATAACACATAAATCACGGGTAAACCACACATACTAAGTAGCAAAACAACTGTGAGGTCTATTTCACAATTGTTGATTGTGATGTGAATAAGTGTGAAATATTTTTCACACTTCTAAAACTGTGAGGTCAGTTTCACAGTTATTTATAAATGTGAAATGGTTTGGTTGTTGACCTTTCTAAACTGAGAACTGTGAGATCAATTTCACAGTTAATTTGCTACTTAGTATGTTTGGTTTACCCGTTATTTATCAGTTATTGATTGTTTGTGTACAACTGTGAGGTAAATTTCTCAGTAGTTATGATTGTTTGTGCACAACAGTGAGGTCTATTTCACAGTTGTTGGTTGAGATGTGAATAAATGTGAAAACCATTATACATTTTTTTACATCAAAACTGTGAAATAGACTTCTCAGTTTATAAATGTGAAAACCATTATACAGTTATTTACATCAAAATTGTGAAATAGACTTCTCAGTTTATAAATGTGAAAACCATTTTACAGTTATTTACATCAAAACTGTGAAATAGACTTCTCAGTTTATAAATGTGAAAACCATTATACAGTTATACTCATGTGTGAATAAATGATAAATGATTTTCTCAGATTTTTACAAGTGAAAAATAATTTTATTTTATTTATAAATTTTGAAATATATGATGAGTAAACTTGTTTGATTCGTCTTGGCGATGTGATTAAAACAGTGGTTTCGGATTATTTTTTTGACTTTTAGATTTTGAGATATTGCATTTTAAAAATTTAAGAGAAAAAAAAAGGAAGAGAGAGAAAAAATAGATAAGAAAAAACTAAATAAAAGAAGAGAGAGAGAGAAAAGTGCTGGGCACTCACGCATGGGAGAAGTGGGTGGGCGACTATGTGGCAAAGGGGCATTTTGGTCCAACAAAAATATAGGGACTTATTGGCGAGTTTAAAAAATGTCTAATTTTATTGGTCATTTTCATTTATCTAAGGGGCTTATTGGTCAAAGCCTCTTTATTTTTTACCTGTGAATCTATGAGAACAATTTCTACGGTTGCAGGAAACTTCCTCTGTTGATTGTTTGCTAGAATTTTCCATTTAAGTTGATCTTCGCTTGTGGAGATAACTAAAGAGAGAGATGGACAATCCGATTGTTCTTGTATCTTCATGTGTTGGTCTTGATTATTTTTGTTTGAGTAAATTTTATCAACCGAAAGAAAGGAAAGATCCAAATGACCCTTGCATATTCTAGTGACTTTTAGTATTTCTTTTTATGTTTAATATGTAACTATTCATGTATGTGATATATGTTAACTGAATTTAGTTAATGTATTTTTATTTTAATTTAAATACCCATGTAACAACAGTTGTTTTCAAGACTGAATACAATTAGTCATTAAATAGCATTAATTGACTTTCGGAACCATGCTCACAGAAAACAGAGTATACAACTCCAAAATACATACCTCTTCTGGAGTCCATCCCCCCTTCGCTCGTCTAATAGGGCCTGTTGTCCTCCTACAAATCCAAGTTTCAAATTGTCAATTTCAGTAAAACAACTCCATAAGAATGTTCTTATTTTCTCATTAGAATAATTCAATTGAGCCAATTTGAGGAGTTAGTCGAATGTTGTACACATAAGTATCGATCGTAAGAGACAGACAGTGGCGGATCCAGGGGTGTTGAGGGGGATTCATCGACCCCCTAACTTTTGTTATTTTTACAAAATGACCCTTTGTATTTTTCAAATTTACTATTTTGACCCCCCTGAAACGAAAAATCCAGGGGGGTCTAGATTCGCCACTGGAGACAGATGCCTTGAATTAAATGCACTTAATAGTTAATAGTACTCCAGCTCTCACCATGCTAATGATGGCGAGGTACTGATGAAGCAAGAGTGATAAACGTCAACAAACTCCACCAAGTTGGTTGAGCCGACAATAAACCTATCAATTCTTTTTTGCAATGCCTGACAGTTTAAACGTGTTAATGGTTCTCATGTAAATCTTCGATAACGGAAATTTCCTTATATTCCCTTAGATGCATTAACAAACAAATTTCTTGCAATTGCAATATACGGGATCATTACTAAACATAACTGGTTTTACAAATCAATATCAGACCGAACCACATCTATGCCCTGAGACCCAAGAAATATATGGGTATGTTGTGTGCATATGAATTATGTATGCCTTAGAGAGAGATAATTAATTTGGTTGAGCATGCTTACGTGTCCCAAAAGACCATGACTGTGATCTGGATTATTATATTTTGTTTTTTTTTTCCTGTTGATAAGTGACTATTATATAGTCATTTATTCTAAGTTTTATATGCTTTTACATGAATAAATCATCATTTCTCATTTCATTCTTAGCACTTTTTACTTACTTTTTCTATTTTATTAGATTTTATGCTTTTGGTATGTTTCATATATTTTAGACAGGTTTCTAGAGTCTTTCTATAATCAAAAAGATACTTGGACACTTTGGTCCAAAAGGATGGAGGAGCACCAAGCAAAAATGAACACACAAGCTGAAACCCAGGAGGAGCGGCCGTGCAGCAAAGTCTGGAGCGACCGTGCATCATAGGCCATGGCCGGCCATCTGTGGCCCCAAATCTATGGAGTGGCCGAGCAATGAAGAAACCTGGCCGTGCCAACCTCGGAGCGGCCGTGCAGCTAATCTCGGAGCGGACGTTCAAGTCTTCCCAATTCAAATTCAATTTTGGCGCCAAGGGTGCACGGCCGTGCAAAATCCTTGACACGGTCGTGCAAAGTGGTGACTGCAGATGTAAAGGCACCTTTTGATGGCACATTTTTGAAGAGTCTCCTCCCAATTATAAATAGAACCCTTGTAATCAGTCTTACATACCAAATTTTAGAGAGAAACTACAGATATTTCATAATATAGAAAACACAAATACTTGTGATAACAATTTCCAAAGAGATTTGAAGATCAAAGTTCATAGTTTGTTCTTGAAGTTACTTTGGAGAAAAAGCAATAAAGTGAAGCATTATTTCCAGCATTTGCCTTCTACTTTCATCATAAGTTCTTCTTACTCTACTCTTTTATTTTTATTGCTTATATGATATAGATGGCTAGTGAGTAAATTTCCCTTATTCTTGGGGTTGGAAACTCAAAAGCATACATGTTCATCATAAAATGAAAAGTCTTGTCTTCTATCTTCATCTAAACAATTTCTTTATTTTATTCTCTAAATGCCTTACATTTTGAAGACGTCCAATTTGTATGATTCAGTCAATTGAGAGAAGTACCTAGCGAAGAATCTTAATTGACGGAACCATATAAAGAAACTGGGTTTCATTGATCACGAAAGTAGTTCAATGGCCTAGGGATGTTCCTTTGATGGAAAATATGTCGACTCTCGTTCTTAAAGGGTTCTTACTAATTATGGTCAACTAGAGATAAGCCGGAATGCCCGTTTGTGACAGGGCGGGAGCACCATAAACGGAAATCTCAAACAGTTAGGACATAATTAGTGAAGAATACAACACTACTTGCTTGACCGTGAGAAGTAGTGCAAGTCGAACGTATCATCCTTGCTTTTTATGAAAATCCTTATTTCTAAGACAATGACAATTTGATGAACAAGATTATGTGTATGATTTCCAATCCCGAGAATGCTTCGTTTTATAAGAATTTAATCAAAGTATTTTCTGTTTATGTTTTTTCTATTTCCTAAAAACAAACTTTATCTTCCCCCCAATCTTTTCTATAATTCCTAAAGGCAAAAATATTTTCTAAGTAAACCCTGTCTCTGAGGGATCGACTCGTACTTGCACCCGCTATATTACAATAGCCCGTGCGCTTGCGGATATAAAATAAACCGTTAGGTTTCGATCGAACACATGTCACTATCTCCATCAAAAGCACCCCAAAACTGAAGACATCTGACTTCACCGAAAAATTCCCATAAATTACATACTCTGGGGTAGGGGTGTGCTCGGTTTTAGGCTAAAACCGTTACCGAATCAAAAGTATTCGGTTTCTAATTTTAACAAACCGCCACCACTCGGTTTTAGCTCGGTTCGGTGTAGTCGATTTTCGGCTTCGGTAAGCGTCGGTTCGATAATATTCAGTCTTAAAACCAATTTTTTTTTGACACCTAACAACTGGTTCATTATTTTAACACAATTATTCATCATACTACACAACCTTGAGAAGATTATGGCAACCATAAAAGCCCAACAAAAACAACCTGCTTCCCAACATTTTTACCAGAAAACAAGTCAACAAACGCAGTCGGAGCACTCTCCAACCCTTCATTCATGTTTTCTACATACACAATCTTCCCTTTGCTTATACAGACTTGACAAGCGACACATCAAGCATTTCTCCATCCAGGCACCCACATTGTCAAAATATACTCCCTCCGTCCCACCTCACTTGACACCCTTGAGGTGGGCACGAAAACTAAGAAAAAAGAATAAAATAAAAAAAATGTGTGGTAAAAAATGAAGAGAGAGAATGAGTGGGGTAAATAGTAGTGTTAGTTGAATAAATTGAGTGGTGAAAAATGAAAAGAGAGAATGAGTGGTGGGGTAGAGTGAATATAAAATTATAAAAGTAGGTTATTTTGGGAAGTGTCAAGTGAGCTGGGACGGCCCAAAATGGAAATAAGTGTCAAGTGAGGTGGGACGGAGGGAGTATATCAATACCTTTCGAAAAGTATCTTTTCAAAGTTGCATCAAGATCAGGCTATTCTTTATAGTTGAAAGTGTCATCAAATTCAAATTTACTCTTCAGAAGCTCAACTTTTTGGGTTGAGCCAGCACTTCTAACGACATAACATCCGTGTAACTTGGCAAGTTGTCCAAATTAAACTGTAAAGGTCCTAAAGGATATTTAATTTGGCTAATTGGCCAAATTAAAGGATATTATTTCAAGGCTTTCAAGCGATGTGAGATTGTGAGCTGCGAGGTACTGAGGTTAATTATAGGATATTTATTATTTAATTTGGCTAATTGGCTTTTTGACTTTGACAAGATTTACTAAATTTTGAAGAATTTTTTTATTTATTTAATATATATGGAAAATGAATAGATGTAAAATTATAGTAAATATTACTCGAGCCTGCCCCGCCCCGCCCCGATAGTCAACCAAAATAAAAATTTGAACAACCCAAAGATTTAAACCAAAAATTTAAACAGTGAACAGGAAAAGAACATATTTGTCCACAATGAAAATCCTAATAAACAATGAAAAAGAAAAAGAAAATGAGTTTACAGAAACATTGTTTGGTACTTTGGTTACAGAAACATTGTTTGGTACAGGGGCGGAGCCAGGGGGGCTGGAGGGGGCACTTGCCCCCCAGCGGCGAAAGTTCAGTGAATTTTTTTTTTTGCCCCCCCCATATTTTTTTGTTATACTCCCTCCGTCCCGCTAATATTAGCACACTTTCCTTTTTGGGCGTCCCGCTAATATCTGCACACTCCCAAAAAGGAAACTTTATATTAATAAAATATTCACCCAACCCCACTCATTCTCTCTCCTACATTATTTTAATACTCACAGCACCATTATAATTTATTACACCCTCCACTCATTCTCTCTCCACTCATTCTTTTACACTCACAACATTTTATTAAAATATCATATTCCTTAATTCCCGCGCAAACAGTGTTTGTGCTAATACTAATGGGACGGAGGGAGTATATAATTAAGTTCAAGATTTACACCAGTGAGTTGTGTGGTTTAGTGGTAGAAGGGGTGAAGTTAAAGTCTTTGGTGTTTCCTTTCAAATCCATGTTCGAGTCCTACTATCTACATTTTCAATTAATTTTATTTGTCCTCCATCTTTGCTATTTTCTCTCTCTCTCAAATTCTTTCTCTTAACAGTTTTGTTTTTCTCTTTCTCTTAATTTCCTCACATTTTCTCAATCTTAATTAATTAGTTAGGTTTTTCCCATTTTTTTTTATTTTGGTCTTTCTTCCTATTATCCCAAGTTTAATTAGCAAATTTGAATTTCTTTTTTGTATGAGTAATATATTTTAATAAATTGTTTGCGTTAAATACTTCAACATTATTTCAATCGTTCTTTGAATTACTTACTTTTATCATTTTTGTTAATTTTCTTAATTCTTTACATTTTTAACTAAAATACATTGTATTTCATGGATCCGACCCATTTTTTACTTGTCCGACCCGAAAACCTCTCGTGTAATCTTGCCCCCCCTCGGGCAATTCCTGGCTCCGCCCCTGGTTTGGTACTCAGGTAAGGGTATTTTTGTAATTTCCTAGCTAATCGGGAGCGGGTTCGGGGCAGGGGTAAACCCGAACCCTATAAAAATTTGGCGGGTTTTCAATTTTGGATCCCAAACCCGGCCTATTAGGATCGGGTCTTTTCAGGTTCAGATCGGGTTTCAAATTTTTGCCATCCCTACATAGAGGTGATGATACACAACGGACTGGCCCGGCCCTCCCACGTCTCAGCCTACTACTAATACGAACGCTCGTTAAGAATCACGGGCCGATACAAAGGATGGGCTGATATGGTCATTAATGGGCCTGAAGTATATAATCTGGTCGACATTAGATACCCGGATTGGCTCAACCGCCAATTCGTTGGGATTTTTTTTTATATTTTTTAAAGGAAGCCTGTTACTGGGCAGCTGTTGACGACGAAGAATGGATTTGATTGCATGCCAAATGACTTCGTCGATTGCCTGCGGAGTGAATCCGTCGTGATTCTTCTTCAAATTTATACCGGAGATACCCAGGTAAGGCGCCAATTCCGTCTCTGCTTATTTTCATTCGCGTATCCGTTGGAAATGCAATGTGCATGGTGTTATTGAATTTTCGAACAAAGTGATCCATGACTAGTGGACTTAAGAACAAATTGATTCGTCTGTTTGTTAATATGAAATTTGTATTAGGATAATGATATTGCTTTTGATTGTTCATGATGATAGGATAAATGACTGAATTCATAACGCTTCCTCGTGAGCAGGCTGATGAGAAGAAGATTCTGTATGGTTGATTTAGTTAGGGATTTTATAGTTAAACCTAAATTTAAACCGAAAAGGAATTCTGAACTAAAAAAGAAATTAATCGAAAACTGGAAACCCAAAGTTAAAGGATTGGATTGAATCCGGAGCAAATTTGAATTTTTTTTGACATTAATTTAGGGATAGAGGGAGTATGAAATTATTACTAAAAGTCTATTGGCTTGTTAACTTTTTTAAAAAGAATATTTGATGCTTTTAGGAACCAATCCAACTCTACTTTATCCTAAAATCACAAAATTGAACATAAAAAATAAGGAAACTTATTGCAATAAAAAATTCCTCAAAATTATCTTAAAGTAATTGTAGTAATTTGAGGATTAAATAAAATTTCCATCCTCAAATTGCTTCAAAATCACTGTAATTGAAGTAATTTACGATAAACAAGAGGAATCGGAGTCAAAAATTGAACTACACGTTTGTGAAGACTCGATAACGCGAAGAATCATTATCGGAGCCTTAAAAACCATAAGAAGAGAGGGAGAAAACAAGAGAGAGAGAGAGAGAGAGAGAGAGAGAGAGAGGGGACTCGAAGGAGAGATATCTTTCCAGATTTGACTGTCATTATCATCTTCAACAATCCGTATGTGTGTATATGTGTTTTTACTTTGGAAAAATTACTACTATCTCTTTCTCGAAATGAATGTTTAAATTTATTTTAATCTCAAATTGGACATTTATTTTGAGACGGAGGAAGAAGTATATTTTGTTTAACTTTATTTTTTACTCAAAAAAAAAAAAACTTTCTTGAAAAGACAGTGTGGTCTTCCATACATGAAACCGCCCCTAGTCCATAGTTAGCCTGATTACTGATTGATCCTTCAACTTCATGCAGAAAATTATACGGCCTTAATTGTCCCTTCAAGCAGCTCTGGGGCCCATTTTTGAAACTCTACTTTTGCTTGATCCGCTTCTGTTCCTTCAAGAGAAAGAGAATCCTGTGGAAGTGGTCATGTTACCCATTTCAATCCTTTATTACCCCCCAGGAACATGGCTTTGATTGCAAAGAAAACCTGATATTAATTTTTTATTGGGCTGAGATGATCTTTATCAATTAGTAGTAAGTAAGATCATTAAGAAAACAATGCTATGTAATATGTTTCATTATGACTACCCAATCAAGTTTTAGATGAACATCAAGGCCAGCTAAGTTACCACTTTTTGGTCAGTTGGAATATGTCTTCTTGCAAAGTTTTAGTTCAGCTGTTGCTGATATTAAATTTTTATTTATGATAGTTTTGAGAAGGTTGCGTACATCCGACTTCCCTTACACCACCATAGGTGGGAGCATTTGCGGCACTGGGGTAAAGTTGTTGTTTTATAGTTTTGAGAAGGCAAGACAGATAAAGCCATATGGGAGTTACCATTCCTGTAATGCCAGCAATTCTCACAGATATTGGCAATGCAGTTAGAACTTAGAAGGAGATTCATCTGAAGACTGTAACAGTAAGTTCTTTAAGTTTCTCTTTTTACAGAAGACTTTTAACATTCCCTGTTAGTTTACAAGTTGAGTTCAAGGAATTTTACATATACGAAATTCATTTTCTATAACTATCTATTAATATACTCATCCACCCCACTCCGGCCCATTTTTTCCAGTTAATTTTACTTCAATCTGCTATCGATTTTCTCCGGCATTAAAACTTGCGACTTGGGAATACTTTCTTTTGTGATTTGTGTTGATGCTTGCTTTCTAGTTCAATGCTCTGAGATAGTTTGTCAAATTTCGCCTTGGAATTGCTTCTATAAGCACTTTTGCAATCTGATTCAAGGATATCAAAATGGTATAGCATTCCGAATCTTGGATTAGATGCTGCTTATTTAAATCATACAAGCTTCTTTACTGGGACATCTCAACGTCTAATGCTGTTTATTAAAATTACACAAGCTCATTTGCACGTATTCTTTTCACTAGAATTCTGGGCTATGTTTCTGATTATATTCCTTTTAATTACTGTAGTTTTTCGCTGGTTGTGAACTGGCCTCTATTTGGGGACAAAGACCAGTCGTCAAGAGGTAGGATTTGTGTTGCCACTTCTGATGGGCATTTCCTTGGAAGTAGTTTAGAGCATAATTAGAATAAATGCAACACTAAAAGAACAGATATAGTTTGATTTCTTTAGTCGGAGATTCCTTATTAGAAACTTTTTCATTACTCAATCGGCTTTGAGATTAGCTACTCTATTATTCAACAACATTTTTGTGTGCAATAGACAAATCGAGAAGAGCAGATAAGGGTTAAGTGCATCTATCAGTTCCATAATCACTTGGCGCCGGATCTTAATAAAGTAGTAAGCTAATATTGATTTGTCATTATGTGTGATTCACTATGGGACAAATTGCAGGACCATGAAAGGGCACACGCGTTGAGGGTTGAATAGCATTTGCCGTCTTAAACAGTTGGTAAGTTGTAGTTATGTTCAAGTGGGTACGTAACGGGTGAAATTTCAGATAAAATTTCCACTTTGGTTAATGCTATCAGAAAATGAAACATTGCCATCAAGGGGAATGAAAATGAAATGGAAACTATTCAAAGAAATTGGTGCAAAATTACAAAACCTCTCTACCTCAGCACGTGCTTTGCTTAAGAATTTGACATTAGATATTGATGTCAATAGTGTTCTTGAAAGTTCTTTCAGTGTAGAGCTTTCATTTTCATAGTTGAGGTGGATGATAGTGGCTTTATTTTTATCATAATTACACTCTTGATTTGGTGCTTGTTTCAATTCTGATACCGGGCTACCAGGCGTGTAAACTCCTACTAATATTACCCAATCTTTAGAATTTCTCAGCATTGAATTGTGGTGAATTTTTTATTGTGATTTAAGTAGGTTGGAAATAATTACATTTGGTCTTTGACCAGGAACTTTGATGTCATCCTTATTTCATAGTTCTACATGGACACTGCTACTCTGTTGCATTTGCGATTGGTTGATTTAGCCCAGATTTTTTCTTAGGAAGCTGTAGAGGAATACAACACCTGTCAAATGAGCGGGTCGAGTTGGGTACGAGTCGGTTAATGGAGGTTGGCGGGTTGTGACGGGTAAAACTTGTTACAACCCGTTTAACTTGCGGGTTAAAAGAGTCGGGTAAGCGGGTTGGCGAGTCGACCCATTAATTTTACTTTCATGGGTGATTATTGTTATGATTTCGACACATTTTGATCGCGGGTAAACGAATCGGGCAAGGGCACGGGTCGACCCATGAACTTAACTGTTTAAACGGGTTGACTCGTTACAACCCGGCTATGTTCAGGTAATTAACGATTCGAGGCGAGCGGGTAAACGGCTAACGAGTGAAAATTGACAGGCCTATGGGATAACATTTTGACCAATTTTACGAAAGCAATGAAGCTATAGTTACTAAGAAAGGAATTTGGTATGTGTAATGTGTGTGTGTCTGAAAGAGAGTAATCAAACTAGAGGGCGACAACATAGCCACCCTTCACATGTAGATAACACTCCTTTTCTTCTACCTGATAGTTTATTAAGAAGGACGACCTACATCATTTATGTGCAGTGAGTAGTGAATTAGCTTAAATAATGAAAGAGCGCGATCATAACTTGATTAATAATTGTCCCTTTATTATTTAAGCTTATATACAGAAGTTCTTGTTATATAGGCTTATGCTATATTCTTGGAGTGGTTGGAAGATTAGAAAGGAAGAAAAACTGTCACACCCCGAATAAACCTTTAAATAGAAAGATCTGCCTCTTGATAGTTCCTTTTATTTTTTCAACGACTCCCATATCTGCTCAAAGAATTTGCAAACCAGCAGGACCACAGACTTAAGTGAGGGAGGGACACTGCTTGAGGCATTAAACTCGTTTTTAGAGATCCACTAGACACAAGTTCCAGTTCTTTTCTTTCTCTCCTAAATCCTTGTGTGTTTGTATACGTATCTTTTGATAATATCTCCGAGTCTTGACTTACGTGGTAGCATAAATATTCAGCAACAATATTGGTACAAAAAATACAGAAAACAAAGTGTTTTGCTTCAGAGTTGTAGGCCTACCTTTTTCCCTTTAGTATTATTAGTTGCATAGAAGTTGTGAGACAGTAGTTAGGCCTGATTAATATTTTCTGGGGACATTATCTTTGGGTGATTAGTGTAATATGTGTTGTGTAGCATTATCTTTGGATGATGAAAATAACGGGCAGTCACGTTGTGGCCATTTCATGGCCGCGCAGCTGAGTGTTATTTGGAAAATAAAGGAAAACGAACAAAAACATAAACTGTTGAGTTTTAAGGGATTGGCCTAAAAGAGTTTGGTCGTCATGACATATATAGGGCATTGTGGGGTCTGATATTCTGGAGGTGAGACTGCTTCATGTTTGCTGCCAACTTTCTATATCTAATATCCCACCATAAATTCTTCCGAAATAGATGGAAAGAAGCAACCACCTCTCTCTCTCTCTCTTCTCTCTTTCTCTCTCTCTCTCTCACACACACACACGTGAAATTGTGAATATTTATTTAATACTATACTATGTTAGTCTTTGTAGTGAACCAATAGTATGGATAAGTTGTAGGTTTAATAAAATATATTAACAAGTTCTGTAAAATTCTTTTAGAAGGAAAAATTGCTTAAACCATTGGATTGTGTTTGTTTCTCCTAAGATTACATCTTAGTCTTAGTCCATACCAATCATAAGAACTCCCAATTCCATAATTTGGTCAGTGTGTAAGTTTAGTGGATTTTTGTAGAGAAATTACAAATATAATTAAAATACTAAGAAAATGTTTAAACTTTTGGATGTGTAGAACCAAAGTAAGGCAAATCCATGCCGTAACTTCCACTAGTTATACCTAGCTAACTGAAGTTCTCAAAGACATGGAGAGGTTGGCAGTTATTGGTGAGGCATATGTTAGCAAAGATACCTCTCCTTCCATTAGAAATAATTAGGACAGAACTGAAATTACATCATTTACGTGCTAATTAAAAAGAGTATGTTAGAGAGATCTTATAAAGACTTTTGTTGAACCTCTAAACCACACGTACACCCTCTTCCTACACGCAATTACTGGGTTGACCTTATTACCCACTTGTTTCTTTCTTATTTCCCACCGTGTGTGTGTGTTTTTTATTTAATTTAATTCTTTAACTTTAACGATATGCTATAATTGATATTATTTGTGGAAGTACATATATATAAATGCAACTTACAAACATCCCCATTGCCTGTCCTGGTTGAGGGTCTCACAATAGTCTCACTTGCTCCACCTTCTCCTTCCCCCTTCTTTCACACAATTGCACACACACACACACACACACACACACACACACACACACACAGTACATACAGATGAGCAATCTGAGCATGGTGGAGGCAAGGTTGCCTCCGGGTTTCAGGTTTCATCCAAGAGACGTGGAACTGATATGCGATTACTTGATGAAGAAGGTGACGGGTTGTGACCTTCAGCCCCCTCTTCTAGTTGAAGTTGACCTCAACAAGTCTGAACCTTGGGACATTCCCGGTAAGTTCTACTTCCCCTTCATCTTTCCTTTTATGGTCCTGGTCGCATGCTATTTTCGTCATATTGTTTCCCTCATAATCATCGAGTTTCATTGCCTTTTATTTGTCATCTTTAACCTGCAAGGCTAGTTTTTTTACTCCATGAAGATCATATACTCCTATAATCTTACCAAGTCTCTCTCTCTCTCTCTCTCTCTCTCTCTCTCTCTCTCTCTCTCTCTTTCTCAAGTAGTTGATAACAACAGCTTCAAGATTCCTGCTAAATCTAGATTTCGAGTTCTAATCCCTTCGTCCCAAGATGATTGTCCATTTTAGTTTTCGATTATGAACAAAATCAGACATTCGTTTTGAGATAGGGAGTAGTTGATAACAACTTCAAGATTCCTTCATTTCTATGAGGTATTATCAGTTCCTAATAATTTCTTCCAAACTAATTATTAAAATTCTTCTAGTGTATGATAATATCACTGTCCTTGTACTCATTACGGAACTACTACCACCTCTCTTGAACCAATGTCTTTTTCTTTTTTTTTCCTTTTTCCATGTTGGTTTTACCACATAATATGGATGATATACAAATAGTACATATATAGATATATATGTATATACATATGTACATACATGCTTAGTTATACATGTGTAATTTATAGCACATTTCTACGTTTGTTGTTGCTCTCTGGCTACTTTTTTTGAAAAATTGACACCGAAAAAAGATTGTGAAAACGATTGAAAAAAACTAAGATCAAGAAAGTCATTTTATCTATACCTCCCACCTTATGTCTACCACACGCGTGTTCATTAGGTTTCACTTCACCTTAGTTGTAATTTCTAGATGAGAATCATGTTTGTCACTGTCGATCAGCTTCCCCATTTCCTCTTTCCTTTCTCAGCCGAGCGATTTGTGAAACCTACGGAACTAATTAAATAAATTTATTTGTCAGTGACCATAGGTGTCATATAAGCCATATATCATTCTGTTAAATTCTTAGACTTGGTATATTAATATTGTCAATTGCCAGGTTGTCGTCTATAAAAATCACACCAGTTTTATTGGATGATACCTCTAATAATTCTTCAATATGTCAGATATATGGATATTGACACTTGGCCTTTTCCTTAATTATTTTCCTTAAGGTCACTATTCATGGCCAAAAATTGGTGATCCACCAATTTAATGACGCCACAACACCCACTGTTTCTTTCATCCCATTTCCATCAATCCTGTCATCACTGTATTCTTTTTTCTTTTCTTTTAATCTTATTTATTTTTAAATCTTTGCTGATTAACATACTCAAAGTTTGGAAGAAATAAATGTTATCCGGCTCAACCTAATTAATATATTTTCTTTGAATGTTCAACTCAAACTTGATAAATATTAAACCGTCTCGACAACCTTGTATGATCTTCATCACTTGTCACATTCTGTATGATATTAAATGACATTAGATATTAATAGCCCTTAAATATGTTACAGAAAGTGCTTGCGTGGGGCGGAGGGAATGGTACTTCTATAGCCAGCGTGACCGGAAATACGCAACTGGGCTGAGAACAAATCGAGCTACAGTGTCAGGCTACTGGAAGGCGACTGGAAAAGACAGAGCAGTCCTTCGTAAGGGTACTCTTGTTGGGATGAGGAAGACCTTGGTGTTCTACCAAGGGAGGGCACCTAAAGGAAAGAAAACTGATTGGGTCATGCATGAATTCAGGCTTGAAGGACCCCTCCTCCCTCCTAAGCTTTCTTCTTCCAAGGTTCCACTCTGACCCCCTCTCTCTCCTTTTCATTTTTATTGTTTTTTACCTTGTATCTTTTGCCAATAATCAATGGTGCATAGTCATTACTTTTGACATATTACCGCATTTTAGTTAAAATACTCGCGTTACACACATCATGTCAAGCAACTTAGTCAAAAATATTAGAAATAGCATTTTTACGCATGATTTAATTCTTATCGTTGAATAATCTCGGTTAGTGGAGTGGGGCCATCAGGACTATGATCATAGGAGCCTTTGACTTTATTAGTCTATTCCTATTCCTATTACTATTACTATTACTATTTCTGTCCAAAGAAAATAGTACTCCCTCCGTTCCTAAATGTTTGTCCCATTTGACTTTTCAAATATTTTATGGTTACATTACAAATTTTGAAAATTTAGTGATTTTGAAGCTTTAATTTTGGAAATGAGACTAACTTTTTGGGACAAAGAAAAAAGGGAAATGGGACAAACATTTAGGGACGGAGGGAGTATAATTTAACAAGTTCTGTATTTCATCATGGTAGATAGTTTTGTTCTCTTGTGCATGGATTCTAGGCTGCTGATATATATATATTTGGAATCATCTACAATAATTGTTAGAATCCAAGTTTGTCTTGTTAGCTATGACATTCGATTTGATTAAAAGTAGCAGACATTGGCGCATAGTGATTTTAGAATAATGGTAATGCTAGATTTTAATAATCACTTCTGAAATCCTAGCACAAACATGACTTATTATACAAAAGCCAAACCTACTCCTTTGTCCTGCTAAACAATTTCAATATGCTGACCTCAAACACACACAGTTAGTAAAACACATTGTTGATTGTCATTTTAGTCATCAAGTTTAAAAAGTAAAACACACACCAATACGGGCACGGATTTGGGGGCTACGAAGTCCGACTGCACACAAATTGTTCAACACAAATGACCCTGTTGGTGGGGGGCAGGGTCAAAAGACAATAATACCCTTAATGAATAATCTAAAGACTGAAATTATATTGGAATGGTGTAGTGTCCAACCACATGCCCTGGAAGTGGAACCCCCCCCCCACACACACACACACAAAGTAAAATTGAGAGGTTTCAGGTCCGACTTGTCGCGTTACGGTTATGCTAATGATTTGATCATATTTACATGAACAGGAAGATTGGGTTCTATGCAGAGTGTTCTACAAAAACAGAGAGGGCCCCACAAAACAAGGTATGGGATCAACTAGCATCTATGATGACACACACAGTTGTTCATCTCTCCCACCTCTAATGGAACCCTACCCCAACAATCTCACATTTGAGACCCAAATCACTAGCAACCAAAATTTGAATGATGAGCACTATGAGCAAGTGCCCTGCTTCTCCATTTTCACACCAAACCAAACTCTCTCCCACATGGTCACTACTAGTTGCCAAACACATATGGACTCCAACTCCAACCCATATGCCAAAATTACCAGCAATTCACCCACTTTTGGAACCATCCCATTCCAATCATCTCATGATGTTGCTACGTTTCTCGACCCTTCGTTTTCTTGTGAGAAAAAGGTTATTAGAGATGTTCTAAACCAATATCTCGACAAGGAAATGGACCATGTTGATCAAAAAGTTGGCGATCCGTCATCGAGCTTTGGGGATCAAGGGAGTAATTCTGATCAGAGCTTCTTATCTGATGTGGGTTTGCCTAATGCCATTGCCAATGCCGTGTGGTATCATTATTGAGTTCTAGCGACTCATTCTTAATTTGGCTTTTAATAAATTAGGAAAAGGGTTTTGATTTTTGGCTTGAAGAAATTGTAATGGCTAGCTTAATATAATTTGTATTATGACTGATGTAATATTAGATGGAACGTTTGCATGTTAATATTAATTAAGAGACTTTGAATTGATTGATGTTTTGTTTAATTATTACTCATGTTGTAATATTTCTCAGCTAACACACATTTAAAAAGAATAAGATTTTTATAATATTGTTTTCATCGCTCATCATCGATGAGCGCGCGCTCTCTCTCTCTCTCTCGGGCTTCATTGATTTGCAGATAAATGATATAGCAGTGGATCTAGTAGCTTTTTAATTATTATTATTATTATTATTATTTTTAATTACTAAATTCTTCCTTAGTCTAAAAATGAATTATTAATTTATTTTTATTTGAGACGGAGATGGTATATGTTTTTAATTTAATATTTATTATTTATATTATGGAATTTTTTTTTCATTTAATCAAAATTATCCAATTTTTACCATTAATTTTTTAAACAAAATTACAAAACTTTGAACATATGTTAAAATATTGAAAATGAAATAAAAAACAAGAATTAATTGTAGAAACTCACTTGAAATATAAATTTAAAATACAAACACAAATAAAAATGCATTCAAAGTGGAAATACAAATTCAAATAAAAAATACAAATACAAATAAAATGAAATTGAAATCATTTTTAATAATTTGATAGATTGTTACCGGATGATCAAATATTTTGGTATAAGCTTCCAAACCCATCTATGTTATTTGAAGTTTGGAAGTTTTGTTGATCAGCTCTTTTCTGCTTTATTTTCTGCATTATTTTTAATTGTCTTATTTAAGTTTTATAGCATATTATTTAATATAATATAATTTGAATAATATTAAATATGATTAATGAAAAATATTTTAATTAAATGAAATAATAAGAATATCCTGTAAAGATTCTTATTTGCTGCAAAATTTGAACACAAAATCTAGGGAGAAACGTGTTTCTCCATAATTTATGGAGAAACGGATTTTTTTCCCGTCGGTGCTCTCTAAATTTCTCCATCGCCCTAAATTGCCATCCCTAAACCGATTCACCAAATCAACAGAGACCTCACCATCGCCAAACCCAAATCGTCTTCTCCGATCTCCAAACCAGTTCTCCATTTCACTCATTTACTCGCACACTACACTTTTTCGTCGCCGGAGATCTCCCAATCCTCTCCCAAAACCATGGCGCAATCTCTCAATTTCTTCATTTCCTCCTGCTCACCGGACCTAACAATTCCCGGACAATCCATAACCTTTTTGAAATGGAGAGTTTGGATTGTGATTGTGTTTTTATGGGTTAGCCTGTGTTTGTCTGGGAATTGTTAGCCTGCGATTGGATTGTGATTGTGTTTGTGTGGGTTGAATTGTGATTTCCTCTGTTTTAGCCTGCGATTGGAGCCGAAATTCTTTTGGGCTCGATTAGGTTCTGGATATCCAGAACCTTTTGAAAGGATATCCAGAACCTTTTGAAAGGATAGCCAGAAATTTATTAAATGTTTCTGGATATCAATTATAAAGCTTCTGGATATCCAGAACTCTTTGAAAGGATATCCAGAACCTTATGTAAGTGATATCTAGAAATTTAGAATTGACTTCTGGATATAAGTTTTAAGGCTTCTGGATATCCATATTCAATGTTCTGGATATCCAGAACCTTGTGAAAGTGATATCCAGATCAGAAATTTGGTCTTGGCCTTGGATTTGGTCTCAAATCTTTTTTCTGGATATCCGTCCCAAATCTTCTTGATATCAATCCCAAAGCTTCTGGATATCCAGAAACCCGTTTCTCCATAACTTATGGAGAAACGCGTTTCTCCCTAGACCTACTCAAATTTGAAGCAAGCAGTTGGAGATGGTAGAAGATATTTGGTCATTTTGATGTTTTGGTGCAAAATTTGAAGCAAACCGTTGGAAATGGCCTAATAAACATGATTTTTCAAAATCTTTCTTATATGCACTTAAGAAATATTTCATCTGTCACGTATAAGATTTCACGTTTGCTATTTTGGGTGTCCCATATAAGATTTTACTTTCCTAAAATTACAAAAAAAAATTATAATTTTTTCCACTCATTTTCTCTGCTACTTTACTTTAATACTCACAATACAATCAACTTACTATTCTTTACCTCATCTTCTCTCTCATACCTCAGTCTTTATACTCCCAACACTTATATCAGTTATACATTTTTTTAATTTTCATGCCCAACACGTTTATAAAATCTTATCGAGTAAGAGGATTAGTGAATTTGAGTCATACATAATTGCATATCACTTTCAGACCCCCATACTGTCAGTAGGGGTGGACATGGTTCGGTTTGGAAGGAATTTGGAGATCAAACCGCTAGTACTCGGTTTGGGAAAATCTCAAACCAAATCGAATCATAGAAAATTTCAAACCAAACCAAACCAAACCACCTCGATTTGGTTCGGTTCGGTCTCAAACCACGGTTTCATAAACGGTTCAAACCGTGGTCCGAACTGCGGTCTAGACCGCTATCCGAACTACAAACCTGTCCAACTAAAAGCGTTGCTCTTTACATATTTTTTTTATCAAACTAGCAATCATATATATTAAACATAAAACACAAATACTACTATCCAAATAGGAATGAGTTTTAGTAAACTGAAAGTTCATTGTTCTAACAAGTACAACAAAAGAAACCATCTCAAAACAAATTACAAGACATTGTCTAAAATAAAGATACAAAATTACAAATTCAAGATTCAACCATTTAATGAACGACTAGGATTTCGGTTCAAGAATTTCATGATTTGGTTCTGTGGTTCGGTTTCACGGTTCGGTTTCACGGTTCAAAACCGCGGTTCGATCTGAATCAGTTTGATTCGGTTCGATTTGGTTCGGTTTTGAGGTTCCAGACTACGAGCTGAACCGAACCACACGATTTATTAAATTTTCAAACCAAGCTAAACCATTTATAGAAAAAAACCAAACCAAATTGCGTGGTTTGGTTCGGTTCGATCTCAAACCGCGATTTGAATCGAACCATGTCCACCCTCCCTAACTGTCAGAGAGACCATTCTTAAAGGAGGTTCAAAAGTATATTCCTCCGTCCCAAATTTTTAAAATGATTTTTCTAATTTTATTTTTATTTTTTTTTTGTTACTACAAATAAACTTTAATAAATCTAAAATTTATAACTGACACACCAACAACAACACTATCATTAACAAGTTACATTTTCATTAGGATAAGTAAATTAATATAAAATAATTGTTTAAAGTTCATTCATTAATGCTAATAACAAAAAAAAAAGTTGAATTATTATTTTGGGACGGGGGAGTATAAAAATAGAAAGTAAGATACTAAAAAATTCATAAGACAGACAGACGAAGTCCAATATTTTTTTATTTTTTATTTTTTTTGATACACAGGTTCCCCAGCTTCGTCGAGTTAGTCCTGGACCACTAGCTACCGGCCCCACAGTGTCCTAGCGGAGGTAAATCGCGGATATGCCCAAATCAGCCAGGGTGGCAGCACCCCTTATACTCCTGACCCCAATGGAGCCCTCCTACAACGCGGTAATTGAACTCCCCACACTGAGGTTGCAAGCCCAATGCCGCTTCCTTAACTGAATGGATGTGCCCGGGAGCTCCTAAGGACCCTAAAACCCAAAAAAGAAATTAATCCACAAGGATTTCCCTTCTGAAAAATCGAACCGATGACCTCCCCTATGGAAAGCCACCCAAGATATCATTGGGCCATCGCCCATTAGGTAGACGAAGTCCAATATTAATCATATGCACACGAGTGGTTTCTATTCAATTGCTTATGAATAAGAAAGATGACATTTTCCTGTAAATACGGAATATTAGGAATATTAGGCGTAGACTTAGTAGCAGCTATCTAGCCCTTTTTTTTTTAGGCGGGCTCCGGTCCACCTCAAATTTATTTATTTTTTATCTAAGTTACTTATTATATGTAACTCTTTTTTATATATAAAATTATTTTTTACTATTATTATTATTTACAATATTTTTAAATATCAAGCACACACGATTTCAAAATTCTAAATTTGCGCCTTCTTATTCTTATTAGTAGTAGTCATGACAATTGCTTTGCATCAGGAATTTTGACTTCAAATTGTGCATTCCTTTCATTTTCAATGATGCATAATTTTAGATGTTGATTATCGTACTGCACTGAATTATCTGTCTTATCTTTCATTAATTATTATGAAACAGTCAATCCAATTATTACGAAGCAGTCAATCCATACGCTTCAAAGAAGCAACAAGCTACATTATTTATGAAATTTTACTCCACAAGATAAAACCGGCTTGCAAAAAAGAAGTATACTATACTGTATTGACTATCACTTTCATATAATTTAAGTAGCAAATAAAAGGATAATTAACAATAATTATAATTAAAACCACTAAATCATATGAGCTCATACATTTAAGATTCTCTCTTGAAGGCATTGTTTGGTTTACTTGTCTTCTTCATGGGAATAATTTTTCATTAAAAGTAAAAAAAGGCAAATGATTTGTGATATTTCTTATTTCACATCGAAAAAATATGAGAATTTAGTGTGATATATAGAAGATTCATACATTACTATTAAGCATCAAATCATTCATTGGACTTTTGAATTCCTGTGATGAAATGTAATTGACCCAATTGATAAGGTGCTTAGTGAGCCAGTGTGTGTGTGATGCCAATATAGCGGATCGGATTTCGAGCTCAATTCGTTAACATGATCAGTAGTTGAAGTCATGCCCAATGTAAGCCATGATGAATTTCTAATATCAATATTGCAAACAGAGCCTTATTTTAATCACTTCCCTCTCATTGTCACACGAATTGTCAGCGACTGCAACATTATTAAAAACTAGACTAGTTTAACCTACTACAATTATACTCCCCTCCCGAATTTATGATTTTTTAATCAATAAATTTTTATTTTATTTTTTTCATTTATATGGTACAAGTACTAACCCGTTGGCACGCAGTGACGCCTACCCGCTCGCGGTTATGATAAATTAATTTTTTCCTTTTTTAATCGAAATCGTCGTGTCAGTAAAAAAAAATACTCGCTCCGTCCCACCTCAAGGTTCCACCTTGAGGTGGACACGCTTTTTAAGAAATTTAATTAAAATGAATAGAAAATTTGAGGAGAGAAAATGTAAAAGTTAAATGTGTGGTAGGAAATATGAGAGAGAATGTAAAAGTTAAAAATATTTAATAGGAGAGAGAATGAGTGGGAGAAATAGTAAGTTAATATTTGAAATGTGTCGTAAGGAATAGGAGAGAGAATGGTTTTTTTGTAAATATATGAAGATGATAAGGGTATAAATATATGAAAAACTTTCTATTTAAGGAAGGGAACCTTGAGGTGGGACGGCCCAAAAAGGAAAGGTGGAACCTTGAGATGGGACGGAGGAAGTATTATATTCCAAAAAAGTAATTCAAACTAAGTTTTTATTTATTATGATAACAAAAAGTAAAAAAAAAATCATAAAAAATAAATAATAAAAAATAAAATCCAAACTCTATTTCTAGTGATATTTATGAGATTGATAAGTAAAAAATAATAAAAAAAAAAACAAATTAATAAAAAAATCATGTAGCAAGGGTGTGTGAGGGGAAGTTAAAATACATGTTTGCGAGGAGAAGGTGGGGAGGTATAAAACTGTGAGCGGGAAGGTGAAATATTTTGGTTGATTCAGGCCTTCAGATTAATTTTCTAGAATCAATCTCAGCCGCTTTTTATCCCGGCGGTTACGAACGATTTTTCCCTATGTGTATTGTATTATAGATAGAGGTAGTACCATTACTTATTTTTCTTAGAAAACTTTTATATATATATATATAGGGTCACGCTTCATTTAAAATGAGAACCGTAAGAATCACTTGTATACACTTGTATACAGTAGATATTTAGCTAATGTATACATATACAATAGATTGTATACATATACAGTAGATACTTAGCTACTGTATACAAGTGTATACGTGTGGTTATACACTTGTATACAGTAGATACTTAACTACTGTATACATAAACAATAGACTGTATATGTATACAATAGCTAAGTATCTACTGTAAACAAGTGTATACAAGTGGTTCTCACGGTTCTCATTTTGTTATGGTTCTCATTTGAACACCTACCTATATATATATATATATATATATATATATATATATATATATATATATATATATATATTCTGTCTCATTATTACTATGTGTAGGCTCTTGTTTTTTAAAGTTTACGATGATTTCACTCTAATTTTGATGATCATTTTAATCGGACTTTTACCAAAAATTAAAAAGTGTTAACTATATCTAATGTTATTTTCAAAATTATTATTAATGCATCATGAAAAAATATTATCAATGTATTTTCGTTAAAATAATTATTTTTTTAAAATAAATTAATCACTAAAATAATATTTCCAAGAAAAGGTATAGTAAATAAAATTAAGAGAAGGGATTAGGTTTAGTTTGTGGGAGGCTAATTAAGTGGATAAATGACAAGTGTGTGTTTTATTTATGAAAACAACTTCTGACCGAACTAATACAATAACCTAATTCAAATGCTAATTAATTTAACTTAACCTTCTAAAATAAACATTTGAAAAGAATAGTAAAAGTCCAACCTCTATTTGTTTTTCAACTTTATTTGTTTTCTTGTGCTTGGATGGAATATATAGTTAATTAAAAAAATAAGGAATGTTCTCTAATAATAAGTGCAACTTGGATATACTTCCTCAGTCCCGTCCAAAGCTTTACCTTTTATCTAAATGAGTGTCCCGATAAAAATTTTACCATTCCTAAAATGAAAAAAAATTATTAATATTCTATTATACATACCCCACTTCTCATACTCACATTCATAAATTATGGGGCTCACTTGTCATATCTACTAACTTTTCTTCTCACATATTTAAATGGTGGATCCCACTTATCATACCCACTCATTTATTCTCTCTCACAACCATTTTCCACTCAACAGTTTCCTTAAATATTGTGCCACTCTCAAAATGGTGAAGCTTGGATAGGGACGGAGGGAGTATTTTTTTGACAAAAATATACTACCTCCGTCCCGGTCCCGCTAGTATCCGCACCGTTACTGTTTGCGCGGAGATTAAGGAAAAAAATAATGATATAAATGTTGTGAGTGTAAAAGTAAAATAGGAGAGAGAATGAGTGAAGAGAATAGTAAATTATAATGGTGTTGTGAGTATTAAAATAATGTAGGAGAGAGAATGAGTGAAGAGAATAGTAAAGATTCTTTGCCATTTTAGTAAGTATGCAGTTTGTAATGGGACGTCCAAAATAGAAAGTGTGCGATTTGTAGCGGGACAGAGGGAGTATTTTATTATTTTATATTATGATTAAATTGTAAAGTAACTCCTTCGTTTCGTAAACGTAAACGTAGAGACACAACATTTATTTTGAAATGAAAAAAAAAATCATGACACATAAATAAAAATGAATGCTCTCTTCATTTCACTTAAAATTAGACATTAGTTTGAGGGACATTCTTGCAATATCCATTTTTAACTATATTCTTTAATAGTAAGAGATTAATAGACTGAAAACTTATAATTTCTTATATTTTCCTTCATTACAAAATTCAGTTATTTATTCTAAACAAGGTTCTAAAAATCGCTAGGCGGCGAGGCCGGGCCTAGCGCCTAGAGCGCCTAGGCGGGGCCGCGAATTTACACACATTTTTATATATATTCCATAGTTTTTGTCCATAGTGACAAATTCAAGAGGATAAATATATAAATCTTGAACAACTCAACTATGGGTCAGGGCATTTCGGTCATTGAAGCATAACATTAGAAGACGGATAAAAACTTCAGAAGGCCGTTTGAGGCCCTTAGAAGCGTTTTTTGGCCTATTTATGGGCCGCTCATGAGGCATAGCCCAGTGACTTTTGTTCCTCTCGAAAAGACGGTCATTTTGATATGCTGTGCGTCCCGTAACTCCTCCGAAATCAAAAGTTACACCCGTTACGGTCGAACGCATCTAAAAACTCGAACGCCAACTCTTCGACCGCCTAGACCGCCCAATCCCGCCTAGGCCCCGCCTAGCCCCGCCTAGTCCCGCCTAATCCCGCCCAGCCCGCCCAACCGCCTAGACCGCCTAGCCCGCCTAGCCCCGCCTAGCCCCGCCTAGACCGCCTAGCGCCTAATTGCCCCGCCTAGCCTAAAGTCGCGGCGCCCGGCCGCCGCCTAGCGCCTAGGCGCCGCCTAGGCGGCCGCCTAGGCCGATTTTTAGAACACTGATTCTAAATAACTGGATTTTTGACTGAAAACGAGGCCAGATCTTCAGATATTAGACCCATTTCAATCGTTTTTGACATCAACTCCAGTTTAGAAAATATGACTCTTGGTTATCTATTCATGAGTTGTGGGATGCTAAAAGATGAGTTATAAGTGTGTTTTAATTAGCTCATCTATGAAGCTTAATTATATGACCTTTAAATGGTCATTGTGCTCTTATGTAAGGTGGACAGATTAGTAGCAAATTGAGCAGCAATTCCAACAATTACACACTAATAAGAAAAGAGTGGTTTTTGAGTTGTGGTTAGTATAATATTGGTCCTAGTATTGACTATCAGGAAACCATACAAAAGATAATAAATAAATAAAATAAATAAAATAAATAAAAAGAAAAAAAACAACAAAAGTATAGAAGTTTTTACCAAATACTACCTTAAAAAGATCTTAAAAAGATGCTATTTACAACCAAAAAAAAAAAAAAAAAAACATGTAAGATGTGATATTACAAAAAACTATTTTTTAACTTTTTTTATTTTTTTTTATTTTTTCCCTTTTCAGTAAAACAACTGATAATGCATTTATCAATGTAAAATGCATTTATGAGATGTTTATAACTGATAAATTTATTTATCATTTTTTAAATAGTATTTTGTGCTTGATTTTTTTGTTAAACAACTGATAAATGCATTTTACAATGATAAAGTCATTTATCAGTTGTTTGATACATAAATGCAAAAAAATAATAAAAAAAAATAGTTTTTTGTAATATTTAGAGAGTTTTTTGTAATATCCAACTTGTTTGTTTTTTGTTTTTTAATATCCAACTTTCAAAAGTAATTTTTGATAAATGCTACTCCCTCCGTCCCAGACCATGGGTATATGGGGTGAATTTCACGCTTCTTAAGAATTTTTTTTAAAAATGAATAAAAGTTAAATGTGGAATAGGGAACAGTAGTTAAATGTGTGGTAGGAAATAGGAGAGAGAATGTAAAAGTTAAATATGTGGTAGGGAATAAGAGAGAGAATGTAAAAGTTAAAAAAATACTCCCTCCGTCCCAATAGTAGCTTCCCATTTTGTCATTTTGGGTGTCCCGTTAATAGCTTCCACTTTCTTTTTTTGGCAAAGAAATCTTTACTATTCACTACACTCATTCTCTCTCCTACATTATTTTAATACTCACAACACCATTATAATTTACTATTCCCTCCACTCATTCTCTCTCCTATTTTCAAATTACACTCACAACATTTTTTCTTTACACCCATTTTATTAATTTGCGTGCAAGGCAAAAAACGGACAGCTCTTATTGGGGCGGAGGGAGTATTTAATAGGAGAGAGAATGAGTGGGAGGAATAGTAGTTAAATGTGTGGTAGAGAATAGGAGAGAGAATGTATAAGTGTATAATGAATGGTTTTTTTGTAAATATATGGAGATGATAAGGGTATAAATATATTCAAAAACTTGTCATTTATGAAAATGAACCCTTGGTCTGGAACGGACCAAAAGAAAAAGATGAACCCTTAGTGTGGGACGGAGCCTGGGACGGAGGGAGTACTAACTAAAACTAAAATTGAAATTATAATATTATAATATATTATTCATATCCTTATATTTAATTTATTTTCTAAAAGGTAAAAGGAATTCCTGTTAATTTTTAATGTTTACTCCCTTCCTCCCTCCGTTCCAGTTTAGTGTGGATCAAAAATTGTGACACAAGAATTAATAAAAAGTAGGAGAGAGAAATAGGTGGAGGGAATGTTTGTGAGTATGAAAAATTAAATAGGAAAGAGAATGAGTGGGAGAAATAGTAAATTGATTGGTATTGTGAGTGTAAAAATAAAGTAGGAGAGAGAATGAATGAGTGGAATAGTAAAGATTTTTTGTCATTTTTGACAGTTCACACTAATATGAAACGGATCAAAAGGGAAATAAGTTCACACTAAACTAAACTGGGGACATGGAGGGAGTATTTTTTATTTTTTTTTGTTTGAGCTGATGTTTTCTTCTTTTTAGGACGTTTCAAATGTAGCCCAAATTCAGATTAATACATGGGCCTCACCTCTCCACACCTCCACAAAGTCCAGCCCAATCCACAAAATTGTAGTCCAGCCTACAACAGCCTCCATCCGTTGCACGCCTGCTGCTTCTGCCATTGATGCTTCTTCTCCCTCCTCCCATTGGCGGTGTTCCTCTTCAACTTTCCCTCCCTCCCTCTCTCTAGAAATTATCTCTTTCTCTCTCTCTAGAAATTGATACCGATTCCTAAAATATGGAACCGGTGTTTAGTTTAAATCCCCAATATTTTTGCACCCAAATAAGTTCATTCCTCTCACCCTCTTGTTCAGTTCAAGCACAACCCGTTGGGCGTCTCCGCTTCAAAACCCAGTTCGCCACCAAATCGATTAGGGTTTCCTCCGAGCTCAATTCTCGGGTTAATGGCTCTGATTTCGACTCTCTTTTTCTTGACCGGGTATATACTATGCATTTCCATATTACTAATATATGTTCCTTGGATGTTTGTTCTTATTTTTATTGCAATTTATTTGGCTGAAGTTCTTTAATTATGTTCTTGACTACTTAGCTGAACTCTTTGTTTTCTGGTTTCAAAGAGCCTTTAGGGCATCCTTTATCCAAAGAAAATACTTACTCTGCCCTTCACAGTAAAGAATTCACTTGAAGAGGTATATTATGCATATTTAAGTATAGAATTTTATCATGGTATGGAATGCAAAGTTGAAAAGTTATGCATATAGTAAGAATAATTTTTGAAAGTGAGGTTCTTTAAGTGAAATATCTCAAAATAGAGCGATAGTCTCTTTACATAGAACTGAGATAGCAATATAGTAAGCATTTTTCAACAAACTACTGAATTGAATAACTAAGCATCTGGTTTGATGCATTTTAATGAAAATGTTTTGCTCTAGACTCACATAGCTCTCCCATCCCTACATATCTTGTCGAAGATAGAGATTTTGGGAGTCAGAAGAGTGAAAGAGTTGACTATTCCAAGTATAATATTAAGATAATTCTCAATAGATAGTGCCCCAATGTGTCCTACTTGAGTTGCGATGCTACTTGAAACAAAACAGTTTGTATTATTTTTATAGCTCCCATGTATTCCAGCTCAAGGAAGCTCTCAACTAAGCTACATAATACACTTTCATAGATGACTTCTGATATGGCCTATGGGAACCTTAGGAGGTGTGCATATTTGAACTTGGTGAGTACAGTTCACCAAGGACAACTGACAAAGCAAGTTAAGGGTCACAGGGGGATGTTAGTTTTGTGGTCAGGTCGGGAAACTTGACATGGCTATAGTTCGGGTAGAACCAGATTGATCGCATGGCACTAACCCAGCAAGCGAAGCTGGGAAAGGGCCTGCGGCACAATGCAGCCTGCAGGGATGGGTTAGTTGTCCAATCAGATGAAGTTGGCCAGCAAGATTTGTCCCTCTTCTTTCTTTCCTCGTGAGCAGAAAAAGGATTTTCTATAATTTTCCACATGAGTGGTCACCATGGTTCGTAGCCAAGTGCCCTAATCATGGTACTCATTCTCTTTGTGGAGGGCTTTGTTATTCTTTGTTGTTTATGGACCAATTACTCCAAGGCATGAAGCATCAGCAACCTGATTCTATCACTTATTTTAGTTTGGGTTCATGTACTTTTTCTTGGTTCTCTCTGGCCTAGACTTTGGTTTACTTCTCAGAAGTTCCCTGTTGTATCTTGCTCGGGCCAAGAATTTCTATTGTCCGCCTATTTAATTTTTGGGCTATGGGGCTAGTTTCTTTTCTTGTTTTTTTTGACTATTTTCATAAAGTAGTCTTCTTGTATGGTCTCTATATTTCTTTCCTTATATTCACCTTACATGGAGTTACCTTACATTATTTACCAATCTACAATTTTAACATGTCCTTGCTTTGTCATGTTCCTTGATCTGGCTGGTGAATGCTAACACAATTTTACCTTTTCACAACTGGTTTTAAAACTGATAGTTTAATTTTTCCAGCAAAAAGCACTGGAATCTGCAATGAATGACATAAATAACTCATTCGGTAAAGGAAGTGTAACAAGATTAGGCAGTGCAGGCGGAGCTTTGGTGTATGTTACTTTCCATCTCTATCTAAACTCGTAACTTATGTTTAAGCATTTTCTATCTGTTCATTCATCTTACTTTTGATTTTAATGAAAAGATAACTCTCTTCTGGGGTCTACATACAAATTAGATTAAGGGGTAGAGTTCTTCTTTCATGGGTGGTTATGTGAGGGTTTATTGATCATTCCTTGAGGCGAAACGTTCATTTCATTGAAGTGAAAGAAAGCAACTCTTCACTCCCAATTTATTCTTGTTGGTTTTAATGAGCAATAATGTGATAGTAGTATCCTATATATATTTTCTTGCAGTGAAACATTTCCAAGTGGCTGCTTGACATTAGACTTTGCCTTAAGTGGTGGCCTTCCTAAAGGAAGAATTGTCGAGGTACTAACCTCCCCCGTTTTATGGGGCATTTAGCATTTAATTTATGACATTGCTGCCGTCGGTTTCTATTCTCAAGTCTGTCATGTCATATAACTAGAGTACTGTAACAGTGATTTAAGCTTCTTACTCTTGAGTTGTTGCTGAAGTTACAAGTTGCATATGCAGTAACATACCACTTTAGTTTATTCATTAGTCTTATAACCGTTTGTTGTTTTTGATTTCCAGATATATGGTCCAGAAAGTAGTGGAAAGACTACCCTGGCACTACATGCAATTGCAGAAGTGCAGGTTTTGTCTCTGTTGGTTTTCTTTATGAATCTCTAACCCACAATTACATTAGCATTCTTTTCGCATTGTTATATGTCTGCTTTGAGGCCAATAAGCAGTTTGATCAATGTTGTACATGCAGAAACTGGGAGGCAATGCCATGCTTGTTGATGCAGAGCATGCTTTTGACCCTACTTATTCTAGAGCACTGGGAGTAGATGTGGAAAATTTAATTGTCTGCCAGCCTGATAATGGAGAGATGGGACTAGAGAGTAAGATTTCTTCTCTTACATTCTTTTCTCATTCAAAAAAAAAAAAGTTTCTTCTCTTGCTAGGTTGTTCTTTACAGGAGAGAATTAGGAGAGCCGTTGATTTCATCATGAATGTATGATGCAATAATCAAAATTTTGGTGCTGCAGTTGCAGATCGTATGTGTAGATCTGGTGCAGTAGATCTCATCTGTGTTGACTCCGTTTCTGCTCTCACTCCACGAGCTGAGATTGAAGTAAGTTTCTTGCGTTTATTTTAATAAACATAATTTGACAAGGTTTCCGATGTTTGGTTCAGTTTTTCACTGTGCTTTTTGCGTGTAGGGGGAAATTGGAATGCAGCAAATGGGGTTGCAAGCACGTCTTATGAGCCAAGCTTTACGTAAGATGTCTGGAAATGCTTCCAAAGCTGGATGTACTCTTATATTTCTGAATCAAATAAGACATAAGGTAGGCTTTACCTGCTCTTTTGTTATGCAGAAATACGTTTTATTCAATTGCTAGTTTTTTTTTCTTATTTTATTGGCCTATAAAGTTGTGGTTTTTTAACGCCTTAAACGGTGGCCCAGTGGTAGAACTGGAACTTCGCAAAGTGAGTTTCCAAGTTCCCACACACCCTTATGGTGGGAAAAAAATGTTCCTTTTTTTTTGAGATTATCTATTCATTTGCATTATCCAGACCAATTTATATAACACTCTTGGATTTGTTCAGATTGGAGTATTTTATGGAAATCCTGAAGTTACCAGTGGAGGTATTGCCCTGAAATTCTTTGCATCTGTTCGACTTGAAATACGGGGCATAGGGAAGATAAAGTCTGTAAGAACAAGAATCTCTGACTTGATTCCTTGTCCTACTTGTTTGAACTTGATGTATGAAATATCCTTACATACACCCTTGGTGATTGCCTTAGGGAGATGAGGACATCGGGGTAAAGGTTCGTGTAAGAGTTCAAAAAAGCAAGGTAAATAACAAATTCATCAAACACGTTAAGACTGATTTTTTTTTTTATTTTTTATTTTTGGCATGACAACTCTTTAACAAGAACTTCTCATTAGCTTAAATGAGAAAGTTTGAAGTTCATCCTCATTCTTTTTATGTTAATTTTAGTGAATGGAATGCTGTTAACTGAACATTTCTGTTTGCAGGATTCCGTTGTCCACTAATTTTCTATAATTGAACTTCATGGACATGACTCAGCTGAATTAGCAATATTAAAATTGATAAGAAAATGCTGATGTACCGTTAAGTTAGTAAAAGAAAAGTGATTTTTTTTTGGCATCATTAGTTGGTATCTCTTTGTGAGTATCATCTTTGTATTTGTTTTGCAGGTGTCGAGGCCATACAAACAAGCAGAATTTGAAATTATATTTGGAGAAGGAGTCGGCAAAAGGGTTTGATGGACAGCTTTCCTATTCTCATTGTCTGCAATGATTGGATTCTTTGCCTGATTTGGGTTTAAAATGTGCAGGGTTGCATTTTGGATTGTGCTGAAATGATGGATGTTGTGTTGAAGAAGGGCTCGTGGTATAGTTATGGGGACATCAGGTATCTCTTCTGATATATGTTAGGGAAATGCTGTAAAGAAAATCCAGAATAACAAGAAGTAACGTGCTTTTGAACTGTTGTATGGTACAACTGTTGATGCATAAATAGTTGTACAGTACAACACTTCAATGCACATTAAGTTTTATGTATTCTGTTTGTGTAGATATGTTAAGCACCCCCTCCCTCCCTCCCTCCCTCTCTCTCTCTCTCTCTCTCTCTTCTCATCATGGTTCGTTTTGTATGTTTTTTCAATCTATTATACTAGGTTGGGACAGGGAAGAGACAAATCATTACAGTTTCTGAAAGAAAACCCTACGATCTGTGATGAAATAGAAAAGGTTAGTGTATGTGTTGGCTAGAAATCAAATGGCTATATCTTGTTAGAAAAAATATAGAGCATATCACCTTTTTATATACTCCCTCCGTCCCATTAATAACTTCACTTTTTGCCAAAACGGGTGTCCCGTTTAAAGCTTCACCTTTCCTAAAATGACTAAGAATCTTTACTATTCCACCCACTCATTTTCTCTCCTATTTTACTATTACACTCCCAACATTTTTGAAATTTACTATTTCCTCCACTCATTCTCTCTCCTATTTTACTATTTCACAACATTTTCTCCGGTCACCAATTTCCTTAATTTGCGTGCCCACCCAAAAGGGTGAAGCAATTACCGGGACGGAGGGAGTATTTGGAATTGGAATAGTAATTTCCATTCCATGGAATTCATTTTGTTCTTCAAATTGCAATTCCAAGATTTGGAATTGAAATTGCCGAATTAAACCAAAGCGCTTTAGAACATTGATACCCTTTGTGATCATTATATAGTTGTTAATATGCCAGACATTCACTGAACTCTGATTTGTATGTGCAGATTGTTAGATCAACCATGATAGAGGGAAGCGGGCCAATAGTCTCTTCTTACTCGAGAAACAAGACATCCCTTGATGATGATGAAGAAGATATGATTGAAAAGCTTCAATGAAGGATGGAGCTAATTCAATAGAGAACTCGTTAAGTCCCTCCCTGGATGGATTTCTTGGTCAGTTAATCATTCTTCATTCCCGGAGAGGTAACACAATTTTTTACTCCTTATTGTGTGTATCACTCAGGCATGTATTTAATTTTGTATCATTGTGTCCGGGGTATCATATAATGAGAAGGGGTAGAGGGAGAGAGAAGCAAAGGTATTGTGAGATTCTTGGACGTTTGTACGAACCAGAAGGGAACTTCTAAGTATTTATTCGAAGTTGAAAATTTTCCCATTGCTTTTGTTACATTCCTTCGCATATAAGAATCTATCAGCTCCTCAAATCGCAGGGGATAGTCTTTTTTAAGTTTTAAGATACGGAGAATTCCATGCATAAGTTGAGAGATGAACGAGAGAGAAACGTAAGATTTACAGTCTCAAAGCATATTATAGATCCAAACACAATACAGCTTTCACATTTCAAGTACACTTTTACACGGCGGAGTTGCTAATACAGAGCAACAGAGAGGAAAGGATAGCATAAAATACACAGTAGTACTAGCAGGGATCTGATCCGATCTGTTGTGAGTTTACTGAGCCAGAGCACTTGTGCTGTAAACCAAGAGGGCACCGCCTCCTAGAATGCCTGCGAGTGTCACTGCCCATATCAACAACCCGGTCGTTCCTGCATGATTCCACATTCCTCGTTAGGAAATTTTTTTAAAATGAAAAAAATATGTTAGTATACGATTTCTCAAATATATATAGGCCATTGTAGCTAACCTCCAGCGTAGACATCTCCAGTTTCAGACCATTCGTCTGGATTCCAGATGGGACTGACATTTCAATCAATCACAAACAATCAATCACAACGACGTAACATTAGTGTGCGTTTGTAGCGAGGATGTAGAGATATAGAGTATAGTATACCTGTACCCGTCGACATTGGCACCATATTTGTCGACAAATTGGTAAACACCCTTTCCCTGCATCCATTTCCATACTATTATTAGTAACCACACCTTGCTGTTGCATCCATTTCATACTGCTCTGTATTACTCGTAAGAAAAACAAGAAGAGGAGACGAACCTTAGGGTTCCTTCCAGATGCATCTTTGCCGTCCCTCAAATCCATCCCACCTGCAATTCCTGTTGTTGTTTGTAACAGTTAAAACATCAGATGACTACTCTTTAGGAAATTGCATATTCATTTACTGCACTGATTTTGCTTGTTTGCACTTTCTTGATAAAAAAGTACTCCCTCCGTCCCAAATGAATGACCAAAGCTCATTCACTCCATAAATATTTAGTATATGGTTTAGTATAAATTTCATTATGTGCAACTGTAAACATCTCATAATTGTAACGACTCGAGCCCGAAGCCCGATCAGCTACGTAGGCTAAATGGTCCAAATTGATCTTGAGAAGGACTTTAAATATTGTCCTAAAAATGGTTGAAAGACAATTGTGGAACTTGAACCAAAGTTGATAAAACTTGGTAAATTGTTATGGAACCTTTATAGAAGGTGTGTAATAGTGCGACGTGAATATGCCCACTAAGCATCTCTTCATTTTTGGGTCAATCACAACACAGGCCTCCAAAAGTCCGATGAATGATTTGATGCTTGATAGTAGTGTGGGCCTTCTATATATCACACTAAATTTTCACATATTTTCGATGTGGAATGGAGATATCACAATAATGGTCTAGAGATACATGTGTGTGTGTGTGTGTGAGAGAGAGAGAGAGAGAGAGGGGTGAAGAAATACTAACCATAGGGCTTGTCAGTCTTGATCTTCTTGCCACCACTGGCAACAACCTTGAAGGGCCTTAGTTTGGGGAGCCCTTTCACCGGAGCTGATCTCTGTAAGCTCAACGGACTTGTTGCCACCGACGACATCATTGTTGCTGCCATTTTCCTTTTTCCTACCTTCTCAATTACTGTAATTTCCTTCAAATAGCTATCCAGATGGACTGGTGATTGCCATGTTGACACGTGGCACCTCTCCTGTGGCCTGCTTCTGGATATGGATATGATTGTTACTTGTTTCAGCCACACGTTCAAACTTCTATATTCTCATTTCCATTTAACCGTGAAAATTACTTACCAGTTGGCTGTTCATGCTTTGTCTTTACATTAATAACTGTATAATGAAATCACAACACACAAAATTCTTTTGTGATCCGCTATAGCGGTGCTGCATGCGGTCGACCCGCTATAGCGTTGCTGTAGTAAGTATGTAGTGGTCTCACGCGTGGCCGACCTCGACCGCCATGGGCCATTATAGCGTTCTTTGCAGTATGTACGTGGTCGACCGCATGCCACATGCCATGTCATGGGCTATGTTTTGAGGTGGACATAATTAAATTTGTATATGTGAGCCATCGGCGAAGCTATGCACATGTCCAAGGTCATTCGACCCCTTTCGTTTTTGGAATATGTCAATTTTAACACCTTTAATATTTTTAAATGACTTTTTACTACTAAAAATATGTATAACGAAGCGTATAATACAGTGACATCTGGTACAAATTTATCATAATTAATGTAAAGAGGTACAACAATGAGATTTGTTTATCAAGAGTGTGACCAATAAACAGAATAGAACTTCACTAGACTGGTTATTCTTTATGGCAAGATATACTGCAAATGAATCATGCAAGCAACTACCTGCAAATCCTTGCACCATTTCTTCGATCTCGTTAAACCGAAAATTTCCTACCAGTTTGGCATTGTAGCATCCGCACTGCTGCAAATTGCTATGCGTGCGCACACACACTTTCAGGAGTAAAGAGCTTGATGAGTCGAAAGAAAGTTTCCCTACAAGCAACTGAAGATTTCAGTGAACTTTGATGCAGCAGCCAAGCCGCTTAAGATTGCACCTTCTACGTTTGGGCTAACGCAAAAATCCCCACAAATGGCCAGTCTCTTCTTCTCATCCCAAAGACATTTTTCATCTCTTGCTATGCTTGCTGCTGGAAACGCACTCCCCCTGTGAGCAGTGGCAAAGCCAGGATTTCACGGGAAATGGGTCAATATAAAGAGTAAATGTAAGAACTATCTTGGTGGTAAAAAGGCTATTTTCATAAACCTGAAGGTGGTAAAATGGCATAGCTCCGAATTCAAAGGGGTTGAATTTGAAATGACCCACATTAGCATAATGTTCTGAAATCGTCAAATGACCCATGTTTAATACACATGCTTTAATCTAAAATTGGTGAGCTGCAAAAAACTTGCACAAAACAAAGGAAGCATGCTCAGGTATGTCTTAACTCTTAAGGTTGTGGGCCTTGTGGCTGGTAGAGGGGGGACAACGGCAGGACCGGGACACCAAAGAAAAAACTTTTGGCAGAGATATTTTGCAGGTTAAAGTGAAGGGCGACTCCAGGAATCGATCGTAACTCTACATATGATGATAAAAATAGCTGGCAACATTACACTAAATACTAACCATCTGTGAGCTTTCTTGAAAAATGGCAGAGAGGTATCAATAAGTCCAGTACTTTGAAACTCTAGAAATAGTTCTTCAGCGATTTCCGCCAACGCTGCATTGGAAGGCTTCTTTAGTCCATCTCGTGCAATAATAGCCTCTGCATACTCCACCGTAGAGCGCAATACCCACCGCTCACTGGGTAGTGATAAAGGGGGAGGGAAATAGTACATCAATAAATTATAAAGTAATTTACTTGATTATTCCTGTCACTGGGTAATAGTTCAAACAGAATGAGTACCTAGTTGTTGAACGTCCTGGCTTACTGCTGTCACAAACTGCCCATGTCAGAAGTTTAGAATTACTCATCGAGAAGCCTTTAACTGGTATCTGAATCATGAAAATACAAATAAGTAACTCCTCAGCTAATTAGAAGCATTCTCCTAAACCTCAAGAACTTTACATACCACTCTGGCAAGGAACTTAAACCAAGAACTCCAATATTCCTCAGTTCCAAAATACTCCCTCCGTCCCGTAAAACCTTACCCACTTTGCCATTTAGGGCGTCCCACTTAAAAGTCCCACTTTCCTAAAAAGGAAACTTTTTAATACTTCTTTATTCATGAGACCCACTTGTCATACTCACAACAACTATCCACTTACTATTCTCTACCCCACTTTCTCTCTCCTACCCACTCACAACTCCTACTTTAATAACATTATTCCTTATTTTCCGCGCGGAACAGTGAGTAACATAATATGGGACGGAGGGAGTAAGTGTCATCATTTCCCTTTTTTATTTGGTCTTTCCCATATTAATTGTCTCCTTGCTTTTACTATTAGATTAATTTATTGCATTGATAGTTGTACTGTTAATACTTTATTGCTTGAGGGACGGACTGAGGGAGCACGGGGAGTCAGATTTTAGGGCAGAGGGAAAAGAAGAAATACAATAAGTAATTTAAATAGGCAAAGTTCTGATACAATACCTTATTGTAGCTCAATGGAATACAGTGCAGAACTTACCGAAGACAAAGGCTTTTCAAATGCTAGCATGAGAGCAAAGCATGGACTAACGGGAACTTCTTTAATCTTCGCAGCCAACTCCGAAACCATGTTCAAATCTATACTAAAGCAGCAACAGAGTAAATGACTATGAGACAAATATATGAAGACTTTACAAGTGGCATCTAAAAAGGTAAAAAAAAAACAAACATGTGTAGCAACATTACAGTTATCATCTAAGCAAAAGTAGATGGTACCAATCCATGTTTGCATTTCACATTACTTGAAACAAGGTGTATCGAACTTTTGATGCAATTATAATGTAAATATTCAATAGCATGTGTGCATTACAAAGATCCGAAGATAAGATTTGAAAGCAATTTCACTGATCAGAATTTTTTTAATCTAAAATCATAGAAAAGGCAAGCCTGCTCAATTCGCTTTCGTGCTTGCATCTTCATTAACACACATCAAAATGAAAATTCAAACCAGATTACAAAAAGAACCTGTCTTTCGGAGTTTACACCTTTTATTACTGGACAACTATATAAGACCTAGCAGGATTGTTTAAAGTGCTCACTTAAAGAAACGGACAAGCTGAAAAGGAGAATCGTCGACCCCCGGGGGCAGAGGGGAAGGGATGCCAAACTGAGAGAATGGTAAAAAAAAAAACGAGATTAACCAATATATAGAATAAGTTCCTAGCAAACAAGCAGTTTATGTTTTGAATCTTAAGAAGGTTTTCACCTGGATAGATTTGGGAAGATACTAGCCAGTGTTACCCGGACTCTTCAAATATGTTGAAGTACCCGTGTCCGACACGTATCGTGTCCGACAAGACACCCTGACACCCGCATTTTCATTCGGATACGACAAGAAAAATTAAAAAAAAAAAAAAGGAGTGAGTTGGCTTCATTTATAAAAATTTTACAAGTTTTAATGTTGTTTTACTTAATTATACATTATATCTTAGCAAAAAAAGAGTGAGTTGACTTCATTTATAAGTAAAGTATATAAATAGACTCAATATATTTTGTTATTAACGTATCCCCGTACCTGTATCCTAATTTTAGGACAGTGTCCCCGTGTCCAATTTTTTTAGGAAAAGTGAATCCGACACTAGGATCCGTACCCGTGTCGGATACCCGATCCCTAGTCCGGGTAACATAGATACTAGCTAGAGTTAGCTAGACGTAAGCCTGCTATATTTTCATTTGTCCTTTCAAACACCAGTGAAACAAAGCTCAAAAGGAAAAGAGAATGTAGGTTCACTTAATTCTTTTTACTTCCAATATTTTTCAAGAACTGTAATAAACATGTCAACCATAATATAAAGAATGAAGTTCTGCGTATGAGACTTGTACATCTCTAACAGCAAAATGGCCAAACTGTTCAGATAACCATAGTCAATTACAATTCTTCTAGTATGACCCGGGTACTGGGAAATAAGAAAATGTTATGATCCCTCATGCAAGTATAATATTTTGTCACAGGGCCAACAATTGAGAAATTGGTCACATAAATATTTTAATTGTCATAGATGAATGAAATTTCAAAAACTTGGCTCACCAGTTACCACCAATAATAAGGAAATAAATATTGTATGAAAACCATCATACCAAGAGGCGGCGCTCGTCCTGTAACTTCTGTAAATCTGGGGGATATTGAGCTTTTATCTGATGTCACCACTCCCTTGAACTGACCAAGATTTTGTCCATCCAAACCTATCAATGACCATGAATCCTCCTTTTCCAACCACTCTAACCTCCCGACAGTCACTCCAAATTTACTTTCCACTCCTGAAAAAGGGAGCTAGTGAGTTAACTTCAAAAGCTATGTCCAGAACCTAATGCTGGCATTAAGAAGAGCATTGGGTAATCAGTAAGTACCAGGCTCATGGGTCAATGCTCTGCAAATAGAGTTCATACCAGGGACACCCACATATTTCTTGCTTAATGTTTCCTAAAAACAGATATTCAGTGGAACCCCCCTTAATAAAGAAATAACAGCGTACAAATGTTTAACAAACTCATAGTAAGACGTACATGAGCTTGGAAGGAAATATAAGGCTTGCTAAAATCATAAAACAAGCAACAAAATACTAATAGAAAGGCAATGCACTGAAGTGAATCCTTTGGCCTGAATATCCGAGAGAAGGTGGATTTTTGATTGCTACCTTACATAGAACTAAAGCAACAAACTGAAATTGCGTGTTAAAAGAATAATCTGAACAATATACTCCCTCCATCCCACCTTACAACAACAACAACAAAGCCTTAGTCCCAACATAATTTGGGGTCGGCTAACATGAATCCTCATATGTCATCCATCCCACCTTAACTTACAAAAAAAGGGAGGGAACGGAAATTAAGGAAAAGTGTATTATGTTAAGGTATTGTGAGTGTGGATAGTGGGGGAGGAGAGAGAAAGTGTAGGAAATAGTAAATGGATAGTTGTTGTGAGTATGACAAGTGGACCCATTATTAATTTTGGGATATTGTAACAATGAATGGGACACTCAAAAGGAAAATTTTTGTAACTTAAGGTGGGATGGACGGAGTATAGGGAAAAAATCCCATGCACCAGTAAAAGAACATTGCACACCAGTATACGGCAAGCTTGTTTTGAAAACATGACATAATGCAAACGTTTTGGTATTGCTTTTAAGGTATAAAGTCATGCCATTTCCTGGATTTTCCAAGTAGCCAAATTCCAACAACGTGCACAGTCGAAGCAAGTAGTGAAACATGGTTGGTCAAAAAAATTATGGGCTAATAAGTAAGCATAAGGAAAAGCACCATGATCCAAAATCTCTAACCAACACCTAACTAATAATTGATTCAGTAAATTGTCATGGTACTCAGAGTATCACAATGGGAGCTTTTTCAAAGCTCTTTATTTTAGTGAAAAAGCTATGTAAAGATTTTTTCCATTGTGGAAAAGTTTAAGGCGCTCGCAGCTCTTTACAAAGAGCTACTTTTTTTTTACATTGAAGTTCATCAATTCCCTAGACAAACAAAAGAGCTTTACTAAAAAATATGGCAAAGGGAAAACCCCGGTGCGCCAAGCGGGGGTTGGGAGAGGGAACCATTTGCTAGAGCCTTCCCATGACAATTGCCAAGAGGCTGTTCGCCAAGGTTCGAACCCGTGATCTTATGGTCACCAAAAAAGCTCTCAAATGAACTATTACCTTTGTGAATGCTCTCAGCTCAGCTCCTCGTAAATTCACCCATCCACGTCAAATTATAGAGGTTAACACTCACAATGTCTACGTATTTTACATATTTTTATCTACACATATTACGAAAAAATTGACATCCTGCATCAATATGGACCCATGATCATTAAGACTATATGGATGAAGACATGTTTGCACACAAGTTGAATCACAAAGAAAAACAAAGCATCAAGTTGTCAATTGTGCAGTTAAAAATGCACCATTGACAACTTGATGCCCAGCTTTTCCTCCTTTTCTTTCAATCCACTTTTTGACTTAGTTTAAAAGAGAGAGAGAGAGAGAGAAAGGAAATCACTACGCAACTACCAAGTTGGTTCATGTGGGTAGTACGAGTTTTGAGTATAGTAGATGGTAATGATCACTAAACAATAATCAAGACCACTACATATTCAAGTTGTCATATTTTAATTGCAACTTACAAAAAAGCATAAATTTTGAATACGTCCTTAACGGATTCAGGCAGCATGTTGTCAAATAAACCATCTAGAAATTCAATCTTGCCCTGATAAAATATATGCTAACAAATGTACAAACCTTATCAATCTGGATAATTTTTTTAGTAATGAAATCAAATGAACCGAAATTCTCTTTCCATTCAGCAACAAGGCCTCTTGCTTCCCAACCGCGAATAAGCCCTAACACATGAGCATCGCTGGCTGTGAAGTAAGGAGCTCCATGATCAAACAGCAATTCTTTTCCGTCTTCACTAAATTCTCTATTATAAAAGCATAAACATATAGCCAAAAATAAGTTCTCATTCGGTACAACCAATTTTACTATATGCACAATTCGAACAATCAGAGAATGAAATTTGTGCTAAATTGAGAGACGGATCGTTGCGTACCTTCGCTGAGACATACGACCACCAGGACCCCTGCCGGAGTCAAAAATGGTGACGGGGATGCCATTTCTGGCCAAATTAGAAGCGCAGACAGCTCCAGAAACTGAATCAAAGTAGAGATTGATCGTCAAATTATAGAGAGAAGAACAGAGAATGATGTAGAAAAATAGAGATGTTAGCTCACTTCCGCTTCCGATGACGGCGACCTTGGTGGCTATGGTGGTCATGCGGCTGTTGGTTGTTAGATCACTGGCTCGGACTTGCCATTTTTGGAAGGAATCTGATATGATGTTGAGAGAGGGCATGAAGTTGAATATGTAACGGAAATGGCAAAAGTAGAAAAATAGTTACTCCACTTTTTAACGGGATAAGATCTTTGTTTTGTAACATTTGTTATCTTCTTGTTAGAAATAAAAAAATAATCCCAACGTCCCACTTGGTTTGAAGGGTTTAAAAAAAAAAAAAATTAAAAAAATGAATAAGAAATTGCAAGTGGATAGAAAATTAGAGGAAAAGAATGTAAAGTTAAAACAATTATGATAAAATCTTTTTTTGATTGATTTTTTTGTAAATATGTTAATATTATAAAAAAATAATGAATATTTTTTTTTTAAATCTATTATACAATAGAGGAAGGCATTAACTGCCTCTTAACTTTATATAAAAAGGGGCTGAGATTCAATGTTGGAAATCTGATTCAAGGGCTGAGATTCATCCCGGAATAACTACCCCAAGAGTTGACCTCGCAGTTAACCTCGCAGTTACCCTTCCCTCTCCCTCATCGTCATACAGTTTCTTCCCGTCTTCAATTTTCTCAGTTTTCTGATGCGCCAATGGTGAAATAGGGGAAGAGGTCACCGACTGCTATTGCTCACACTAACCCCATCTCCGCAATTGTGAACGGTAATGAGGGGAAGAGGCCAGCGGCGGCGGGTCAGGGAGGTGAAATTGGGGCGGCGGGGCAAAGGGCATCGGAGTGGGGTTTGGTAACCGCTGCAGTTAATCTGCTTTGATCCCGCCCTCATTCATCCCCGTTCCCTCTCTTTGTATCTCTCCAATCTCTTCCCAATCTAACAACAATCAAGTAATTGGTTTTCGTTTATCTCGCAAGGTTAGTGTCTCAATTTTAAAACCCTAATTCCAAAGCTTCAATTATGTTAACTAATTTCTGTAATTTCTGAGGGCTACTGAACGAAAGTGATACCCACACGGTGCCATTGCAGCGGGGTTTTTAACCTTCACCATGTCTACACGTTGGTTGCTGCAACTTCCAGTTATACTGCAACTTGGTATTGAAGACTGCCGATGAGACGGGGAAGCCACAAGGGGTGTAAGTGAGAACTTCCGGTGATGATTTGAATGCTAAAATACCATGGTTGTTGAAATGGCATTGGTTGCAGATAGAGGCATGCAAGTATGGAGACACATTGTATTCGGTGGAGACCCATGCCACCCCCGTTGTCATCCATTATCGTCGAACACTAAGATCCTCCCGTTGATCTGGGTATGCAAAGTTCTATTCTATACCCCATTTCTCTATTTGTATTTTGGTGTTATGTTGGTGGTTTTGGGTTTAGTTTAGAAATCTGCATTGATTTGTTTTAGGTTAATTGTTCATGGTTGATTTAATGTTGTGTTGTTACTAAGTTTAGTGGAAATTGTAGGTGGATACTTGCTCATTTCCTATAACAGTCAAGCAATCTAATAATGTTACTTGTAATAAATTTGCATTCTATTTTTTCCAATTTAAAACAATAAAATCATGAAATAGATTAAACATTAATACAAATTATTTCCAGTTTTGAGCATATAAAAGAAAGGACCAATGCATGCATACCAAACAAGCAGTTTACTACACTTCACATTGCATGTTACGCTCTTTAGGAAGCTCATGAAGAAGTTAAGCTATCGGGAAAAAAAAGGACGAAATAAAAAAGAAGCACATCAAGTAAGAAGTAGCCTATCTCAAGAGTATAACGAGGTGTTGCAAGATTTCTTAGATCATTACTGCTGCTAAAATTTCAAAATTGCAACAGAAAGAGCATAAGAGAAACAACAGTCAACATCATTTTGGATCATCCTCTTCAAATGATAATGTAACCAACATAATAAAAATATATAGAAAAACGTCACATTCCAGTTTTTTGGAATCCAACAATGAACATAGGGAATCTCTTTACAGTATGCTAAACAAGGTTCATAATGTATAAACAGTACTAGACTTTACTTTAAGGGAAGACCGATCCATTCATAGTTAAAAAACTCAAGGCAAGGCACAATCTTCTTAACAAAATTAGGGGGTGGCCGTCTTGCTTATGATTATGAACTTTTTTCTGTCCTCGAAACTACTTAATGAGACTAAGAGAGAAGAAAGAGAAGGTGGATTCGAGATTCGAAAAGCAAACGGATAGCGGCGAAGATATGTTGTTGAATCTTTCAATGAAGGAGAAAGCTGGATCCTTGGTGGCCTTCAAAAGACATGCCAAGGAAGGAGCCAAGGAGAGGGACGTGTCGATAAACTGAGGGCTTAGTTATGGGCCTGACCTCGATTGGATCGAGGCGGTTGAGCAGTGGGCGGCGGTTAAAGGAAAGAGAAGCTTGACAATGAACTCAATGCATGCTAACAGGTATAATTTCTGTACTATTCATAATATGTGTCTCTGTATTTGTATACATTTGGCATTATTGAAGGGTACGCTTAATAGGTTTGGAGAAGGATTTGTGATGTCAAAGGTTTGCACAAATCATTCTTCAATTTACCCACATATTCTATTCATCTGTTGTCTATGTCAATTCATACAAAAATATCAAAACGAAACTAACAGAGGAAGTACATAATCTGTAAAGAAAACGATATGCCATTTATTTTAAAATTTGTTCTAACAGTGGAAGTACATATTCGCGAACCTGTTCTTAGTAGCCGGGAAATTGCACAAATTTTAACATAATTTTTTAACAAATATTTGGACGGAAATATTTAAGATAGCATGATGATGACATTGCCCTTTCTTTAAGGGTTCCGCTATCTCTTTGTCAGTTACCACCACAAATTTATGGATAAGTTTCAAAATTTTATTGTTATTTTTTTATTTCTATTGATAAGTTTAATGGAGTTAATGTTGATAGCCGGCAGATGTTTGTCAATCTGATCTCTCTATTCTTCTATAGTTATTTTAGATAATAGAAGGCATGATTCTTCTACTTCAGTGAGGATTATTTTGAATTCATGCTTAAACTTTTCCAATCCCCTTTGTTCTTTTGTCCACTTAGTGTTTAATACTATATAACCTTGGTACAACTATTTTGTAAAGTTCATGAAGAAGAGTGAACATATTTCACTCAATCCAAATGCCAAATTTACAAATTTATACATCAAAATCTGACCTAAATAGAAAATAAAAACATCTAATAGAAAATTTCAATGCTTATGTTTATTGATTTGTGCCTGTGGAAATAAGTTTACTCTACAAACAAATATGCATAAGAAATTAATAGTACGTGATGCCAATTTAGGATTAAATAAACTATGATATCTGCTTGCTTTTGGATGCATATTACATTGTTCATTCTCTTATCCATACAAAATAAATTTGCATGGATAAGAATCTATTTGCTAAATTTTACTACCTCTAACCAAAAATAGTTTTTATTTTTATTCTTGATCAATGTAGTTTCATATTGGAACAAATACAGTAATAATTGTGTTTAGAGTTCTCCATTTTTTTAACTAAAAATAAGTGGCAATATTGGTTTTTGGCAATTATATTTGGAGTTTTCCATTCTTCTTAACTAACGACCATTTTATTGCATAGTTATGTATACTCCCTCCGTCCCACCTTAGTGTAGACTAAGGTGGTGGGCACAATAACTAAGGAATATTATTAAGATAATGAAAATGTGTGGTAGAAAATAAAGAGAGAGAATGAGTGGAGTGAATAGTAGGTTGGTTGAATAAATTGTATGGTGGAAAATGAAGAGAGAGAATGAGTGGGTGGGGTAGGGAAAATAAAAAATAATAAAAAACTTTCTAATTTTGGCAGTCTACACTAAGGTGGGACGGACGAAAAAGGAAAGAAGTCTACACTAAGGTGGGACGGAGGGAGTATTTTTTTTTTTCTGAATTTAGGATTTCATATTGTTTGTTTTATTTTGATTTATAGAAAGCATGCGGACAAAGCATCCACGGTTGCTTATAAGGCCAAGCTGAAAACATTCTTTCGGAAGGAAGTAAGCATTTTCCTTCGTCTGATTATCTGATTTTATTTTAAATATGAGCTTCCGATGGTTTCTCAGGTACCCTCTCTCAAGAAGTTTCAACTCCCATGTAAATATCTTTGCACTTCATATATTTGTGTTTTTGATATGTTATTTTGGTGTTGATATTGATTATTCACTTGACACTTCCAAGGTGGTATTGGGTGATAATGAATGAGAACTATTTGTTACTTATGAATGACATTGATATACATTTTCTCTGTGTATTTCAATTTTGACTTATTATGATTACTATCTTACTGTGACGGGAGGGAGTAGTAACTAGCATTTCATTCTCAAACTTTTTTGGTTTCTTTATATTTATTTACTTCAATCTCACTATTAGGGGTATTATTTTAATCTTATGTAAATGAATCAGTTACTCGCTCACTGTTTTGGAAAATAAATGTCTTGGAAAGATGGTGAAAGGTAGTTGATGGGGAGTAATGGAGTGACTTGGAATAATGAGAAAGAGAGTATTTGATGCGGGTGAGGATGTAAGTGGGGGTACTGACCCGTGCGGTCCGCACGGGCTCAGAATACTAGTCTAAGGGGGAGTTTGGCATTGCTTCTGATTTCAAGAAAGTGATTTTTCAAAAGTGATTTTAGAAAAATTGATTATTTGTAATAAATACTAAAATTTATAAGTATGTTTAGATAGTATATATTCAAAACTGATTATTAAAGATAAATACCAAAAATGACATTTATGATATATATCTCGATATAATAAATGTATAAAAGAGATAGAGGTTATTATTGTAAAAACAACACAAATAACAGCTTCTAAGAATCACTTTTAGCAAAAGCTGGGTCATAGCTGCTTCTACGAAAACACAGTTTTTTGCGTTTTAACAGCTTAAAATCATAATCAGTATTCTTATCCAAACGCTATTAAAGTGATTTTGAGCTTCAAAAGTGATTATAAGTCACAAAAAAGCACTCCCAAACTCACCCTAATATACAATACACGTTGGTTTTAACTGCTTCTTAGCTTGGGTATAAGTGGTGGCTGTGATTCAAAGTTGAAAATCTGATCCAACGGTCCAAAATTATTTCCTTACCCACGACTCCCACGATGTTAACCGTCAATTCAATTTACTCCTCCGCGGTTGAAGAACAGTCCATTTGAGGCCTCCCTGTTCAAATTTCCGCATCTTCATCTTCTCTCTGGAGTCGCTTGCCGAAATCCATCTCCAAGCATTCCTTCGACACTCCCCTTTACCGGGTCCGTACTCCGATCTCCCCCAAATTACTCTCTTTATCTCATTCGATTCACACCTTAATTCTCAGAAAGAATCCCCAAATCCAATTCCCAATCGTCATCTCCGGCCACCTGCTCGCCACCAACAACGATCTCTCCCTCAAACAACTTTGGAGGGAGAGGGGAGGGAAAGTTTTCGTGTCGCCAGAATTGTGGGAGAAGTAATGGAAGGAGATGGCAGAAGGGGATGTCCGGTGGCGGTGTTGGCGGCTCCAGAAGAAGTTGCGGCAGCAGGAATGGAAACAAGAAGGAAGGTGAAGGGCGAGCAAGAACAATAGAGGTCGAAGCTTCATCTCTTCCTTTACCTACTGTTTTTACGTTTATCGTTATTGATTTGATTTTGTTTTGCTTCGATTGATTGATCTATGTGGTTATATTATGGAATTCGTTTAGGGCTTTTTTACTCTTTTGATGATATTTTTGTAAATTAGTTTAGGGTTTTTAAATTTGATGTTCTAGGTTTCCCGTATTGTGCAACATGATTGTTTGATTATTAGGTGATAATGATGATATTGCACCATTGCCTGTTAATACAAGCATCTCTCAACGTCAAAACTGAATTCTATTACATCTGGGGAGGTGAAAAAAAAAAAGAGTACACAAATAAAGACATTCAGTATAACTCTAGAGTACAGAACCATGAATTGATCATCCAAAACCCCTTGCTTAAAATTATTACAACAGCAATCCTGAAAACAAAAAAATGTGTCACAAAATTAATGTAGATTTGCTGAAAAAGTTATCCTTCAATAACCAATAAACAGGGATCATATCCCAAAGATTAAAAGAGCATGCAACCTGTAGCAGCAGTGTATGTTGGGGTCAAAGGACCAGCACAAACAGCTAAACTCATGTAATGAGCCAAGCTCTGCAATAGCAAGTCTTAGGCCAAAGAAGATTCTGAATGGGTTATGCAGAAATAATGAAAATGTTCAAGAGTTAACCTAAAAGTTCAGTACGGGAATTGCACAATTAGGAGCCATAGTGAAGAAGTCCTAAACATAACAGAGGACTTAACACCAAAAGCAGACCCCATTACCGGATATGTACACCTAAGTCCTACGAGGGGGCAACACACAGATGGAAATGATGTAGTTTTGAATAATGGTTGTGGTCAATGGCATAAAAGTCGGGTTGTTTTTCGCCTTTGGATTCTTTTCCATGCTGATCTAACGGCTGTTCTTTAATCAATTCAAAGCGGCGCCGCCAGATCTACCAATTTTTACGCTGATTACGATTGACGAAAAAGCGATTTATTTGCATATCAAAGATGAAGACAGAGAGAGATGAATTCGAGTGAATCGCAGCATTCATGGTGGCAAATTGAAGGAGTGAAGCGAAGGCAGTTCTAAGAGGTAATTCAGCTGACGTTGCACAATTCAACTGTGTCAACTCGGTGATTCGACCGAGTCGAGACGATTTGACTGTGCAATCACTTTCGGTATCAATTTAGCTTGTGCGGATCAATTGTTTTGAAATTCAAATGGTGTTGAACATGGTTGGACTTTTTTTTGGTTGTGTACGAGTGAAATTGTCACTTGAAATGTTTGAATTTTGCACTTTTCTTGCAGTTTTAAACTAGAATTGGTTTGAAATATTAGTGTTTGAATTACAGGAGTTGATTGGCGAGACAAGATCGTGATTGACTTTACGAAAAGCCATTGAAGTTGGGCGGTTAAACGTGACCGTGGCTCGGAAGTAACTGGGAAGCGGATAAAATGTATGCACTTCTCATTCCCTGTATGTAATTCTTTTAATTGTTGCATGTTTTTTTTTTGACCTTTTGAATAGAAAGGTAGGTAAAGGGAAGTGCTCAAATTTGTATCTTTGTTGTTCTGATCTTGATCCTAAAATGCACTTTATTTGGGCGATTGCACCTCCCAGCCTGCCAGAAGCTCTAAATCTAGAAGGAATTCAAACATATCTGGACTGGGGATTTGTCCCAGCATGGAACTAAACTCAGAAACTGAATCTGGTGTTTGATATAATTTGCTTTAGCTTTAATATGGTGTATGTAAACTGTTAATTAGTTCAATCTGGATTGATTTTGTTGTAGATTGGGGCAGCTCAGCTCAGGCTGTTTCACGGGAGGCTTATTTTACGTCTATTGAAAGTGAGATTAATAATTAACTAGCTCCCCTGTTAATTCATTCGTGTGTCTGTTTGTGTTTGACGTTGCATATGTTGTTCTTTGTGATGTGGTTGTCGGTACTGGTGGAGATAATGGGGGATGCCAACGGAGATCACCGCCCTGAAGAAGGTATAATCTACTTCTCTAAATAAAGTAGTGTCTATTTGTAAAATTGAGATTCGGTTGTACTGCTTCAGTTTGGTTTGATCGTCCATTTTTTAAACCAAATTGACTAAAAGTTGCTTCAAGCGAGTGCTTGGAATTATTATGTTTGGACTTTCAAGTGTGTGGATATTCATGATCATTTTGTTCTTTGTTGTTTTTTTTTTTGTATGCAGATGATTTATTTTCTATTGAGTGATTAAACTCTGGTGTTTAACTCTTCGATGAAAAGGCGTGGGAAGGCTGCAAGAATTAGGGAGAAATACGCATATATAATTTCGGTGAGGGCTAATAATCTTGGAATAATTGCTTTCTTTGCCATCGACATTCTTTAAGGGACAACCATTACTATCGAAGCTTTTTCTGGATATTCACGCGGTATATTTTAGGAGTTTTTTAAAGGGGTTTAAGGAAGAAAAATCTCAATTTCTAGACTCATTTTGGGACGGAGGGAGTACTTCTTCTATCTAAAATGAATGTCTATTTTTAACTTTCAGATATCATAATATGTTGTTATCTCTTTCTCTGATTTTTTGTAGTTAAGGTTTTTGAGTTAATATGTTTAAACGTCCCTGTTGTTTGTTTGCTAGGTGCAAAATGCATTAGGCATTTTTTTTTTCACGGTGAGTATGAAAAAGTCAGTCATATTTGCAATTCTTGAAGACTTTTCGCAGTGGTGGTATTAATGCTAAGCATTTCACTACACTTTTCTTTTGAATCGTAAACCCCCCTCCCTTCCCCGGTTGCCACTTTTCCATCGGTAAAGGCAATGATTTGGTACTAAAAAGTGGCAAAGCTAAGTATATTTGGAAAGGGGGTCACCGAGAGTGGGGCTTGACTTTACCACTGGTTAGAAGCTTAGAACTGATAATTTAGAGGAAATAGTATTATTATTTTCTATTTAATTTGGTTAGTGAAAACTGAAATCACCAACTTATGTTAGAAGTTTAGAACTGATTTTCTTTTGTTGTTGGCTATAGACAACATAATTTTCTTATTTGTTAATGGGTATGGATGTATGGTTCAGGATTGATGTGGGAAAGACGTAAATGACTGTGGAGTGGGGATTTATGTGAGAACGACAAAATTAAAAGGGGTTCTTTATATTTTCTACGCTTGACCATCATGTATACCGTCCCGTGCCATTGGCACGGGCATCTGAGCACTAGTCTATAATACAATACAAGGGGATTTTAACTGCCTCTTATCTAAGGTATAAGTGGTGGTCTGGATTGAAAGTTAGAAAATGAATCCGACGGCTGAGATTAAACACTTTCCTATTTTCTTTTTTAATCTTCCTTTTTCATTTTCTCCTTCCTATTTTTCTTTTTAACTATTATTTCTTTTTGCAGACGACTTAAGTTTTCTTTTAAGATTTCTTTTTTTAACAGAAAAATCGATTATAAATAAATGATCATTTTTTTGTTTTTTTAATTATTTAATATACTCCTTAAAAAAGAGGTTTAGGGTTTATATATACTCTTTCTTTCAAAAAAATTGAATTGGGTATTTTTTTTTGTTTTTTATTTATGTGTATTTCAATTTAATTTATTTATTTTTCTCTTTTATTTTATTAGGATCATTTATTTAAGTTTTTGAACGATTTTAGAATCTTTCAAAAAAAATATGATTTTAGAAAAATATTTGTACCTAAATCAATTAAAAAATCATTCGTCATGATTACTTAAATTTTTTGTTTCGAACATTGGGTAAAAATAGGATAGGGAATGGATTATGAATTATAATTATTATTAATTATTTATATGATTAATGGGTTGGGTTGTGGTTACGAAAAAAATAATGGTAATGAATAATTTTAATTTAAGTTATATTTTCAAATAGCTTTTTTATAAATATTTATAGCAAAGATTCATAAATAATCTTTCTATTCACTTTTAAATTTTTTTGTTTTGCAAATATATAATGAGTGGTAATTGATAAAAAATAATTTAGAATTAAAAAACAAATTGACTTTGACTAAGTCAACAGTTTAACCAACATATTTTTTTTCTGTTTACTATTTTCAGGAATTTTTCTCGAAAATTTTGAATTTTTTTATTTTTCAAAATTTTTGTGAAATTCTTTAAAATAGCTTGATTATTAAGTTTGTTAATGATATCTTGAATTAATTGGACTGTTCGTTCCACTGTTATTAGAACATTCAACTTATAATCTGTTTCGTGACCTTCTTCACATCGAAAAAAAATCTGAAAAATTAATGAAATTAGGTTTTTTCAATGTGCAAATTTCTAGATTTTTTCTGAAAAAAAAAGGTTGACTTTGACTAAGTCAACAGTTTGACCAGTAAATTTTTTTTTCAGTTTACTATTTTCAGGAATATTTCTCGAATTTCTGAATTCTTTTATTTTTTGGATTTTTCGTAAAATTCTTTAAAATAGTTTGATTATTACGTTTGTTAATGATATCTTGAGTTAATTGGACTGTTCATTCCACTGTTATTAGCACCATTTTATTGCATAGTTATGTGTATTTTTTAATCTGAGTTTATGATTTTATATTGTTTGTTTTATTTTGATTTATAGAAAGCATGTGGACAAAGCATTCACAGTTGCTTATAAGGCCAAGCTGCAAACATTATTCCGGAAGGAAGTAAGCATTTTCCTTCCTCTGAATATCTGATTTTATTTTAAATATGGGTTTTCGATGGTTTCTCAGGTACCCTCTCTCAAGAAGTTTCAACTCCCAGGTAAATATCTTGGCACTTTATATACTAGTGAGTAATACCCGTCGAGATTCGACGGACATATTAAGGCTTATTATTACTTATTGCTATAATCTGTAATTTCATTTAAATAAACGAAAACAATATGTTAGGTTTATATCCAATAATAAAAAAGTGAGATGATCATTTTGGGATAGAGGGAATATCCTGTACACACAGAAAATTACATTACTACATTCAAACTAACTCCATTTAGCCTATATGTGTTGGGATGGTCAAATATATTTTGGTCACAGAAATCTATTTTTATTATAAAAATAAAAATTTGTGTACACTTGATCACCGATTTTTTAAGAGGTGGAGAATATATAATTTACAAAAACTCGCGTAATGATTTGAGCTTATAAAATTTACACAAACTTGCTCACAAAATTATCTTTGACAAACGTAGTTTGGTAGGCTATTTTGTCTGTCAATTATATAGTCATTTATTAAATGAATCAAATATTAATCAATTTACAGTAGGATAACAATTCAATTATCAAATTATTCTTAGTCAAGAGCATATTTGAAATGAATGTCCAAAAAGTTTTGAAATTTGCTTTTGATCAAGAGCAAATTTGATTTTTTTTTTTGACATTCCATTATGGGACGGAGGAAGTATTTTCCATTATTGTATGCATAAACTTTATTTGTCAGGAGAGCGTAACATTGTTTAGCAAATCAAGTACGCATTCAAATGCATAAACTTAATGTATAATGAATTTATTGTCGTTAATAGTATGATTCTTTTTATTTCAAAAAAAAAAAAAACCTACCGTTACGTTGGATATTGTGAGAAATATTGAATCGATATATTTAAATTACAAGGGTATAAATATATTCAAAACTTGTCATTTATGAAAGGGACTCTTGAAGTGGGACAGGTCAAAAGGAAAAGTAGGATCCTTGAAGTGGGACGGAGGGAGTATCATTTATTAGTATACGAATAATAGTAATAATAAATAAATATCATATTTGTTTACATTAACTCATCATGAACATAATTATAATATTCATTTCCAATTTAACTTATTTAATGTGAGAAGAAAAATAAAAATCTTAAAAAAACTAACATTTGTGTTAAATGAAATTTTTTTCCCCAAACAATCCACTCCCTCATCAAACCTAACCCACTTCTTCCTCTACCTCTTTCAAAATACCAATTAATACTATCTTTATTTTTTAGAATATTGACATGCACTTCAAAGAAAATGATTTCTTTTTTGTGTCCAATAAGAATGAAAGTAGTCTCTATTTTTGAAAGAAATTTTTTATGATTTTTGGTGAAAAAAAATTTAAAAAAAAATTATTATAAAATATTTGATTTATATTAAAAAAAGAGGATTTTTTTAAATAAATATCATATTTGTTTATATTAACTCATTATGAACAAAATTATAATATTCTTTTTCAATTTAACTTATTTAATTTTGAGAAAAAAAATCAAAATCCAAAAATAACTAACAATGTGTTAAATGAGTTTTTTTTCCCAAACACTACACTCCCTCATCAAACCCAACCCACTTCTTTCTCTCCCTCTTTCAAACTACCTATTTATACTACATTTATTTTTTAGAATATTGACATGCACTTCAAAGAAGAGGATTTTTTTTTGTCCGAATAAAATGAAAGTAATATCTATTTTTGGAGAAATTTTTTTAATGATTTGAGGTGGAAAAAAAAATAATTTATTATAAAATATTTGATTTATATTCAAGAAAGAGAATTTTTTTTCTGTGTCCGAATCAAATGAAATTATTCTCTATTTGTAGAGGAAAAAAATTATGAATTTTGGTGTAAACATTTTTTTTTTTAAATTAATTTATTATAAAATAATTGAGGTCAAAGAATTTGAGAGAAAAAAAATTCGTAAATTAAGGCATCCAATCAAAAGCAATTGATGTTGATTTCAATGTCTAATATCTACATTTATGTCATGAACGTAAATGACTAAAATACCATTGTTAGATTTCCAAATTTAACCACTTGATTTATATAGAAAATAATTGGCCAATGGGCGAATCACATAATGCCATGTCATAATAGTGACAAGGCTTAATGTGATGGAATAAAATGTTTCTCTTTTTATATATTATATAGATAGATAGATAGAATATTGACATGCACTTCACAAAAAATGATTTTTTTTTTGTGTCCAAATCGAATGAAAGTAGTCTCTATTTTTGGAAGAATTTTTTTATGATTTTTGGAGAAAAAAAAATAATAAAAAAATTTATTATAAAATATTTGATTTATATTCAAAAAAGAAGATTTTTTAAAATAAATATCATATTTGTTTACATTAACTCATCATGAAAAAGATTATAATATTCTTTTTCAATTTAACTTATTTAATTTTGAGAAGAAAAATTAAAATTCAAAAATAACTAACAATGTGTTAAATGAGTTTTTTTTTCCCAAACACTACACTCCCTCATCAAATTCAACCCACTTCTTCCTCTCCCTCTTTCAAACTACCTATTTATACTACATTTATTTTTTAGATTATTGACATGCACTTCAAAGAATAGGATTTTTTTTTTGTCCGAATAAAATGAAAGTAATATCTATTTTTGGAGGAATTTTTTTAATGATTTTAAGTGGAAAAAATAATTTATTATAAAATATTTGATTTATATTCAAGAAAGAGGAGTTTTTTTCTGTGTCCGAATCAAATGAAATTAGTCTCTATTTGTAGAGGAAAAAAAATATGAATTTTGGTGTAAACAATTTTTTTTTTAAAATTAATTTATTATAAAATTATTGAGGTCAAAGAATTTGGGATAAAAAAAAATTCGTAAATTAAGGCATCCAATCAAAAGCAATTGATGTTGATTTCAATGTCTAATGTCTACATTTATGCCATGAACGTAAATGACTAAAATACCATTGTTAGATTTCCAAATTTAACCACTTGATTTATATAGAAAATAATTGGCCAATGGGTGAATCACATAATGTCATGTCACAATAGTGACATGGCTTAATGTGATGGAATAAAATGTTTCTCTTTTTATATATTATATAGATTTGTATCGGTTTAAAATTACAATTAAAATGTCATATAGTTAGCATGCGATTTCAGTTTTCCCACATCTTTCTCTTTTCATACTGTCTCCCTTTCCATACTGACCCGTGCCAATGACACGGGCATTTGACTACTAGTATATTTACATTATAAGAGTATAAATGTTCGAAATACTGTTCAAAATTTGTCATTTATGAAATGAGATTCTTGATATTATGAGACGGATCAAAAGAGAAAGTAGGACTCTTGAACTAGTGGGACGGAGGGAGTATAAAAATATGAATCTTCATTCTAAAATGAATATAATTTTGAACATTTACGAGTTCAAAAAATAATAGTCTTGCTCAATAAAATAATAGGCTTTTTATATTTATATTTATATTTAAACTAGTTTAATTTAGTGGTTCACACTTCACCATCACCAACTAGTAGCTCATCGAAAGGGAATTCCTTAAGAGCACCTACAATGGTGACAAAATTGTCTGGGCTTGACTGAGGCGGAGAACTTGACCCTCCACAATGGTGATCAAGGAGTGGGCATGAATGACCAGGAAGGTTTTTTGGCCTGCCAGATAGCCAAAAATCATCAAATTCATTTGGGTCTTTCCTCGTCAAAATATTAATATTAATATAAATATTAATATTAATATATAATATTAATATTATATATAATTTTTGTCACCATTGTTGGTAAACTAAGATGGAGTTATGGTTATTGATGACCGATAATGTGGAGCTGATGTGGAGAAGAGAGAGTAATCATGACCCGATCACCACTGCTGCGGATGATCTAACTACCCAATTTTATACTCCATTCCTTCTAAAACTTTTAAATAATTATATATATATATATATATATATATATATATATATATATATATATATATATATATATATATATATATATATATATATATATATATATATATATATATATATATATATATATAAATGCTCTCAATCAAAAATACTTATTGTAAAAGTTGGTTTGAGACATAACTCTCAGATTGATTTTTGGTGTCTCGTAACTCTGATAGGCATGCATCAGTTCTGATAGATGTTTATCGGATTTATTTTGGCTCCAATAGTTAGCAATCAAAGCATAACTCTCGGATTTATTTAGGGGTCTTAGAAAAATAAACAAAAGTTTTTGCCCTCTTTAAAAATTAATGTTAGATCCGGTATATAGAAAAATCTCTCTAAAAATTATTTATTATTTTATTAGAAAGTTAATCCCTTCATCTCGAATTAATATACTTGATTTGACTTTGTTTGTACGTTTATTAAGGAATCAAACCAAAATTGGGTCAAAAATAGTGGTGAATGGAGAATATAATTGTCCATTTATAAAAGTAAGTGTGTGAAAGTAAGTAAGAGTTTTTTTTTTTTTTTTTTTTTTTTTTTGTAATATACTCCCTCCGTCCCGATAATTGCTTCACCCTTTTGGGATGGACACGCAAATTAAGAAAATTGATGAGTGGAGAAAATGTTGTGAGTGTAAGGGGGTGTTTGGTTCGGCGGAATTGGCCATTTCGGGGCGGAATGGAATGGTCAATTCCGTTGACTTCATTCCTTCGGCCTGTTTGATTCGTTGAAATGATTTTTTTTCCATTCCCTACGGAATGAAAATTCATTCCTTCCAATATTGGAAGGAATGAGGAATTCCCTTAGTGATGAAAAAAAAAAAAAATTGGATCAAAATACCCCCAAACCACCCCTACCCACCCCCAATAAGCCCCTTCCCACCCCCCCCCCCCCACGAATTTTTTTTTTCTGCCTACCCCCTTCCCGCCTGCTCCCCTCCCCCACAAAAAAAAAATTCGCCTACCCCCTTCCACCCCCGCCTACCCCCCACCCACCCCCCACCCCACCCACCCCCATGAATTTTTATTTTTTTTTTCGCCTACCCCCCTTCCACCCCTACCCCCACCCCCCCCACAAATTTTTTTTTTTTCTCGCCACTACCCCATTCCAAATTCCCGCCCTACCCCCCACCCACCCACCCCCACAAATTTTTTTTTCTGCCTACCCCCACCCCCACCCCCACCCACCCCACACCCCCCACCCCACCCCCACCCCCCACGAAAAAAAATATTTTTTACTCATTTTGCATATCCTTACCTACCCTCCCCCACCCCACGAAAAATATTTTTTTTAAAGGGTAAATTGGTCATTTTATATGTTTTCATTTCATTCCTATAATTTGTATTTTCAAACCAAACATGATTTGCCAAGGAATTGAATGACAATTCCATTTCATTCCGTGCCAACCAAACGGAGGGGTTTGACCAGTTTTTTTCCATTCCAATTTCTTCAGGAATTCCATTCCATTGACCATTCCATTCCTTCACTTTTTTTCCACCGAACCAAACGGCCCCTAATAGTAAAATAGAAGAGAGAATAAGTGGAGGAAATAGTAAATTTGAAAAATGTTGTGAGTGTAATAGTAAAATAGGAGAGAGAATGAGTGGGTGTAATAGTAAAGATTTTTTGCCATTTTAGGAAAGGTGAAATTTTAAACGGGACACTCATTTTGGCAAAAAGTGAAGTTATTAATGGGACGGAGGGAGTATGAATTTTATGGGGTTAAGATTATCCAAAACAATGTTTATATTTTTTCGTATTTAAGGATTAAGAACTTTAAATTCAGACATATTAAATACTCCCTCCGTCCCGTTCGAAAAGCCCCAAAACCAATCTCGCACGCAAATTAAGAAAAATGATGTAGGAAAGAGAAAAATTTTAAATGTTGTGAATATGAAAAATTAAATAGGAGAGAGAATGAGTGGGAGGAATAGTTAGGAGAGAGAATGTTGTGAGTGTAAAAGTAAAGTAGAAGAGAGAATGAGTGGGTGAAATAGTAATAAAAACTTTTCTTTTTGGGAAAGTGCCTTTTTAAATGGGACACCCAAAAAGAAAATTTGTGGCTTTTCATACGGGACGGAGGAAGTATTAAAAAGGAAAGTAAGAATGCTGAATAATAAAGTGTAAAAAAAATGATCACAAAGGAGTGAGTGCGTAAGAAAGAAAACTTTGGCTGACCAGAATATATTGACGTCACATGCCTTTACAATTGATTGATGTTGAGGACCCGACCCGACCCGACCCCTCTTCATTGACTATCTTCTTCGAATCTTCACCACCAAACCCTTTAATCTCCTTCCTTCTTCATTCGAAAGTCCCAACCCTCACCTACTGTCTCTTTTCTATCAAACCCTCAATCCTCCTCCCCTTCTTCAGGTTTGATTTTCATAACAATTTCTTGTTGGGTTTTTCATTTTCTTGCGTTTACCTCTAATAAATTGTCTTTCTTGCTCTGTTTCAAGGGTTTTTTGTTGTTGTAATTGCATTTCCCCACCTTGTTGGTTAATTTTTTCAAGATTTGTGTTTGTGTGTGTGTGTGTTTTAGAATTACTCCCTCACTCCCAAGATGAGTGTCTTGGTTTGTTTGCAATAATTTGGCAGTCTTGTGTGTTTCCTTGTGAGTCGAAATCTTCTGAAATTTGTTTATTTTAAACATGATATACATTGTTATTGTTGACGCTCTCTCTAATACTAACTCCTTCAAAGAAATTCAAGAGTCTGCTTTCCCTTTGATTCGTCCCAGACTAAGAGTTATACTTTGCTTTATTCCCAAAATATCAAATAGTGAATAGTATTTTGGACATTTATACAATCTTCTTTTCCTAGAACTACAAATAAATCAATACTTACTACACTACTTTTTATTCACTTGAATCATAAACAGTGTTTTGGACAATTATACCCCAACCCACTTGCCACTTGAATCATAAACAGTGTTTTGGACAATTATACCCCAACCCACTTGCCATTGTTCACTTATTTCTTAGTATTTTCTTAATAAGCGTGCAAACACTAGGCAGGACTCTTAGTCCGGGACGGAGGGAGTAGCTTAAGATTTTAGATGAGTTGGCATTATCCTTATTAGTAGTTGTATGGTTTTCCAGCTAGACAGCATTTATTGATCAAGGTTGTCGCATGTGTAGTAGTTGCCTTCATTTTTATTTATTTATTTATTTATTTATTTATTTATTTATTTATTTATTATAATTCGTCATTGATGGTGGAAGGTTAACTAGTGGCTGTCTGGGAATCTATGCGTATAGTTAAATACTTATGGTGGTCAATTGAACTTCTTTCGTTTTTAAATTCCATGATGAGTTGCCTTTTTTTTTTTTTTTTACTTAAATTCATTGGTTTTCTGTCTCCTTACTATGTTATCTCGGCAATAACATTTGCTTCAAAACATTCAATTTGACAGATTTGCATTAGGCTTCAACTGAAGGGAAATTGCGAATACTTGGTGTTCAGGAAGCTGGTCATTGGTGCAACCCCTGCTGTCATGTCTTGGTTCTCTTGCGTTTTTGGAAACAGAGTGGGCTCACAAACGAAACTGTGTTCTCAACTTGATGAAGGTAAATTTTTGCATCTTTTCTGTGAGAGATTGTTTTTTCTAGCGCATAGTTATTTAAAGCGCGCCTAGGCTCCGGGCGCAGAGAGGCTCAACTTTGGAGCCTGGATTGTGCTAGGCGAGGCGTTGTTTCATAGGCGAGGGATTAGATGCGCCTAGGGGCTGAAGCGTGAGCCTTGATGGTGTGCGCCTAGGCTCCGGACACAATAATTGACCAACAATTAAATCGTAATTAAACCTAATACGCGACTAATACTCTTCTCTCCCACGACTCTCTCACGTACACGTGTAATAACTCTGTATAAGAGTAGCGTTCACTAGGAACTCCTTCAAACTAACAGCGACGACCTCCGGCGACCTGGGAAGAACTCCGGCGATCTCCCTGATCACTTGATGTTGTATGTATACTATATTTTTAGTATAGTATACATACATTTATGACATATAAAGTATGTTTGTGCTTGTTTCTTTTATGACTTATAACGTATGTTTGATTTACTACTTGCATTTGATTTATTGCTCATCTTGATGTTGTATGTATACTATATTTTTAGTATTTTAAGGCATTTTTGCGTCGTCACTCGGGCGCGCGCCCGCCTTGCGCCTAGGCTCCGGGCACACCTTTTGCGCCTTGGGCCTTTAATAACTAGCGGAAGGGACTTTGAAACCCTATTTTTCTTCAGCTTATGCATTTTTAGAAGGTTACTGATCAAGTTGAATCGTGAACAGAGCTTTCAGGGGTCCACAATGTAAATCTTTACTCCTACAAGGAGCTTAAAATTGCCACTGACGATTTCAGTCCACTCAATAAAATTGGGGAGGGTGGATTTGGCTCTGTATACAAGGTAAATATATACTCCCTCCGTCCCATATTAAGTTACTCGTTTACTGTTGAGAAATATAGTGATTACATGTATTCTCTTATACCATTTGTTCGTTATCTTTTGTTTTATGGACTAGCACCTTCTCTAATTTGGAAATAATGGGCTGTCAGGGAAAGCTTAAAAATGGAAAGATTGCTGCAATAAAAGTTCTATCGGCTGAATCAAAACAAGGAGCACGCGAGTTTCTGACAGAAATTAAAGTGATTTCTGATGTACAGCATGAAAATTTAGTCAAGCTTATTGGTTGTTGTATGGATGGTGATCACAGAATCTTGGTCTACGAGTATCTTGCAAACAGCAGCCTCGCACAAACCCTTCTTGGTAATTTCTTGTTCTTGATTTTTAATGTCTTTATAACGGCTTCATTTGAAATATTCATCATTGCAGGGGGGGGGGGTCAAATGTCTTGCTTTAATTTTTCCTCTTCCCATTTTGCTTCAGGTGGAGGACACGGTGGCAGTGGCATCCAGTTCAGTTGGCAAACACGGACTAGAATTTGCATTGGGATTGCAAAAGGTCTTGCTTTTCTCCATGAGGGAGTGCGACCATATATTGTTCACCGCGATATTAAAGCCAGCAATATTCTCCTCGATGAAGACTTGACTCCAAAAATTTCGGATTTTGGCCTCGCAAAGCTAATACCTCCTAATATGACTCATGTCAGTAAGCGCGTGGCAGGAACAATGTAAAATTCAAATCATTGTCTTTGATCGAGTTGTGCATTAATATCCAAGTTAAACCAAAATGTTGTGTTTTGAGTTTCATTAAATTAATTTTTTTTTTCCCTTTCAGTGGTTATTTGGCGCCAGAGTACGCGATACAGGGGAGGTTGACACGAAAAGCTGATATTTACAGTTTTGGCGTTCTTCTTGTCGAGATAGTCAGTGGGAGATGTAACACAAACTCTCGATTGCCTGCTGAAGAAAAATATCTTCTTGAAAGGGTAAGTATTTAAAACAGAATGATGTGTAGAAAAAGCGCAAAAACTGAGTGCTTTTAAAACGCTTGGTTTTGTAGATTTATTTCGAGATACTACATTGATAAAAGTGAAAAAGGTGATGTGTTGTGAGTGTAGATGGTTGGGTAGGAGAGAGAAAGTGGAGTAAGTGGGTAATGGTTGTGAGTAGAGAGAAGTGGGTCCCATTTCCATTTTGGGAAAGTGCAGATTATTGTGGGACGTCCAAAAGGGGTCTTTTTGCAGATTATCGTGGGACGGAGGGAGTATATCATATCATTTCTTTCAAGCCTCAATTTTAATATTTGATTGTCCTTTTAATTTTATATCACATCATGGTTCATATAAATGATAAATCAGTTCCCATATGACAGATATGGCATCTCTACGAGCGAAAGGAGATGGACAGGCTGGTAGACACATCACTTAACGGGGATTTTGATGTTGAAGAGGCTTTAAGGTTTTTTAAAATCGGTCTCCTCTGCACTCAAGACATTCCAAAGCTTCGGCCATCCATGTCAACAGTGGTCAAAATGTTAACTGGGGAGAGGGATACAGACGCCTTTGAGATAACTAAGCCAGGTCTTATCTCCGATTTTATGGACCTTAAAGTGAAGAAGAGCAACACTGAACCCAAACCTGATGAACCTAACACCATCAACACAACCTCTTCTGGCTCCGATTTTCAAGACCGTTCATCCTTATCCTCTGGAACCACTTCTCAAGCAACCATGACATTTACAGCTACATGGGATCGAACAAACGAGCAAGTGATTTCTTGATTTTCTTTCTTTTGGATATATGGAGCTGGTTTGTAGTGTGTGTAGATGGTGCATCTGCACCTTCCATTTTTGTTTTTATATTATTAGCTAGGCATTTTTAGACTAGTTAGTCTCTTTGTAAAAGCCCATATTTGGTTAAAAGGAAATAATGTGCAGGCTTGAGAATCTTTGTATACTATGCCTATCATAAACCTGAAACCTGCCACCACATGGTGGATTCTCTTCTCAAAATAACACTTTCTGGAAAAGTATTGGCCAAAAATTTCACTTTTATGCACATAAATAACGGGCGGGCAGTGCGGATCTCCCATGGATTTGGGCTCATTTTGGCCATCCACGAAGGCTGCTGATACAAAGAAGAAGAGTGATCTAGTTTGCTACAATTGTAGAAAACCTGGTCACTTTGCATCTGAGTGTCTAGCCCATTTTGGCCATCTCCACCCCATGAGTCCTACTTGTGCCATCTACTAGTTAGATTCATACGGATGCTCGTTATAATCAAAGAAACTAATTAAACATTGAAATAATCAGCAGGGATGATTTATTACGACGCAGTTTTTTACAACACATTTTTGTTGTGAATGTTCACTTGACACCAAAGTAAAACCAAGTATTTACATAAAGGCTAATGCCAAAGAAGGTAAAATATCAGTGAATTAAGAATTCCCACTTGCCTCGGTTTTTCCTGCTCGATTCTTCCTTCTTTTTTTTTTCTGAATTTCCTTTAACTTGCTCCATTGCAATAATGTTTGCCATTGTTGACGACCCCTTTCTGTTTGGTGTTCATCTGATTTAGTCCCCATATGCGGATAGTACGATCATCACTAGCCGATGCCAACATATGAGGGTTGGCTGGATTCCAACTAATACAGTTTACAGCTCCTGAATGACCCGCCAATTTCGCTATCAGCTCCCCTGATCCCCTGTGCCATATATATACCTACAACCATATTTCCCAACATTACCCAAGTAAGATGTGGAATGAAATGAGAAGCAAAAGGGTGAGAATCCGGAACTCTGTCAGATAATACAATGACCATATACCCGAGTAAGATAGAATAGAGAGAAATAAAGACTGCGCAAAATTTACTTCTTCCGTCCCAAAATAAATGTCAGTATTTGACTTGTCAACATTTTTAAGAAAGGTGCTTCAATAGTTTGTACATTGCTTGTATAATGATAAAATTGCACCAAGTCTCTTTCCTTATTTAGAAAGTCGACATTTATTTTGGGAGAAACCAAAAAGGAAAGTGCGACATTTATAATGGGACCGTGGGAGTATCACTTGGAAAGCTACCACAAATGATGAGTAGTAACCATCGTGTCAACTCAAGAATGACAATTAAACAAGAACTTGGTGAATATAATGAGAAATCACAAAATTACCTTTCTCAAGAAAGTACGACATCTAAAATTAGATGCAGGGAGTATGTTCTTAGATGCTAGAGATATTAGGTTTCTTTTATCAAGATAGATCAATCACATGCTAAAGAATGTTGTCCCTTGCTAATCATCCCAAAAAAGAGTAAGGGGCCGTTTGGTAGCCCTTCTTAGGCTGTATAGGATTATTAATCCAATAAGTTTGGTGTTTGGTACATTAAATGCAACCACTGTATTATTTCTAACAACCTGGATAGTAACCTCTTATTCCCTTCTTATTAATCCCAAAAAAAGGGTGGTATTATTAATCCCGTGATTAATAATCCCCTCACTATTAATACAAGCTAATCCTATCGGCCTACCAAACGAGCTCTAAATGTTTTTAATTTGGATAAAGTCAAGGATAAGCTGTCACACAGGTCTATAAAATGCTCGTCTTCCTAACGTCTGCTTATAAGTGAAGCTCCATCTTTATTAGGAGCATTGGTAACTTCGAAGAATTTTACTTTTATGTAATTTCAAAGGATATCTCAAGCAAAGAACAGGAAAATACGTACCTGAGAATCTTCACTGCCGCTCGCAATGAATGCTTGGTCAAGTCCACCAAAGCAAGCTCTAACAACAAATCGAGAACGTTTATGACCTTTATACTTAGCAACAAGCCGAATATTGCCCTGAATACTCCAAAGATGAATTTCTTCATTGACAAGACTGACCAGTAGGAACCTGTTGTCCCCAGACAGCACAAATGAGACTATAATTTGATCCTCCTGTATCATTTTTTCATCCTCGACTCTCGATCAAGTAGAAGGATAACAGTTTCCTTGCAAATAGTAATTATCATCTTCCCGTTGCTAGTTATTTGCAAGTCTGAGATTTTAAGAGTTTTTTGCCCTTTCCAACAATCCATCTCTTTTCCATCCAAGTCCCACATCATTATGCTTTTATCTGTTATGCCCGAAAATACCCATTCACCATCTGGAGACCATCCGCAAGAGACTAAACCAAGACCAGCCTTTTCGTAGACATGAAGGCATTCACCAGAAGACATATCCCAGCGCCTGACAACCTCCTCCAAACCACATGTAAGGAGCTGTCGGGCATCAGGGCTCCACGAAACGCAAGAGACAGGTTTTTGATGTCCAGTTAATCGATGCTTCAAGGAGATTCTACCATCCACATTAACCTGTGAAAGCCAGGAAAATCATATTAGAGACATGTATTGCTTGATAGGGTATATGAACGTAAGGATGAATTGAAGAGATAGTGATAGATCTTATAGTACAGCGTTTCTATACTTGGCATAAACTCTCAACAGAAATTAAATATTCGTAACGATTATACATCAGTCTAAAAATGAATTTTAGATTTTCCGAAATATAGCATTTGGGTTGAAGTTGCAAGTAAATAGAACCAGAGAAACAAACAAAAAATTAAGGAAGACATGCAACGCTGTGCAGACAATTACAAATAGTTCTTATGCAACACCGAGAGAGAGAGAGATGTACTTGCCTGAATGCAAGTAACTCTATTCTCAATGAATAGAGAGATGGCAAATGATTAGAAATGTCCACAGGCCAATCATACATGTTGAAACAAAAATCAACTTCAAAGGAGACAATGTTACCTCCCATATAATTGCTGAATGGTCACTGGAAGATGAGGCTAAATATTTTCCATTCTGAGAAAACTGCAGAAACCAGACTTCACCTTGGTGTTCTTCTAATATCTGTCATTTCATAACAGGAAAGTCAGTGGTGTCCTGATTTGCGAAAGGAGACAGGAAGTGGTGGGGGTGGGGGGTAACATAAAAAGTACTCCCTCCGTCCCATAATGATAGTCTCATTTGACTATTCACACATTTTAACAACTTATCATCATTTCCATCACTAACCTTAATAAAGTTTACTTATTATTCCATTACTCCCTCTTATTCCTTGGTTGGCTCTCATCCTCTCCTATCTTCCTCTTTTTACTTGGTGGGCAATTTAGGAAGTTCAATGGTTTTTAACCAAATGATTTTGGCAATGGGACTATCTTTTTGGGACAAAGGAAAATGGCAAATGAGAAAATCTTTGTGGGACGGAGGGAGCATATGTTAATTGACTATGTGGTTCTACATCAGGTTTCAAACAACACGTACATCAACAGTAGGAAGAAAGCAAATGCATTATTGAGCTAAGCATTTAAAAAAAAAAAACACTCAGTTCTTCACAGAAGAACAAGCCCTACAATTTCCATTTCATCTTTCTTGTTTCTTTTGTCTTTTTTCAACTTGTGGAGAAAATCACACATTTTATTGATGGACAGAAAATACTCGCATTGTTCAAGTGAACGAAAAAAGAAAGCACAAAGAAAACAAAAAAAATCATGAACATTTTGAATGAAAAAGAAACAAATATAAATTAGGTCGTACCAGTTTTGTATGAATGAAATATGACGAAAATAAAGGGTTCTATGCTATTTAATCGATGATGAAAAACGTCAATCTATTGGTCACTTGTGCTGAAAAGAAAGGATGACTGGTAAGTTGCAAGTAAAATGACTTGTGTTAGTACTTCAATGGTCATATAGTGAAATGCCATAAAACAAGATGAGTGCTAAAATTTACAAAGTGAACTAAGCACAAGCCAAGACATTGACCTCTGATGTGAGGCAGTAAAATTTGTAGCTAAAGGTTATGCTGTAAATTCTACTAGAAATTGAGGGGCATCCCATACAAGAACAGCACCAAGTATCATGCCCAAAATCCTTCTCCAAAGCATGCAACTCAAAAAAAAAAAAACACAGTCTGCCCCCTCCCAACCGCAGATTATCCACACACACACACACACACACACACACACACACACACACACACACACGAACTGTGGATAAAAGAGAAAACCATATCTCACTGTCACATCAGGGGTGTCTTATTCATCCCTGTACAGCCTATGCAGATAATGCTCTCTTACTTGTATACATCTAATACAACTAGATAACACAGAACAGTCTTAAAGAACCAAACTGTCTATGGAGTCTGGACTTGCCACCCAAATCACCCAATACTAAGCATTAGACAACCAAGAGAGTTGAAGAGCTCCAACATTTTGTGCACAAGATCAAATTTTAAGTCTCCTCACAATTCAAATAATGAATACAAGCAAGAGAGGGCTGTAGCTTCAATCGTCAGCAACTAATACTATATGCAACATATGTTAAACTATAGGTTCACTTCCGAATATGTCCGTCTAGAGGTCCAAACTGCTATCTATGAATTCCAAGCCCCAACAATAGGGTGGAATTGGTCTTCTACGTGAGTCTTCCTCATTTTGCCAATTTCTAAAACTCTAAGCAATGTAACAACATAAACACTCGCGTGTATATAATATTTATGAATCAGTCCACATATTGAGCAAACTCATGATTTTACATATGACAAAGTTTCTCAAGTAACCAATCAACAGAACATGTTGAAAGATGAACTGATAAAGCAATTTACTTTATATACTCCCTCCGTCCCATTTGAAAAGGCACAAAACCCCGCTTTTTGGTGTCCCATTTGAGAAGGCACAATCCCAAAATGGAAAGTTTTTAATACTTCTTCATTCATGGGACCCACTTGTCATACTCACAATAACAATCCACTTATTATTCCCTACCCCACTTTCTCTCTCTTACCCCACTTTCTCACTCTTACCTCACTTTTCATACTCACAACACTTACTTCACTATACACATTTCTTAATTTTCGTGCCATATCCATTTTATGCCTTTTCAAATGGGACGGATGGAGTAACAGTAATTGGAAGGTTCCTAGATAATGATACCATTTAGGATCAATTGAATAGAAAACAAATAAAACCAGGATAAAAATGCTCTTGCCTGTAAGGTCAGACAAGGAATATGATCTCTTCCACACTGATGGTCAGTGTACAATGAAGTTTCAGCAACTGAAGAATTGTGAAACAAGCAAGCATCTCGCTGCAAGTCGAGCGCTTGTTCTACTAACTTTAGTAGCCTTCTTTCAGGTATCAACACGGATGGAGGAAGCAATTTTTGCAATTCCTCTAGAAGTTCTGGTCGTGACTTTGATTTGAGCAGATTTTGACCAGAAACCCCAATAAGAGCACGTTGAGGAGACAAAATAAAAGCTGAGAGCTCACGGATCTTGTCAATATCTACAGAAAGAGGTGCTATCTCAGTCCTCAGTGTCTTCAGAGCATCCATAACCTTATTCCCTTCCAAAAGTTCAATAAATTTCTGCTGTAATATAATAAATGATGCCACCTTGATAATAGTTTCATCATGTATGTCAATATGATGTAAAAGGGCTACACTTTCATCCCATTTACCATCACAAACTTTCTGCATAAACACACTAACAACAGATGAGTGAAAAGATATTCCTGATTCTTCCTCTAGAAGTGCCCCAGCCTTCTTATAGCCAAGGGAATACAAGGCTTCTGCTATGATTCGAACAAATTCTACTTTCTTAACTCCTTTTGAACCAATAACTTTATCGTCCCCTTCGGAGTTCAGGGGCCGAGCCATCGAATCCCTGAATGAGCAACTTGTTGATTCTTTAAGAAACTGCCCGTTTGAAAGACCTAGTTCTCCAGAGGAAGCTTTCATACGTTTTGAGGGTGGTTCATCATCCACTACGCCTCCCATGAAATGTGCACTCAGCCCATATGTAATCACAACAAAGTATCAGAAGGACCTCCTACAAATCACAAACGACTTCCTGAATCAAGCATGAAAAGAAGTTGATAAAGATTAAAAACAGAAGAAGAATAGATCTCTAACAGAGACAGCAGGTTCATAATAACACGCATAGCAAATTTGTATAGAAAAGAGAGGAAGAGTGGGGTAAGTAGGTGGAGACTCCAAACAAGGAAATGGCGGGTATGAGGTTCTTTTTGGTTCTTTTTTTCTTTTCTCCCCCCCCCCCTCTTTTTGTTGAGTGAGGGGTCATAATAACTGTCATAAGAACTAACATTTGGTGTGATAATCACTACCTTTGAGGAATGTTTGGAAGTCTTAATTGTGTTATATTGAGGAATGTTTGGAGGTCTCAATAAAGATGATTTTCAGAATGTTCAGAGTTCACGTCTGTAGCCTCTAACGTATAGTTATCAGATTGGGACAAATATCATGTATCATAACTCCATTTTCATTGTAGGTACCACATATGCTTTGCATATCATTGAGTACATTTTGCATATCGATTTACACAAAAAATGCATAACATTTAAGATTATGAAATATTATATGTAAGTAATAAGAAGCATTGGTAGGTAGATGTAAATGTAGGCACGAACTATAAGACAAGAAAGTAGTGTTTTCATGACTTTCACCAGAATTATTACATAAAATTAGTACTCTAAAAAGTTTAAAGAAAACAAGTAGTTAAAAAAGCTCCAACAATCTAATATGTTGAGGTCCTGAGAAAAAATGATTCTTAAAACAAAAACATAATCCTTTTAGGCGCAGTTCCATCTTATAAGATAACTGTAACTCATCATTGCATTGCTACATACTCAACCATACCATAAGATGCAGATAATGTGCTTTAAAAGATGTGCCACACAACCAAGATATATACCAACTATAATGTTCTACGGGACTGATAACGATATGTCACAGGACACTGGCAGTTGGCAAAGAGGCAGGCAATGTCTCGAGGTCTTATTACGCGATCACTAGTCCAGTTTGAATCATTTCAAAGCTCAAATAACTTGCTCATTGGGGATGGATTCTTAGCACGCAACTGTACAATGATCCAGGGAACATATACTTGAAAAACTCAAAACCATCAATAAACACATACTTTTAGAGGTAAAAAAATAAAAATAAAAATTGTTTTCAAATCATACACCAAGATAAGACTCACTAAACAAAACAGAAACAAGTAGGCTGTCAAGCTAAAATAATCCCGGTGACAGTTAACAAACATTATCGGTCAATTAGAATCATCAGAAATGCAATCCAGTTAGATCAACAACCAATTAATAAGTAATATCAATATTTCCGATCAATATATGAATAGAGCGATTACCGGATCTGTATCAGCCGTAAAACTGCCGAAGACGAAGTGGCGGCACCTGCTATCGGATGAGAGAAACACTAGAACCTGTAATCAAACAATTGAAGGAGGGAAAGAGTTGAGTAGAACCCTAATTGAAGCAGGAAGAAGATGAAGGATATTGAGAAGAAGAAGTAACCTCTTGTATCTTGTTCGGTGAATGTACCACACGCATCTGAATGGTGCGCCATTATTTACTATTTTATTTGCTGGATTATTTACTTTTATCATTAGAGGGTACAGTAGGAAATTTCCCAATTTTTGCACATGATTTAGAACATACTCTTACCTTTTGGCTATGGGCTCGAAATAGAATTTTAGGACAATGTAACATAAATGGGTCGATTACATAAGCCCATGACATCTAATAAGTAAAACCTTGCACAACCTTGCACCAATGGTAATATTAAGAGACGGAGCTACTACGTGGCGTCATCGGTGGATTCATGGCCATTAAGCCAAGATCTTCGGGCAAGGCGGCGGAGTTCATTTTCGTCACCACGCTCCCATAAAAATTTGGGGCGTAGAACCTATTCAAGGCCCCATGCCCAATCACAAAGTTGTAGCCCCCGCGGAAGTAAGGGTCCACCCCCTGAATCGCGGGCACTTTTCTGAGCTTATCACTCGGGCCCCAGGCAGCTTCGAGAGGTTCATTTGGAAGCACTGGGTAGGAGGCCGAGCAGATGGTCCTCCCTCTGCCCCAGGAAGTAGGAGCTGAAGCGGGGAGAGTGGAAGTTTGGGCATGTGTTACATCCCCCTTATGAGTCTTCTTTTGTTTGAGGAATTCCCTTGCCAGTGGCTAGTGGGGCGCCAGAGGATTTGTCCACCACGTGCAGAACAACAAACACCATTTGCAGCAACTTTGCCTAAAGTCGTTGCCTCCTTCTCTTCTTGGCGTTGTTTGATTGCCTTAATCTGGGCAGTGGAGAGCCTGGTCATCTCAAGAGTATTCAACTGGATCTACTCTGAAAGAAAAAAAAGTTGATTAGAAAGCAGTTCAAAAAATCAGAAGCAATAAACAGTTTATCAAAGACAGAAGAATTCATACCTCCGAAGGTTCGCAAACCGCGCCCATCATACAAGTCCGACATTCGGCCTCAAATTCCAAAAACTCGTGAACCCTCCAATCGAGATCACGGAGTTGGAGCCCAATGGCCACCCTAGGGGCATAATAGCAACCCTCCCTTTGAGGGTCCACCCCTACGAAAATCAACAAGGAATCATTATTTATTATCGCGCTCACGTCGAAAACCGGTTGCTCCCTCTCGATCACGAACTGGGCCAGGTAGAGGGCTAGAGCAACTTGGATATCCTCGGAGGCGCCCGGACTGGGTTAAGAGCTGGCTGCAACCCTAACAGGAACATGATTCGTCGATTTGGCAAAGGACCACCCAAATCTAGACTCTATGACTAGGATGTGCTTCTGATTCCACTGGTCAAATTTGTTTGTGGGGGCAGAGAAAGTCCGGGCAAAATTATTCTTGGTTTTCAGACCCAGATTTTCGTTGGTTATTTGATTGGAGTAGAAGGCATACAGCCCAGAAAGGGAAGGTTCAAAACCCAAAACCCTGCAGACCGCAATGAAGGAAACCAGAGCTCGAATGGCATTAGGGGTCAGGTGCATAGGGAGGCGGCGGTTGAAATTAATAAAACTGTTGATGAAAGGATCAAGAGGGAGCCTCAGTCCGTTCTAAAACTGGACCCCGTAGAAGATGCAGGCTCCATTGTCCTCGCGGACATCTGCCACCGTCTCCGGTCTCAGTTTCCCCTTCCCCTTCACCTCCACTTCCTGAAGGCCGCGGACACAGAAGCAGTTGGGGTCAACAGCGTATGTGGTATATATTTCAGACTCCCGGTCCGTAGGGGTCACCTCTTTGGCCTTCCTCCTCTGGCCGCGACCTGGATTGGTGGTACCAGCATGACTCTTGCCGCGGGCAGCGGCATCCTCCACAGGTTCCTCCTCGAAGGCATCAGCGATTTTCGTTGCCTTCTGGGCCGTGTCCGCAGCCATGCGGTCTTCCTCCCCGCGGTCATCTACCATAGTCTCTGCGCTCTTAGAGCCAAAGAGACCGGTAGATGACCCTCTTGAAGGCTCATCTCCACCTCCGTCCACCTCCATAGACTTCTGGGCAAAACAATATTTAAGGGTTCCATGTCTAGGGGAGCACTCCAATCTTCTGCGGCCAGGCAATAGTCCTTATTCATCTGGTTAAGGTCCATTAGGCGAACTTTCTCCCATTCAGTTATCACTATAGGGTTATGAATCGCTCTCCTCGCCAGTTCGACAGCGTTAAACGCCTGATCTCTCGCTCGGGGAAACATGCAACAAACCCCCATCACAAAATTCCTTAAACGTGAATAATCTCCCAACACCACCATATCTCCGTTTACAATCAGTTTTTTCTTGGCCTCCCACAATCGGGGTGGGACCTAATTCCCCCCACTGGTACTTCTCACAAAAATATTGGAACATACGCCAAGGAAAGCCTAACCCGAGTATGGGCAACCTTCTTATAGATACCCCCTGACTGTTTGCAAACAACGAAGGTATTATGAGTGTTTCCATCTCCTAATTCTAGCGGACGGACTGGACCGAAGGGAAGGGTCGTCATCAAATCCCAAGAATAGAAATAGAGATGAAGAAAGAAGTTAAAACGCAAAATTACTTACGAAAAGAGCTTGAGGGAAGAAATACGCTAAGGAAGATAGCCAATTTTCTCTCTCTAAAGCAATTTGAAGGATGGAAGGTGATAAAAGGGTTTGGGGGTTGAAGGGTTTGGTATATATAGGCCTACCAATACGGGTTAACTCGTATTAATTAGCCCACAAACCATTCCCCTCGAGTCAGGAATCGGCGCCATCGTTTCGAATTTCAAAATTTTTGCCGGTTGGCATTTATGGCGCCTTTTGGATGATTGACACGTACCCTCCGTACCTGACACGCGCTGGCGCTTCGCCTGCCAAGGGGCCCACCAGTTTAACCGGGAAGCAGAGCAAGAAAGCTTCTACAAGCTTCCTCACGTGCCTCTCACATGTGCCTATTTGCACGGGAGGCAGAGCAAAACCAGTGAAAAAACGCCAACACTGGTAACCGCAAAAAGCGAGCGAACAGAAGACCAAGCTTTGCAAATATAGCTCCTCGCTCAGACCATAAATAATCTCTCACTTGGAGCTAGGGGCCACTGATGACCCCGGACTAGCTAGATCGGGCCCAAGCTCGGTCTGGTCCAAAGGCCAAGTATGACGTGGCATACCCTAGACCACCAGAGTCAAGACCGCGGACAAATAGACCGTCAAGGTCAAGACCGCGATCCTCTCAGACCGTCCTAGATAAGACTGCGGAGATCCAGACTGCCAGGAAGGTGACCGCGGATATTGTGACCGCTCCATCCGTGTCCGCGTCAATATCATTGACCGCACCCAAGATGTTGATTGCGGTCTCATACCAGACTCTCGGTTATCTCACCAGACTCCCGGTTAAAGCCAAAGCTTACAGAGCAAGTTTACTTACTGGTTCTGACATACAGAAGCCGACTTATTTCCATCGCATTGAATGTGGCTCAGTCGAGCGCCTACTATTTCATTTAATGTGTCACACCAACTCTCCCAAATACATGGCTCCTGTCCACATCAACGACATCCCCTCTGCAAGTGAATCTTACTTTACTGGCAGGCCCAATCCGATGCGGACACGTGTATCTGGTCAAAGACAAAGATGCCTCTTAGGGCTGACCTCATGGCTTACATCAACAAGCAGCTCATCATCACCGATAAATAGAAAGCCCTTGTCCCCTTAGACAAGGTAAGTGTCAAATTGATATTGTAAGTCACATTGTCTAAACCCTAAACTCATAAACACTCCAGGACATTCCAAGGTCTTGTTCTCAGGTTATTTTATCTCTCAAGATAACTTACTCTCACACTCGAGGGCCTGAGTTGGATTAACATCCGACTTTGACCTTAACGATGCTTCTCTGTATTGTATTTTAGGTATCAAACAAATATCCTGCCAGATATCCTTCCTTACAATTCAGACCACCTGTGGCGTCATCACACTACATAATATTTTTGCCCTCATTTTGTCAAAATTATATTTCACCATGTAATATTTTATACTAGTAAAATTTTTGTCTTTTTTGTATAACACCCTAGTTCCTTAGTTCCGCCACTGAATTAGTATTGCCTACTGTCATGGGGTCATGAGCTTGGTACCAACAACGTAAGTACTAAGGCTCCGTTTGTTTCGACGTAAAATGTTTTCCGGAAAACGTTTTCTGGAAAATGTTTTCCTGTAAAATGTTTTCCTGTAAAATGTTTTACGGAGGTAGAGCGTAAAATATTTTACGGAGGAAAATATTTTACGGAGGAAGGGTGTAAAATGTTTTCGGGTGTTTGGTAAAACGACTCATATTTCACAAGGTGACCTACCCCACCCCCCACCCACCCCCCAAATTTTTTTTTTTTTTTTTTTGTAATCGCCCCCTCCCCCCTACCCCCCACCCCCACCCACCCCCCAAATTTTTTTTTTTTTTTTTTTTTTGTAATCGCCCTACCCTGCCACCCCCACCCCCCCCCCCCCCACCCCCACCCACCCCCCAAAATTTTTTTTTTTTTTTTTTTTTTTGTAATCGCCCCCTACCCCCTGCCCCCCCCACCCCCACCCCAAAAAAATTTTTTTTTTTTTTTTTTTGAAATCGCCCCCCCACCCCCTGCCTACCCCCCACCCCCACCCCCCAAAATTTTTTTTTTTTTTTTGTCCCCCCCCCCGCTGCCACCCCCACCCACCCCCCAAAAAATTTTTTTTTTTTTTTTTGTCGCCCTGCCACACCTACCCCCACCCACCCCCAATTTTTTTTTTTTTTTGTAATCGCCCACACCACTGCCACCCCTTGCCCAAAAATTTTTTTTTTTATGTCGCCCTACCCTGCTACCCCCCACCCCCACCCCCCCAAAATTTTTTTTTTTTTTTTTTTGTAATCGCCCCCCCACACTACTGCCTCACCCACCCTCTCCCAAAAATTTTTTGGGGGTGGGGGTGAGTGGTGGTGGGGTAGAGGAGGTGCGATTACAAAAAAAAAAAAAAATTTTTTTTTGGGGGGTGGGGGAAGTGAGAGGGTGGGGCGACAAAAAAAAAAAAATTTTTGGGGGGGGTGGGGGTAGGCGAGGGGAAGACAAAAAAAAAATTTTTTGGGGGGTGGGCAGGTAGGGCAAGCATTACAAAAAAAATTTTTTTGGGGGGGGTGGGTGGGGGGAGCGGGGGTAGGGGGCGATTACAAAAAAAAAAAAAAAAAAAAAAAAATTTGGGGTGGGGGGTGGGGGTAGCAGGGTAGAAAAAAAAAAAAAAAAAATTTTTGGGGGGTGGGTGGGGGGTGGGTGGTAGGCAGGGGGTAGGGGGCGATTACAAAAAAAAAAAAATTTTTTGGGGGGGTGGGTGGGGGGGTGGGGGTAGGCGAGGGGGTAGGGGCGATTACAAAAAAAAAAAAAAAAAAAAAAAAAAAAATTTGGGGGGTGGGTGGGGGTGGCGGGGGGTAGGGCGATTACAAAAAAAAAAAAAAAAAAAAAATTTTTTTTGGGGGGGGGTGGGTGGGTGGGGGGGTGGGGTAGGCTGGGGGTGGGGGGGGGGGCGATTACAAAAAAATTAAAAAAAAAAATTTTTTTTGGGGGGTGGGGGTGGGGGGGGGGGTGGGATAGGCAGTGGGGTGGTTGTACCGGGCGTAATATGAGTTGTACATTAAGGCCTCCATTTTCCGGAAAATGTTTTACTTAGGACAAGGTCAGTAGGTCGTTTTACCTAGGAAGGGCGTAAAATGTTTTCCGGAAAACGTTTTACTTAGGCAACCAAACAGCGGAAAACGAGTTATTTTCCGGAAAACATTTTCCGGGGGCTAACCAAACACCGTAAAACAGGTTATTTTCCGGAAAACATTTTCCGGAAAATGTTTTACGGTGAAACAAACGGAGCCTAAGTAGTGATAAGTGTAAAAGGAAAAAAGAATGCTAACATAAAATTTTTAAGCAATGTCAAAATTTTAGTAAAATAATAATAAAAAATATCTAATGTTCCAGAGAAATAAATTTTTAAAACATGTGGGGCATCTAAAGTAATATAAAAGGAGGATAGTCTTGGAGCCAAAACCAAGGGCAGTTTGGTAATTTCACACGGTGGCAAAATTGAAGATATTATCCGTAAATGACACGTGGCATTTTCTGAATGGGTAAACTTCAGCGCGTGCCGTACACGCGCCGACATAGGCGCGTGTTACCAGCCAATTTTTTTTTTTTTTTTTTTTTTTTGGAAAATGACACGTGGCGGCTTCTTATTGGCTAATTTTAATTCAGCTTTTTTTTTTTCACCCGTTTTTTTGACCTCAATTATTTTATAATAAATTAATTTTTTTTAAAAAAAAAATTACACCAAAATTCATAATTTTTTTTTCTCTTTAAATAGAGTCTATTTTTGTTTTATTTGGACACAAAAAAAATTTCCTCTTTTTTAAATGAAAATTTCCCCCCTTTTTTTACCTCATTTATTTCATAATAAATTATTTTAAAAAAAAAAAAATTACACAAAAATTCTTATTTTTTTTTTCTCTATAAATAGAGTCTATTTTCGTTTGATTTAGAAACAGAAAAAAACCCCTATTTTTAAAATATAAATTTCTTAATTACCCTTTCTTAATTTTTCTTTTTGAATTTTTCAATATTTTTTAGTGAAAATTAATTAAGTGTGAAGTATTTTTTTAATTATAAATGATAATAATAAATATTTTACTAATCATAAAAATAAATTAATTAAGTGTGAAGTATCATTAATTTTTTAAATAAAATTACAAAACTTTGAATGTTCGTCTATTATATATAAAAAGTTAAAATAATTAATGTTGGTTTAGCTACTAAAAATAGAAAAAAAAAATCTATTAAATGTTTGTCTATTACTATCATATACTAACATGGGACATAAAAAAAATTACACCAAATTCATAATTTTTTTTTCTCTATAAATTGAGTCTATTTTCGTTTGATTTGGACACAAAAAAAAAACGTCTTTTTTAAATGAAAATTTCACCCCTTTTTTTTTACCTCAATTACTTCATAATAAATTCATTTTTTTAATACAAAAATTTACACAAAAAATTTTAATTTTTTTCTCTATAAATAGAGTCTATTTTCGATTGATTTGGACACAAAAAAAAACCTTTCTTTAAAATATAAATTTCTTAATTATCATTTCTTAATTTTCCTTTTTGAAATTTTCAATATTTTTTTGTGAAAATTAATTAAGTGTGAAGTATTTTTTTAATTATAAATGATAATAATAATAATTTTACTCATCATAAAAATAAATAATATAAAATAAAAAAAATGGTGGGGTATAGAATGATGAGTTGAAAGGGGTATTATGGTTATTAGTTTTATTTTAGTTCGATACATCAAACAATTTAGTAGCTAATTCAACATTAATTATGTCTCCTTTTTATATATAATAGACGAACATGTAATGTAATTTTTTTTGAACATGTCTTCTTTTTTAATTGGTAATATATTTTTGTAAATTATTTCATGATTGCAAATAATATGTGGACGTTTATTATTCTTATTTATTATTATTATTATTATTATTATTATTATTATTATTATTATTATTATTATTATTATTATTATTATTATTATTATTATTATTATTATTATTATTATTATTATTTTGCCATTTTTACATGAGAAATAATAAATTTATAAAAATACGTGTAGTAAAATATTGTCACCTCATTTTATATTTATTATTTTGTTAACTTTTTTGTCGCATTAGCATTGCCCTTTTTACTTTGTTTTCATGGGATCATGAAAATGTTGATTCTAAATAGAAAAAATAAATTAGGAACATTTTTGTTCCTATTAAATTGGATCTGGAAAAGTGAATGATATAGAAAGAGATGGAGAGTATGATTTTTGTTGAAGGGGTGAGTAATTAATTGTTTTAGGTTAATTTAATGAGTTTCTCTTCCTTCTATTTTCTATTTTCTTCTTAATATGTTAATCTAACAATAATTATTAACAATAATTATGTCCCATGTTAGTATATGATAGTAATAGACAAACATTTAATAGATTTTTTCCCTAATTTTAGTAGCTAAACCAACATTAATTATGTCCACTTTTTATATATAATAGACGAACATTTAATGTATTTTTTTTTGGAACATGTATTTTTTTATATATAAGAGATGGAGAGTAGGATTTTTGGTAAAGGGGTGGAGTGCGATTAAATTAATTGATGATACTTGAAAATTTCATTTCATGTAATTTGTGTGTTTGGAGAATCACTGGAGTCAAGAGTTCCAAATTGCAGTTGAAGAGAAAGATTTGGAGACTTATCACTAGATTGATTACGCTTTCCCAATCGTTCGCGAAACTAAGTGATACTGTGGGCAAATTATGCACATATCACGTTCAATACACAATAAATATGTTTTACATAAAAAAATATGCGTTTAATTCCATAGCATTGAAAAATGGATGTCAAATTTAATTATTACTGAATAGAACGGAAATTTACTTATAAAACACGCTTCGTCCAATCTAACTATGCCTTAAATATATTTTTATTTCATTGACCTTCAATCTGCTATTTTTACTAATAATATAGTTTTCAAAAAATTGTTTTTCAATGTACACACATATTTCTATTTCCTGTTATATTTGTATGAATTATCGTCAATATGTGTTAATAGCTGTCCGTGCATCGCACGGGGGTATTGCTAGTAACATAAATAATTGAAATGTGTCTTAAATTATGCGATAATAATATCGTAAATAAATGAAACTTAATAGTAAATTGCATATTAACACATGTACATATTGACCAGTGAACAGAATAAAAGTGACGAGCTCGGTTCAACGAGTAAGCCCAACCATCTACCTATTATTGTCACCACGTTCTCAGTGGGCTAGGCCCAATTTATTACTAGGCCCAAGGCCCATCAACATGATCAGTCGACCTAAGCTCATTGTCCGACCTACGAGGTCCCGACCTAGCTTGGTCCGACATAACGAACCAAATGTCATTCGGGAACGGTTCAGCCCTATCCATCAGTCAGGTCGACCTAGACCCAACAGGCGACCTCGACCTACATCATTACGTCGACCTACAGAGTCCTGGCGTACCTACAATTCTTTACGTAACAAGACTCCCTACAAATCAGGAGCTATTTATGAATAAGATCTTTAATCACGTATCTGTTCCACAATTTAAGGGATTTCATGCAATCCTACCACAAATACGACTCTCATCAACTACTATAAATATAAGGCAACATAACCGTTCCAAGGTAATTGCTCTTTGTTATTTTGAATACAGCTTGTTCATTATAATATTTGAGCTCTCATACACCATACTTACTCTCACGCCCGAGGGTCTTTGCCGGAGACCATTCCGACTAGTCGTGGGTTCTGTGTTTCAGGTCAAGGAGCCACGTGATTAGTCTTGCTGATTGGACGGAAATTGATAAGCACGATTCTTGCAGCATTAACCACGGTTAAATATAAGATTATCAATACGGGTGCAAGCGCACCGAGTTTAATTACTGTTTAGTGCATTTATGATACAATTTAAATTTTGTACTTTGTGCATCCAACTAATTTTACCTATGGATCCGCCTCTAAATTATTGACACTTATAAAGTTTCACTAACCTTGACACTTCTAATACTAATAGTAACACTTCTAAACATTAACGTTAACACTTATTAACACCAACATTTGATACCTTTCTATACACACTAACACTATTACACACTAACACTTTTAAACACCAACACTTGACACCTTTCTATATACACTAACACTTATAGACACTAATACCAACCAGTGGCGGATTTACACCAAAATATTTGATGTTGCCTATTTCTTTTAGGAAGAAAAAAATTAGCGTAATACTAAGATTCAATATGTTTACATGAATAAATATAATATGCTTCAATATGTACCATTTAAAAGATAAAAACATGATTTAAATTGTACCATTCAAGAGATAAAACAAATGTAATTGTAGTGGATTTTTAAAAATAAAAATAGTTGTAGTTGTTTTTTCAAATAACGAGGAAAATGAGAGAAAACAGTATTAGGGGGTGTTTGGCGAAAAAAAGAAAGGTTCTGTGGGTTTTTTGAGAAATAGGAAGTGTTTTGAGAAAAAAGAAAGAGATTTTTCAGAGTAAAAATAAAAAATCAACAGCATTTCATGGGATTCGAACCCAAAACCTTTGGATTCTCTCTCAATATCTTAACCAATTTGGCTAACTTAGACACATATTTCTTTGTAACAATTTAATATATATTCAATACAGTTTATTTTATGCAAAAAAGAATTTTTTTTTATTTTTTTTTTTTTTTTTTTTTTTGGTGTTGCCTCGACAACACTTGGCACTATAATAAATCCGCCCCTAATACCAACACTTATTAGTACACGTATTGCCACGTTTAATACTAACATTTACACTAATAAAATTAATACTGATAATTTAAACACTACAGCTGACACTTTTAAACACACATGCACACGCTAGCACTTTTACACACACAAATCACATTTAAATAAGTGTAAAAAGTGTGAGCTGAATGATTATAAGTGTCGGTATAAACCACTAAATACACACTTTGAAATTTTATTTCTCCCCCACACCCACACCCACACACACACACACTGAAAAAAGGAGAAGATAAAAGGAGTTAAGTAATTTTGTTCATAGTTCCATAACGGCATAGTCGAGACAATGATCCTAAAGGGGTGCATTGATAGTCAATTAGGCAATTGAAGGCTTATTATAGGCATATATTTTCTATTTTGTTCGTTTTACGTAAGTGTATAACTAAGAAATAATATTATAACAAGAAAAAAGAGAAAGAGTGAAGGAGATGTTGTTAGTACGAAAAGTAAAATACTCCCTCCGTCCCTAAATGTTTGTCTCATTTCCCCTTTTCCTTTGTCCCAAAAAGTTAGTCTCATTTCTAAAATTAAAGCTTCAAAATCACTAAATTTTCAAAACTTGTAACATTTAGGGACGGAGTATTACATAACGGCGGTGTATATTATCAATAATTTTCAAAGCGTTCGTAAAAATAACCAAAATTAAAGCTTCAAAATCACTAAATTAAAATGTTTGAAAAGTCAAATGGGACAAACATTTAAGGACAGAGGGAGTATGAAAAAATGTCTGAAAGTAATATTAAGTGAATTATTGTCGTGAGTATAATAAATGAGTCCTATTAATAATAAAATCATAAAAAATTACTATGTCTGTCAGACAGTTTACACTTAGAGGATGAGCAATGGTTTCATCCCATTCCCCCATTTCATCTAACACTTTTTCTCATCGACCTAATATTTCATCTACCCATTTCATTTACCCCCTTACAATGAAATAGATGAAACTAAATTTCATCTCCCATCTACTCATCATTCTATACCCCACTATTTTTATTTTATTTATATTCTTTATTTTTTATTAAAATTATTATTATTTATAATTAAAAAAAATACTTCACACTTAATTAATTTTTTTTGCTACTAAATAATTAGATAAATGACGATAATTATTATTAAAAATAAGAAAACTTCGAGAAAAAAGAAAATGTTGAAAATAATAATTATTATTATTATCATTTCACTAAAAAGATGTTGAAAATTGAAAAAAAGAGGTAGTTAAGGATAAATGAGAGAAATTTAAATTGAAAAAATGGGGGGTTTTATGTGTCCAAATTTGATGAAAAAATACTTTATTTATAGAGAAAAAAAATCAAGAATTTTGGTGTAAAAAAAATAATATATATATATATATATATATATATATATATATATATATATATATATATATATATATATTAAAGATAATTGAGCTGAAAGAAATGGGTGAAAATTTAAATCGAAAATCTGAAAAGGATCAATCAGAGGTTGACACGTGGAAGGATCAAAAAAAAAAATTGCATCGCCTCACGCGCCTTGTAGGGCGGTGAGGCACACGCGTCATTTTTTGTCCAATCCGATGCCGCCACGTGTCCAAGGCGCTAGTTTTTTTTTTTTTTCATCCAGTTGAAATTTTTCATCCCACAATTTCATCTAACCCCCTTTCATTTAGCCATCGTACCATTTTAACTAGATGAAATGAATTTCATCCCCCATTTCATCTAGCCATTGTACGTAGTCTTACGTGAAACTAATAAAAAAGAAAATAAATACTCCCTCCGACTCGACTGAAGGTGCACACTTTTTTTAAATCACGCAAATTAAGGAAATAGGTGGGAAGAAAGAATGTTGTGAGTGTAATAGTGAATTAGGAGAGAGAATTAGTGGAGGAAATAGTAAATTTGAAAAGTGTTGTGAGTGTAATAGTGAATTAGGAGAGAGAATGAGTGGAGGGAAAATAAAAATTCTTTGCCAAAAAAGAAAAGATGAAGCTTTTAACGGGACGCCCAAAATGACAAAAAGTGATGCTTGAACCGGGACGGAGGGAGTATATACTTGCACATGAGAGATAGATGTAATATTAATGCTAGTTAATTGCCACCATGGTGAGTGAGTGAGGGGTTGAGGGAAGATTGAATGGGTTGATACGACTCTTGATGGCTTGCGTATGGGACATTACTATAGTAGATGGGATTTTTATTATGAATATTTTTAATTCTTATGCATTGTCACCATCTCAAATTAATTAGTATGTTCATCTCTTAAAAAAAAAAAAATTAAAATATTAGGCGCTATTTAAATTCACATTTTTTTTCTTTATTGTTTTTTTAGCAAAACTACAAATTCAATTACATTCACATTTAAAAAAGAAATGACATTACACAAATGTCAGAGACTCACCCCAAATGTTAATGACAGTTCTATCTCTTAACATACAACAACAATATTTTCAATCTAAATCATGAGACGTTCGAATTACACTCCAAGAAAAATTATTATCCTGCCTTAATCTGACTTTTAATAAATTTCCACTCGTATAATATTTTGCGTTGAACACTTGGTATAAAGAATTCGGGTTGACGAGAAAATATCCATCAAAAATCTCAAAATTCATGAACCATCATTATGCAATAAGAACAATAACATCCACTTCATTTTGAGAAACTGCAAGAATCATGGTAACCCCAAGAGGAAAAAAAACAACAAATATAGACTCTCAACAAAAGAGAGAAAACAACTGTTCTCAAAAGAAGAGAAATTTATTACACGATAAAAGAGAAAAATGTCAATAATACAATTATTTGTAATCTCAATTAATTAAAATTACAAAAAATTGTGTTGTTGAATACGTGCAACAATGAAAATTAAATGAAGAAAATGGTAAAATTGATGAAGATGGAGAATAGGAGAGAGAGAGAGAGAGAGATATATTTGATTGAATAGTTGGTAGTAGTGTGGTATAAAGAATAAATGGATAGTTGGCCCTTTAGTAAGACACGTTTTTTAATCATTATTATCAAACGTAGAGTGTAAATTGTAAATCAAGGCATTTCTTTTATTCTATAGTTCCCGATCTGGCACGCAAACAACATCGACTCACATTCAATTATGTTTACTGATGAGCCCGGATCTACTGGATCGGGCCCGCGCTCGGTCTAGTCCAAGAAACCAGTGACGTGGCAGTTCCTAGACCGCTGGAGGGAAGACCGCGGACAAATAGGCCCTTGTGGTCAAGATCGTGTCCCTCCTCGCATCATCCTCTTCGAGGACCATTGGGACCCTGCTCGCTGGATCCGTGCCCGCATGAGTCATGCCCGCATCAACCGTGCTCGCGTCATATATCTTTGACTGCGGGCACAACGTTGACCGCGGCACATGCCGCTTCCCTTAATGTCAAGCCCACCGAGCAAGTTAGCTTACCGGCTCGACAGCCACTTGCCGGCTCCCCCATCACGCATTCAATGCGGCTCGATCGGCGCCTACTATTCCATTTAATGCAATAAGCCGGCCACACGGCTCATGTCCCTTTCACCCATGTCCCCCGGACGATCAATGTTCCCTCCCCGACAGACCAATTAGCTGCGGACACGTGTAGCCGGTCAAATACCAAAGTGCCCCTGTGGCCGATCTCATCGCTTACCTCAAGAAGCACCATGGCATTGCCTATAAATAGAAGGCCTTTACCCCTCGGGGCAAGGTAAGTTCCATATACAATTGAGTAAGCTCTTTTACTCTATAAACCTAACCACCCACACTCCAAAGGGATTCAAAGCCTTATCACTCAAGATTCTTACTCTCACACCCGAGGGCCCGAGTTGGAGTAACATCCAACTTTGACCTTAATCTGCTTGTTTGTGTTGTGATCTAGGTACACAAAACCACCGAATATATCCTAGCCGAGATATCCTCGAACCGCTCCCGACCCCGAAAAGCCGTGGCGTCATCGGTGGTTCCATTGCCTTGCAGGAAGCCGACTTTCTTTCGTTTCTCGTTATAAATCTTTTGTTTTCAAGGCACCTCACGTGTCCTAAACAAATTCAGTGCCGAAAGGCTCTTCTATTTTACGTCACTAGGTTTTTCCCATTTAAAACTTTTGTTTTCGTACACACCCCGTAGTCTAAACAACTGACCGTCAAAAGACACTTCTTTTCGCTTATTTTCACCTTTACGTGACATGTCTCAAATTCTAAAAATGCCGGGTCATTTAACCATAGAGGAGGAAAACCAAGCCGAACCCTCCAATAACAATAGGGAAAGGCAAACCAACTCTGTCTTCAACAGAATGGGGGCCCATTCTCACCTCAAAAATCCCCACTCAACGAGTTCTCCACCTGCTAACCGAGGAAGCCCGTGGCCGAGAAAGCTCAAGCCCTACTAAACACTAGCCCAAAAACTCCCCAAGCTAGCATAAAAAACACCAATCCGACCACCCCACTTTCCCTGCAATGCGTATCCCGAGAAGAAAGGAAATCCTAGCCTCCAAATCCAAACCGGTCGCGGAAGCCATGGCCATCAACGACGCGGAGATGAAAATATTTGAAATAGAGGCCAATGGAGGGCTACAGCTTCCCTCAAGGGTCACAAAGGTTCTCCCAACGAGCTCCCGCACACTCGCTTGCTAGTCAAGCCGTGGGGCAAACCGGGTTGACCCAGCCTCGAGCGGACACCGCCGACGGAGCGTGGTGCATGTAGATGATAGCGAGGAAAGGGGGAAGAGGCACACCAAATCACCGTGCGAAGTCCAAAGCCTACCCTCGCTCCGGCCAAGGAGAAGGCCGTGACTCCACGGGCTAAAAAGCAAAAGGTTGATGATCGAACCCCGAGTTTGTGGAATTCATGCGTAAGATGCGGAAACCCATCGAAGGCCGCCCGTAAGTGTGGCCGCACTATGGACGCCTTCGCCGATAAAATTGCGCGGCACCGATCCGTAAGGGCAAACCCCCGATGGACACCTATGACGGATCCAAAAATGCCAAAAGTCATATGGGAAGATTTGAGGGCCGATGGCTTTATTCTCCGCGGATGAGTCGCTGATGTGCAAAGCTTGCCGCGACCTTCACCGGCAAGGCCCTATCTTGGATGCTAGCCCTCAAGCCCCGCAGTATCCAAATATTCCGCCCGCCCGTAGTCCTCTTCCTCAATGCCTTTGCCGGAGCAGTGTGCCCGCTAGACCAAAGACAGATCTTGTCCGTGTCAAGGTGCACCAAATGAGCCTACAAAAGATTATATATCCCGGTTCAGAAGGTGAGCGAGGAGATTGTGGACCTGGACGAGGGGGACATCGACTATGTTTTGAAGGCGGCCTCGCAACTCCTTCCTCAAAATGAATTTTGCCTCCAAAGAAACCTAAATCAATGGAGGAAATGTATGAAAGGGCATCGGCCATCGCCTCCGCCGAAGAGCCTAGTGTGCCCGCTCCACGAGCTTCGCGAAAGAAAGGATAAGCCAAGTCCAGGAGACCACCCCAGCCCGCTCATGCCAATAATCGTGGCAAAAACAGAGGCCGGGGATCGAAAGGCTCAAAAGGCCGTGGCCGAAACAGCTTTATACGTAGCTCACCGACCCAAGGGTGGTGATCATGAGAGCCTCAGACTTTCCTCCTCCTCCCCCCATGCTCCGAAAGCCAAATGCGAGGAGTAGACTTAAATTCTGTGAGTTTCACAACGACCACGGGCACGGAATCGAGGATTGTTTCCACTGCGAGTAATCCAACAGAAAATTAATAACGGGAGCTAACCAAGTGGGTTAAGGGAAACAATACGCCCCCAATAACAATGATCAACAGCGGGCACGACACACACGGGGACCAGACAGGAATGAAAGAGATAATAATGATGACGATTTTGGGGACTATGACATTAACTTCATTGGGGAGGAACCTCCCACTAGTAGGCAGTTGTCTCTCCAAATTCGGACGTTAGAGAAGGTTTTTTCCATCCCCGCCCGGCCCCGGAGGAAGAGTCGGAAATTGGGTTCAAAAGGAGTGAACTTGCCTCCACCCTTTTTCATTCCACACGCCCACTCACCCTCGAATGAGAATCAACCGCAAACATAGGCCGTGTGTTGGTAGATACCGGAGTCGCCCGCGACATACTTTACTACCATACTTTGATTGGAATGAGAATGACTAAGCACATCTCACTCCATACGCGGGCATGCTCGAAGGCTTCACAAACCACGCCGTAAGGGTAAAGGGGACGATTGTGTTTGACGTAGCTATTGGAGAAAAACCCATGCGTAAGACGGCCAAGATAACTTTCATGGTGGTCGATCTTCCTTCCCAATACAATGCCATTCTCTACAGAATCGGCCAGCCGAATTGGGAATAGTTGCGTCCGTCCCCACCAAAGGGTGAAATTTAACACCCGGCGGGGTTGCTACCATCAAGAACCAGCCAGGAGATTCCTCCGAGCACCGGAGGAAAAAAGGAAAGAACAGAAAGGCCGGACATCCCGCCCGCAGATAGAGGGCGAGGACAAAATAATAGAGGGAAAAGGCGAGGACAAGTCAACAAAGGGGAAAGCCCTTGCACTCCCGCCGCCACCCGTACCAATTGGCATGCTTTCTTTCCATTCCACTAAGGTGGAGCTCAAGATGAGCGTAAAATCAAAGCAGCTTGGCCGCCCGTTGAGGGAGGTTATATTGATCGAGGAATAGAGGGGGAAATTGACCGTGATATCATATATTCAATGGCAACACCGACCGAAGCTCAGTCAACCCCAACTATTGTCATTGACTCCCGCACAATCGTGAAATCACGACCTTCAACCTAACGACGAGCTCGAGGAGGTGGTAATCAATCCCCACTTCCCCGAGCAAACAAGCTAAGGTTGGGTGGAAATTCACAAATGAGGAAAGAAGGATACTTATTGAGTTCCTTAGAGCAAATTGCGATGTGTTCGCTTGGAGGGTGGAAGATATGCAAGGCATCGCCGAGGACGTGATCCTCCATAAAATCAACGATGACCCCTCCTTCAAAAACATTCACCGTAAATCCGTATATTTCTCCCTGAGAAAGAGATTGCCATCAAGGAAGAAGTGGAAAAGTTGCTAAAAGCGGGGATAATAAAGGAGATCTCCTACCCCAAGTGGTGGCCAATGTGGTCATGGTTAAAAAATCCAATGGCAAATGGAGGATGTGCGTTGATTTCACCGATCTCAACAAGGCATGCCCCAAAGATTGCTTCCCTCTTCCTCGCATAGACAGATTGGTGGATTCTATAGCCAGACACAGAGTTCTAAGCTTCATTGATGCCTACTCCGCTACCACCAGATCCAGATGGCTCCCGAAGATGTCCGCTCTGTAGCCTTCATTGCTGCGGCAAGACATACCGCTACACTATGATGCCCTTTGGGCTAAAAAATGCGGGAGCCACATATCGCCGCATGGTCAATCTGGGTCTTTAAAAACCAACTAGGCGTAAATCTGAGGCCTACATTGACGACATGGTCATAAAAACTAAGGAAAACTCCCACGAGCTCGATGTGGAGGAAACCTTCAAAAACTTGCGCCATAACAAAGATGAAGCTAAACCCCTTAAGTGCGCTTTCGGGGTCAAGGCGGGCAAGTTCCTCGGATTCATGGTCAACCAAAGAGGGATAGAGGCTAATCCAGAGAAAATCCAGCCCTATTAGACATGAAACCTCCCGCCCGCGTGAAGGATATACAAAAACTCAATGGTCGCATCACCGCACTTGGCCGCTTCATCTCGCGGTCACAGAGAGATGCCTCCCTTCTTCAAAACTCTCAAAGGGGGAAGAGAGCTGATGAATTTACATGGAGCACCGAGTGCCATCGGGCTTTTGAAGAAGTCAAGACATACCTCTGGCACCCACCTCTACTCAAACCGGTGCCCGAGAAGAGCTTTTTCGTATTTAGTCACATCGATCCGGGCAAGAGCAATGCTCTTGTAAGGGAGGAGAATAACTCCCAAAACCAGCTTATTATGTAAGTAAGGCACCGTCCGCCGTAGAAGGGCGTTATCTTAATATAGAAAAGTTAGCTTACGCCTTGCTTGTATCTCGCTCGAAAATTAAGAGCCTACTTTTCTCGCACATCCTATAACCGTACTAACCGAGGCCCCGCTTAGAAAGGTTTTACATAAACCAGAGTCCCTGGGGAGAATGCTAGCTTGGTCTATAGAGCTCACCGAGTTCCGGATCACCTACTCCCCGAGAAAGACAATCAAAGCGCAGCCTTAGTTGATTTTGTAGTAGAATCATCATTCAAATTAGCGGACGCGACCTCGGAAAAGAAAGCGAGCGTAATCGAAGATGACCCAAAAGCCCGAGCACGTAAATTGTTCAACCAAGGGAGCGTCCGTAAGAGGTGTGGACTTTATATGTGGACGGCTCCGCGAGCAAGTTAATCAGTGGAGCGGGCATACTTCGATTGCACCCTGCGGGGAGAAATTCATGAGGGCCTTGAGGTTCAAGTTCGAGGCATCAAACAATCGTGCTGAATATGAAGCGATCATAGCGGGCATGGAGCCGGCAAGAGACTTGGGAGTTCGAATATTGAGATCAATAAAGTGACTCTCACTATAGTTAATCAAATTAGGGAGTATGATACTATCAACCCAAAGACTAACTCGCATCGTGACCTCGCAAAAACCCTCATCAAAAATTTCACTTACTATGAGCCGAACCAAGTCATGAGAGAGGACAATGTGGAAGCCGACCTCCTCTCAAGAATAACCGAGCAAGAAATTGGTGAGTTGGAGACAAATTGCCGATTGAATTCACGGAGAGACCTCGCTATAGATCGAATACGTATAAACAATATTGAGGATCAAGTAAGGGACTGTGGATGAAATGAAGGATTACATCGAGAAGCAAACCCTCCCCGAGGATCCAAGAAAGGCTAGAGCCATCAGAACGGTGTCCGCGAAATACCTCGTCCTCGATGGGGTGCTTTTTCGGCGATCATTCACCAAGCCTTTACTAAGATGTGTTAAGACTCACATGGTCACCAACTTGCTCTATGAGGTTCATGAAGGAGTTTGTGGCGGACATCCAGGTGCTCGCACCCTCTCAGACAAGATCAAATTCCAAGGATTCTTTTGGCCCACAATGAGAAGGGATGCGCAGGAGTATGTTAGAAAATGTGATAAGTGCCAAAGATTTGCGGACATCCCTAGACTACCATCAACAGAGCGACTTTGGTAGTACCATCGTGGCCGTTTGATACGTGGGGATAGATCTTATTGGACCATTTCCAATCGCTAGAGGAAGCATCAAGTATGCTGTGGTGGCCGTGGATTATTTTACCAAGTGGTCGGAAGCAAAGGGCTTGGCCACTATTTCCGAGGATAACACTATCGCTTTGTCCACGACCACATCTATTGTCGATTTGGGGTTCCCGAGCAATAATTTCGTATAATGGCACCCAATTCTCCGCAAAATTCACCGCCGAATGTGTGAGAATGAAGGTGCAACACCGTAAGTCCGCAGCTGCCTATCCTCGTGGAAATGGTCAAGCCGAGGCCGCGAACAAGCTAGTCCTAACTGCCTTAAAGAAAAATTTGGAAGGACGAGGAGGACGTTGGTTGGACGAGCCTCCATCGCATTGTGGGTTGTCCGCACCACGATAAGAAATTCAACAGAGAAACTCCCTTCTCGCTCACGTATGGGTCGAGGCAACGGCTCCAAATGAGGTAGCCCTACCCTCGTACATGTGGTCACATACTTCGACGAGTCTCAAAACGAGGCAAATGTAAGGTGTTACCTGGACGATCTCGAAGGAAAGAGAATGCGGGCACACGAAAAAATGGTGAACTACAAACAAAAAGCGAAGAAGCATCATGATAAAAGAGTAAATAAGAGGAGTTTTTCACTGAGACTGGTACTGTAAGCGTAGAGGTCCAAGGGACCCAACCCGGTTTCAACAAGCCGTCCCCGAAATGGGAAGGTCCATATGAGGTTACAAAGATAGTCAAAGAGGGCACCTATATGTTGCGACCAAAAGAGGGAGAAGAGCTTAAGCACTCTCGAATAGCGACCACCTTAAGAGATACTTCTTTTGAAGTCTTTTGTAATTTTTGGAAGGAGTATAGACTATATATATATAAGGGAAAAGTTATCATCATATTTTGATGCAAAAATCAATTCCCACCAAATTTCAAAAGCTAAGGTGGATGCCCGCGTTCGGATGCCGGTAAGTTCAAGAGCCAACATATGAGCTCCTACTTACCGATGCGCAAAGATCTAAGGATCCGCATGCCTATATACGTACAAAGATCCATTACGATCCGTACTATGATCGCGGGGAGGACTCTCTCCCGCTCGCGTGACACCACCAAAAATAAGTGGATATAGATGAACGTAGGTACAAAGGCCATGATGCCCGTGCCTACGGACTCTAGTGGGGACAATGACCAAGTCCCACCCACTAATTGCGCGAAGGACCTCGTTAGGGCCGTTACTCGCATGCCCGTATGTGACAAAGGCCTACATATAAGCCCGTTCACCAGATCGCCACGAGACCCTCACGAAAAACCTTAGGAGTTTTGAATAAAGGGTCAAATAAGTGAGAACCTCCAATAAGGGGATACAGATGCCAGGGGTTAAAGGGCCTCTATGCTAAAATATGCTCCTACTTTTCGTGCGGACAATAGCCTCACGGCCACCTTCTCGCATGCCCTACGAAAGTATGCTTGCCTTGGCTACTTTTGACTTACACCACACCGCAAGGCTGGGAATAAGTGTAAATGGATGAGAGTGATCAAACTAGTTTAACAAAGCCAAATAGACAAACTGGGGTCAAGACCCCTAACTTTGCCACAAGGCTAAACAAACGCGATCATAGAAGAATAAGGCTGACTCTCACGAAAAGCCTAAGGGTTTTGAATAAAGAGTTAGGAAAACTCAAAAATGCGGCAAAGGGCCTACTAAGGCCGCGCCCGCGAAGGAGAGTATAAAGTTAATTACAAGTCAAACACGCTGGAAAAAGTAATAGGCAAGAATGCAAGTACTGAGGTGCTCGAAAATTGCCAAACTACTCAAAATAGCCTACGAGACAAGCAATTAAGATAAATAATATAGGAGCCAAGTGGAAAAAATTCTTCTATTCATGTTGAGGAAATATTTACAAGGGTCCTAAACTATTACAAAAAGAAAAAACAAAAAATCCTATACTAAGGGAGCATTCTCCTTGGGCTCCTCGGTGGCCGCACCCCCTGTGCCCGCTTCGGAGTCCGGAGTTGGGGAAGGCAAAGCCGGGTCTCCTGAGTCACCTCAGCTGGGTAGGAGCAGCTTGTTGTTCGGCGGAGGCCGGAGCCGGAGCCGGCCGCCGGGGAATAGATCTCCAAGGGCCGGCCCCCGGAAGAACCCGAGCCAGGCATCCCCCAAGGATAAAGGGTTGTCCCCGAAGCGCAGAGCATCCGGGGCCGGAGATCAGCCCGAGGGCGCCACTTCGCCACCGGGGGCAGAGGCCGCCGCAGAGAGATCCAACCTCGACCTCTTCCTCGGACAGAGGAACTAGCGCATGCCCGGCACACACTCCGCATCGCAGCAACCAAATGAGCCAATTACGGCCAACCGCCGCACGGAGAACATGCCCGTGGCCGCGGTTCCTGGATCCGTGTCCTGACACCTCGCCTCATATTGGGCCAAGCACTCCGCGGTGAACCGGTCGAGTTTTATACTCCTCACAGCTCTTCTTCGCGAGCCTCGGCCAAGATCCTCTCCCTCTCCAGCTCGAACTGCGTAAGTGGCAGCAGTTTCTCAGAAAGCTCGTCGGCCTTAGCCTCCAGGAGTTTGACCGACTCCTCCGCAGCTCCCAGTTTGGTTGCGAGCTCTTCATTTCTTTGCTCCAATTTGGTCTTGTGCCCGCGGAGCTCATTCCGCTGACCCTTAGCCTTTTCTAGGCTCTGCTCCAGCTCGGTCACCCGCTCCTGGAAGCCCTTCAGATCGGACTCCATGGTCGCGAACTCCTTTTCCTTGGCATCCAGAGGGAGCTCAGTACCCACCTTCTCCCGGGCTGCTCCAGCCATGAGTTTGCCCGCCGGTGTCCTGTGTTCAGCTGCCTAGCCCGCGACAACAGCCGTCACAAGTCTCCCGGAGCCTCATGGCCTTGTTGCCCACCTGCGAGGAAGAAGGTCAGAATTAACTTTATATTCAAAGGCTAAGTGAGGGAGCCGGAAGAAAGGTCCCTACCTCAGTAAGGGCAACCCCAATGTCCCCATCGTGGCCGACGCGTTCTCCTTCTCGGCCACCTCGGTGGTAGAAGTCGTGGCAAAGAGCCAGGTTGATCACCCAATGCCCACAGCAGAATTTTGGGCGTAAGCCGGCATACAGTCCACCCCAAGCAATGGCGGGCACGTCCCCCACCTGCTTCCTTTTCTCCCATGCCTCCTCGCGGGTGGCCAAGGAGGAAATCGGATAAGCCACCGAGCAGATTGTCCCCGCGGCGGAGGGAGCAGTAGTGGAGGTAGTGGCAGCAGTTGGAGGGCTACGGCTAGGGGTATCCCCCACTTTTTGGGTCTTCGAAGACCTCTCCCTGTGCGCCAGATCCGCATCTCTCTCAGGTCTCTTCTTGGACTGCTCCTGGTTGTGCCCGGAAGCAATAGTGCGACCGGGAGATGATGCCCGGAGAGCATTGGGTGGAGGAGGACCCCGGGGAGGTGGAGGCAGATTCCCGGTTTTCAGAATAATTCGGGGAGCAGGTAGAGTGTCCCCAGTTTTCCTGCTCGCAACAGGCACGGTCTTGTCCTTTGTGGGAACCCCTCCCATCTCATTACTCGCCTCTTCGGGCGGCTTCTTTGTTGGCCTTCATGTTCTTGGCCTTCGCTTGAGCGGCGTTTAGTGGAGGAGCCATCGAAATTGTACAGTCCGGATCTACTCACGGAGGGAAAGAAAAATGGTTAGCAAAGCGTTCAAAAATCAAAAGCAAAGTAAATAGGCAAACAGTTTCATAGTGGAATCGAGACCAATTATTTCGGGGATCGCACTCGGCGCCCAAAGATACAGTGTCTGATCTGCCTCGAACTGGTAATGTTCGTGCACCCGCCAATCAGGGTCGCGGGGCAGAGGCTCTATTACTACTCTGGGGGCATGTGGGGCGCCCTCCCTGCGAGGAGCCACCCCCGAGTAGATCAGTAGGGGCTCATCCTCCACTATGGCGCCCACGTCATATACGGGCTCATCCCCGCTCTCCAATATCTTGGGCCGGGTATTTCTCTAGGGCGCAGGCGCGAGTATCGGCGGAAGGAAGGGTCTGGATAGCTACTCGCGGCCACCTTCATCGGGACTGGATTTGAGGGTTTTGAGAAGGGCCATCCAAACCTAGACTCAATGACCAAGATGTCCCTCTGGTTCCATTGGTCAAATTTATTTGAGGGAGGAGAGAAGGTTCGGGTAGAATAATTCCTAGCCTTCAAACTCAAAATATTGCGGCTGATCTGGTTCTGGTAGTAAGCATAAAGCCCGGCCAGGGTAGGTTCATAGCCTTGGAATCAGACCGCAATAAAGGAGACAATAGCCGGATGGCATTGGGAGTCGGGTGCGTGGGCGGGCGGGAATTAAACTCCGTAAAGAAATAGAAGAAGGGGTCCGGGGGCGCCTCAATCCGTTCTCAAAGCTGGGCTCCATAAAAAATGCAGCCCTATTGTCCTCGCGGACATCGCCTACCGTCTCGGCCGCAGCTTGTCCTTGTCCTTCGATGAATATGTCCTAAGGTGCGGACACGGTAGGCGTTGCGGTCCACATTATACACTTCGTATATGTCCTCCTCCCAATCAATGGTGGCCACCTCCTTCGCCTTCTTACGGCCACGGCCAGATTCACCTCCCTAGCTGGCCTCTTGCCTTTGTTTCGGGCGGGGCCACAATCACTTCCTCCTCCTCCTGAGTCGAGCTCTCGAAGGCATCCACTATATTGGTGGTCTCGGCGGCCTTCTTGGAGGTCCCCGCTACCCTCCTATCCCCCTCTCCTTGGTCATCTTCTTCGGTCTCCGAGGCTCGAGGAGCCAAAGAGACCGGTGGGGTCACCACGGGCGGGGGCCATCTCCGATTCAACCTCACCGGATTCGGTAGTCTCAAAGTTCAGAGGCTCGAGTTCCTCGCCGCCGCTCACCAATTGTCCTCGCCACAGGGGCCGCGGGCACAACGGGGGGAAAGATGGTCCTTATGGGCAGAACATCTAAAGGGTCATTCAGGTCTGTGCCCGGTGCCCGCGCAGCATTGGTTTGTTCAGATCCATCGGCTCGCACTTTTCCTGGCCACAAACTACTTCGGGGACGCGAATCGCTCTCCTCACTAGTTCAATGGCGTTCGTGAGCCGATCCTCTCTCGCGGAAACCCGCACAAAACCCCATCACAAAATTTCTCACCTTACCGGTATCCCCAACACCAAAACATCACCGTTCCTTTTTACCCTTTTATCCTTGGCCTCCCACAACCGGGGTGGGACAAAAGGCCCCCATTGGGATTTTTCGCAGAAATACTGGAAGCACTCAAGGGATAATCTAAGCCACCCACGGCCTACCTTCCTAAATATCCCCCGTCCGTTTACAACCGCAAACAGATCTGGAGTGCTCCCATCTCCTAATTCTATGGGACGGCGGGGTCCAAACTCTCGAGTGGTCATTTTGTTCAGAAACCCAGAAAAGAAAAAGAAAAGCAGAAGGAGATGAAGAGGAAACACCCAATTACTTACGAGAAGAAAGATTGAGTGGTGGATTCGGAGAACGGTTGCACAAGAATTCGCAGCAAGATTTCTCTCTCAAAAGCTCTCTGAAGATTTGGAAACGGTAAAAAGGGTTTGAGGTTTAAGGGTTTGGTATTTATAAGGCCTACCTATACGGGTTAACCCGTTAACCCGTATTAATTAGCCCACAAATCCAACCTCGGACCATGAACCGTTTCCAACGTTTGAAAATTCGAAAAATTAAATACCTTTTGCATTTATTACCCCCCTTGGATAGCTGACACGTACCCCTGACGTACCACTAACCCGTCTTTTCATCTGCCAAGGGGCCCATCTGTTAACCGGGAGGGACGCCAGGCAAGGGACCACGTGTCACTCAATGGTGCCTCCCGAGCGTTCCCCTAGGCCCATGGGGCCAGGCAACAGCAACAAAAGCGCTAACACTGATGCTCGCGCGAGGAGCAATTGAGGCAGACCGAGCTTCTAGTAGCTCCTCACTCAGACCATAAATAATCACACTTGGAGCTAGGGGCCATTGATGAGCCCGGATCTACTGGACCGGGCCCGCGCTCGGTCTAGTCCAAGGAACCGGTGACGTGGGCGCTTTCTAGACCGCCGGAGGGAAGACCGCGGACAAATAGGCCCTTGTGGTCAAGATCGTGTCCTCCTCGCATCATCCTCTTCGAGGACCATTGGGACCCCCGCCGCCGGATCCGTGCCCGCATGAGTCATGCCCGCATCAACCGTGCTCGCGTCATATATCTTTGGCTGCGGGCACAACGTTAACCGCGGGCACATGCCGCTTCCCTAAGTTAATGTCAAGCCTTACCGAGCAAGTTAGCTTACCGGCTCGACAGCCACTTGCCGGCTCCCCATCACGCATTCAATGCGGCTCAGTCCGGCGCCTACTATTCCATTTAATGCAATAAGCCGGCTACACGGCTCATGTCCCTTTCAGCCATGTCCCCTGGACAGTCAATGTTCCCTCCCTGACAGGACCAATTAGCTGCGGACACGTGTAGCTGGTCAAATACCAAAGTGCCCCCTAGGGCTGATCTCATCGCTTACCTCAGCAAGCACCATGGCATTGCCTATAAATAGAAGGCCTTTACCCCCTTGGGCAAGGTAAGTTCCATATACAATTGAGTAAGCTCTTTTACTCTATAAACCTAACCACCCACACTCCAAAGGTATTCAAAGCCTTATCACTCAGTATTCTTACTCTCACACCCGAGGGCCTGAGTTGGAGTAACATCCAACTTTGACCTTAACGGTGCTTGTTTGTGTTGTGATCTAGGTACACAAAACCACCGAATATATCCTAGCCAGATATCCTTGAACCGCTCCTGACCCCGAAAAGCTGTGGCGTCATCATTTACCTATTCTTTATTTCACCATTCTTATTTAGTGAGTCAGTTAGTTAACGGACGTTTGCCTCCCAGAATGAAACGGACTGATCGAAAGGTTGTTGTACACTAGTACCTCCGTGAAGGAAGTTATGCCTGGACGGTATCACCACCGGCGGATGCAATATGCAGGAGCCCAAAGAAAAGAATTGTTCAATATGCAACGAACTGGAGGGTAGAGAGATTCTGAAAATCAGTGTGTTTTTCATTTTGTTGTGTTCTTCCCTTTGTATATCTGTCAAGGAAATCGAAACTGTGCGAAAATTAAAACCCTTTTTAATTTTCTTAATAAATGTAGTTATTGAAATTAATTGACGCAATCAATCAGCTCTTGGGGCAATTACACAACCCTTTGAAATCATTGGCGCCAGTTACAGATTGTCGATCACGTTTGAAAAAAATGCAAAAAGTGGGCTAGCGCGAGTAGGCCAATTTGGAGCTACATTCGTGTCCGCATGTGCCCGAAGCCCATTTCGGCCCATGATTTGCACCCCCATGCGAACCTGTGCGCGAGAGAGAGCCTTTCTGCTCCACAATCTTACTCCTTACTAAAGTGTAGGAGTATATAAATTAGTCTCCTTTTACATTTCTTTTCTATGTGGGATAACCACATTTTCCACTTCCAAGCCACTTACTTTGAGCCTTAATATCTCATTCATCTCTCAACCATTTTGGACAAATGAATACTCCCTCCGTCCCGGTAGAAATTGCACACTTACTGTTTACGCGTGGATTAAGAAAAAAATAATGGTATAAATGTTGTGAGTATGAAAAGTGAGGTTGGAGTGAGAAAGTGGGGTAGGAAATAGTGATTTGATTGGTGTTGTGAGTATAAAAGTAAAGTAGGAGAGAGAATTAGTGGGTGGAATAGTAACGATTCTTTGTCATTTTAGGAAGTGTGCAATTTGTAATGGGACGCCCAATGAGAAAAGTGTGCAATTTGTAGCGGGACGGAGGGAGTATATGATTTCAATGTTCTCATGGAGTAGAACACAAACTCACAATCAATTGGGTCATTTGACAAACAACCCATTTAAAAAATAACACATTATTTCCTTCAAAACACTTTATTTTTCCAACATCAAATTGCACGATCTCGACCCTTGATAATAGGGGCGGACCCAGTATCAAATTGAAGGGCGTTCACAAATTATATTATCCAAAAACTTCAAAAAAAATTGTTTGTTACATGACTAGTTACATAAATTCTTCATTTTTTGCTAAGGGGGTGGGCTGAACTGGTAAACGGAGAATGCACTTATTAGTTTTTTTTTTTTTTTTTACATGTCAAAATTAATTTTGGGGAGTTTATAGTCACCGTGTGTGGGTGTGCATGTGTCCAACCCTGCTTAATACACTTCTAATGTTTTGGACTATCCTTACACAAAATCACTCAAAATCAGCATTATATCTTGTAATTTAATCTATCTACTACGAGAGGTACTCTCCTTCAAAATAATAAATAATGTCTATTTTTTTTTAATTAGTTCTTGATCATTAAGTGCAATTTTTTTTAAATAAATTTGGTAAGTAGTAGTAATATTTAATTTTTATTTATTTTTAAACATGTACAACATTTTAGGTTAACTAAGGGGGCTTTTGTTTTTTCATTTTACCTCTTATTAAGAGGTAAATCACTTAATTCTAAGAGGTAAAACACTTTAAGTGTGTTTTTCTTTGTTTTTTTTTTCAGCCTTAATGCCTCTTAAAAGCCACTGATTTTTAAGAGGTAAAAATGGTGCTGAAAGCCTCTTAAAACGCACTGTTCATGCTTGGTTTATGTTAATTTTTTTTTAAACCATTTACTGTTCACTGCATTTACGTTTGGGTTTTTTTTTTATTTTCTTTTTTATTTTTTTTTTATTTTTTTAACTGTTTCGTATAATGAATTCAGATACAAAATCAAATAACTTATCCAATTCAGAATTCAGTTTTCAGTTGCTGCCTCTTAATCATTCAGCCATTTTCAGAACTGAAATCAGATTTCAGCACTTATCACTTAAAAAAAACAAAAACCCCCTAAGTTCACCCATTCACCTTCAGTACTCTCTCTCTCATCTCTCTCTCTCTCTCTCTCACACACACACACACACACTGTCGCACTCTCTCACCTCCGAATCTGAACGCTTTGCGGAACTTACTTTTTTAACTCTCCGCTTTATTTTTCACGAGCATTGCCTGAAAATGCTAGGGTTCCGTCACGGAAAAAAGGTCAAGCTACCACCTCCGACTTTATCTTAGGGTTCGTTTGGAATCCATTAAAGTTCAGGTCTGACCACTTTGTTCTTCCCTCTATTGTAGGTTCCACACAATTTGCATGTCGATTAATTTACTTTGATTTTTCCCTTTTATCTCTCTCACTCCGATCGAACATGTGAAACGGAGCAGCTAATGTTTGCAGCAAGAACGTTTACTGAATCAAATTTCATCATTTGCGTCAAAAAAGTTAAAGAGTATCTCAGTTTTATGAGGGGTCTCTTTTTGGAGACGTACATGTGAAGCAAATTAGAGTTTATCAGTACCTCCAACTGTTCAGTTTTTCAATTTTCCCACTTTCACCCGTGAAAGTTGAACCTACCCGGATCTTGTTCTTATATTGAATGGTTTGGTTAAGGGATTACCCTATGGATACTCTCGATTGTCGGATTAGTCAACTCTTCTGAATCTAAGTTATGGATTCCAGTAATCTCAGGTGTTTCGGTGGGCATTGATTGGCTAAATTTTGATGGGGTATGTAGTGTGAAATACTTAATGGAATAGGTGGTTTGATATTGAATTGAAGATCTTTTGATGATGGAGGATATTGGGTTATTCAAGCAAGGTTGGAAATGGCTGCAATCAAGAGGGAACTGTTACTCTGTGGTGAGAACTGCAGCTTATTGTTCCAGGGACAAAATTGCGATATTTATAGAGCGGCATTGGCCGATTGTTTGTTATGGCTGTGCAAGATTCGGGATGCTCTTGCAGTTCCTGTTGATTCAATGGAAGGATTCTAGTGTTCGGGGGTTTCGATCATTTGTCAGACTGGGTCCAGCTGCACTGCTGTTAATTATGTGGAGTTGCTTTTTGAGTTTGACTTCAATGTCGTGCCTGATCTATGTACTTCTTAGTATGGTAAGGCTATACTTCACAAATCTTTATTTTGCAAGATTTTGTGAATATCAGATTCTTTGCCCCATTTCTTTGATTTCCTTTAGATTTCTTCGGTTAATTTAATGTAGAAGTTAATCCTTCTAATATACCGTTTTAGAATGGATTTGTTTGTTATTGATGTACTTGTACAACATCCTCAGATCATGTGATTTGCCTCCATACCAACTATTTCATTTGTATAAGATGTTTGGATGAAGTCCATTTAGCTCCATACAAAAAATAATGATTGTGATATGCATGTAAGAACTGGACTAAGTAGAAATAGAAACAAGGAGTAAGATTGATGTTGTAATAGGTGTTTACGTAAATGAAAGGTTACTTCAGAGTCAATTGCAGGTGGCACTTTTAGGCTATTTAAATCAAAGAACACTAACTGAATCTTGTTGAGAAGTCAATATATATTTGTTTCATTTCCATGCCATCTTCAGCCTTATGTCTGTATCCTGTGGTATTAGAGTCCTTGGAGGTGGCTTTTGTGAAATTCGATGATTATTGTTGGTTATCACTTGCATCTGCTGTGCTTCTTCCTGTTGGAGTTGTGTATCAAAACGTCCGAACCCAAATTTAAGGGAGGCGGGTTTCAGAGAAGGGACTGTTTGCGTAGTATGAGGTGACCCATAAACTATGGAAATAGCCTATCTGCTCACAGTACTTAAACTTCATTGATCATGCAACCCCAGGAGCTTAGTTAAGACATAAATCTGGAAGTTAGGTTCCATAAGCATTCTAGCATATTACTTTCGAGCATCAAAAAGGTAAACTCCCGGGATGAAGTGCTAGATGGGTTTATAGAGAAAAAAAGAAGAATAAGAAGACACCAGCGGGATCTAATTGCAAAACTAACAATAAGGCTCCGTTTGTTTCACGGAAAATAACCCCCGGAAAATGATTTCTTGGAAAAAAAATTCCGGAAAATGAAAATGCTTTCCGGAAAACATTTTCCGATGTTTGGTGAATCTTAAGAAAACATTTTCCGGAAAACATTTTCCGATGTTTGGTAGTTTCATTAAAGTAACTTTCTAAAGGTAAAATCAATACAAACAAAGGAAAATGAGGAAAATGTTTTCCGGAAAACAACTTCCTTAGGTAGAGGTAAGGAAGTCATTTTCCTTAGAAATCAAGCTCATTTTCCATTGACCCGGAAAATGTTATCCGTTGACTTCATTTTCCGGTGTTTACTAAACACCGGAAAATGGGGAAAACATTTTCCGGAAAATGTTTTCCCCCAAACAAACGGAGCCTAAGAGCAAATGGTAACTGGCTTTTAAAGTCTTTATTGAAAGCTCTGATTCTTCAGTTTTCATGTGATTCAGACTACAAAGAGTTTATTTCTGAAACAACGGGTCCCCTCATGATGACTTGAAGTTTAAGATATTAGAGTGTTGTGACATATCTGTGTTTGCAGATGTCTTGTTTACAAATAACTTTATTAGATTTCCAGAAGTTCCCCACCATGATTCTTACTTATGAAACTCACAGAACACTTCACCTCGTAGATTGCAAAAATCAGATCTTTAACCATTTGCTTGATATCTGAATTATGTGTCTTGGATGAAAGAAAGTCCAAAGGCACAGTTGCCCCTTGACAATGGTTTTGTATATGTTTTGTTCAAATGGATCAAATATGTTTTGGAAATCGAACAATGAAGTTAAGAAAGAAAAAAAATGGAAATGTTGGCCATTTATAATTCCCTAATCTCTTGTAAATTATTCATATAACTTTATAATACAATGCTCTTCAATATAATTTTTGGTATTTTTTCCGAACGTGATGCTAAAATGTTTGGTACTAGAATTTACTCGCTAATACAAATCCCAACTATATTACTAACAGCCTCATCTATTGTTTCAGGGTACTGCTGGAGCTGCTATTCAGTACTTGGGTTATACTCCTGGACTTTTTATTGTTGGGCTATTTGCAATTTTGGTTTTGTGGATGTATGCTAACTTTTGGATTATGGGTACATTATTTATAGTTGGAGGTACGTTTTGTTTCCAGCCAATATCAAGGGTTCTAATAATTGCAATTTACATTTTGTTTTCCAGGTCTTTCCCTTTCTTATGAGCACATTATTCTATTTGTTTCAATTATCACAATGATGATAAGCAAATGCCTAAAGGGGGCAGATAACCATCAACTAGCCATATGATAAGGGAACACTAAGGGTGTTTCTGTTGTATGTGACATAACACCCTTAAACTTTTTTGAAAAATGAGAAGGCTGACATTTCATTTTGGGACAGAGGGAGTAATACCTACTGCCATTGGGGGAAATCAAGAAGTATTGGGCTTCTCAAGAATTTTAAATGGGTATGAAGTTCATAAAAAGACAAACCTTTTATGGTGGAATAACAATTTTTAAAAATAAAAATAAAAAAACCATTTGTGTATCTTCAATTGGGAGGAAATGTGTCATTTGCTCACTAAAATACTCTGTTCAGATCAGAAGTCTCATATTTTGGAGCCCATCTATAGGGATGGACATTTTAGGATGCAATCTCTATACCAATGAGCAAATGTTGAAGCACCTCTTGTATCATGACTCGCTTAGCTTGCTTGAAGGCCCTTGAGAGATAATCTTAATTCTTGCAGTGCCTTTATGAGCCTCCTTTCTTTATTTTGTACTTCAGATGGGATAGGATGTCCAATAATATTATCATCTTTTAGTCAAAATTTTCTTCTGCTACCTCTGCTGACGCCTTCACTGATTTATCTCTCGCACAATGCAGGTTATTTGTTTTCATTGAACCATGCTAGGTTGGTGGTCTTAATGGCTACAGTATATGCTCTCTATTATGTTAGATTTCAAGTTGGGTGGCTTGGAGTTTGTATCTCAATAAATCTTGCATTCATCTCCAATGACGTACTAAACTACATACTCCAATCGTGTGACAACTTGAGCGAAAAAGCTCACTTTGAAGAACAGAAAGAATCAGGGTCGTTCACAGAAGATGACTTTTCAGGAGAGTCTGACTATTCGGTTCCTACTGATGAAGCTGAGAAAGTGCATCCATGTAAATCACCTGGCAAAGCAGCTGCTACTTCATCACCTGTCATGACATTAAATGAATCCCCTGTTAACCATGTCGTCAGGGAAGTTGGAAACTCTACCATTGAGATGAAAAGGATTTTAAGTTGCCTGGATCATTACGAAGCCCTGGGATTTCCTCGTCACATGAAAATAGATGCTATTTTGTTACGGAAAGAATACAGGAAAAAGGTAGGCTAGTCTCTTTCATCATCTAACTTTAGCTTAATAATTTATCATGCATTTGTTGGGTCTCCTTTGTTGCTTAGTTTTTAAGGGCCTTTATAGCTCCCTCTCCTTTTCGCACTCGAGGAAGATCAGTTTTTTTTTGATAAGAACTGATGGAAGATCAGTTATCCACCACCTTTGACTAATTTGTGGGCTGCGTGTTTGGACTAACACGTGAAATGAAAGCCAGCCATTTATTTAGGATCAGACCTTGGCGATTTAAGGTCTTGTTGGTGTCAATGCGTCAATTTTCTCGTTTTTCAGAATGAAAAATACAGAGGCAGTGCTAGATCATGTTGAAGAAACAATATTTTTTGGACAAAAAACAAAAACAAATTTTGACTGGCTTCATTAATCAACTCAACTCAACTCAGCACAGCCCTTGTCCCAATAAATTGGGATCAGCTACATGATCCTTACCATTGAGTTTGGTGTAATGCAAGCTTATTAAACAAGCCACAGTCATTCATATCTTCATTATAATTGTTTCAATGCTTTTCGAAACATCCATAATTGTTCTTGTTTAGGCAATCTCTGAAAAATGAAAGATAACATAACCAAAGAACTTTAGTTCTAGTGGTATCCGGTGTTAGTTTCCTTAGTGGAGGACCTGGAGGTAGAGAGTTCGAATCCTATTAAGGACACATGTTAACCTATTTATAGGCCAATTGATGCAGCCTAAGTGGCATTTTCTCTATCATTAATAAACTTAAAAAGTCAATTAAAAAAAAAGATAACATAAAATTTGGATGCTGTCATTTATCATTCTGCTCCATGGAGCTTTATTTTTGCTCAGACGTCTCACTTCAGTGTTTATTATCTTTAGCTGGCTCTTTTTGAAGGAACAATATTTGTGTTTTCTTGGTACTTATATCTGTTATTTTCTGCACAGGCCATGCTCGTACATCCTGATAAAAACATGGGAAGTCCGCTGGCAAGTGAATCATTTAAAAAACTCCAATGCGCTTATGATGTATGTTCTTTTTTCACAATAAAGATGCTTAGCAAGATTTATTTCTGTACTTCGCAACTGATGATGACAAGATGATTCAGGTTCTTTCTGATTCTGTAAAGAAGAAAGACTATGATGAGCAGCTAAGAAAGGAAGAATCTAAGAGCCTCTCTCAGAAGTCTCCTGGCACTTCACACCAGGTATAACACCTGATATTTGCGTTGCTAGCCTTATACTCTAGTCTTATGCATGTGGAAAGTAGAAATAATAGACCTGCATTTCCTATGGTAGCTTCCTAGTTGCTTGATTTTGTTGGAATCAGTTTATTATTGTTGCAAATGAGTTATTCGGTGTACTAAAATAATGGAGTGCAGGACCTTCAAAGACCTTTTCCTCACTTTTAGTTGGTTATACATAATCATAACTTCTTTGTCATTACCTTGATGAAATGCAGGATAGCCCTGATTACTGTTCTGAAGAATCGAGGCGTATACAGTGCACAAAGTGTGGCAACTCACATATTTGGGTTTGTACTAATAGGACAAAGTCCAAGGCAAGATGGTGTCAGGTAGGCATCTGTTCTCTCCATTGTCAGCATTTTGATATTCTCATCATTGCACTGATGCGGACTTGTTTTGATTTAGGATTGCTGTCAATATCATCAAGCCAAGGACGGAGATGGATGGGTTGAGTACAAAGGCTCACTTGTCTTTGACCGGCCACAAAAGGTATATTCTTTTGGTAAAAATCATTTTGGATTTTGGTTTCCTAATTAGAATGGTATTTTGATTCGTGAGAAAGTGAACGCTGATAACTACTTGTAGTGCAATTATCCCTGGTATAGATCATGTTTTTGATGTTCTGTTTGAGACAATTGTGCATGGCACAAGCTTTTGGAGTATTATTTTTCCTTCAATTTTCTCACTTTTTTTTTTTTTTTAATGTTTTGTATGAAATACAGAAAGTTGAGTCTTTGATATTAATTTTTCAAGATAGTGAAGAAGTTGGGTAGTGTATGGTAAACATAGTGGTTGGATGTTGAAATTGTTCAATTAGCAACAAATCTTGCATTCCATATACTACTCCTTTGAGTTCAACTTTGATTCCATCTTAAATATTTCTACTCCATATTGTAATAACTAAGATCTGCTCACCACTCTCTACTATCATTCCTTATTAGGATGCACTATCTATATTTGTAACCGAGTATTTTTCCTTTCATTCAGGTTGAAATTCCCCGTGCCTTTGTTTGTGCGGAGAGCAAGATCTTTGATGTCTCGGAATGGGCTATTTGTCAGGTCAGTGCTTTATGTGTTTGTACGTTTTGCTTGTTCATTTGGACCTTCATTTTTCTTCTATTCTCCCCTTAACGCTCAATCTGGATCTGGGAGAATGCAAGAAAAAGAAAAAAGCAGCTGTACACACAGAGAGAGAGAGAGAGAGAGAGAGAGAGAGAGAGATTTGAGTTATTTGTTTATTTATTTTTCCAATCATTTCACTTTCTGTGAATAAAGATATCATAAAGAGTTCTTTACTCAAGACGAGATTCAAACACCTATTTGCCTTTACATACCTCTGGCACATCAGTTCCAACTTGTGGGACTAACAAAAAAAAAAAAAAAAAAAAAAATCCGTGCAGGGAATGGCTTGTAGGCCCAATACTCATAGGCCCAGCTTTCATGTAAACATGGTTGGATTGGAGCGGTCAAACCAAAGATCCAACTCCACCAGATATCCATGGGATTTGGATGCAGAAATGACCGATGAAGAGGAAGAATTTGAACTGTGGCTTCAGCAAGCACTCGCCTCAGGTCTATTCTGTGAGACCTCCAAACGCAGAAAAAGCTGGACCCCATTCAAGTTGCCTCAGAAGAAAGGAATGAATCAGTGGAGAAGGTCATCATGATCTTTGGAAAAGAATAGTCCCTTTTTTAGCCCCACCATACTGAAACCCGAAAGGAACAATTTGTATGGAAAATACTGAAGAAAAGTGTCCAATGAACTAGAAAGCATCGTTAGAAGCTGGGGGTAGAAAGGTAAGTAGTGAAACTAGTTAGTTTTACGTGATATTTTCCCTGTAAATAATCTTGAAAAGTTACCATGGCATCCGATCAGTGTCAGGCTGTCAGGATGCAGTATTTACCTCAATCCATGTGAAAATTAACTGGTACGAGGATGCTTTCACTGTATATTACATTAGTATCTATGGATTGGACATGTCTGTTGTAATGAGGAGATGAATAAATATTCCAAGATCTCTTGTTTTCAGAGTAAGTTTTTTTTTTTTTAATTCCAAAAATGTGTAGATATATACATAACTAGTATATGCCCGTGTCCAAGGCCACGTTTTTTTAAAAAAAAAAAAAATTTTTAAATTTTTTTTCATGCCCAGTGTCCAAGGCCACGTTTTTTTAAAATTTTTCTTTTTTTTTTTAAATTTTTTAAAATTTTTTTTCATGCCCATGTCCAAGGCCACGTTTTTTTTAATTTTTTTTTAATTTAAATTTTTTTTAAGGGCAAAATGGGAAAGGAACAAAATAGTGAGGGCAAAATGGTAAAACACCCACTTGGAACTGTAGAGAGTAATGTTCAAAAGGCAGGTGCCATTTATAATATAGATTTACACTACCGATGAACCATCAACGTGTGAGAAATTAAGCAGGACAAGTTTCTTGCTCCACAAATGGAGAGGTTTTCATTATGCCCGGAATCCAGTTACAAACCGTTTTATACCTGCGAAATCTGCTACAATATTCAAATTACAAAAACGCTCCTTAAATACAGTTTCCATGTAGTTCACTAGAAAATTGCACTGATCTTCACCATTAGTCTGCAGCAGAAGAATAAGCGGTTAGAAACTGAATATGCATGTTGCATGTTTTATGTTGTACCAGCAAGAACTGTGCAAAGACCATTAACACGAAAAACAGTATATGGGTATGGAGAAACAGACAGAAACCAGAGAACACGAGAACAATTCACCCAAAAGATGTGTGATCCTAATCCCAAAAGGGGGATATGGCAACCGTAAACCCTTAAATGAACATTTATAAGCGGAAAGCAGTGAGGGTGAGGATCAGAGCACACAAATTACAAAAATTACTGTGATTTGGACTATATTTAAATTTAAAGTAAACATGAGGTAAAGGTGGTACCTCAAAGGCAAAAAATCCACCATGCTTCAGCATAGCAGCTGCTCCATTGCAGAGTAGGAGGAGGTCATCCATGCCATCCTTACCACCATCTAACGCTAATCTTGGTTCATGTTTACCAACTTCAACTTGTAATCCACTGATATTTTCACTCGGTATATATGGTGGATTACTAACAAGGCCTGCAAGTTGTCCCTCTGCCTCCTTCAAAGGTTCAAACCATGATCCTTGCTTTATCTCAACTTTACCCTGATACTCAAACAAAAGAGAAGCCCAAGACAGGAAGGTATTTCAATACATTAAAACCGTAAAAAGGGAGACGGAAGGGGGACTGCTGTTGCATGTAAAAAGATTTTGGCTACTCAACAAGATCATTCGGTTTGTTAGAACCTTAAGTACTGGTTTGGCATGTAATGATGAACTTTCTATGAATTTATAACTATATAATGAGGCAAGTGCAAACACCAATTTTCCCGCTCAAATGTTGCTACTTTTAAATTCCCAAACTACCCTTAGGTATAGCGTACCTGATAAGCATGCTAAGCCGGAGCCCTTTCATATTCTGAACGCTCTCTCTCTCTCTCTTCCCATTCCCCACTTTCTTTCTCTCTCTAAAACTCCCTGCAACCCGTGCGTTTGGTGTTTACACTAGTTACTAGTAATGCAAGCTATCATCAATCAAATAAAGGTCATTTGCAACCAATGACGAACTCAAGAATTATAACCTCATAATAATTACTCCCTCCGTTCCAGACCAAGGGTATATGGGGGGATTTCACGCTTCTTAAGAATTTTTTTAAAAAATGAATAAAAGTTAAATGTGAGATAGGGAATAGTAATTAAATGTGTGGTAGGAAATATGAGAGATAATGTAAAAGTTAAATGTGTGGTAGGAAATAGGAGAGAGAACGTAAAAGTTAAAAATATTTAATAGGAGAGAGAATGAGTGGGAGGAATAGTAGTTAAATGTGTGGTAGGAAATAGGAGAGAGAATGTATAAGGATATAATGAATGGTTTTTTTGTAAATATATGAAGATGATAAGGGTATTAATATATTCAAAAACTTGTCTTTTTTGGAAATGAACTCTTGGTATGGGACGTCCCAAAAGGGAAAGATGAACCCTTGGTCTGGGACGGAGGGAGTATATACAAATCACAATATCAAATTAGAACTTAAACATACCTGTAAACAATATCTTTCCACATTAAATGAAGCAACTTTGACTGCGAGAGGGCTCAAATCAGTTGCAATAACCCTTCCATGATTCCCCAAAATCCTGGCAATCCCGATAGCGATTGCCCCACTACCAGTCCCCAAATCAGCCCACGACCCTTCTCCTAACCCGACATTCCCCTCAATCACATTCCCCACCAAATCAACAATGAGTTCAGTCTCAGGTCTGGGAATCAAAACCCCATCTTCAACACTCAAAACCAAGTCCCTCCAATGCTCACACCCAACTATATACTGAAAGGGTCTCCTCTCTTCAATTCTTTGCTTCCACAACATGTAAAGATCACCCAATTCAGCCCTAATCGACACCAGAACGCTTTCTTTTTCAAGATTCTGGGTGGTTAGGGTTTTAGAGTTCTCAATTGCATCTTGGATGAGCCAATTGAGTTCTCTGTTCAAAAGGTCAGTGTCTGGGCCGTTGTCTAAGTCTAGAAACGAAGTGCCGACGGATGAGGCTAGGGTTTTGGCCCATTCTTGCCATTTTTGGAGGTCGGAGAGAGTTGCTGAGAATTTGGGTGGCCGGAGAAAGAGAGGGATTTGGGGGTTTGATGAAATGGGTGGGTAGTGAATTGAATTGGGTTGGCACGAAATGGAGCGGGAGAAGAGTTTTGGGGATAATAAGCAGGAGGAGAGAGATGATATACGCGCCAACCTTAGCTTCATTTCCGCCTGTCTTCCAAACACAAACAAACAGGTGAGAGATTACTGCTATGAGGCAGCATCTATTTACAAACTCGCCATCGATCCGCAAATTCCGTAACCGCAAAGTCCGTAAGACCCGCAAAACCCTAAGATTTGCCCCCGCAATATTTTCAATCCTCCTGCTGGGCTTGACAGCTTGAAGGCCCATAGGCTCGGACTGAGATCGGACTCTTATTGTTCTACGACCCGTTAGGACCCGACTCGATCCGTCTCTTTTAAAATTACATCGTTTTGTAATTTATATACCCCCTTTGGCTACCTTAGTTTTATCAAAAAATAAAAATAAACATTTCATTCTAGATTTTTGTTCTCTTACAATTGCTTGTAATCTCAATTTTGAAATAACAAACAATTGTGTGATGATCTCGATCATATTTACTTTTTAATTTTGTAGGTTTTACTATATACATTGTTTGGTGTAGCTAGTAATTTCTATTGAGGAAAGATTTGTTGCATGTAATTTCAATATCCAAATGTCAATCAATTTTTCACTACAAAAATAGTTTGGTATCTACCATTTTTCAATATGATATGTTTTCTCTACTTAATTGATAACCTTTGCCTTCTCCCCAGTATTTGGGAGCCTTTGTGTACTGTATGTATATATTCTTATTACAATTTTTGAGATGCTTGGTTGGTTACTTATTGCTTGCTCAAATGCTTTAATTTGTTATGTATTAAAAGGCAAATTCTTATCGTGCGGGCGGGGGTTTGGTTTTCTGAATGCCATTGTTAGAATATCTCCAAGTGAGAAATAGTTGCACGTAACAAGCCATTGGCTGTAAGAGCATTCATGGGAGATACGATTTAGGGTTGTATATCATTACTTAATATGTAATAGGCTTTTTTATTGTGATGAACAGTTTATCGACGATTGCACGCTTATACAGGATTTTTCATCTTTTGGATGAGCCTCTGATCGTTGTGAATTGTCATCTAATTACATTTTATTAATGTGAATTGTCATCTTTTGTCACAAAAAGAATGCTTAATTATTTTTTAAATTTTACCTTTTATTTATTAAGATAAACTTAAATTTATTTTAAATATTTATTTTGCGACAAACACATAAAAAGTGATAAAAGAGTGTGAGAGCTGAGAAATGGTGATCCCCAAGAAGTCTATCAGCCCGTTTGGGCCCGTCAGCCTGTAGGCCTAGCCTGCAGATAAGGCACACAACTCATAGTTCTCCTGGACCAGGCCAAGCCTGGACCACCATTATTCTCATGGCGAAGGTTGTAAGCTCGTTTAGTCCGTTTGGCCAGTCGGTTCATATCTATATTACAATACAACTCAAGAATAACCGCCACACTAACTAAGAGTGGTTCAGATTCAATTTCACAAAAGACAAAGAACGGCTAGATTTAAATCTGAAAAAAAAAAAACTTTCCACTTGATGCACCGGATATTAACTCTCTCCTCTCTTCCCCTAACCCAATATAAATTATTATATATAATATATATATATATATATATATATATATATATATATATATATATAGGGTTTTGTTAGAATACCCACAATAGGAGTATCCTAACAAGTGGCCCATTATTTTTGGACCAAAATGCCCTTCATCTTGTACATGAACTAAAAATAAAGAAGGGTATTTTGGTATTTTAGGCACGCCGCCGCCGGTGTCCACGTCTTTGCCGGTGCCACGCGCTGCTGATTCTCGAGGCGCTGCTGATTCCCAAGGTGCTGCTGATACCCAGACGCTGCTGATACCAAGGCGCTGCTGGTGCCTAAAATACCAAAATACCCCTTCTTTATTTTTGGTTCATGTACAAGATGAAGGGGCATTTTGGTCAAAAAAAAATGGACCACATGTTAGGATACTCCTATTGTGGGTATCCTAACAAAACCCTATATATATATATATATATATATATATATATAATATATTTTTATATATATTTATATATATTATATTATATAATATATATTATATTATATATATATATATATATATATATATATATATATATATATATAATATATTTTTATATATATTTATATATATTATATTATATAATATATATTATATTATATATATTATATATATTTATATATATATATATATATATATATATATATATATATATATATATATATTATGTATTTTATATATTTTTATACATATTATATATATATTTATATACTCCCTCCGTCCCCAAACTTAATTCACAAACACTGTTTGCACGGATTTTAAGGAGGGAGTATTATATTGAAAATGTTGTGAGTGTGAAAATAAAATAGGAGAGAGAATGAGTGGAGGGAATAGTAAATTATAATGGTGTTGTGAGTATTAAAATAATGTAGGAGAGAGAATGAGTGGAGGGAATAGTAAAGATTCCTTTCCATTTTAGGTAAGTTTTAAATGTGTGAAGTAAGTTTTGGGACGCCCAAAAGGGGAAGTGTGAAAATTATTCCGGGACGGAGGGAGTATATTATTTATATATTATATTATACATATTTATTTATATATAATATATATATATATATATATATATATATATATATATATTTATATTTATATATATATTATATTATATTATATATAGTATATTATATTATATTGTATATTATATATAGTACTCCCTCCGTCCCGGCCGACTTAGGATTTTTTGAAATGGCACGAAAATTAAGGAAAAGGTAAATGTTGTGAGTGTAATTTAAAAATAGGAGAGAGAATGAGTGGAGGGAATAGTAAATTATAATGGTGTTGTGAGTATTAAAATAATGTAGGAGAGAGAATGAGTGGAGAGAATAGTGATTTAAGGTTTCCATTTTGGGCCGTCCTAAGTCGGGTGGGACGCCCAAAAATGGCAAAAAGTCCTAAGTCGGCCGACGGAGGAGTATATTATATAGTATTATATATATATATATATATATATATATATATATATATATATATATATATATATATATATATATATATATATATATATTTAAAGATAAAGAGTGGCTAGGATTGTGTTTTAGAAAAGATAAAGAGCGGCCAAGATTGATTCTCACCTCCAACATCAGTTTTAATTTTTTTTATTTTCAATCATTGGATTTCTTTTCAATTTGTTTGATCATACGGCTGTAGTTTAACGGTTTCTATTTCAATACATACTCCCTTCATCACGAGACTTTTAGTCAAATTGCAATAATTATAACTATTAATTTAAATAGGAAATAATAATTCTTATAAAAATCTAAAAATCATTATTGAAAATATTATTAATTGTGTTATAATAAAAAAATTAAATTTTTAAAAGAATCACTATTTTTTATTTAAATTATTGATCAAAGTTACTTCAATTTGACTAAAATTTTTCATTTACGTGGGACGATACAGGAGTATAATAATGTAGTAATAGTATACATAACTATTATTTGGAAATTGGCATGTACCAAAATTTTCAATTCAAATCTAAATGGAAAGAAAACAAGCAAGTGATATGGTTGTGTGTACCGACTGTCTGACTTTCTCTCAATTTACAATTTAACTGTCATGGATTTTGGTTACTTTTGTAATATACTTTTTAAAAATAAAAGTGTATAGATCCGATTGCTCCCTTTATTTCGCATAATCAACTCAATCAAATTTTGACATATTTTTATAAAAAAAATATGAATAATTTAATAGAAAAATATAGATATTTCCAAGAAATTCTAAAAATTGTTATTGATAGTATTTTTAACGGTAAAACAATAACAATTTTTATAATTGCATAAAAATATCTAAATTTTCATAAAATTACAGTCAAAATTCGATTGAGTTGACTATTAAAGTCAAAGTGATCTAATTTTTCGAGACGGATGGAGTATTTGTTTTTATAATCTGTTGCAAATAAAAAAAATGATGTTATATTTCCAAGTCATATATCATGAACATCTTTTTTTAAGGGACAATTTGATTATTTCACATGATATATTACCCGGAGTTAGTTTCATGACTAACTTTCGTTAGCCAAAATGCATATTTTGACCTTAATTTAACGCAATACTCCCTCTACTTCTATTCCGAATAATCTTACACACTTTGTCATCTAGAGCGTCTTATTGATAAGTCTCATTTTCTATGAACGAAAGTATATAATATTTATTTATTAATGAGACTCATTTGTAATATTCATAACGACTATCATCTTACTATTTTCTATCTCATTTTCTCTCTCACCTCAGTTCATAACCGCCTATTGACTTTACACAAAGAACTGTTGATATCGATCCATATAACCACTACGATCCAAGGGTTGTCATTTGATAATTTATTTTCTTCTTCAATTCTAACCGTAAGATTAATTATCAATGCTTTAATCCAACGACTCTCATTAACCGGTTTCTAAAATTATCCCTGAATTTATCAATCACAATCTCTCTCTATTTTTGTGATATCAGTATACTTCAGTTGTTTCATATTAAATAATTTTTATAAAATTCAATATATCGTTGTATTAATAATAATATTTAAAATTTTATGAATAAATGAATTTTAGTAACTTTTTTGTTAAATTTTAATTAAATTAACTAAAAAAATAAAGTTAAGAGATTTAGAATGTGATGAATAACTAACTAAATAAATGGCAGGACCTAATATCAATAACATAATACATTTATATATAAATAAATATATATATATATATATATATATATATATATATATATATATATATATATATATATATTATATATATACTCCCTCCGTCCCAGCGAAAGAGCCATTTATTTCCTTTTTGGGCGTCCCATTTAAAAAGCCACTTTCCCAAAAAGGAAACCTTAAATCACTATTCTCTCCACTCATTCTCTCTCCTACTTTACTTTTACACTCACAATATTCTCTTTCTTACATCACCTCCCACTCATTCTCTCTCCTATTTAATTTTTCATACTCACAACATTTAAACTTTTTCTCTTTCCTACATCACATTTCTTATTTTGCGTGCCGGACAAATTTTGTGGCTCTTTCGCCGGGACGGAGGGAGTATATATATAAATATGTGTGTGTGTGTGTGTGTGTGTGTGTGTGTGTGTGTGTATATATTGATCTAATGCATGTTTAATTTTAAATAGGTTTTTTCGCGTTCGACAGAAGATTTGCAAGATACTGAAGCTCCAACTGATTCACAAATGACTCCACCACAGTTGACGTATGAAGATATATGAGATGATTCTTTACTTGCATGATTTTGTTATTTTGTAACAGGAGCGAAGTGGAGAAAGTATCGTGAAAAGGGAATGGTGAGGATAGGGGCTTTTGATATAATTGTGTGATTGCTTATAGTACTATGTTTCTGACTCAATTATGTTTCAATCATAATTGAGTTATGTTAAAGTCCAAGATTGATATGTATATGAAATTGAAGAGTGTTGTGGGAACGGTTTATGGAGAAATCCATTTTTGCAACTTAAAAAACGGTGAACCAATTTTCATCCCTTATGATAAACACCATAAATTTGAACATTTGTTGTTATTTGTGCACTTTTAGATTCTTTTACATTTTTAGTTTGATACTTCAATCTAACATTTGAATTTTCATTTACTTTCAAGTTGATGCAAGAGTTAAGAATTAACTTAGGCAATATATGTTTGTAGTTTGTGATTGTTTGCTACTATATTTGTTATTATTTGTGCACATTTAGATTCTTTCACATTTTCAGTTTGATACTTCAATCTAACATTTGAATTTTCATATACTTTCAATTTGATGCAAGAGTTAAGAATAAACTTAGGCAATATCAATTTATAGTTTGTGATTGTTTGCTATTCTATTTTCATGAATTTTGAGATATTAGGAATTTTGAAATATTGGATACTTATAATGGTGTTTATCTTTTAATTTTCTTCACTTGATTACCCACGCATACTGTTCCCATGCCATTGGCACGGGTCTGAGAGTACTAGTATACACTCCCTCTGTCCCACCTCAATTGACACCCTTGAGGTGGGCACAAGAACTAAGAAAAAAGAAAAAAAAATGTGTGGTAAAAAATGAAGAGAGAGAGAATGAGTGGGATAAATAGTAGTGTTGTTTGAATAAATTGAGTGGTGGAAAATGAAGAGAGATAATGAGTGGTGGGGTAGAGTGAATCTAAAATTATAAAAAGTAGGCTATTTTGGGAAGTGTCAAGTGAGCTGGGACAGCCCAAAATGAAAATAAGTGTCAAGTGAGCTGGGGCGGAGGGAGTATATAATAGAGAAAGCCCGTGTTCTTGGACACGCGTTTTTTTTTTTAATTTAATTTTTTTTAAAGGGCAAAATGGAAAAATGACAACTTAGTGAGGGCAAAATGGAAAATTTGGCATTTGGTACTGTTCATTCAACTGTTCATGATAAGTTGCCATTTATACTATATAGATTTTTTTTAATATATCTCTACTCTCTCCGTCCTCGTCCCTAAATGTTGAAAATTCATTTTAATAGACGCTCTGAAAAAGTATACGTACATTTTCTTAATTTTAATAACAAAGATGCATAACTATTCTTATTTTTCACTTTTCAAATATTTAGTTTTACAAATATAAAGTGACTATTGAAAAAAAAATTGATATATTTTTTTTAATTACAAAGTTACTTTAAAACATGACATTCAGTTAAGTTTAAGATGAAAATTTCTTGAAAATCGACATTTATTTAGAAACATAGAATAGAAAGATGGGGTATTTTTATAATTGTACATTCCTAAAATTCTACTCCCTCCGTCCCAGACCAAGGGTCCTCGGGGGGATTTTACGCTTCTTAAGAAAATTTTTAAGAAATGAATAAAAATTAAATATGTGATAGGGAATAGTAGTTAATGACTGATTTTTTTGTAAATATGTTAACTTTATAAGGGTATAATGAATGATTTTTTTGTAATATGGGGTAAGGAATAGTAGTTAATGATTGATTTTTTAATAGGAGAGAGAATGAGTGGGAGAAATAGTAAGTTAATGATTGATTTTTTTGTAAATATGTTAACTTTATAAGGTTATAATGAATGATTTTTTTGTAAATATATTAAATTATAAGGATATAAATATATTCAAAAATTTGCCATTTATGGAAAGAGACTCTTGATCTGAAACGGACCAAAAAGAAAAGTAGGACTCTTGATTGGTCTGGGAGGGAGGGAGTAAAACATTTTACACTTTTCATCAAGACTAAATTATGTGTTCTTAGACATGTTCAAAATTATCCGGGAATCGGGAGAATCGGCGAATAAAATTAGGAACCGGGACCTGCTAAAACTGAAACCGTGAAAGAATTGAGAACCGTGAAAATCATAACCGGCAATTTTAAGATTCGAATACGAATTCACCATTTTCATTTTCAGAATCGGGAATGGGGACAGTGAACCCTGGAATCATGACTTTGGAACCATAGTGTGGAATAAAACAATAAACTGACTTTGTGGCGGTCATTAGCAGATGTCCTAAAGTTTCAGTTTAAAGAAGGAAGTTTGACCTAGATTGACATTTGTTGTCCTTTAACGCAAACTTTCCTTCCCTCCATAATTTTTAATGCCAAACTGGATCACAATTTCTTTAGTTAGTTATTTATTTCCAAAAAATAATACTCCCTCCGTCCCACACCAAGGTTTCTTGGTGTGGGGTTTCACGTTTTTTAAGAAAAATTTTTGTTTGTATTATTTAGAATAGAGGAGAGATAATGTAAAAGTTAAATGTGGGTTAGGAAATAGTAATTAATGATTCTTTTTTTTTAAAATAGGTAAAAGTTTAGAGGAGAGAGAATGTAAAAGTTTAAAATATTTAATAGAAGAGAGAATGAACGGGAGGAATAGTAAGTTAATGATTGATTTTTTTGTAAATATGTTAACTTTATAATGATATAATGAATGATTTTTTTGTAAATAAATTAAATCATAAGGGTATAAATATATTTAAAATTTTCCATTTATAAAAGAGAACCTTGAAATGGGAGGAATCAAAAGTAAAAATAGGAACCTTGAAGCGGGAAGGTTGAACTGGGAAGGAGGGAGTAATATTGATTTGATGTAATCTATGCTCAAATATTAAATTATTTAAGTGCCCCCTTGGCTAGTAAAAACAGAACATGTAGGGTAAGACAGTGATTTACCATTTATTAAGTGGGGTTTCATTTTCTCCTATTTTTTTATTTGTGACGTCACAATTATAAGAAAAATTTGAGGAAATTACAAATTTATTAAATGAGGGAGGGGGTCACTTTTGCCACGTGTAAGGACGATAATTCAAGATGATATCAAATTTAAAATCTTCAATGGATTATAAATTTAGCATTTTTAGTAACAGCTTGAATATTGCAAGTATTTAATTTTATGTATATTTGCTCAAACAAAATAAAAATAAAATTTAGGTATACAAATTGGAATGCCAGTATTATTTAAATCTTCATTGTAATTTCTAAACACTAGAATTATTTTGCCGATAACCATATTGGACCGGAATAAAATAAAATTAGGTGGCGTTTGATTTTTTTAAGTGTTAAAGTGCTGAAATTTGAGTTCACGTCTGAATTTAACTTAACTGATAAGAGGTAGTGTATGAAAACTGATTTCTAAATTACTTAATTGTTTGAATATTAATCTGAATTCATATTTGAAATTAGGGTTACAACATTTAATTAAGTAGAGAGATGAGATTAATGGTTGTTAATTTATTGTTTGAGTTGGGTATTTTTGAAAGTACAAGTTTATGAAAGAGACATATATGAAAAAAATCAATTAAGAGGCAAATAATTGATAGTTTTACATCTGAAAATTAAGTAAAAAATAAGAGATACTCAGATCTAAAAAATATTTTTTTTTTGTCTGAATTGCTTTATTTCTAATGCTCCCTCCGTCTCACCAATAGCTTCATCATTTTTCCTTCGTACAAGAATTAACAAAAATGATAAGTGGAAAAAGAGTTGTGAGAGGAAAGAAGTGAGTGGGTATAATAAGTGGGCCCACAATTTAATTGTGTTACAGAAAAAAGTGAATGAAATTGATAAGTAGGATTTACAATTTAAGTTTGTGAGAGAAACAAATGAAGTATAGATAGTACTTTCTCCGTCCCAAAATGTTTGTCCCATTTGACTTTTTTGTTGAGCTATGACTACAAATTTATGAGAGATTAATCATGTTCATGAAATTCTAAAAGTTTTTGTTGATAATATTATTAATGGTGAATCAATAGGAATTTTTAGAATTTCATGAACATAATTAAATTGTCATATATTTGTAGTCAAAGTTCAACAAAAAAGTCAAATGGGACAAATATTTTGAAATAAAGAAAGTATAATATTAATATTTTTTTATCATTTTAGAAAATGTGAAACTTGTAAATTTAGTGATGAGACAGAGGGAGTATTTCATGGTTGGCAAAGGGTAATAAATAAACTAGCATTGGATACCCTTATTGATCGGGTAGCTGGACAATATCTAAACTATAACCTTGTCACCATACACGAGATATTCCAATCTGGTTCCCCAAAGCAACAAGAAAGTTCAAAAGATTGGGGGGAGAGGGGCTCATATTTATATTTTGATGATTCATTTATATTTGCACTTATTTAATGATATTACTTTCTTTTTTTAATTTCTCGTGTTCTTGGTAGTAAATATCGCAATTGACAAGGTTATAGTTTAGATAAAAACAAAAGGGCGACAAAGCTGTTACAACAAAGTTTTAACAATGTTGTATTTGCAGGGTTTAAACTCGAGATCTCTGATTAAAGCTATTATAGCTAGAACATTCCCTTATTAGGTGATCTATGTGCTTATTGGTTAAGCAATAAATAAGTGATAAATTAGGAATATAATATCATAATATTATATTCAAGTATATATTGTTATATACTTTCTTTGTCATGTCCGATGCTTCACCATTTTGATGAAATACGTAAATTAAGAAAAGTGACGAGTGAGAGAAGGGTTGTGAGAGCGAAGAAGTGTGTGGATATGACAAGTGAGACCCACAATTTAAATATGTGAGGGATAAAAGTTAGTGAATATGACAAGTGTGTCCCACAATTTAAGTATGTGAGAGAAAAAAGTGAGCGAGGTTGACAAATGAGACCCACATTTATTACCATTTTAGAAAATATAAAGCTTTTATCGGGACACCCATTTGGGTAAAAGGTGAAGCTTCGAACGAGACGGAGGGAGTATAGTTTAGAAAACTCAATCCTTGTATTAGATTATGAAGATTATATAAATCTAGAAACTTTATAAAAGAGATATTATATTCCTAATATAAGCAACTATAAGTTTACTTTAACAAAGGGTAGCTTAGAGAGATAGCCAAATATTACATTCTAATTTTAAAAATGTAATATTTATTTTGGGATAAATTAAAATAGAAAATGTGATATTTATTCTGAAAATGAAAGAGTAATGTTTTTTAATTGAAAATTTTAATATGTAACTCTATTTATTTGGATTATGTTGAAATTATATAAATTTTAATTTATTTAAATTACTTTATATTTGTTGACTTAAAAGATGATGAAAATGATAGACGTTTTGTACAAATTTGAAAATTATGATCACATTTCTTATCACAAAGTCAATTGACAGCAGCAAAAGTACTAATGTTTAATGTTTTATGAGCATTGTTAATTAAACACAAGATTTATATTATTTCAATCCCACACATAAAAGATAAGGGTACATATAACTATCATTGAACACCGGTTAAATCAACTTACGATCAGCTAAATATACTCCCTCCGTCCCACCAATTGCTTCACCCTTTTTTTCCGGCACGGGAATTATGGTAATGGGAGGGAAAAAAAAATGTTGTGAGTGTAATTTGAAAATAGGAGAGAGAATTAGTGGAGGGAATAGTGAATTTGAAAAGTGTTGTGAGTGTAATAGTGTTTTAGGAGAGAGAATGAGTGGAGAGAATAGTGAAGATTCTTTGCCAAAAAAGGAAAGGTGAAGCTTCTAACGGGACGCCCTTTTGGGTAATTAGTGAAGCTTTTATTGGGACGGAGGGAGTATTCAAGTTGTTTGTTCTCGATTATCAATTGAATGTACTTGCGACGAGACAAATAAGTTCAAATTGTTTGTTCTCAATGAGTTAGTGTGTTTTTTTTTATATATATCGTTGTTTGTTTACGAGCAATTGATAAATGAAATTGTGATCAGTCGTTTATTTTCAACGAGTCAGTGTGGGTTTTATATATATCGAATCGAGTTTTTATATGTTAGATTTCTTATCCCGTTTCAAAGTAGCCGCCCTTTTTTTTTAACAATCAAAAACAGTTCAAATGTCAACACCAATTTGTTTTGGTTTTTTTTTTTTTTTTTTTTCATTTTTTTCTTTATTTATGTTCCCAAATCAAATCCTGGGAAGATTTGTTTTTTAAAAATAAAATAAATTAAACTGTAATAAAGCCACAACTACTCGCACCCACCTGATTCCTGCCATTCCCACCTCTCTCTCTCTCTCTCTCTCTCTCTCTCTCCGGTTGTTCTTGTTCATCTCTCTATTCAATGTTTCACACTCACTTTTTTGAAATCATTCCCCCAATTTGTAGGGTTCTTGAGAATTTTTATCATAGTAATTAAGCTCATACCCATCAAAGCTTCTCTCCTATGTGCTGAAGACTGGGGTGAATTCGACAAGATTTTTGAAAATTTTACCTATTTGTATGTGATTTTCGCAAGTTTTTTTTTATAATGGGGAATTGCTGTGCGGCGGTGAATGACGAGAGGACGAATTTTGTGAAAGGTGAAGAGGATAAATGGTGGATGAACGGTAAGAACAGTTCTGGGTTAATCGGAAAACTTGGCGGCGGCGGCGGAGGAGGAGATGATCGTGGGCTCCACCAAGTTCCGGGAAGGTTGGTTGCAAATGGGTCGAGCAGTATCGCCTGTTTACATACTCAGCAGGGGAAGAAAGGAACTAATCAGGACGCCATGATTGTTTGGGAGGTTAGTCAGTCAGTCATCTCTCGTTAACTATTGTATTCACTGATAGATCAACCTTTTTAATCTGCAATTTGAACTCCCCAGTGTCTTATCGTCGCCGGTAGAGGTTTTCCGATTAGGGTTTTGTTAGCTGGCCGGAAAACTTTGTCAGATCAACATGAATATGAGTCTGGAAAGATGTCAACTTTAGGCTGATTTATCCTGCTCTATTTCTCTAAAGATGTCAACTTTAGGTCAATTTGTCTTAGGAATTACCCCTATTGTCTTTTCAAAACTGTAGCTCTACCCTAAATAAGCACTTTTTGGATGAAACTTATGCTGAACACACGCACACATAGTGTGTGTGTGATGTTTTCTACATGCTGCAGTTTACTTAAAGGGGTAAGGGCAAACCCCGGTGCGCCAAGCGCTCCCCGCCAAGCGGGGGTTGGGAGAGGGAACCATATGCTGCAGTTTACTTAATTTGTTTAAAATTGTTCTGGCTGTAACATTTTACTGTTAATTTACCCTGTGAATCTTTGATCATGTCTTAGTTTTATAAATTTGTTGTTTGCATAGGTTCATGATTGCTTACACGAAGAGTCAAACCGAGTATATTTGTATAATATCAGTAACTATTTTTTTTCTAATAAGGAAAAAAGAAAGATGAAAAACAATGACTTTGTCAATGCTTAGTGAGTCGCAGAAATGAAGTAGAGCTCATTTTACTCGTTGAATAGGGTTGCATTCATCAATTCTCAAACACAGATAAGACTTTGACTGTCAACTAACAAATTACGTTGTATTAAATTTTCTAGAGTTCTTTAATGTGTTTTTGGTCTGCAATGTAACTGGATTGTAAGTTGACTTACACCCGCATGCGAGTTAAGCCTTATTTTATACTCCCTCCGTCCCAAAATGAATGTCCAATTTTATTTTTTTTCAAATTTGCTCTTGATCAAGGAGCAATTTTGAAAAGTTTACGGACATTCATTTTGGGACAGAGGGGTATTACTATACGGCTAATTCAAAATACCATTCTATATGTCAATCTATATTTATTTGTTTGGATTTTAAGAATGCAAGTATATCATAATTTCTTATTCTCTTTATGCGATCCATTGAACTTGACTTGTTTAGGATGATTTTACAATAGAATTTCAGTTCAAGAAGCGATACAGTCTTTTGTGGAGTATTTGATGGTCATGGTCCTTATGGTCATATGGTTGCAAGGAAAGTTCGAGATGCTCTTCCGGTAGAGCTGTGTACTCAGTGGAAGTCTGCTTCTTCTGACGTCGATCAAAATTGTGTTAACGAGAAAGGAAGCACAAATGACAACACACATAATGAGGAATCCGTGGAAGATGAATGGTGTGAACAATTGGAAGTTGAGCAAAATGAGAAACTCCCTGATGCGTATTTGCCTCTTAAACAGTCTATATTAAAGGCTTTCAAGTCAATTGATAAGGAATTAAAGATGCATTCAGCGATAGACTGCTTCTGTAGTGGATCAACTGGTGTTACAATGATAAAGCAGGTAAATCTATTCTCAAAACTCTGTTTCACTTCAGCACTTCAGTCAGAGATTTAACTGTGAAAACTTTACACACACACACACACATCCTTTTTATTTTGGTACTTACCGGTAGATATTGGATTATACATGACAGTAAAGGTTGTGGGAACTACCTGGATGCTTAACACACTCACACACACACACACACACACCCGTAATAGGTGCTTCATGTGCTGAATGTAGTACTGTACCACTTGGTAAAATGCAAATTGTGAACTAGAAAATAGAAGCAATTACTAGAATGGCAAAAGTTTTTCATTTGCTGTATTTACTCTTGTAATGCATAATCACGGGACCTGTTTGAAAACATTGTTGGAACATTTTTTCCAAATTCTAACACGAATAACTGATATACAACAACAACAAAGCCTTACTTATGAAAAAATTTGGATTGGGGTTATCTTACTTATGGAACTGATAGAATTGGAAGACAGAAAGCCAGAAACTTCAACTTTGGCATTTTCTATCAGATATTGATATGGTATACTGACAACAGTTCATTTTCTTCATAGACGGGTGCTTTTAACCCTGGGTGTCAATACTTAGAACCAAAATATGAAGGCTCATAGTTGAGTAACAATTTTTGTGCGACTTCTTACATATGTTCAGAATATTGTTGTGTTTTGAAATTCTTTTGAGCATATCGACTGTTGAACTAGTCATGTCACTTGAGCACATGCTTAGAATGATCAGGATTAGACATTTGATTAGTTGGAAGGAAGATCTTGAATGGGGTTGAACAGATGATTGCTGGATATGATTGGTTGATAGTCAATGGAACTTGGAAACTCTATTTTTAATCTCTATTGAGCTTGTGGAGTAATCTACTTACTTCGGGTGGTAGTTTATCTACTGACCTGCCTTCATGTTATAAAACTTTTTCCCTCCGTCCCTAATAGAACCCATTATTCTTTTTAGGTGTGTCCTAACAAAGTGTCCTCTAACAGAATTTTCGATTTAGGCATAGAAAGTTTACATTTTTACCTTTGGTAAACACTTATCCACTGTGGGTTAGGCGTAGAAAGTTCACATTTTTATCCTTGGTGAATACTCCTTTATAGTGGACCCAACCCAACCTTTTAGTAATAGAGTAAAATGCTTTATCTAAAATTGTGCGTCGGTCAATAGGGGACTCTTATTTTGAGACGGAGGGAGAATAAGATTAGGCAAGTTTGATTTCAAGTTTCGTTGAAAGTAAATGCTTTTGCTGTTGCTAGGGATAATAGGGATAACTGCCCCCACCTGAAATGGACCTAGGTGAACTTAAAACGAGCTTCTTGTTTGTAAAATAAGATTCAGGATACCTGAAAAATTTGGCAAGAAAGTATTTAGAATTATGCCTGTAACGCATCTTCCTTTCAGGCTGCTGGGATGATTCAAACTGCTGATGGTTCTTAACAAATGGTATTAAATATGGATTTAGCAGACAACATGAACTAGAAAATTCTGCACATGATATCGTTGATTTGATTGTTAATTTGTTAAATTCATACCAACTGCTCAATCCGTATACATGCAAAGAGAGATTTCAAGTTGATCTTAAATGGTGTATACATATTGTTATTCAGGGTCACGATCTTATACTTGGAAATGTTGGCGACTCAAGAGCTGTGCTGGCAACAAGAGATAAGGACAATTCTTTAGTTGCTAGACAATTGACCGTTGACCTGAAGCCTAACCTTCCAAGTACTCTCTCTCTCTCTCTCTCTCTCTCTCTCTCTCTCTCTCTCTCTCTCTCTCTCTCCCTCTCTCAGTATAACCCGAAACAAATGTTCATTTCAAATATGCAAAATCTCAAGAAAAATGAAATAAATAATCTAAAACCTGGAAAAGATTGTGACAAGTAACTATTTACAGTAGGTAACTCCTTTTTTTCCCTCTGTGTGTGTGTTCAGGGGAAGAGGCTAGGATCCAACAATGCAAGGGGAGGGTTTTTGCCTTGCAAGATGAGCCTGACGTAGCTCGTGTATGGTTGCCTAATAGCGATTCACCAGGGTTGGCTATGGCCAGAGCTTTTGGGGACTTCTGTCTTAAGGATTTTGGTTTAATTTCCGTCCCGGATATTTATTACCATCGCATTACAGAGAGAGACGAGTTTGCTGTTCTTGCCACAGATGGGGTACTAATTTTTTCAGTATATCTTCAAGAAAGTCTCATTTTTTACCTTTCTCGGTATTTTCTTCTATATGAACTGACATTCTAGAATGTTCTTTTATTTATAGGTTTGGGACGTTCTATCTAACAAGGAAGCAGTCGATATTATAGCCTCAGCCCCTAGTCGAGCCGTGGCAGCCAGAGCACTTGTTGACTGTGCAACAAGAGCTTGGAGGCTTAAGTACCCTACGTCAAAGAACGATGACTGTGCTGTCGTATGCCTGTTTTTGGACCCCACCTCCACTCCCAATATAGTGGCACCGGAGGCCAATTTACCAGAGGTGGGCCCAAAGGAGGAAGTCAAAGTGGTTCCTATAACAGACGATCCTGATCCTGATACTGATACTGATATTGATAATGTTCCATCTGCTCGGTCGGTTCTTGAGCATTCTGGTACTGTAAGAGAGTCTACAAACGAGATTGAGCTTGTTATTGAATCGAACGAAGAAAAACTTCCCAGCAAGAATGTGGAGCCCTCCAAGAGAAGCCTTGCAGAGTGCATATCAACTGCAGAAGAGGAAGAATGGTCAGCATTAGACGGGGTTACGAGAGTCAACAGTCTCCTAAGTCTTCCCAGGTTATTGTCTCTCGATAAAAGATCATCATCGTCCAGTTGGAGAAAATCTGTTCTTAAAATCTGATTTCATTCAGAACCCGAGATTTTTTTTTTTTTCAGATTTATATAGATTTGGGCTCAGAATATAGATTTCCGATATAAAATCGTTGGAAGATAGGGAAAATTTTATACAGTTTTGGGGGCAGAATGGTCATTTTAAGAGGTGCTTCAATGCTTGATTTTGTTCTGTATCTAATCTTGCAATGACTACTTAGAAGCTCCTTATTCTGATTGCTGAATACAGTATTTGTTATTTGTAGCAAAATGTAACTGCTAGAATGCTTATATTTGCAGTGGCATTTGTATGTAAAAGGGGGAAAGTTTGAGGGCTTTTGTTAAATTTCATGTATTAAATTTGATCTCATTTTTTTTTTTTTTTTGATACTCAGGTTCCCAGCAGCTTCGCCAACCCTCAGTGACTGGCGGAGTTAAATCGCAGGATATGTTCGAGATAGTCGGGTGACAGCACCCTTATACTCCCCAAGGGAACTCTTACACTTAATTTCATTCATATATGATATATCCTGCACGCTACATAAGGACATGTATGAAATGTTACATCTTTGATCAGATATTACATAATTGATGCTGTATTTTTTAATACTCCCTTTGTCCCGAAATGATTTTTCTACTTTTTTTTTTTTTGTCATTGACGCGAAGATACTTTGACAAATAAGTTTAGCTTGATTTAATTATTCGAATGAATATCTAAAAATTGTTATTGATATTATATATAATGATGTATTTATAACAAATTTTAAATTTTCATTATGATAATTAAATTAACTTAAAATTATTATTCAAAATGCCTTCTACTTGAACCGAATACGGTAAGAGCATTTCACTTGGGGATGATTTAAATATTAGTATTTTTTCTTCTTCCGATTATTCATTTTTGAGACAGAGGGAATAAGTGTCACAAAAGGAATATAAAAATAAAGTTTGATAAGTAATTATAATAAGAGAGGCTAGAGAAAATTACGATACTCAATTATTTTGGAACTTTTGAAAAGGTTAGCTTTTTGAGCAAAGATTTATGGAATAATAATAATAACAATAAGAACAACAATAACAATAAATAATAATAATACTCCCTCCGTCTCGGCCCAAATGTCTCAACTTTCTTTTTTGAGCGTCCTATTTAAAATGTCTCAACCCAAAAAAAGAAAGTTTTTTTTACTATTCCACCTACTCATTCTCTCTCCTACTTTACTTTTACACTCACAACATTCTCTTTCCTAACTATTCCTCCCACTCATTCTCTCTTCTATTTAATTTTTCATACTCATAACATTTAAACTTTTTTTCTTTCTTACTCCCTCCGTCCAGGACCATGGTTCACACTTACTGTTTGCGCGAGGATTAAGGAGAGAGTATTATATTGAAAGTGTTGTGAGTGTGAAAATAAAATAGGAGAGAGAATGAGTGGAGGGAATAGTAAATTATAATGGTTTGTGAGTATTAAAATAATGTAGGAGAGAGAATGAGTGGAGAAAATAGTGATTTAAGGTTTCCTTTTTAGGAAAGAAACAAAGTGTGAACTTTGTAAACGGATGCCCAAAATAGAAAGTGTGAACTTTGTAAGCGGACGGAGGGAGTATATCACTTTCCTTAATTTTTACCCCAAACTCATTTTGGAGCATTTGGGACGGGCGGAGGAAGTAATAGGAAAAGGATGAATGTAAAAGTGAGTAAAAACTGTCCTTTTATTATATAGAGGAAAATAAGCAATAGGCCCATTTTGCTCGTCTCTATCCTGTCTGAAATAGTGACTGTACTATACTGTACTGTCTCAAGAATTAATGAGTGCCGGCCTCGGCCATGGCTATTTTTTTTTTTTTTTTTATACTGTGTTTCAAAGATTTGGGATTAATCACCGGATCATCTGCCATTTCCACAATTATCTTGGTGGAGGTAATCATGATGTCTTGCACGCAAGGGATAGATCACTTACGGCCACGCTATTCTTATCACTATTTTTTGTGCACTCTAACCAGTTTCAAAACGATATTCTCACATTTTTATTGTTATTGTTAAAAAAAATTTAAATAATAATTTTAAATTGATTAAATTATACAAAATAATTTTAAAACTTGTTATTGATACTCCATTAATAAAATTATAAATAACAAATTTTAGATTTCATCATCATGATATTTAAATCAATCTAAAAGTTATTGTTCAAAATTCATTCGTAATAACGATAAAAATAACGAAAAAATTATTTTGAGATGGAGGGAGTATTAGAAAAAGATTTATAATGTCTCATAATATGAAATAAAGACTTGGAAGGAAGGAGGAAAGAATGTTACTCAATTGTTGTTAATTAAGTACCTGTGATCATAAAAAAGAGACATTGGCCCAGCCTGATAATATGAGGTCCAATACGGCAATTGTGGATCAAAGATCACGATAATGGGTCCAAGTAAGACAAAGGCGATTGGCGACTTCTTTTTAAGTGCATTGGCGGGAACGAGGACTGGCGAAAAATCCGTTACAGCCCACTGCTGTATGAAAATGGTAAAAGTTTCAAGGTTGGTATCTCGCATAGTATGTTTTTATCAGCGACAACCAAGGGTTGTCACCTTATAATGTTTGCCGCCTATAGGCGACATTGGATCATAAGCTACAGTCCAGAAGTTGTTAAGATCGTTATGATGGGGCCCACGAAATCTATTGTGATGATGAGCTATATGTCAGAGATAAAATTGACGTCTCCACTTGCTGATAGGTGCTCCTGCCAACTTTATGGATGATCGACACGTGTTCAGAACATGTGACTTGCACATGATATTTGGGAGTATATAAACTACCTCAAAAATGTCATTTGGTAAGCTCTTCTAGTACATTTTCCTGTAGATTTGATACCGGCTTATGTTTATATTTTCTTGATTGCCTTGACCGTATACTTACTCTCACACAAGAGGAGTAACGCCGGAAACGCCCCTTGCCTAGTTTATGTACTTTGCATGTGCAGAAGACAAACGGAGAAGCAGCCAGCGTATCGTCAGTTTAGTCACTCATTTCAGCTCTGTGCAACCATTTTGGCGTGATAACATCAAAGTCAATAACCACTAAATATAAATGGAAACAGTACTGCCTTGACAATTCAATAATTGTGTATGATGGGAAAAACTTCTGCATGTTTGCCTTCCCTACAAGGCTATAACTAGACATTATGATTCAAGTTTGAAAAAAAAAAGGTTTGAACCAAGAGAAGGTGTGCCCTACTAGTGATCTTCTGCAAGATTCACACAATAGTGCTAACTGGAGCAACCTATTTGATATCTCATTTACAAAGGTTATTACCAGAAATAGTGTAAAGAAAGGGTTCCCTTTCTGGGTCTTATGCACAATCAACATCCCAAATTCTTTGTTTTTGTATCATGACAAAGAGGTACATATATATAATCCCCTACTTGTTGGTATTTGGGGCTTGTACAGTCTAGCATCGACAGCCGAAATCACGCACATTGTGAATAGAGAATCGAGATGTGCGTGCTGAACAAAATTTCTAAAATGCCCTTATAAACCCTTAATCGTGAACCATTGAAATGAAAATAAATGACGTAAGTCGGAGTGTTGTACAGTTTGACTGCACTGAAAACCGTCGATTATATATTCCCTTAGGTTTGCATATACATGGAGTATACTTTTTGCATCTGATGATGCTAAGTAACATGGAAAATGTGCCAAGTCAAATGCGCTCATTCAAATTGATGTGATCAAAATTTGACATTTCTTGTAAAGGATGTTATCGGCCGGGTTGCTAACTTTTGATATACTCCCTTTGTCTCATTGATAACTTTACTTTTTATCAAAATAAGTGTTTCGTTAAAAGCTTTACCTTTCCTAAAATGACAAAGAATATTACTATTTCACCTATTCATTCTCTCTCCTATTTCACTTTTATACTCACAACACTTTTGAAATTTACTATTCTCTCCACTCATTCTCTCTCCTATTTTACTTTTATACTCACAACATTTTATCACTTACCTTTTTTTTTTAATTTACGTGTCATACTCAAAATGATGAACCTATAAACCGAGGGAGTATATATAATCTTGCTTTTCCCAAAAACGCTCATCATTCCAAATAACAGCTTTTTAATTAAAAGATGTGTTATCAACAATTATAACAAGCTAATATCAGCAAACAATGCTGAAATCAAGTTTTTGCTGTGGCAATGCAAAGACTTGTATATACTGATGAGCCCGGATCATTTAAATCGGGTCCAAAGCTCGGTCTGGTTCAAAAGTCAAGTATAACGTGGCATACCCTAGATCGTCAGAGTCAAAACCGCGGACAGATAGACCATCAGGGTCAAGACCGCGATCCTCTCAGACCGTCCGTCAGGACCGCGGACAGCCAGACCGTCAGTAAGGTGACCGCGAAAACTGTGACCGCAATATTCGTGCTCGCGTTACTATTATTGACCGCGCCAAATATGTTGATTGCGGTCTCATACCAGACTCCCGATTATCTCACCAGACTCCCGGTTAAAGCCAAAGCTTATAGAGCAAGTTTCCTAACGTGCTCTGACATAAAGAAGCCGCCTTATTCCCATCGCATTGAATGCGACTCAGGCGTCTACTATGCCATTAAATGCGTCGCGCCAACTCTCCTCTGTACACGACTCCTGTCCACATCAGCGACATCCCCCTGCAGTGAATCTTACTTTAACTGGCAGGTCCAACCAGATGCGGACACATGTCCTAGATCAAAGACAAAGATGTCCTTAGGGCTGACGTCAGCGGTTAGCTCCCATTCCCTATAAATATCAACCTTTGTCTCCATGGACAAGATAAGTGAAAAATCATATTTGTAAGTCACATTGCCTAAACACTCAAACATCAAGACATTCAAAGTCTTATTTCCTCAGTTAAATAACTCAAAGATCTTACTCTCACACCCGAGCAGGGGCGGAGCCAGGGGGGGGCAGGAGGGGGCACTCGCCCCCCCCAGCGGCGGAAATGCAGTGGAATTTTTTTTTTTTTTGCCCCCCCCCCCCATATTTTTGTTATATATGTATATACTCCCTCCGTCCCATTACAAACCACAAATATTCCTTTTTTTCCGTCCCATTACAAACCACAAATTCACTATTTCCTCCACTCATTCTCTCTCCTATCATTATTTTAATACTCACAACACCATTATAATTTACTATTCCCTCCACTCATTCTCTCTCCTATTTTACTTTTACACTCACAACATTTATATCATTATTTTTTTCCTTAATCTCCGCGCAAACAGTAATTTTCCTCTTTCTAGCGGGACGGAGGGAGTATATAATTAACTTTAAAATTAATACCAGTGAGTGGTGTGGTTCAGCGGTAGAAGGGGTGAAGTTAAAGTCTTTGGTCCATGTTCGAACCCTGCTACCTACATTTTCAATTAATTTTATTTGTCTTCCATCTTTGCTATTCTTTCTCTTAACAGTTTTGTTTTTCTCTTTCTCCTAATTTCCTCACATTTTTTCAACATTATTTCAATCGTTTTTTGAATTATTTACTTTTATCATTTTTGTTAACTAAAATACATTGTATTTCATGGATCCGACCCATTTTTTACTTGTCCGACCCGAAATTTTTTTTTCGGGGGCGCTGCCCCCGAACCCCCGTGTAATCTTGCCCCCCCCCCTCGGCCGATTCCTGGCTCCGCCCCTGCACCCGAGGACCTAAGCTGGATTAACATCCGACTTTGTCCTTAACGGTGCTTCTCTTTGTTGTGTCCTAAGTACACAATCAAATATCCAGCCATATAATACTTTTGCGTCATCATATACCAACAACTATATAGGCTCATAAATGAGGGGTTATATCTGGATTTCCTGCCCAAATAATAATAAAAAAAAAAAATGCCAGAGTGAAGTTGAAGAAGATAGAGATGAAAGAGAGAAGATAGTATACTATATTCTCAACTTTCTGTCGAAACTTCACTTTTTACTCAAAATGACATTTTATTAGAAGCTTTATCTTTCCTAAATGGTAAGAATTGCGGGCTTCACTTGTCAATTTCACTTATTTTCTCGGCCACTCACAATCATTTTCTACTCATTTTTTTTAATTTTCGCATCTCACAAAAACGATGAAACTTCCATCGATCGAAATGAAGGGAGTAGGAGCGGTTCTGGATCCATACCTTTTCTAATATTAATTGTGAGAAATTGAGAATCTTTTCAGCTACAAGAATGTTTAGACTCCATTGAAAATTGAAGAAAAAGTGCCAGCAAAAATACAAAAAGATTATTGTCAGTCACATTTTCAAGGAAAACCCTTTATTTATATACTCCCTCCGCCCCATTACAAGTCACACACTTTCATTTTTGGGCGTTTCACTACAAACCACACACTTCCTAAAAAGGAAAGTTTTTATCACTATTTCCTCCACTCATTCTCTCTCCTACATTATTTTAATACTCACAACACCATTATAATTTACTATTCTCTCCACTCATTCTCTCTCCTATTTTACTTTTACACTCACAACATTTATATCATTATTTTTTTCCTTATTCTACGCGTGAACAGTAACTGTGTTGTTACTGTTGGAATATTTGATATATGTGGGTATGGAAGTCCATAGATCTATGACATAGTTGTGTTGTTGGTTTTGGACTGAATTTGGCAAGGGAAAAACGCGTCTGAATTTCTGCCAAGTAGGGCGACCGCGCTCATGCCAAGGGCGGCCGCGCTTGGTTGTCTTAAGCTTACCAAAAGTTTCTGGACACTAGCGCGGTCGCGCACGCCTCGAGGGCGGCCGCGCTGGCGTCGGATCTGGTGTTTTTCCTAGGCCGAATTAGATCAGTTTTAGGTCTCTTTAAGCCCTAAAACTCTAGTTTTACCATACATATAAATACCATAATCCCTCCAGCCGTTTTTGGTGTATGAATATTGAAGAGAAACACAATTCTCTTGCTTTTATTCATTGATCAATCACTCCCGTTCATAGAGATTCGTTCGTGAGATTCAAGGCGATTGAGATAGGACCGCCGGTGATTACCTACCTGTGTGCTGCTTTGTGGTACGTAGTCCGTGATCGTTTTATCCTCGGAGAAATTTGCCTGTACCTGAGTTGCACCAATTGGGGGCAATATTTTCTCTTAGGACAGTCTTCCTAAGGCGACTCGATCAAATCACGATAAGTTTTCTAACCGTTTGATTTCTTGTTTCTGTTTGTTTTCCTGATCCTGTTCCTTGGCTTTCGGTTTTGCTATTGGAATCTTAATTGGTACGTTCTGACTTGATCAATAAAATTCCCCTACCGTTGATTAAATCTTTGTTTAATCTGTGGTGCTTATTAATTTAATTTCCAACAATCCAAGAGAAAATAGTATTTTATTTGATCATGTCTCGGTGGTTCCTCTAGCTCTCCCTTTAAGTCCCTAGTTGACACCTCCGATCTTCCGAGAAGTTTGGTGGTAAGAACTTCAAGCGTTGGTCCGAACGCATGAAGATCCGGGCCGTCAATTAAGGGTATGCCCGGTATCGCCGACATCTAAATGTCCCGCTCCGAATGGTGATGATCCAGCTAATGTGGCCGCTGTTAAACCGTGGAAGGAGCAGGACGATGTTGTTCGAGGATGCATTCTCGTCGCCTTTGTCGAATGCACTCTTTGATGTTTATTGCTCTGCTCCTCTCACCGCCGCGTCACCGTGGGATTCTCTTTCCAAGAAGTACAAAGACCGATGAATCCGGTGTGAAAAAGTACCAAGTGGGAAAGTTCCCGAATTATCACATGAGTGAGGGAAAGTCGGTTACCGACCAAGTGCACGAACTCCAAATCGCTTTGCAGCCACTCAAGGATGCCGACATGGGACTTCCCGATAAGTCCGTTGTCATGGCTATCATTGAGAAGTTTCCTCGATCTTGGGGGAATTCGGTATGACCCTCAAGCATCGTATCGAAACTTGTCACTCAATGAGTTGATGAATGCAATTGCGATTCAGAAGGTGCATAATGGTAACCAACTTAGCGTACCTGTGGAGGCTGCTGCCAATATGGTTACCGGAAAAAGCAAGTTTAAAGGAAAAGGTGTGAAAACTTCTAAGGATAAAGAAAACCATGATAAGCTTAAAGTTAAGAAAATAACTTTAGGAAGCCAAGAGCAAAACAGAATCCGCTGAATTGTGGAGAAGGTGGACACTTTTCTAGGGACTGCCCGTCCAAGAAAGGAAAAGGACCACAAGCCTCGCCGATGACCATCCCGCCGTCAACATGGTGTTGGGTCCGAAGGATTATGATGATCCCGACTCGACGCACCCGGAGTTGACGATCCGACTCGCAATGTTACAAAGTATGTAACTTCTTATCCCGAAATCTTTATCGTCTATGAACCCAACGAGCGGCTAGTTGACACCGGGGCAAATGTGCACGTTTGTGCCGATAAATTGCTATTTGTGTCTTACCGGCTCGTCCGTGGTAGATCGATGACGATGGGGAACTCTAGTGCCGCAAAGGTGCTTGGGATCGGACGCGTGGACCTCGAGGTTTCCCAGTGGGCGCATTCTTACCTTGCATCGAGTGTATCACGTTCCTGATATTCGTCGCAACATTATTAGTGGTTCTAGTCTAGTTAGGGAAGGATTTGAGATTTCATTTAAGTGTAATAAGGTTATAATTTTGGATTCTGGTAGTTTTGTGGGGAAAGGTTATTCCTCGGATGGTTTATTTAAAATTAGAGTTGAACCGATGTTTGTTCGCACAATAATTTTAGTTCTATTGATTATCCTGTTTCTTATTCCATTGAATCTTCAAATGTTTGGCATGGTCGTTTAGGACATATTAACTATGATTTTGTGAAAAGAATGATGAACTTAGATATTATTCCTAAACATGCTATTGATAAGAATTCTAAATGTCATGTATGTGTTGAAGCTAAATCTACAAAAGGTCCGTTTAAGTCGGTTGTGAGAAATTCTGAAATTCTAGATTTAGTTCATACTGATATTTGTGAATTTAATGGTGTGTTGACCAAAGACAAAAAGAAATACTTTCTCACCTTTATTGATGATGCTAGTAAATATTGTTATGTCTATTTGCTTAGTTCTAAGGATGAAGCATTAGATAAATTCATTATATTTAAGAACGAAGCAGAAACACAAACTGGCAAGAGACTTAAACGGTTAAGGTCTGATAGAGGAGGTGAATATGAGTCTAACCCCTTCATGTATTATTGCCAAGAAAACGGAATAGTACATGAAGAGACTCCTCCCTACACCCCTCAATCAAATGGTGTTGCGTAACGTAAGAATAGAACCCTTACCGATATGATTAACAAGCTTACTCATAAGTTCTGGATCGCCCAAATATATGTGGGGAGAGGCTTTGAATACGGCTTGCCATATTCTGAATAGAGTCCCTCCTAAACATAGAAAGGAAAGTCCGTTTGAACTTTGGAGAGGTCGACAGGCTAGCTTGAAACACTTAAAAGTGTGGGGGTGCCTTGCAAAGGTACTTGTACTCACACATAAAAGGAAAAAGCTTGGACCTAAAACCGTTGATGCTATCTTTATAGGTTATTCTCAAACAAGTTATGCATTGAGATTTCTTATCATAAAATCCGAAATTTCGGCATAGATGTGAACTCTATAGTTGAGTTACGTGATGCAACATTTTGAGGATGTGTTTCCTATGAAGGATCGGACTTCCTAAGGAATCTAACCCAACCACTAATTCCATTCCCGCTCAAGTAGAGGAGATGACAAATGTGGGGTTGATTCCAAGAACTCATTCTCGACGATGAGATTGAACCAAGAAGGAGCAAACGGCAAGGACCACCAAGGACTTTGGAAATGATTTTATCACTTACAATGTCGAGGGTGATCCTCTAACCTTCAAGGCCGCTATGGCTACTTCCCGATGCCAAGCAAATGAAGAATGCCGTTAAGAGTGAGATGGATTCTATTGTCTCTAATGGGACATGGGAATTGGTCGATCTCCCTCCCGGTTGTAGCACGATAGGATGTAAGTGGTTCTTTAAAAGGAAACGAAACCGATGGAACCGTTGACAAGTTTAAGGCTAGGTTAGTGGCTAAGGGATTCAAGCAAATGGAAGGAATAGACTATTTCGATACCTATTCACCAGTTGCTAGAATGACTACAATCCGAATGCTTATCGCATTGGCCTCTGTATATGATCTTCCTATCCATCAGATGGATGTTAAGACCGCTTTCTTGCATGGCGATCTTGAGGAAGAAATCTATATGGATCAACCTGAAGGTTTTGAGGCCCCTGGCAATGAGAGAAAGGTTTGTAAACTTGTTAAGTCCTTGTATGGACTTAAACAAGCCCCTAAGCAATGGCATGAGAAATTTGATAAAATTATTTCATCGTTTGGCTTTGTTAATAATGAGTTTGATAAGTGTGTTTATAGCAAGAGTATTGGTGATAGTAGTATTGTCTTATGTCTGTATGTCGATGATATTCTGTTGTTTGGAACATATATGAGGATAATTGATACTACTAAGGCATTCTTGAAAGGTAAGTTTGAGATGAAAGATATGGGAGTAGCAAGTGTGATTCTTGGCCTTAAGTTGACTCGTTCAACTAGTGGCATAACCATATCGCAATCTCATTATACTGAAAGTATAATTGAGAAATTTGGTTATAAGAATTGCAAAGTGGCTAAGACTCCATATGACCCTTCATCTGCTCTTACTAAGAATGAAAGTGGAGTACCGATGGCTCAGTTGAGATATTCTCAAATAATTGGAAGTTTGATGTATCTTGCCAATTGTACTAGACCGGATATATCCTATTCGGTTACTAGGTTGGCTAGATATACTCAATGTCCAAGTAAAGCACATTGGGAAGCTCTTGATAGAGTTCTCAAGTATTTGAAGGGAACGATTTCCCTTGGGCTGCATTACGGGAGATATCCTTCTGTTCTTGAAGGATATAGTGATGCAAGCTGGATTGCCTATAACTCCGGGAGTTACGGCCGTATTTGTGGTATGTTTTCACCTTAGGCGGAGTCGCAGCCGCTTGGAGGTCGACCAAACAAACTCTGTTGTCTAGGTCTACATTTGAGGCCGAATTAGTTGCTCTTGACACTACCGGATTGGAAGCCGAATGGCTTCGAGGACTTATGTCGAGTTGCCCATGGCCGCAAGCCCATGCCTGTTATCTCTGTACATTGTGACAACACCGCCACAATTGAGAAACCGAAAAGTGTCAAGTACAACTCGTAAAACTAGGAGGCACATCCAAATTAGATTAAAATCTATAAGTGGATCTAGTGTCTCGGAAGGTGATAGTCCGTTGATTATGTTGGTACCAAGGATAACACAAATGATCCTTTAACCAAAGGGCTAGAATTTGCTCTTGTTCGTAAATCTAGGTTGGGGACGGGACCGAACCCCGTCTCGACTCAAACGCAGCAGAAGAACCCAATCTACCTGAGCGGAGATCCCACAAAGGAGATTCAATGTGGTAATAACAAGCCGTGGGGTGAGTCGGAGCACCAAATAATAGATTGACATGTTACATGTCCGAGTCTATCCCCGAATAGCCTAGAGGTGCTCATTGCTGCTAATTTAGTAAAAGTTTGGAACTTTGAATGGGATCAAGTCTTTTAGACAAGATGTTAGCAGTACATCTTCCGAGATGCCCAAAGGCCTAAGCGAGCGTTGTTTGCTGCCGCAACTAGAGGAATTTGGGTTATTCCTCGAAGCACTCATGATAGAGGATCGGGACGTATGGCTTATAAGCGTCAAGTGTTCGATAGAGGGCCTATCATAGCTTTTGTTGTGTTTGTTACCAAAGAAAGGCCTCTACATCCAAAGGCATCGATTCAAGACACCCGTTCATCCGGTCCTCGCGGAGGCTCAAGGCGTGATAACATAGGTAGTGGGTTCAAGCCTAAGGTACCATTATTGAAAGCATGGCAATGGACAATCAGCACACGCCATATTTCTATGAACTTGTGGGGATTGTTGGAATATTTGATATATGCTGGGTATGGAAGTCCATAGATCTACGACATAGTTGTGTTGTTGGTTTTGGGTGAATTTGGCAAGGAAAACGCTGTCCGAATTTACGCCCTAGTAGGCGACCGCGGCCATGCCAAGGGCGGCGCGCTTAGTTGTCTTAAGCTTACCAAAAGTTTCGGACACTAGCGCGGCCGCGCACGCCTCGAGGGCTGGCCGCTGGCGTCTGGATCTCGGTGTTTTTCCTAGGCCGAATTAGATCGCTTTAGGTCTCTTTAAGCCCTAAAACTCTAGTTTTACCATACATATAAATACCATAATCCCTCCAGCCGTTTTTGGTGTATGAATATTGAAGAGAAACACAATTCTCTTGCTTTTATTCATTGATCAATCACTCCCGTTCATAGAGATTCGTTCGTGAGATTCAAGGCGATCGAGATAGGACCGCCGGTGATTACCTACCCGTGTGCCGCTTGTGGTACGTAGTCCGTGATCGTTTTATCCTGAGAAATTTGCCTCGTACCCGAGCTCGCACCAATTGGGGGCAATATTTTCTCTTAGGACAGTCTTCCTAAGGCGACTCGATCAAATCACGATAAGTTTTCTAACCGTTTGATTTCTTGTTTCTGTTTGTTTTCCTGATCCTGTTCCTTGGCTTTCGGTTTTGCTATTGGCATCTTAATTGGTACGTTCTTGACTTGATCAATAAAATTCCCTACTGTTGATTAAATCTTTGTTTAATCTGTGGTGCTTATTAATTTAATTTCCAACAGTTACTAATGGGACGGAGGGAGTATATACTAGTAAAAGTCCGTGTCCGAGGACACGTCTTTGTTTTCTTTTTTTTTTTTTAAATTAAAAAAAAACAAAATTTAAGGACAAAATGGGAAAGGGACAACTTAGTGAGGGCAAAATGGGAAATTTGGCATGTGGTACTGTTCATTGTACTGTAGCAGACTCGTTCCCATTTATACTATAGATATACTCCCTCCATTTCAGCTGAGTGGATACCAAAAATTTGGACATACAGATTAATAAAAAGTAAGAGAGATAAAAAATGGAAGAAAATGTTGTGAGTATGAAAAATTAAATAAGAGAGAGAATGAGTGGGAGAAATAGTGATTTAATTGGTGTTGTGAGTATAAAAATAAAATAGTAGAGAGAATGAGTGAGAAAAATAATAAAGATTATATATATCTGGCTAAAGAGCAGCCAATATAAAAAAAAAAAAAAAAAAGCACTATGGTTTCTTGAATACGTCTTTTAATTAGGTCACAACTATGTTTTATTCCTTAAATAACACTACTGCATCTCTTTTTGTCTTTGTTCGTTTTCATCAATTTCCATTTTTTAATTTTAATTTTAAGAAAATTAAAATCAAAATAATGTAATCCCAATTTGTTTTTGTTTTTTTGCCAAATTACAACATTTCATACATAATGTAGGGGGGGTTAGAATTTCAAACCCCTTAACCTTTTCGAGAGAAGGCAAGAGCTTATGTCATTTAGTCAACCCAGTTTCCAAATGTATATTTTATGATTAATAAACAAACAGTTGTATTTTTGAAATAAATATCAACATTTTTATTTTAATTAAATTAATGTTTCTCAAAAAAAAAAATACAATATTTTAAAGAATTTAATGAATAAAATTGAATACTATTATTTTTTGGTTTCTATTAAATTGATTACAAAATTGGAATTAACAACATTTAGCGTGGGGATATTACCACTACATATTTTCCTTATACACTGCATTCATTAATACAATTTAATCTTTTGACTCAATTGCCTTTCAATCACTTCCTCTTATTTATAGTATTTTTCTTAAAATGGTAAGGTTGTTTTACATTTTTTATCCTCTATATAATTATTTTCAATCATGTCAAGAAATATAAAAGCATATTAATTTTCAATAAATAAAATATAAAATTGATAATAAATTATTGTAAAAAAAAAAGAATTATTCGTCTTTAACCAAGTTGATTTTATATACAATAAATTGCATGAAAATATTACTTCAATTTAATAATATTACCTCGATTTTTTTTCCTTAATGGTTGCAATGAAAATTATAAAAGTTGGTGAATAAAGTATGGAATTTCAAATTAAAAAAAAATATACATTAACTATTAAACTTATAAATGAATAGTTTTTATGGCAAAAAATTGTCAAATTGCCAATTTAAAATTTCAATCTCACAACTTTACTGTTTTAAGTCATAAATTGAAAACGAGGTAAAACTATTAATTTTACTAATAAAAATCTAGTTAAAAATGTTAGATTTTAGATTTGTAATCACAATTTTAGCATAAATATTTAAATATTTAATAAAATTAGTTGGTGTAAAATTCCTTAAAACTTTATTTTGTCTAGTCTCAGAATTTTATACTCCCTCCGTCCCACCGTCCCACCTTAGTGTAGACTTCATGCCTTTTTCGTCCGTCCCACCTTAGTGTAGACTGTCAAAATTAGAAAGTTTTTTATTATTTTTTATTTGTCCTACCCCACCCACTCATTCTCTCTCTTCATTTTTCACCATACAATTTATTCAACCAACCTACTATTAACTCCACTCATTCTCTCTCTTCATTTCCTATCACACATTTTCATTATCTTAATAGTATTCTTTAGTTATTGTGCCCAAACATTTAGTCTACACTAAGGTGGATCGGAGGGAGTATATTTTTTATAGTGCTTACTCATTCACAAATCACAATGTACTTCATATATAAAAAATAAATAAAATTATAGTGCTTACTCATTCACAAGGTGCAGTGCCAATAGCCTCTCCCCCAACATTTAATTGTCAAATTGAACAATTTCTTCGGAGAGGGCGAATATTTTTTACAAATAATATTTAAAGTTTACCTTCTTAAATCAAATGTTAACACTCTTTCCGTCCCTAAATGAATGTATTAAAAAATTAAATTTGTTCTTGATAAACAACAAATTTAAAAAAAAAAATTGACATTCATTTTTTTTATTTTTTTTAAGGGGATCAACACATTTCACCGCTCCCCCTTGATGCACTTCACAGAGGCGCCTAGCTATGCTAGGGAGGGCAATGTCATTCCCTCTAACCACTGGTGGGGGAATCGAAATCATGACCTTCAGGTTGGGAGGGCAATGTCATTCCCTCTAACCACCGGTGGGGGAATCGAAATCATGACCTCCAGGTTGAAAGCCATAAACTTTAACCATCAGACTAAGACCCCGCGTGCAAATTGACAATAGTTAAAACTCATTATCTATTAAGAGTAGTACATATATAAGAGGTATGTATAAGAAAATTTTCAATTGTTGCACAATATTATGTCCTCATCTTCATAAGTATTTGCTATTAACTTTTTATTTTAATTATGCCAAATTAATGATTCCTAAATAATTCCTCTTTTGTTATAAAGGCTCCTTATAATATCATTGGATCAATCACATCAAATCCTAATTTTTCCAATAATGGTTCTATAATGACCTGAGTTGGTGCAAAACCCTACACACCCAACACTCAACACCTCCCTCCCCCCTCATTTTCCTCTTCCACATCTTATTTATATAAATCAGAACCTAATGGAACCACTAGTATATAATAAAATACATGTATTATGTTATGTACACACAAATATCATAAAATTATAATTTGTAAAACCCTAGCTAGCAGTTAATTATTGATGTATGTTTGTGTCATTAATTCTATATAATTTGTTTTGCATTGTAGACATAAATATTCTTCATTCATGTACACACACACTGTATATATAGATTATATATGTGTATGTATGTATATATGTGTGTATATATATATATATATATATATATATATATATATATATAATATATATATATATATATATATATATATATATATATATATATATATATATATATATATATATTCATGTACACACACACTGTATATATAGATTATATATGTGTATGTATGTATATATGTGTGTATATATATATATATATATATATATATATATACACAAATTCTATATTTAGGGAGAAGTGTGTGTGTGGGTAAAGGGGATACTGTAGGCATAAGAAACTATTACCGGAAAGAGCTGAGTTCTTCACTTTCCTTTTCCTTGCAGATCCATAGTGCTTATGTCACTTTTAGATCCTTTCCCTTGATCCTCTTCATCATCTTCTTCAATATTCTTTCTCCATTAAACTAGCTTGATCTTATCTTTCAAGAAAACCCCATTTCTCTTTACCCTTTTCAATATACAATACCCATCTCTCTCTCTCTCTCTCTCTAGGGTTCCACTTAAGCACAGTTCTTGTTGGTGGTGCGTTCAAAGATTTGATATGTTAGGATCATCTTCCCATCGCGAGGAAGAAGGCGATCCATCATCAGTAACAACAACACTTCCGCCACCAGCCAACCTACACCACTTCCACCCCCATCACCATCAGATCCAGCAAGATAGCTGCACCCCACCATCAATCCACATGCGCCAATTACTCATTAGCTGTGCTGAGCTCATTTCTCGTGCCGATTTCTCCGCCGCCCACCGCCTCACCGCCATTCTCTTTGCCAACTCTTCCCCCTACGGTGACTCCACAGAAAGACTAGTCCACCAGTTCACCCGAGCCCTCTCCATCCGCCTCACTCGCTATGCTCCCACCGCCTCGCCCACAACCGCTGCCATCAGCCCTAATGCAGCTCCTCCCAGTCTTGTCACTGCAGCAGATGATGCAGTCATTCAATCAGCATATTTGTCACTAAATCAGATAACCCCATTCATAAGATTCACACAGCTCACAGCCAATCAAGCAATCTTAGAAGCAATTGATCGAACAGGTGGTGGGCATCAATCAGTTCATGTACTGGACTTCGACATCATGCACGGCTTCCAATGGCCACCACTAATGCAAGCCATCGCCGACCGTTTCCCTCCCCCAACCCTCCGGATCACCGGCACCGGAACCAACCTCGACACACTTCGCAGAACCGGCGACCGTCTTGCTAAATTCGCACACTCCCTTGGCTTAAGATTCCAATTCCACCCCCTCCTCTTACATAACAACGACGACTCAATCTCATCCGTCGTCCTCCTCCAAGATGAAATCCTAGCAGTCAACTGCGTCCTCTACCTCCACCGACTACTAAACGACCGTGACCGCCTCTGCCATTTCCTCCGACGTATCAAATCAATGAACCCCAAAATCGTCACAATCGCCGAACGTGAAGCCAATCACAACCACCCATTATTCCTCCAGAGATTCGTCGAAGCATTAGACCACTACACGGCCGTGTTCGACTCGCTCGAAGCAACCTTACCGCCAAACAGCCGAGAAAGACATTCCGTCGAACAGGTTTGGTTCGGGAGAGAGATCGCCGACATCGTAGCTGCCGACGGAGAAAGCCGGCGGGAAAGACACGAACGTTACAGATCATGGGAAGGGATGATGAGAAGCTGTGGGTTTAACAATGTACCGTTGAGCGGATTCGCATTGTCGCAAGCAAAATTGCTTCTAAGATTGCATTATCCATCGGAGGGTTTCCGGCTTCATATTCAAAATGATTCTTTCTTTTTGGGTTGGCAAAATCAACCCCTTTTCTCCATTTCTTCATGGCACTAATTCATCAAACACCTCTACCTAGGTTATATAGAATCTATAGATATAGATATACAGAGATTCTTAAATATAGGGTTGTATGTAACTTTATTAATCATAAAAACCCTAACCCTAATTTCAGCTGCATGAAGAACCTCTGAAGATGAATTTGCATATGATCAACTTTGCATGGAGAAGAAAGGGTTGCATCTTAATTGGGGGTTTAATTTCTTGAGGATTTGAGAAATGGATTAATTATTTTTTTCTATATATAAGTAGATATATATATGTATAGTGGAAGGGTTTGATTGATGAAGTAATATATTCTTAATTATTTTGTTTGTTTTTGAGCCAAGAATCTACAAACCAAATCCACTTTGAGCCATTCTTAATTTATTTAGTTAGTCAATATTAATATGTATAGCATCTTCTTTATTAATTTTAATTTTTTTTAATTAATGTACATGTGTGTTTAGAGGGAGAGCCTTGACGTAACGGTTAAGTTCTTTCTTTCAACCGTGACCATAAGCACCATGCGGGTTCGAACTCTTGGGCAATTTCACAGGCAATTGTCGGGAAAAGCGCCTAAAGAATGGTTCCCTCTTTCAATCCTCGCTTGGCGTACCGGGATTTGCCCTTTTTAATTTAATGTACATGTGTGTTTAATTAATTAATTAAGCATCAGCCACCAACTTGTTCTAGAGAGTTAATTGGGGCTTTTTGTCATTTTAATTAATTGAAACCTTTTTATGGTGGATTGGTTTATGGGTTTATTTTAATTTGTTGTTTAATGTCAATGATGCTTCTTGAATCACTTTCTTTTTTGACTAATGGTATAAGATTAGGTATATTCTTAAAGGTATCTTATAATTTATAATGTTTATTTCAACATTTTAACTGCAAGAATTAAATTCCTTTTAATACAAATCACTTTTCCTCAAGTTTCTGATTAAATGCCCCACAATTTCTTATGCGGACAATATCATCAATAATGTCGACGGTCACCATCACCTATATTCAACTATACAATATTATATATTGTTTGTTATACGATGTAGTATTTTTAAAAATAATTATACAAGATAAGAAACTTTTAAAATATCATAATTTTAAAACTTAGGGCATTATCCCAAAGTGCAATGAGCTAAGTTCTTGTAAAAGTTTCCCATCTTTGTAGCCCTTGGGTATTTTCAGCAGTCAAGTAGTATATATTATTCTTAAATTTATGATCCCACTAGTAGAAATGATCCTTTTTTTATTAAATTTTTTTAAATTCTTCTACCTTAGGGAGAGAATCTTAATTAATTATATTTCTATTATTTATGTGCAAATGTCCCTTTCCGATCCTTTTGCTTATTGCTAATTATTTGCTAATTATCTTTTTTGTTGCTAAAAGGTACTCCATAAAGAAAATAATCACAATTTTTTTTGTTTATCACAAAGTTAATGTCAAGAATACTTGATAGACCCAATAGTTGCAAGTAACTAAATGAAATAATAAATCAACAACTTCAAACAAATCAAATATATATATATATATATATATATATATATATATACTCCCTCGTCCCGCTAATATTAGCACAAACACGAGAATTAAGGAATATGATATTTTAATAAAATGTTGTGAGTGTAAAAGAATGAGTGGAGGGTGTAATAAATTATAATGGTGTTGTGAGTATTAAAATAATGTAGGAGAGAGAATGAGTGGGGTTGGGTGAATATTTTATTAATATAAAGTTTCCTTTTTGAGAGTGTGCGGATATTAGCGGGACGCCCAAAAAGGAAAGTGTGCTAATATTAGCGGGACGGAGGGAGTATATATATATACTCCCTCTGTCCCATAAGTCTTAAGAAAACTTTCTATTTTGGGCGTCCCATAACTCTTAAGAAATTTACTATTCCCTCCACTCATTCTCTCTCCTACATTATTTTAATACTCACAACACATTATAATTTACTATTCCCTCCACTCATTCTCTCTCCTATTTAATTTTTCACACTCACAACACTTCTTTCACTCATTCTCTTTCCTAATACTATAATAATATTCCTTAATTCCTGTGTCAAATAGAATCTTCCTAAGCTCTATGGGACGGAGGGAGTATATATATATATATATATATATATATATATATATATATATATATATGAGAGAGAGAGAGAGAGAGAGAGAAGAGGCATGGATGCAAAAGACATTAGGGTTATTAACTTTTTTCTTGCAATTTCTTTATTTCATCTTTCATGTGTAAAAGCTCATTTGTTTTTCATTTTCAGCTTTTATTCAGATTTGAATAGGTGGGTGCATCAGACATAATACAATTCAGACTTCTTTTTTTTTCCATTCAGATCTGAATGTCTCTTATTTTTTACTTAATTTCCAGATATAAAAATATCACTTATTTGCCTTTTAATTGATTTTTTTTCCATATATATCTCTTCCATAAACTCGTAATTTCAAAAATACCCAACCCAAACACTAGATCAACAACCATTCATCTCATCTCTCTACTCCATTAAATGTCTTAACTCTAATATCAGATGTGAATTCCGATGAATATTCTAACAGTTTGAGTAATTCAGAAATCAGTGTTCAGACACTACCTTTTATCGGTCACCAAATTCGGGCGTTTAAATCGATTTCAAAGATTTAACAATTAAAAAAATCAAACGCCACCTAAGCTTTTATTTTATTCCTTTGATGTAACGCTTTAAGTCCTCTCCTTGTATTGTGATATCTTGATCATCACCGTTTATTCTTATTTTAATAAAATTTAGAAACAATTAAAGCCCCTTTTTTGGTTAAAAAATGTATTAATTGCTAATTGAGGTGGATGGTCCAAACAGCTTTTAAGTTATTCCATTTCCTCTTCCTAATATTCGTGTGCTTGCTTGTGTGGGGATTGGGTATATATATGTTTTCGAGGAGATAGATGGTTGTTTTTGTTTTCCGCACTTAATTAACTAGCTAAGTAAACAAATCATATTCTGTTAGAGATATTATCCCACACTGGAAATCGACAAATTTTGTTTATAACATATAAAGATCCTGGGTCACTCCCTTTGACACCAATTGATTTTAAGGTGAAAACTCAGACTTTAAGATGGTATCAGAGCAGATCCTTACACGTGCAGGCCCAACGGCCCACAATGTTACTCCAATTTCTCTTCTGAAAGTTGCAAGTATTTTGGGACGGATGGATGGAGTATATTTATTTTTAATACTAACAACAAATGACATGGTTGGGATGTAGCTTGGCCTGTCATTGTAAAATGCAACATTTTTAGGATTTGCCCTAATTTGTGCCCTTTGTCCCCTCAACAAAACCATCAAACCTCTCAAATTAAGCTTTTCTTTGCCCCCCTCCTTTTCCCTTTCAACTTGCCAAGGGATCTCTCTTGTGTCCTGTGACACATTTCAAGCATAAACCCATGGATTAATATTCCTATTTTGTCCCTATCTTCTTCATCTTCTTCTTCTTGTTCATGGCTTCCTTAGCTAATTAACTAGCATAGTCAAAACACACACACACTTTCTTGTTCATCAGTGTGTGGGAATCATAATAAGTTCTTCTGTTGCTGATTTAGGGTAAAGCCATGCATGCCTGCCTATGAAGTAGCCCATCAAATGAAAACTAAAATGTCTTTCAATCAATTCCAGTATGTATCAATTAGGGGGGGGGGCAAGGGAATCCTATAATAAGCTCTTATATATTGTGTAGGAGATGATTTAGGGTCAAGTTGGTCATGAAGTAGCCCATCAAAAGAACTAAAACAGTCTTTCAAGAAGTCATCACTCATCAGTTCCAATATTCTTAGCTATATACTTCCTCTCCCCCCCCCCCCCAATACAAACTAAACATATACTACTATTTACATAGAAATTAAAGAAAAGTGTTATTGTGGCAGATGTTGTGAGTATGAAAAATAAATAAGAAAGAAAAAGTGGGATAGAAAATAATAATTGAATTATTGTTGTTAGCATGACAGTGGGTATTATTAATATAAAAATTGTTGGATGTGATGGCTCGATGTTCTGGCAAGAGACCGGCGCCCTCCGACTGTGGGCTTTTTTGTTTGTGTTTCTTTTATTAGTTCGGACTAGGGTTTGTTTTTTAAGTATTTAAGTTTGTAACCCTATTATGTAAAAGAATTAATTATTGACGGTCGAATAAGAAATCAGAAGTTCATAACCCCAAATACATCTCTCTCTCTCTTTCGATTCTCAATTGCTTTTGTGTATTGTTTTGTCAATTGCTTCCGCTGCGTTGTACAACAAAAATAATAAAACATTTTCATTTTATTAAGTATTTAGTTTGTAAGTTTGTATTGAGATGCTGTATGAATTTTATTTATTTTTAGTTTGTATCGAAAACAGTCTAACCTAGTTACACAATTACACTTGCTTGTTATAAAATTATGGGGAATCATCATAATTATCAGTTGTTCTATCTGTTGTTCAGTATTTGTGTGAGTTTGATGATTTAGGGTAAAGGCATACATATAGTGGATGATGAAGTAGGCCATCAGTTGTCCAATAATTTTTACCAAAAGTAAATAAGGACAGTATCCAAAACCTTGTAATTCAGTGAATGATTCTGCACATCAATTCTGCAGCAGTTTGAGTGTTTGTGAGGGAGAGAGAGAGAGAGAGTAGAGAGAGAGAAGAGAGAGAGAGAGAGGGTTTCTTGATTCCTTGTCTTAATGATACAGATGCACATGTGTGTCTCTAGTAGGGTTGCAGTGTTATAGAGACATTTACACAATATGCATGTGTGGGTCTAGTAGGGTTGCAGTGTGTGTTTGTGTTTGTGTGTGTGAAGGAGAGGGAGAGGGAGAGGGAGAGAGAGAGAGAGTAGAGAGAGAGATGACAATGACAATGACAATGACAATGACAATGAAAAGATGGTTAGTAGGGACTATAGGAGTAGCTATTACTGTAAGACCACCAACGCAAGGAAACTGCCATTTTCTTCTCCTCCTTCCTTCCTTGCATCCACACACACACACAAATGGCTGAAAATTGCTTGCTTGCAATTGTTGGCTTTGTCTCTGATTTACCTGACGGGTGCACGGATTCTTCCCACATCTATACATAACATCTCACGTCTATTTTATTTCTATTTCCATTTCTATATCTTCAATGAGTTTTATACAAGTAATTACTAATCACAAGAAGAAATAATTTAATTCAAAACTAAGTGCTCGTTTGGTAGCCCCAAACGGTATTAATAATTTCGAATTCGAGTGTTTGGTAGGAAAAAAGGCAACAATATAAATTATTCTGTTCATCGGGATTAGCTCCTTATTTATTCTGTTCACCGGGATTAGCTTATTAATGAGGGTATTAGAAGATGGTGGATAAAAATATTTTTGACGAAACTACCCCCAATATATATGTCAACTATTAAACGACTTGACCTTCCACTACCAGAAACAGGTCATTTAGCGACGGAATTATCAGCGACGGACAGATTCCGTCGCTAAATAGCGGCGGAATATAGGCTTTAGCGTCGGAAAATTTTTGGCGTCAAATTTAGCGACGGAATTTAATTCCGCCGCTAAATTCCGCCGCTAAAACGAATATTCCTCGAATATTCGTTTATTTCCGCCGCTAATTTGGCGGTTGATTTACCGACGGAATATTCCGCCGCTAAATCTTTATCAGCGACGGAAATATTCCGCCGGTGAAAATATATCATTTTTTTATTTTTTTATTTATCAGCGTCGGAAAAATTCCGACGGTGAAATTAAAATATTTTTTATTTTTCTTTTTGAAATATTACACCGACGGAATATTTCCGACGGTGAAATTAAATGTTTTTTTTTTTTTTTGTATTAAACACCGACGGAATATTTCCGCCGATAATTTAATATTTTTTATTTATCGGCTGACGGAAAATTCCGTTCTTGATAACAAAATGTAATTTTTGTTTATTTTTAGAACTAATTAACAAAATAACAAACTAAAAAACATTAAAATATCATAAATATTTATGATATTTTTGAAAAAATAAATAAATCATAAATATTTATTAATTTTAATTTTTAATGCCATTATAATTACCACATTCGGTCAAGCCGAGTTATTCATCCTTGTGAGATCCAGAAAGTTGTGGCGTCATCATGTTCTTTTTTTGTTTTGAACGAACATTCATGTACGTTTTTGTTTCGACAAAGAATTTAAATTTTAATTTCGCCACTTATCATTTATTTAGGAAAACAATAAGAAAAATCTTTTTGATTTTAAAGAGATTTGAGGGTTCGGGGGTTAAGTTATGGAATGGGTAGGTCGAGGAGTATCCAAAATAAAACAAAAACAAGATTAGTCCAAAACAAGGAACTAACCAACTATTAGACAACACTCTGGAGATTATTGTCTCATAAGTCATAACTAAGATATCCGGAAAACAAAGACCCACATCATTACCGCCGAGCACACCGTACTCTCTGGCCCCCTTCCACCGCGCATGTCATCATCTACATCGTAAGCTTCAATGTTGACATCGTGAAGGGTTGTCTCCTCGCACTCATCATCAAGCTCCATATCTGTCATCTGCGATGAAGGCTTAGGAGGCGACACCCTAGGGCCTTGCATTGTTCGGAAGTCGAGGAATGCAGGAAGTCGAACCCGGTTCGGACCCCGCACGGGAAGGGAGAGAATTGAAATGTGGAATTACACGAAATTAAAGATGAAATAGCACCAGGGTAAGAGCGCTCGATATTTGTTTTTTTCAAATTCAATTGCTGGAGAGAGAAAGAGAGAGAGAGAGAGAGAGAGAGGATGGGAGAGAGGGATTTAGAGGTGTCTGATTAAGTTGGTTTGAAAGTTTGAAAAGGATATTTGTTCCCGAAGGAACGCCTCCCGGCGAGCCCGTCCCCTTCGTGCCTGATGTTTGGCAGGAGGTCACCTCTCAGGGACATCCAAGGAGAGGAGCCCGAGTGTTAGGGATGGGGATTACGGGCGCGTGCCCGTCGGACGTCGGCCGGCCGTCGGCGACATGTAGCCACCACGTTTCATGATCCGAGGGTCGACACTCGGAGGCTGCGTTGGAGGAGGAGAAACGCGAGCGGGCAAAGCTTGCGGATGCTTTGGCGGTTCAGACGCAGTCAGGAGGAGAACGATCGACGTCATGCAGATTCGAGACGGCATGCAGACTCAAAGACAATTGGCGCCTGTTGATGGCTCATCTCGGCCAGACTCCTGTGGTAATTTCCCGCCTCCCCGGGTTGATTGCGGACATTTTTAGACATTTTTAGACATTTTTGTATTAATTTATACTTGTTTGTAAACATTTTTGACATTTGGTACCCGCGGGAGCCCCTTCCCGCCTCTCCCCCCGCTCCACCCCTCTCCCTCTCCCCCTCCCCCTCCCCCTCCCCTCTCCCCCTCCCCCTCCCGAATTAGTACGGTGGTATTTAGTTTTTATTTGGTACGCGATATTTGAATTTTAGTTTTTATAGTTTTAGTTTTATAAATTGAAATGTTATATCGTGTACAAAAAATTTTGGTTTATTGATATTTTAAATTATTTTTTTTAAATTTATTTCAGAATCGTGACGGAATTTTCCGTCTAAATTAATCTTGAAATTAAAATTAATTAAATAAATTAATTTCAGACGGAATTTCCGCCGCTATAATCATTTAATTTTTATTTAATTTTTAATTTCATTGAAATTTCCGTCGTAATAAAATTTAAATTAAAATTAAATAATTTCAAATTCAGAATTCTGAAATAATTTAATTTTAATTTAAATTTTATTACGACGGAAATTTCCATTGAAATTAATTTAATTAAATTAATTTTTATTACTGACGGAAATTTCCGAAATGAAAATTTAATTAAATTAAATTAATATAGCATGAATTTTCCGTCATTTGAAACCATTAATTCACCGGCGGAATTAATTTCCGTCGTAAGAAAAAAATAAGCGGCGGAAATTGACCGTCGAGCACCGCGACGAGCTGGTAGCGTCGGACCACCGACGGAATTTTTCCGTCGGTGATTTAATTTAGCGACGGAAATATAATTTTAGCGGCGGAAATTTCCGTCGCTAAATGACCTTTTTCTGATAGTGTTCCATATTTAATTATCTCTATACAAAATGTTAACAGGTTGTCAATTTAGAAAAAAAAAAGTGCTAATTTTTTTTAATTGTGTCCTTGATTATCTCTTTATAATTGTACGGGTAATTTGGTCTTTAAAAAAACGTTGTCTTCTTTTATGTGATTTTTACCAAACAAAAGTTTATATTTTCAATCAGGATTATTAGAAGAGTAGGTTTTGGGAGAAACTAGTTTCTCCCTAACATTATAAAAAGTCTTATTTTAAAAATCGAAACAAATGCACATACAATTTTTTTTTAAATAAAAAACAAGACTTTTTATAATATTTGGGGAAACTAGTTTCCCCCAAAAATTTTTGTTATTAGAAAGCCTCATTATTAATCTTAGGATTAACAATTTCGCCACTATTAATACAGACTAATCTCACTCGGCTACCAAACAAACCCCAAGTCTTTTTTCTTTCCAAAAACTATGACCTGAATATATGATCAATCAATCCATCTTTCCCACATAATTTGACCTAACACTTGGTTACTCAGTACTAAGTATCTTTAGATGCTTTTGTGACTACAATAAATAGAAAATTTTGAATGACTGTGCTTATCAATGCTCCCTCCCTCTGTTTCGAAACAATCTTCACACTTTCCTTTTTGGGCATCCCAAAACTTACTTCACACATTTAAAACTTACCTAAAATGGAAATGAATCTTTACTATTCCCTCCACTCATTCTCTCTCCTACATTATTTTAATACTCACAACACCATTATAATTTACTATTCTCTCCACTCATTCTCTCTCCTATTTTATTTTCACACTCACAACACTTTCAATATAATACTCCCTCCTTAAAACCAGTGCAAACAGTGTTTGTGAAGATTGTTCCGGGACGGAGGGAGTACATTTTTATGGAGTTAATTACCAACATGTTGACATTTTTACCTATTCATCACTGATGAATATCGTTGTACGATTTCGTTCCCAACCTAATTGCACACAAGCCAAGCACAAGAAATCAATGAAAAACAGAAAAGAACACAAGAAATTGTTAACCCAGTTCACCAATTTGATTTGGCTACGTCTGGGGGCACTACCAAGCCAGGATCTTGCACTATGTAATTAGAATTTGTGTTACAGCTGAATTGGGGGCGGAACATTGTTTATATATGACCTAGGGTAGAGTCCAAATCCTAAACATACAAGGAAACTGAGACTGCTGAAAAACGGGCCGAGCGCGGCCGCCCTCACCCCGAGCGCGGTCGCGCAACCCTCCAGAAACTCCAACGCCTTTGACAAAACCTCCAGCGCGGACGCCCTTCCCTTCAGCGCGGTCGCCCTTGAAGAAAATCCCCCGAGCCATATGTTACTGTCCAAGAGCGCGGTCGCGCACGCCATAAGCGCGGCCGCTCTTGACCCTAAACTGCTACGAAATTCTTCCCCTTGCTTCGATGTCTAGCCCAATTGATCCTCTATCCCAACAATCTCCCACCTAGAGATCAACCACACATATAAGCCCCGTATCCGTCTTCAACTCACCCTTGGTGTCCTCCTAGTGCTCACCTCGATCATGGTAGTGCCATCCTCCTCTCTCATTATTCAAGCCCAATTGAAGCTTTGCACAGCTTCAATTTCTCAAGGTTCACAACCTTTGTCAACATGTCAGCCGGGTTCTCCGATCCCAATATCTTCTCAAGCCACAAAATCTTCTCCTCCAAGAGATGTCTGATGTAGTGAAACCTCAGTTCAATGTGCTTTGTCCTCGAATGAAACGCCGGATTCTTTGCCAAGTGAATTGCACTCGACCGTCACCGTAGAGAATATTACCACTTCGCGTCTTCCCAAGTTCACCCAAGAAGTTACTCAGCCCAAACCATCTCTTTACTTGCTTCCGTCATCGCCACATATTCTCGCTTCGGCGATCGAGCCACGATCTTTTGCAACTTAGAAGCCCAGGAGATTGCTGTACCACCCAATGTAAACACATAACCCGTAGTACTTCTCCTCTTATCAAGATCACTTGATGCCAAGTCCGCATCAACATAACCCGCTAACACCACTTCCTTGCTCGAAAAACATAGAGCCTTACCAAAGAAGCATTCTTCGGATAACGTAGGATCCACTTAACCGCTTCCCAATGTTGCTTTCCTGGATTGCCCATGAACCGCTGACTACTCCCACCGCATGTGCAATGTCCTACCTTGTACACACCATTGCATACATGAGACTCCCACGAAGCATATGGAGTTCTCTCCATCTTGTCACGCTCTTCCTTGTTCCTAGGCGAGTCCTCTCTCGGATAGCTTGAAATGCAAACCCAATGGCGTCCCTGTTGGCTTCGCCTCTTCCATACAAAACCTTGCTAAGACCTTCTCAACATATTCTGCCGTGAAAGAACCAACTTGCCCGACTCCCTATCCCTATCAATCCGCATGCCCAAGATTTGCCTTGCCTCTCCCAAATCCTTCATCTCGAACCGTTCTGACAACTGAGTCTTCAACCTCGTTTACCTCTCTACCGCTAGAGCCCGCTATCAACATGTCGTCCACATATAACAAGAAGATAATATACCCATTGTCCGTGTTCTTGAAGTAGCAACAATGATCCGCCTCACATCTCGATAAAATCAATGTCGTGCACCGCCTAGAGCTTGTTTAAGGCCATACAAGCTCTTAGTCAACCCGCAAACTAGCTCCTCGCTACCCTTAGACAAAAAACCCTCCGGGCCGTACCATGTAAATTTCCTCCTCCAAATCCCCATGAAGGAAGGCCGTCTTCACATCCATCTGTTCTAGCAAAAAGTCATCCGCCACTACTATCCCGTAACCATTCTCGATAGTGGTCATCTTCACAACCGGAGTGAATACTTCGGTGTAATCAATACCATACTTCTGAAACCCTTTAACAACCAGCCTTGCCTTGTAACGCTTGCTACCGTCCGCTTCCTCCTTGATCCTGTAAACCCATTTGTTATGCAAGGCCTTCTTCCCCTTAGGTAGTTCAGTCAACTCCCAAGTTTTGCTTCGCCTTCAATGAGACCATCTCATCATCCATCGCAGCCTTTCCACTTATTACAAAGCACACTACGAACCTGCTTCTCCGCATAACATTCCGGTTCCCCATTATCTGTCAACAACAAATAATAATTCGAAGGAGTATACTGTCGGGTGATCCACGCAATCCGCTGGATCTACGCAGCGGAATATCCGGTTCCGAGTACGTGGTTCATCTTCGGTGACCTCACCGACCGTAGTGCATCATGAACCGTTCTGCTCCCACTTTAGAGTTAGGAATATCCACCTCTACAATCTCCGGTTCCGAACTAGTGTCATCGGTATGCTCCCTTTCTGTCTTTGTACAATACCTGTTCATTGAATACCACATCTCGACTACGAATAACCCTATGATTTTGGTCATCCCAAAACTTATACCCGAAGTCATCCCCGCCATACCCAATAAATGTACACTTAATAGATTTAGCATCTAATTTAGTTCTCTCAGCAGAATCAACATGAACATAAGAAACGCACCAAATATGCGAAGAAAGGACAGATTTACTGCTTGCCACTCCAAGCTTCCTCTGAATTCCATTCCCCAATGGAACCGATGGTCCCCGATTGATCAAGAAAGCCGCCGTGTCAACTGCATATGCCCAGAACGTCTTCGGAAGTCCACACTTCAATCTCATACTTCTAGCCCGCTCATTCAATGTTCTGTTCATCCTTTCTGCTACCCCGTTGAGTTGTGGTGTCCGCTTTGGAGTCTTCTCCATACGAATCCCATTCGCAGACAAGATTCCCTAAACTCACCAAGCTCATACTCCCCACCATTGTCCGATCTCAAGCACTTAAGCTTAAGTCTCGTTTGATTCTCCACCAAGGCCCTCCACTTCTTGAACACCTCGAAAGCCTCATCTTTCCCTTCAAGAAATAGACCCAAACCTTCCTTGTAGAATCATCAATAAAAGTCATGTAATATGACGCACCACCTGTAGATGTAACCGGAGATGGCCCCCACAAGTTCGTGTGAACCAATTCCAACTTTGCTTCCTCAATCCCCTACCCGTCCTTGAGAAATTATTCCTCCCTTGTTTGCCAAACATACAATCTTCGCAGATCCCCACGTTGATCGTCTTCAAACCCGGTAGTAGACCCTTAGAACAAAGTACCTTCATCCATGTCTCACTCATGTGACCCAATCGACAAAGGCCACAAATCCGCATCACCCTTGACCGTCGCCACCGCAATACTATCTTTGGTGTTGTTTGCCAAATACAAAGTACCCTCCTTATTACCCCGAGCGATCTCACAATCCTCCTTGGTAATAACCCAGCCTCGCAGCCGAAAGTCACCTTGTAACCCTCTTCGTCCAACCGCCCAACCGAAAGTAGGTTCTTTTTCAAACCCGAATGTGTCCGACCCCGTTCGGATGTAGAACCTTCCCGTCCGATGCTCCTATCCCGACATCCCCCTTCCCCTTGATTTCCAAAGGCTCGCCATCGCCTAGATAGACCTTCCCGAAATCACCTAAGTGTAATTATCCATCTCTTCCTTATGCCCGCAAGAGTGGAATGATGCCCCGAATCCAGCACCCATGATTCTAGTGCACTACTAACACTCGTAACCGCACATCATCACCTTCGATCGCCACATTCGCCCGATTGCCCTTACGATTTGGACAATCCCTCTTGAAGTGTCCCAATTCCTTACAATAGTAGCACCGAACAGATCCCTTCGCAACCTTCGGTTTGTCCTTGGTATCATCGCCTTGCCCTTACCACTCACTCCGTTCTCCCTAGATTCGGTTCTCCCTTGTTTGCTAGTACCCGGCTTCCCTACTAGTAGTAGCTAAAGCCGCTCTCGAGGTACTTGATGTCCCCAACTTCTTCATGCGATTTTCCTCACCTAAAAGAAAGTCTTTAACATCATCATATTTCAATTTTTTCTTACCTGCTGAAGCGTTGATTGCAGTCACCGTTCCGCTCCAACTTTCCGGTAAAGAAGCTAGCAACAAGCATGCATGAACCTCATCATCGAACTTGATCTCCACCGCTGTCAATGAATCTATGACATCCCTAAATTCATCGATGTGCTTAGCCAAGGATCCTCCCTCTTGCATCTTGAGACTACCCATCTTACGTATCAAATCAACCTTATTTGCAGCAGACGGAGTTTCAAATCTCTCAGTAAGATAATCCAATAGCTCATTGGTGGTTGTCGCCTTCCTGGTAGTCTTCGCGATCCACTTTGACAAAGTAGATCTAACCACCCCTAAAGCCTTCCGATCCATGAGTTCCCATTCTTCCTGATCTTCATCTTCCGGTTTGACACCCTTCAGAGGCTTGTAGAGATCCTTGTTGTACAAGAGATCCTCGATCTGCATCCTCCAATATCCGTAGTCAGACCCATCGAATTTCTCAACCGCCTGTTTGTCTTTGCCCATTCTTGATTGCTTGAAACAACTCCCTTGATCCTGAACCAAGAGCTCTGATACCAGTTGTTGTGAATATGGCCCTCCACACCCAAGCAAACCTACAAGAATAATAATTGCACACAAGCCAAGCACAAGAAATCAATGAAAAACAGAAAAGAACACAAGAAATTGTTAACCCAGTTCACCAATTTGATTTGGCTACGTCTGGGGGCACTACCAAGCCAGGATCTTGCACTATGTAATTAGAATTTGTGTTACAGCTGAATTGGGGGCGGAACATTGTTTATATATGACCTAGGGTAGAGTCCAAATCCTAAACATACAAGGAAACTGAGACTGCTGAAAAACGGGCCGAGCGCGGCCGCCCTCACCCCGAGCGCGGTCGCGCAACCCTCCAGAAACTCCAACGCCTTTGACAAAACCTCCAGCGCGGACGCCCTTCCCTTCAGCGCGGTCGCCCTTGAAGAAAATCCCCCGAGCCATATGTTACTGTCCAAGAGCGCGGTCGCGCACGCCATAAGCGCGGCCGCTCTTGACCCCAGAAACCTGCTACGAAATTCTTCCCCTTGCTTCGATGTCTAGCCCAATTGATCCTCTATCCCAACAATACTGACATATCCTTTAACTTGTTCTAAATATATCCCTGATCTATTGATCTTTTTGCAATTCAATCACTAAACTTCTTTTTTTTTCATTTTAACTATTGATATTTAATTAAATTTAAAAAAAAATGATTTTTAAAACTATAATACATTAGCAATATTTTTAAAAAATATTATTATTAATGATATTTATATTTGTTAAAAAAGAAATAAAAGTAATATATAATTCTATATTTATATGTTATAGTATACAACATGTGGTACAATATCACTGTCACGACCCAACCCACCGTCGTCATCAACCACCACCATCACACCGCCATCATCAACCACCAAGTAAATTATTTTAATATTTATAAATTAATTTTCTAAAAAATCATCTTTTTTTTCTTTCTAATTTTGACTTTTTCTTCACTATGCCATACAACCTGTCACCACTACACCATCACCACTATCACTGCTCCATCACCACCATCCACCATCTTCAAACAACCTACACTCAAATTTAAAATCAAACCCACAACCAACCTTAAAACCAACAAACTCACATTACATTCAAAATTAGATCCTTTAACAACCATATTCCAACAAAAACATTCAAAATCAAACTCCAAAATAACAAAAAATACCTTCAAAAATCCCAGATCTGGGTTCCATGGTGGACGAAATTCAAAATCAAGATTCAAAATTTCAACAAAATACCTTTAAAAATCTCAAATCTGGGTTCAATTTTGTATCAAAAATCGAATTTGAAAGGAGAGATGGAGACAGAATATGGGTGACGAACAGTGATGAGGGGGTGGGGGAGGGGGTCGCCTGTGCGTGGAGCAGTGTGGGAGGAGGTTCTCGCAACTGTCTTCTCACTCGTCGAGATGTCGTTCGCCGCTGATGCTCCGACGCCTAGCCCAACTTCAACCGCTAGCCTCGCGTCTCCTTCGTTCGCCGTCGGTTGCGCATTGCCTCCGTTCGCTGGAATGGGTCGGGTAGGGAAGAAAGAGAGAGGGGTAGGTGGTTATTTCCCATATCTAATTTGGGGGATGCAATGTTGATGAAGGGTTGGGATTGGTATCGGTTAGAGGTCTGTCATGGAGGGAAAGGAACGCCGAAAGAGAATTTGTTGGGTGGAGGCGTGGTGGTGGGGGCCGGCGGTGGGTTGGAACGGGGAAGAATGGTCGCTAGGTGGGGGAATGGGCCGAAGATTAAGGAAAGGTTTTTTTTTTTTCTGTTTGTTGCCTTTTTTAATAGAAATTTAGGTTAATTAATGAGGAGGGAGTTGTTTGTAAATTAGTGTTTCAATTTTTGGCCCTTTACAATGAGAAGTAAGTTTTAGGGCCCTTTTATTTCCACATCAATAAATTTTTGCCATGTCAAATGCCAACTAGGCTTTCTAGTGACATCATTGTGCCACATAGGCATATTTAACGAGGATTTTGACTGAAAGTGGACGGAAGGTTGACATGGTACATTAAATGGGTAGGTCAATGACGAAATTGTACACGAAATAAGACAAAGGACCAATACGTAAAAAGATTTATAGGTTAGTGACCTTTGAGATACTTAACTCCATTTTTATGATATAAGTTGATTTTGTATAATACTAATGATTCAACAATTTATTATCATAAGTAATATTATCATGAAATCAGTCTTATAAAATTTATAAAATATTCATTTAGGATAATGAATTACGGTATTATTTAAAGCTTGAATATATTTTTATTCTAAAATAGTCTCACTTCTAAGCAAGCAAGGTTCTACAAATCGCTAGGCGACTTTTAAGCGCCACAGCCAAGCCGAGCGTTTAGAGCGTGCCTGGTAGGGATTAGGCGAGGCCTATGCAGGACTGAAAATTTAGACATGATTTATAATATTCTGGTGAAATAACTTGACATGGCTGCGAGATGAAGGAGAATAACGAAGCCTCTCAATTCTTTACTCAACAATCGATGTCGGTGGTTGACGAAGATGAAGATGAAAAGGAAAACTGATTTAGATATTTGTTTGTAAGCTTTAGATTGAGATTACAATGAATCAATTAACGATTTAAGTCTTCAGATCAATGATTTTTTGTATTAATATCGATAGGAAATGACGTTGTTTAGGATCAAATATTTTATAAACATATTTAAATGGCTAGGCGGCACACAATCCGACTATTCGTCTTGTAGCGCGCATAACTGCAACAATAACAACAAAGCCTTGGTACCAAAATAATTTGGGGTCGGCTAACATGAATACTCATATGTAATCATAAAAGAAAAAAATAGTGATAATAAAAGAGTAAATATATAATAGATAAAAAAATAAAAAATAAAAATACATCAACCCCCTTCACCCACATGAATATAGCCCTCCACTCTAGCCTTTTCAATGCCATATTTTCATCCAATCCAAGTAAACTTATATCGTTTTCAATCACCATTATCCAAATTTGCTTGGGTCTTCCACTATCCATCACCATTTTATCACTTCTCAACTTTTCAGGCCTTCTAATCGGTGCATCACTCGTTCTTCATCACATGACCAAATCACCTTGAATTAGGTGACGATTTTTTAACTGGACGTGTGTGTTTGGCAGATTTAAATTTAATCGTAACGTTTTATAGTCGTCTATCGTCTAAATAGGACTGACCGATTTTTCAGACACTGCTTTTTAGACTGATTGATTTATCTTTGACTACTAATTTTTGTTAATTTATTTATTCTAAAAATTAAAAACTATTATCAATAGTAATTTTAATAATTTACCAATAACAAGCGTTAAAATTATATTTAAATAATAACTATTTGTATTTTTATTTAATATGAATAAATTAATCATAAAAAATGAGATTAAATCTGATCGAGTGAGTAGAACAAAGTCACACTAGATACCAATTACAAATTATTAAGAATAGCCATCAAAATATTTTGAAATAATTTGATGTTGATATCAGTAGTATAAATGGCACCCCTCCTTGTTACAGTACAATGAACAGTTTCAAGTGTCAAATTTTTTATTTTGCCCTCACTAAATTGTCCCTTTCTCATTTTGCCCTTAAAAAAAAAAAATTAATAAAAAAAAAAATACGTGTTCTTGGACGCGAATTTTTACTAGTATACTTATATAAGAGTTGACATGACTTTAAGCAAGGGGTCTGGAGAATGGCTTAAATTTTTGACCTTTAAAGAGGATTTGTGCAAAGGAATCTAGGACGGTTTTGATCCTTTTGGATATTGTTATTGAATTGAGCACTATGAGCTTCTACTTTAATCTTATTATAAATAATGATTTTATTTGGAATCTTGCAATATAGGACAAAGCATAACAATATCTTGTCACTAAGCACTTTAAATATAAAATATGTGTCATTAATTGTTAATACTTTTAAATAATAAATAAAAGAAGACAAAGTGTCACTTCTCCATTTCCTATACTCCCTCCGTCTCGCCAGGAAAAACTTGGCATTACACAAAAATTAAGAAAAATGTATAGTGTAGTAAATTATGTGAGTATGAAAAATAATGTAAGAAAGAGAAAATGGGATATGAAATAAGTAAATGGGGATAGCTATTTGTAAAGTGATTACAGTGGATCAAATGAAATAAAAAAGATTCGATCATTAAGCACTTTAAATATAAAATATGTGTCATTAATTGTTAATTTTTTAAATAATAAATAAATAAAATAAGACAAAGTGTCACTTCTCCATTTCCTATATATCAGCCTATTTTTGTTTTCTATGTCTTTACACTTTTAGAAAAATACTCTGTTCCATGAACGTTATATTGTTGAGTGGGCGTCATATACTTCCTCCGTCCCAATAATAGCTTTCCATTTTGTCATTTTGGGTGTCCCGTTAATAGCTTTCACTTTCCTTTTTTGGCAAAAGAATCTTTACTATTTCCTCCACTCATTCTCTCTCCTACATTATTTTAATACTCACAACACTATTATAATTTACTATTCCCTCCACTCATTCTCTCTCCTATTTTCAAATTACACTCACAACATCTTTACTTCCCTCCCATTTCCTTAATTTACATAATTTTTAAAAAAAGGGAAGCAATTATTGGGAAGGAGGGAGTATATGACTGATGTCTTTTTTATGTTTTAAAAAAGACAATTATTATCACTAGTTAATAATAAAAGTGTCAAAATTATTTTTATTTATTTTCTCAGTTCTATTTGATTTAGGACAATTTTTATTTTGAGCGTCTTACTCGACTTAATACATCTCAAAATGACAAGTTTATGTTATTTTTATATTTAATGAGACTCACTTATCATAATAACAATAACAATCTCATTATTATTTTTCTCACTCATTCTATCTTTTATTTTACTTTTCATACTTATAATACCTCATCCACTCATTCTCTCTGATTTTATTATATTAGTATTTATTAATTTCCGTGTCGGTAGAGAAAATTTTAAGTCGGATGAGACGGATGAAGTATTATTCATTTCTTATATGGTACTTCATACACCATATCAATAATTAATTAAAGCAAGTTTCAAAGTGGGGCTATAATAATAGCTAGAATTTGGAATGCTTTAACCAAGTGAAATTATTTTAGATCAAACATTTTGTTTAAAAGTGACGAAGAGAGTATAAACTCCAATTCTTATTTTATTTAGTGAAAACAATTAGTGTTAAGTTTTATGGGCAATGATATACAAAATGAAAATGTATATGAAAAACTTATAGTGAAAGCACGTAAACCATTGGATAAGTTTCTGTCGGTATTTCATACTCCCTCCGTCCCAGACCATAGGTGTATGGGATGGATTTCACGCTTTTTAAGAAATTTTCTAAAAAATGAATAAAAGTTAAATGTGGGATAGGGAATAGTAGTTAAATATGTGGTAGGAAATAGGAGAGAGAATGTAAAAGTTAAATGTGTGATAGGGAATAGGAGAGAGAATGTAAAAATTAAAAATATTTAATAGGAGAGAGAATGAGTGGGAGGAATAGTAAGTTAATGATTGATTTTTTTGTAAATATGTTAACTTTATAAGGGTATAATTAATGGTTTTTTTGTAAATATATGGAGATGATAAGGGTATAAATATATGAAAAACTTTCCATTTAAGGAAATGAACTCTTGGTCTGGAACGGACCAAAAGGAAAAGATGAACCCTTGGTCGGGACGGAGGGAGTACAATATATCTAAAATGATAAATTTTAAAAAAAAATCTCCCCCGGGGGATTCGAACCCGCGACCTCCCCGAAGGAAAGTCGCTAAGACAAGGCCCATTAGTTACAAATTCTATAATTTCAAATTATAGGGAAGGAGGAGTATGATAGTGAGAGAGGGACATGGACATGACGAAAAATTGGTTGGGTGGACACCGTAACGTGCTCCACAAGAAAGAAGAGAGCAGCTAACAGGGCTATGTATCTATACATTTCCTTTTTACATTTCTCTTCGGATGGCCTATAAATATTAGGCCTCAGTATTTATTAAATAAAGCAAAAATGAACAATGAAATGGAATGGAGTGATTCAAACAGGCCATACCTTGTGTTAAAAGATTTTCAAACTCTTGTGCTAAAAGCATTACACAAAAAAAAATCAAAACTTCTTTTCAAGTACAAATTGTATTTAAAAAATCATCGTAACTGATGCTACCAGAAGAAAATGAGTTCTGACGTTCACACCACGCGTCGTCTCCTAGTAAGGAAAGTTGGCCCGATCGTCCACCTCAGACATGCACTATGAACACCGTAAGCTAATTCGGGGGCTTCTCCGGCTAAAGCCCCTCCGGTGTGAGAGTAAATATTCGTTTATGAAGAAAGCTCAAACTGAGAATTAGAGGGCTTGAGAGTAAGAAAAAATGGCTTACTTGACTTACAAGCTAAAGGTTGTATTTATACTCTCTTCCCATGATAAGGTGGTAAGATGATAGGTGATATCATGATACTACCAGTTGATGTGATATTTCTGATTAGCTCCTACCAACTTTACCAACTTTAGTTGACCTTTCCTCGTTTTAAGGAATTTTGGGGTACCTACAGTAGTAGCCGTCTCTTGTCTCATTTAATGTTGTCATTTGTATCAGAGATGGTCTCTCCTTTATTGAGCTACATTAATGAGGTTCCAGACACCCTTGGGTGAGATCCCCATCTTGCCTAGATTTATCATTTCGCCGAACTCTATTTTCACAATAATGGGATCTTAGGAAGACGAGCGAGATCCCCATTTCGCCGAATAGGATTATCTCGCCAACACACCATGATCCACCATCCATTTGTTTTGTATACTAAGACTTGAGCGAGATGACCATCTCGCTATAACCAATGACCTCGCTCCTCTTCCCTTTAATTTATCCTTGTGCTCCTTTCAAGTTGCTTGATCCCCAATTGGCGATTGATCCCCAATTGGCGATATGATGGAATTTGACCGTTGAAGTCAACACATCCACGTAGGACGTTACCTTATTGCTGAGTCATCCATGGTGTTCGTACTTTGCTTGATACTTAGATAACATTTTATTTATGCACATCAGTACAGAATTTCAATTATTATATAAATAGGCTAGCACAGGTTCTTAACGTGATTCAAACTCTCGACCTCCAGTATGAAAGCAAATACCGGATACCATTAGAACTAAAGTTATTCGGTACACACAACATGTGCTATATTCACTAGTATATAGAAACACCCACCAAGCACACAGACTGAAAAACCCTTAAAATTGAAACAAGTATAATTAAGCTAACTGCATCTTTATTTGTAAGAACAACACTTTGTGTATATACTGACTTTCCTTATTTTAAACTTATAAACAATGGCTATGCATGAGGCCATGTTTTCAGAATAACTAAATGATACAACATATGAGATTGAACAATGACAAAATACCCAAGCTCGATCTTCAAAATCTCGGCAAGATCCCAATCCACTTCCGCTTAACAGTAATACCGCACGGAACTTCAACGTCATATTGTTATGATACCTTCAATTGTGATGCTGCGCTTGCACCCGATAGTAATATGGATATGATATTATACAGCTAGAGTGGGAACTCTTTCTGAAGAACATCAAGATTTCGGGAGTCACATGCTTCCAGCATGTCATTCCTTGAAGCGCAGCTGCAAAAAAACGGAGAGAAATGGTGGCATTTCGTATGGAAAATAATAATAAAGAACGAAAGAAAGAAAGGGTCATCTCCTAACAACCTACCTTAATGATATTCTCAAGTACTGCCATGCATTATCTGCTTTTGGATTCATTGCAAGGGCCCTAACATAGTAACGAATAGAATCCTCGTACATACCCTGATAAGAATAAGAGAGGGGGAGATAGCAGATTAAAAGAACACAACTTCTTAATTTAGTAAATTAAACCTTAGCCACTAACCAAAAGGTCGGACGTAGAGAAGTGTAAGGAGTGATTAGATACTGAAAATATGAAACACCAGCAGACATTACCTGATTGGCATAACTGATACCCATGTTTGCCCAGGCACGAACATAGTTGGGCTTTAGATCTAGAGCCTGAGAAGAACATGATAAGAGTTTAAATTCTCTTTCAAACAATAAAATAGTCGGGGGGATTGGAAATGGGAGAGAATTCAAGAAAGTGGACATACATGCATGCATGCATATAAATAAGTAAAGATAGCAGAATGGGAAACCCGAGCACAACGTGAAAACAAGAGAAAATAATCTATGTAAAGTAACCAATTGTATAATTAGTATTCTGCTTAACATTTCTTGCATGAAAACCAAGGTTTTAGCTCGGCTGCTAGTCTCATCCTCGAAGATGAACCGATGGCAGTTTGAACACTCAATAAAAGGACACAGGAGATATTCAGCAAGAAAATTATACTCCCTCTAACCCAGAAAGTTTGTCTCACTTGAACTTTGACCATAATTTTATGAAAATTTAGATATCACTATGCAATTCTAAAATATATTATTGTTTCACCATTATGACTACTATCAATAACAATTTTTAGAATTGTAGATTTTTATAAATTTTGGTCAAAATTCGATTGTGTTGACCATAAAAGTCAAAGTAAGACAAACTTTTCGATACGAAGGGAGTACATCTACAGTGTTAGAAAGAGCCAAGCAATTACATGCAAGGTAGAAAACACAAGCCCATAAGCGAGCTAAAGTAGCATAGATCTTTGGTAGAGATGGAGAGAGAGCTAATTATTCATTGGCCTTTTCTTAATTTTCTATTATTATAAAAGGTTATTATGTTCTGTATATGTTGGCTTAATGCAACTCTAGTATAGCGTTTCACACCCCTACTCTTTGGCATTCGGAAGGATTGATTTCTTTAACACACATGGATAATAAAAATATCACTAGCCAAGAATTATCTACCTGTTGATAAGCCAATATTGCATCGGCGCTCTGAACACTATTAGCCTGTGTTGCACCAAGTTTGTTCCAGAGAGAGTAATCTCGCGGCTTGAGCTTCAAAGCTATCTTGAATGATTCAATGGCTTTGTCATAATCTCTTGACAGGTTGTACAACACACCAAGTACTATGTGCACATCTGCGTCCTCAGGTGACATTTGAGCAGCATCATTGAAAACTCTAGCAACCTGTCTCATTCAAGAAAAAATTAGACCAGAAAACAAGAAAACCACCAACATTAATCATTCATTTGTTCAAGAAATATACTCCCTCCGTCCCACGTGAATGTAAACCAGCTTTTTGGGTGTGGGAATTAAGGAAAAGTGATGTAAGAAAGAGAAAAAGTTAAATGTTGTGAGTATGAAAAATTAAATAGGAGATAATGAGTGGGAGGAATAGTGAGGAGAGAGAATGTTGTGAGTGTAAAAGTGAAATATTTATTTCCATTTTGGGAAGTTTACATTTACGTGGGACGGACCAAAATAGAAATAAGTTTGCATTCACGTGGGACGGAGGGAGTATAACAAGTTCTTGAGCCACTATTTCATTCGAAATAACCACCCACAAAGTCAAATAACGAAGCACAATTAATACATGCAGGAAAATATAGACTCTGCAAGTACTTACATCGGCATGATAGGGAGAATCAGCCAGCTCAGGAGGGGCGATTGCCCCATATCTAGGATGATAGCGCAGCCAACCATACAAATATTTCAACGCAGCAGCTTGCTCCAATTCTGGAAAATGTAAAAGAGATTTATACTGTTTTCTTGAATAAAATTTTTAGTTTTGTACAACCCTCATCCCAATTGAAAAAGTTATATGTTTGACTAAATATGAAAATTTACAAATGGCTGAAAATCTACTAGATTTTAAAATTGCCCCTCAAAGCATTTGAATCAAACCAGGTGGAAATAATTGAATTCATACTAGGCAAAAAATTAAAAAAATATAGTCGATTTGTTACGAAAAGGTTTCCTCAAGGGAAATTTCACTCTTAAATATAGAAAGGAACACCCCGTGTTTTATTGGGATGGAGTAGTACAAATAAGTGCCACCTTGCAACCCAGATTTGCAGTTTAGCATTTCTTACAAACGTCAAAGGGATGATGTACCATACCGGAGTAAATATTACTCTATTAAATCTCAGCTACTATAAGTTGCATAATATATTAGTGCACAAACCATTTGTATGGCTCACTCCAAGAGCAAGAAGCACTTCAAGATTTTGTGGATCAGCCTCCTGGGCACGCATCATTGATGCAATAGCCTGCAGAAAGAGCACAATTCACCAAAAAGTAAGCACAGACTCAACGGGGCTCATGCAAAATGAAGACCAGAGCACTGAAACAAAATGATAATTTAGAAAAACATAACAGATGGCAACATATTGGATTTAATGCGTGTTTTTATAGATAAAACATTGTGCAGGAATGGATCTTGTAACAATTTTGTAGGGCCTTCATTCAGCAGAATGTAATTTCGTTATCGTCATAAACTGTGAGTCTCATCCATAAGCAAAAATACACAAGCATATAGCATACTTGGGCATGGAAAAATTTTAGACATCAAGTTTTAAGAATTAAAATGTAGTGACATCCATGCCTTGTACTCTATCATCTCAAGGTGAAAACAAGAAAAATATATGAGGATGACTAGTGCACACTGTGGGTCAGGAAGGTTCTTATGTTTTCAATCCTATTCATCAAGGCATAAGAAGCAGTTTCCTTTGTCATTGTAATCTCAAAGCCATTGTGAAGCAACCTAGCTGTTGCACGAACCTTGCCCTAAAATCTAAAAGTTAACCTTCAAGTTCCTGACAATGCTTGAACATATATAGTATATCACCTTGTTGAAAAACGGACTATGATGGAAGAAATGACAGGTACATCTGGAAAATTCAAGGAGACGTTGCAAGACAAAGACTCCATATGTGGCACAACGGAAAGAAATTCAGAGGGTGCTTATAGAACTAATCTGACCTGTTGATCATCATCGTTTTCAGCATGGGCTACACCAAGTAACCTCCACCCTTCGGCATTGTCAGGATTTTTCAGAACTTCAGCCTCTAAAGCAAGTACAGCTTCACTTAACAGCCCTTTACGGAATAGCTCCTGGCCTTCTTTCATAGGGTCTGGGTGACCAACGTAAGGGTTCAAATCAGAAAAGACATACACTCCCCTCGAACCTTCTGACCTCTGCTTAAGAGATGATTGTTCATTAAGGTACCTGCATAATTGCAAACAGATTCATTAAGTAGAATAACATTTATGTGCATGCGCATGCACGTGCTTGCACAGGCATGAACATCAGATATTGACCACGCCAACATAAAATTCGTATAAAGCAACCCCCAAGTGAGAAGCATTTCCAGAGTTCTTCACCATGTGAAAGAAAGATATCGATAATCACAGAAATCTCATAGGAATTTCAGACAAACAAAAGAGACGCAAAGCTGGTTATAGGTCAAACCTGAGAACGCATGCCTCAAAAAGCAAAAGAAGTTCAACAACTAAAGACGAAAAAAAATGCAAAAATAGGATTCCGAAGAGTAAAGTAGAAAGGCCAGTTGACTGAACAAAATTGATCCACAATTATTATGCAATAAATTCAGGAGTTTTAACAAAAATAACAGATCAGCAAGTACATAGGGAGAACACATATTGGGCAGTAGATAATAACTAAGAGTTCATAGCAACTGCCAGCAGAAAAAAAAATAAAATAAAAGAAACTATCTCTCTATCAATTCTCTCATTTATTTAGACTTACTCATCGTATGCACTTGCCCAGTTATCAGCAGCGCCATCCCCCAGCAGCCCTTCATCAACCTGACGTCCAAATTCATCTGCCCAGTCATTGACATGCAACTTGGAAAACTCATTGACCCACTGGTCATCAACTGAGCCATGCTGCTCGCGTTCAGCAGAGAATTCATTTGCCCATGCATCAGGTCCACGAGACAGCTGAAAATAAAATAATGTTCAGGTTAAAATGGGTAGACCCAGTCTCCCAGATACAGTAGCAGTGAAGGAAATAGTTGATTTGGTTGTTATCTTCCTAAACCAATCAGGATGAGAAACTCAGGCTCCTTGTAAGCAATCCCTAGAGATAAGTATAAGAGCCTAGATTATCTATCTAGGAACATCATGATAGTAAAATAAAGAAGATAATATGCTCCGATCATTCACCGAAATTCAAACTTGTGTGACCATCAATTATTTAAAAACATTTAAAGGCAATAAGTAATAAATTTTCACCAAGTTTCTACTCACCTGCTGACGCTCAAATTGAGAAGCCCATGATGGTCCTGGGTTGTACTGTTCCTGATATTCCGTTGCCCAATCTCCAGGAGCAGAGAGCGAACCTGGCTTGACCTGATTATCCTCTATAGTAAGTTCACCCCGACTCATCTTCGATACAAATTGCAGAAACTTAGAATTCTGCAAAGCCCAATAAGATAAGGAGAGTTCAAGAAGAAGGAACAACTGTAAAAAGGAAGAAGTTTGCATAATCATATTGTATTATGATGTTCATCTTCTCAACATGCTTTCTTACTCATTTCAAGTACTCGGACTAATACATAACAGTACTAGATTAGCACCACGACTCATGGTTCAAGTCCTTTTTGACAAGGAATATTCCCCAGTACATACATGTACAAGACATAACAATGACAATCATCAACTTTCTAATGCTACCTCTATCCTTAGATGAATGTGACAATTTCTCATCAATCGATGTATATATGACGAGATGGACACTAACTCAGGCATCACTTCTGACAAACAATCAGCCAACGATTATGCTAAAAAGATCAAGGGAAAACCAAAGACAAACGAACCAAATACTAGCTTGCTGATACAAAAAGAGCTCCTCTCCGGTACACACTCCATGTAAATTAATTAATACAAGCATAAGTCTCAATAACCTGGAATTTGGGGTCACTGTTTTGTGCTAAAGTATGAGCTAGCATACGAGTCTGCTCCATGGCAGCTAAGCTTGGAATATTTGCACCTCTCATATGATCGAGTGATACCATTTGTGACTGCTCCTGTAATTAATAAAACAACTTACATTAAGGTGGTTGCATCAAAGATGGCAAATACTGCTGACATGCTTGGTAATCCATTTTATAATACTTCCTTACATGCTCAAATTCAGAAGCCCAGCCATTAGCACCATGTTGTCGTTCAAATGAATGAGCCCATGCATTAGGATCATTACGTACTCTTTGTTGCTCAAACTCAGTAGCCCATCCATCTGCAGGATGAGGTCCGGGTTTCATTAGTTGAGACTCATTCCAATACTCATCCAACTCCCGGAATCTTCCAGGCATGTCCCCTCTAGCCCTTGCATCAGTATCAATCTCTAAAGAAGATAATAGTGCATTAACCTGATAATGTAAAAAGTCGAAAGGCACCCCAATAAATAAATAATAGGGTACAGACAAGAGATCAAGCTTAATAATATTGTAATAAATGCACCAAGTGTTTGCGAAGCTCAAGCTCACAGTCATAACTTCCAAATCTTCTGGATCTTATCAACATTGTCCCGGCTTAAAAGTTTTAGAATGAAGACATACAGCTCAAAAATCTAAGAGGAATCTGCCTGCTTTAAAAAACAGACTTCCGGCATTCCCTCATCAGTTTTTTTGTTTTCATTCTTAGAAAATCACAAAAACAATGTGCCATTGAAGGGGAATTGTTTTTCCACAGATATTTATTATATTGATTTTCATTTACGAAATTGATGTCCCAGAAGCATAAATAAGCATGAACCATGCTCTTAAGCTCAAAAAACATCAAAGTGAAATCAAAAGTTTGACATTTGAGGACAACATAGAAAACAGTTGTGCTAGAAGACAACTTTGGTTTCTTGCTAGATGAAAATATAAACAGAAAACAGTCTTTACAACTCGATGTTAAATCCCGAAGATTAGATAAAAAAAGGGCAAACCCCGGTGCGCCAAGCACTCCCCGCCTTGCGGGGGTTGGGAGAGGGAACCATTTGCTAGAGCCTTCCCCTGACAATTGCCAAGAGGCTGTTCGCCAAGGTTCGAACCCGTGACCTTATGGTCACCAAAGGAGCAACTTAACCGTTGCGCCAAGGCTCGCCCTCCATCCCGAAGATTAGATAGCGCGAAGAAAATAAATTAACTGCAATTCCTTCTCCTTCCTGTCCAAACATCAATTTTCAGAAAGTAAAAGCACGAAGAATAGAAACTGGTGTTCTTGATTGTAGGATGGAATCAGAAATTATTCACTGTAAGGAGAGGGCGAGCAAAAGCTTGTTTGATGCCAGAACGTGCCCTAAATAAAAGACACACGAGAAAGAAAGGTTTCCCCTCTATGTCATTATCAATTTCAAGTGTTGGGATTAAAGATAGCAAGGTGACTTGCCAGTTGCAAGATGATACTCTTGGCTAGTCTGCAGGATTGGCATTAAAAGAGTCCAAGTATCATGAGACTCCATGTAAAGCCTATCTGAGTGGAGGTCGGTTGAGAGTAACAGGAAACTCAGTGATCCCAAAGAAATTTACTTATTTTAGACAATGTTAATGGGAGTCGAAAGTCAGACGGATACAATCACAAGCTTTACAATCTTCAAAAGTTATAAAAGCTTTTAAAGGAAACGTTTCCATATGAGCAGAGACAGGTGAAAGGACGTGTTTCTTTTGCAGTTCAATAATTAACAAGATTGCTACATAAAAAGGACTCATAGAGGGAAAAGTTACATGTCCCCTAGAAAGAGAAAACAGCACATTAACAATAGATGAATATCACAACCATCTAAATATAGGAAGCAGAAGCACATTAATCAAGCGCAGCATGTTACCTTCTGTTTCAAAATATATAAGATAAAGGTACATAATAACTCCAATCTGACAATAACGTGCACCTAACCTGTCCATTTATAAAGTCCTCACTCTTATCCGCAAAAAGATGCCGAGCCATAATACTGCTACGGTCACGTATGCATCGCTTGTCACCTTCAGACAAACCTAATGCTGGAAGTGGAGCAGGACGAAAAGGTATTCCACCATGACTACTATTTACAAAAGAGTGTAAGAAACTTGACAAAACTCTCTGTGGTGGCCCTGAAACGGAGAAGACAACAGGGGCTGGTAAATTCTTTTGAACCAGACTTAACAGGCACAGCGTCATCTAAACATAAATAAAGGGCAAACCCCGGTGCGCCAAGCGCTCCCCGCCTTGCGGGGGTTGGGAGAGGGAACCATTTGCTAGAGCCTTCCCCTGACAATTGCCAAGAGGCTGTTCGCCAAGGTTCGAACCCGCGACCTTATGGTCACCAAAGGAGCAACTTAACCGTTGCGCCAAGGCTCGCCCTCGTCATCTAAACATAAATAAAAATAAAAATTGAGCAATGGCCAATGATAAGGCTTATACGAAGTAAAAAATCCAAAATAAAAGCAAATAATAATAATAGCAATAATAAGATAAAAGAACTTTACACTACCATCCAGATTTGGTTGAAGCCCCGCATGCTCCAAAGGAAAGTTGGTTAGACCCTCTCTTCCCGGAAAATGAGGCATTTGGGGATTTTGTATCTCATCCCACACATCTCCAAATCTGTTCTGATCTGCAGATCGGAAACCCCGAAGGAATTCTGAGCCCTGACATAAATGAAGATGAGAAAAGAGAGTATCCAAAATTTGAGCAAGAGATGTTCAAGCTATATTAATATCAGACCTGGCCATCACGCTGTAGAGGCTCCGAGCCTGGAAGAAATGTCATGGACTGTTCAGTTCCCGCATATAGATTGCTTCCAGAAGTAGCAAGGGTTGATGTAGGAATCTCCTGAAGCCTTTCCTGATAAAGTATACAGTGACTAAATAATTACCAATCATTCCGCGATAATTACAGCAGATGTAAATAATGAAGATCCTGAACTATCAACACACTGAGGAACAAATATTGTACTTAACAAATCATCCAAACATACAGCTCTCATTCACCAATTACAATAAATGATCAAGATAATTATTTACAACCGAATTCCATGGCACCAATTCAGTTTGGTAAGCATAATTCAGATACAAACACAGAAGCATGTCCAAAAAATACAAGTAATTAATAAATTTAGAGCTGAATTTCACATATCATCGGACTCTCGGCCATCAAGTAACCAGACAGTCATCTACTGGTTTGATTATAAAAAAAAACAAACAAACAAGTGTAAAATAGCAGATGAACATCATAATTGAAAAGAAAAATGAAAAACCTGGGTTTTGGATGAAGATCCAATAAGAGCGTTGGCGAGAGCGCCGAGGGGGTTGGAAGAAGAGGAGGAACCGGGGACGGCGCACGCCGCCCCACCGGTGACGAGGTCGCGCATCGCCATAGTTACTGGCCGGAAATCGGAGCTTCTTTTTTGGTGAATTTTTACAGGGAGAACACCAATAGTGCGTGATGTTTCTCTCTCCCTCTCTACCCTCGGAAGTGGAGGGGTTGGTTTGAGTATATACAAAGTCCAGGATTAAAGATGCGAATGCGATAATGATAAATAAAAATAAAAATAAAAACAATTATTACTTCAATTAATAAGGTTGTTCCGTTTTTCGAGAATTGGCTTGCTGGATAGGAATAGGATAATAGCCTACCGTCCTCTGTTTGTTTGGCTTGCTGGATAGGAATAGGATAGGATAGTAGCAAAATGTTCGATTCAAATAGAACATTTTGCTATTTTTATTCGTGTCATTTTAAATTGAACTTTTTTCTTGGCTTGACAAATAAATACTGATAAAAATTTGCGTGAGAACAATATTATCCGTCTTATTCATGAGACGGGTCGGATTCATGGATTCGACCACACCCACACCCGTTCTAAACAGTGCCCGCCCATGTCATTTCATGTCTTGGTCCAGCCCAGCCAACAGCCTTGGCCCCAAATTGCTCCATCCATGGCCCCAAGCAGTCCCAAGCAGTCTCGGCCATGGCCATGCAGTGGCCAGCCATGCCTTGACCTAGTTTGGACCAATTTGGTATTCGTTTCGTCTCGCAATTGTACCGTCGCACTTTGACCACTATAAAAAAAATCTTTTGCACCTCGCTCTTTGAGATTTTATTTTTCACTTTAGCCCATGAATTTTTATAAATCAAAGGATTAATTCCTCCTTACCCACACAGTTCAAATTGATGGATGTGGTTTTGCCCATCCAAAAGATATGTTCCTAAGCTTATTTTCTGTTCGAAATCTTGAGAATTTAATGTATTTTGTTAGTGTTTTGATAGTTCAGGGACTGAAGTGCAACAATGCTGAAAACGGAGGATTTGTACCCACTTTGAAAGTTCAAGGGCCAAGTTGTAATTTATTGAAAATTCAGGAACTAAATTGGAAATACGGAAATTTGGAAGGAATTTGATTTATAAAAATTCATGGGCTAAAATGAAAAATAAAATCTCAAATAGCGAAATGTAAAAAAAAAATTTATAGTGGCCAAAGTGCGACGGTAAAATCGCGGAACGAAACGAATATTGATTGGTACTAATCCAATCTAATACAATCCAAGGCAATCCAAGGCAGCATTTTGGGGCCAAGTTGCTAAAAGTAGTGGCCTAGACATTGCAAGGGTGTGGACAAGCAGGAATCAGTTGGGGCCAAGGAGATGGCCTAGGCAGGCAAGAAAAAATGTCTGTAACATTGTATTGTTTAATCATTTAATCATAACGACTTGGCCAATTCATCACGACTCGTTTTTACGAGTCGGGATTTCTAAGAGGTTTGGGTCGAAACTGGGCTTGAATTGGGTTGGCCTCTTTATAGGCTATTTCTTTTTCAATTCCTTTTAAACCTAGGATTTATCTATAGTATAAAGGGAGGGTGTCCAACTCAGTAAGTGTACAGTACAATGAATAGTAGCATCCGTTGACATTACCATTTTGCCCTCACTATTCACTCTCTTTCCCGTTTTGCCCTCCCACCTTTGTATGTCGTGCGACATACATGGTTTTTTTTTTTTTTTTTGTGATATATATATATAAAAAAAAAAAAAAAAAACAACGTAAACGGCCTTGGGCGATTAACTAGTATTTATATATATATAGGAGTAGTAAATTTGGGAGGAATTCAAGTCTAAGTCGTGCACTGTAGAGGGGGAGAAGAACATAATTACTTCCTCCGTCTCCGATTGAGGCTTTTGTTTTATTTTATTTTTATAATTTTTATTATGAGTAGCTAGATTTCCTTTTGCGGATTGGATGTAACAATTGTCGAATTCTTATGCTAATAATGTTTTAATTCTTTCACACTTTTCTTGTTCTTGTTCAATGAAATTTGCTTAATTTATTTTTAGACTTCCAACATTATTGATTGATTTTGTTGGTCTTTAAATTACTAGGGTTTAAATTACTACACTTGCGTGGATAGTTTTTACATTGACCTAGATTTCATTGAATAGATCCAATTGAAGACCTTGCGGAAATCAAGAGGGTCTAAAATCAATTGTTCCTTAGTTTTTAAATGTATTACTTGGATGTATTGTAGACCTTGCGAAAAACATTACATCGAAGTAATAATAGGGTTGCAACCCGGCCATCTAACCGTCCCAACTCTTATTAAAGTGAATGATTTCTTGAACAAGATTAGTAATTGTTTTTATAAATTAACATAGGAAGGAGATAATTGTGAAACCCAATCCGTGAATCCTTGTCATTCTTGATTTCAATATTTGTTTTAATTTCATTAGTTTAATTTATTTGTTTTCATTATTAGTTTAATTAATCAAAATCAAAAACCCCCCTTTGGTTACTTTACACTAATTAAATCAACTTGTTAATTCACCCAAGTCTCTGTGGTTCGACCCTTGCTTGTGCATACTACTACAACGGTAGCTAGTACACTTGCTAGGTATTTTATTACAAGAGGATTTTTATCCATCACAAATCATATCCCATCAAAATTCAACTGAGATCAAAATTCACTTAAACCTCGGAAGTCGAGATTAAAATTCCTCAAAAACCCGTTGACAGTCCTATACAATATGGTATAGGACCTTTTTTCAGTCTTATACCATATGATATAGAACTTTATTCCTTAGTAATGATTTTTATTTAATTTTTTTTAAAAAGTGAAAAAAGTGCAAAAAAAAAATGGTCCTATACCACATGGTATAAGACCTGACGGGATGCTATAGGAGTGATGCGGGTTTTGATGGAATTTTAATTTCAAATGGATTTTGGTGGGATATTGATATGAGTCATGGGTCTTAGAATCCTTGGCCCTAAATCAAATTCGTTCAAAATTTCCATATTTTCAATTTAGTCCCTGAATTTTTTGTTTTTTTCGGTTTGTGAAAAGTAATAGTTACTATAACATAATGTAATAATTGTATGCATATAAAGCAATAGTTTGTATACATTAAAGTAATACATATATACAGAAAAGTAATAGTGTTTTTCCCTATGTTTTCTTCGTTTGGCAAAAGTAATACTTATTATAACTAAAATAAGTTATTACATTTCAAATGTAATACATATAGTTTGTATTATAATACATATAGTTTGTATTACATTTGAAAAAATGGGTAAAAATAATACATATATACAGAAAAGTAATAGTGTTTTTCCCTATATTTTCTTCGTTTGGCAAAAGTAATACTTATTATAACTAAAATAAGTTATTACATTTCAAATGTAATACATATAGTTTGTATTACATTTGAAAAAATGGGTAAAAATAATACATATATACAGAAAAGTAATAGTGTTTTTTTCTATGTTTTCTTCGTTTGGCAAAAATAATATTTATTATAACTAAAATAAGTTATTACATTTCAAATGTAATACATATAGTTTGTATTACATTTGAAAAAATGGGTAAAAAACGAGCTTTTGTTTTTTTAAAACAGGTATTACGTTTACTTATTAACAATGTTACTTTATATGTATACAGTCATTACATTAAGAGATGGTAACTATTACTTTTTCTAAACGTAATACCTGTTTTAAAAGGCATGAGCTGTCATTTAAAACGTAATACCTGTTTAAATGGGTCAACCCGTCTCATGCATGAGACGGATCCCCTTGTTCTCACAGGAGACTAACTCATAAATACTCCCTCCGTTCCTGTCGAAGTGTCCCAAAAGGACAATTGCACGAGAATTAAGGAAAGTGATGTAAGAAAGAGAAAAGTTTAAATGTTGTGAGTATGAAAAATTAAATAGGAGAGAGAATGAGTGGGAGGAATAGTTAGGAGAGAGAATGTTGTGAGTGTAAAAGTAAATTAGGAGAGAGAATAAGTGGATGGAATAATGAAAAAACTTTCCTTTTTTGGATATGAGACATTTTAAATGGGACACCCAAAATAGAAATTTGGGACACTTCTGTTGGGTTTTATGGGTCCATGCGCAGCGGAATTAAGCATCAAATTAACACAAAACCCAAGCCCTAAGATCCGTTCTATACGATTAAATTGAATTCCTATGAGATAGAATCTACCAACCTTTATTGCTTTCCGGTCTTGAGCTATCGAACAATTTATTGTTGTGATTTTAAATCACAATCTTCGATCTTCAAAACCTTTTGAATCTTCATATTGATCTGAACAATAGAACTCTAGGCCTTGATCGTCGTACGAGCGAAGACCCTCTAGTAGTATCCACACGTTAGAATGAACCAAGAACAGTTCTTGTGAATTGCTAGATTCTTAAACCTATGGAAGAATATTGAGAAACCTTTTGGTGATTTTCTTTCTTGAAAATTCGGCTAGACCATTAGGGTTAACAGACCTCTCATATTTATACTACTTTAGTATGAATATGTTTCCTAATCGAATTAGGAGACCAGGCTGTCAAAACGCGTCTGGTGGCTAGTTATGTCGCGTGACATACTTAGCCAGTGGCTAGTTATGTCGCGTGACATACTTAGCCAGTTGGCTAAGTATGTCGCGTGACAAACGTTGCCATATGCAGGAACTCTCAATCATTCTTCCTTTGATTTAACCAATTCATTCTAGTTGTGTGTGACCCAATAGGATTATATTATGTTGGCAATGAGTTCGATCATATCGACTCTCATAAGACATAAGCGGACTCTAGCAAGCCATTATGTCTACCCAAATAATATAACGTAAGAGTTCACGTTTCCAATGGTACACTTCCATTTCTCCCTTTTTGTCTCACGATGTTATATTGAACACAAGTCATGGTCCACGTCAACTTGTATCTGTTCAATGCTTTCTCGATCTTGAGTATAATGATAGTCCAATCATATTGGGGTGTGGCCACACTCTTTCATCATTATCACTCATCGAGGGGCCCAAGCAAAACATCTCTCTTCCGAGGGATAAATTCCATCTTGACTTATCATCCTTCCCATCATGAATCCAATCATGCCAAAGATAGTCTTTATAAATATCGTGTTAAGATATCGTTTGACTAAAATCAAACATGACTTTCATCATATGTAAGGTTATGATAATCTCAGGTCTAGGGACTAAATGAAGTGACCATATGAGATTTAATTATGACATTTGACCATGACATAAATCTCATACGGGTCAAGTCCAATCACTTGTTCTCTAACAAGTACCCATAATTTCAATGTGCATCTTTATGCATATAATCATCATATGATTATCCATTGACAATTATACTAATTATTCTCTTAATAATTAGGGACGGAGATTATTACAATAAATATGCAAACTATATAATAATCAAATAATAAACATAAACGATAAAGATGATACATAACGGTTTTCAGTTAAACATAACTAAAGCCTAGGGCATTACACCAACAACTTCGACCGAGACGGAGGGAGTATTTATTAATTCTTTCACGCCTTCTCTCTTATTATGCTTTACTTTTATGTTGATAGGCGTGGCAATAATTACTCATTACCCGCTAACTCGCTTAACCCGATTCATTTATTACCCGACTCAACTCAACTCGTTAATATAATTGGGTTTAAACGAGTTACCTGATTTTAACCATCAAAATTAACGGGTTAGAGTAGGTTAACCTGCCAATCCGTTGCAACCCGTCAATATATTTAGCAAATTTTTCGGCAACTCTCCGACAATTTTTTCGGCAGATTTTTTTGACATATTTTTCGGCCAACTTTTCCGGCCAACATATTTAGCAAATTTTTCCGGCAACGACTTATCATCTTTTTTTGGCAACTCACCCCGACCAACTTTTTCTGCAGATTTTTTTGACATATTTTTCGATCAACTTTTTCTACCAACATATTTAGCAAATTTTTCGGCCATCTTTTACTAAGCCTGCTCAAAATAAGTGTTTCATCCCAACCATTGTCTGATGTTATCTATTAGAAGGGTTAGACGAAGTCAATCAAAACAGGAAAGAGAGCAATTGAATTGAATGACTCAATTGATTATAACGTTAGAGATACATATTTATAGGATTACAATGAGAAATCTCCTAGAAGGAGAAGATTTCTAATCTAATACAAAGATTGTGTTTCCTAATCTAATATAAGGATTAATCTCCTAGAAGGAGGAGGTTTCTAAGATTGTGTTTCCTATTCTAGTATAAGGATTAATCTCCTAGAAGGAGAAGGTTTTTAAGATTGTGTTTCTAATCTAATACAAAGATTATGTTTCCTAATCTAATTATTACAATATATACTTGAATATAATATAATGATATTATATTCCTAATATGCCCCCGCAAGATGGACGGTCTTTGGATAAGTCCAATCTTGGAGAGTGATCAGATGAACCGGGTTTGATGACGAGTTGAAGAAGTGTTCCTGGACATGTACGTTGTTTCTGATGACACAGTTGTGGAGAGGAGTTTTCAGTTTTGCCGATGAATTTTTGAAGTAGGGGGAATTGATTTCGGCTAGGGCAAGGGGGTTTTGAAGTAAGAGTTATGCACGTGGAGTCACTTTGTACAAGTAGGGGTTCTACCCCTCACGTGTGAGACGAGCACGTGAAGTCAGCTTGCACAAGTAGGGTTTTTACCCCTCACGTGTGAGACGAGCACGTGGAGTCACCTTGTACAAGTAGGGGTTTCACCCCTCACGTGTGAGACGAGCACATGGAGTCACCTTGTACAAGTAGGGGTTTCACCCCTCACGTGTTGGTCAAAGGGTTTTTGAGCCGAGGGGGTTGAATAATTTTTTTTTAGGGTTTCGATCAAAAAGATGTTTTGAGCCGAGGGGGTTGAATAACAAAAAAGTTTTGGGGTTTTGGTAGTTGGTGCGGAAGCAAGGTGGTAGAGAAGTTCTTCTATGGATCTTAATGCTCTGATACCATTTTAGAATAATGAGGGTTAGACGAAGTCAATAAAAACATGGAAGAGGGGAATTGAATTGAATGACTCAATTGATTATGATGTTAGAGATACATATTTATAGGATTACAATGAAGAATCTCCTAGAAGGAGAAGGTTTCTAATCTAATACAAAGATTGTGCTTCCTAATTTAATACAAGGATTAATTTCCTAGAAGGAGAAGGTTTCTAAGATTGTGTTTCCTAATCTAGTACAAGAATTAATCTCCTAGAAGAAGAAGGTTTCTAAAATTGTGTTTCCTAATCTAATACAAGGATTATGTTTCCTAATTTAATTATTACAGTATATACTTGAATATAATATAATGATATTATATTCCTAATATTAGCTTTGTTGCTACCTCTCAATAGCAATGAACATCTTTTATCATTTTCTCGACATGTTTTTCGGCCATTGTTTTCATGTACTTTTCCGGCGTAGTTCTCCTGTCGTTTTATGTGTGTTGTTTCTCGAAATGTTCCCGACTGTTGTAGAGAAAGAAGACAGAGAAATTGTATGAAAGTTGAAAGTGAGAATATATATATATATATATATATATATATATATATATATATATATATATATATATATATATATATATATATATATATATATATATATATATATATATATATATATATATATATATATATATACTCCCTCCGTCCCACTTCACTTGGCACTAATTTTCATTTTGGTCCATCCCACTTCACTTGGCACTACCCAAAATGGCAAACTTTTTATAATTTTATATTCACTCTACCCCACCACTCATTCTCTCTCTTCATTTTTCACCACTCAATTTATTCAACCAACACTACTATTTACCCCACTCATTCTCTCTCTTCATTTTCTACCACACATTTCTTTTATTTTATTCTTTTTTCTTAGTTATTGTGCCATTCATTTTGATGTCAAGTGAACCGGGACGGAGGGAGTATATATATATATATATATATATATCTATATATATATATATATATCTATAAATATTATATAGGAGAGTATTTTATTGCTTCTACATTGCGCCATGTGGATTAATGACGTGGAATTCCATGTCATTATCTCACTTTTGTTTTTCAATTAAATTTTGTTTTTCAATTAAATTAAAAGTTCTAATTAATTTACAATAGCTTAATTTAATTTAATTGAAAAACAAATACTTATAGATGAGTTATCTTTCCTTGAGAAAATATTTAAATATTCAAATCAAAATAATCAACCTAAATACGGATTATTTAAGTTGTTTAAAATTCCAATTCTCATTATCTCAAAAAAAATCGGAATAATAATTTAAACTTTAACGGGTCAGACACTGGCTCATCTGGTGTTTTATCTTTAACGTAAATGATTTCAGTTTATATCTAAACAAAAAATATTGCTTTATTTGAGTATATCATGGAGTATCTACTATCCAAGAGTTATGACTCATATTTAATACTCTCTCCGTCCCTAAATATTTGTCCCATTTTCCCTTTTCCTTTGTCCCAAAAAATTAGTCTCATTTTCAAAATTAAAGATTCAAAATCACTAAATTTTCAAAACTTGTAACATTTAGGGACGGAGTATTACATAACGGCGGTGTATATTATCAATAATTTTCAAAGCGTTCGTAAAAATAACCAAAATTAAAGCTTCAAAATTACTAAATTAAAATGTTTGAAAAGTCAAATGGGACAAACATTTAGGGACGGAGGGAGTATCTTTTTAAACCCCGTTTAAAAAGTAGTTATTAAAATTTATTTTTTATATTTCAAATTAGTTTTGTAAGTTTGTTAAATACTTATCAATCATGGACACAAAAAATGAAATACGTTTAAAATTGTTAAAAATAATATATTTTGTGTCACTTCATAATAAAAAGGATACCACATTGTGAGCTAATGTGTGCTTGTATAGGGGTAATGTATGCTCGTAGATACTAATGTCCTTTGCTTGAAAGGTTATAACATACTAATGGAAAACCTCTATTGTCTGCATGCCGTGTTTTTTCAATATCTTAATGTGTAACAATACTTTGGCATATCTATATAAGTCTGAAGTTCTTTTAGCTGTTTCCCTCTGTCAACAAGACATTTTTACATTCCAAATTTCTTAACCGAAAGACGTTTTACTACCAATTGATGTAGCAACCTTTTTCATTGTATTTAGTGACCTCCAATTTCTATTGTTTCATTTCATATACGAACTTGTATATTTCTGTTGAATGTAGTACGGAAATTTAACTACTACATTGATATCTATTTATTAAATGCTGAGATTTTTCGATGCTTGATGCTGATGATATTTATTCATAGTTTCCTTGTGCCATTTTCATTACAGGGATCTACTTTCACACAGTTACTGAAACGAAGCTTGTAGTTGACACTTCAGGGGGGGGTAAAGCTACATATCAATGTAATTATTAATAATATTCTTTGACGTATGAATTAACTTCTAATATTGGTCGCCGTTAAATGAGGGAAATTCGTCTACGGTGGTTTGGACATATGAGCACCCCAACTCGGGACCTAACGCGTGTCCCGAGCTTGAGAAGCTCAAACTAAGAAAACCCATCTTAGATTTTTTTTAAACTTTTATTTGCCTTTACAAGAAAACCAATTCTCAATTTTCCATAAACAAAAATCAAATAATGATATCTCCACTTGGAGGAATTTAAACAAACACTTTAATAACCACACTTGATTAATTACATTAAAAACCCTAATTAACATTGTTTAGCAAAAGAGTTTTCCTTACAACTTATAAAAGAATAATACTTAAATATGACTCCCGACAACCCACTCATATACCTATCCAGACAAGTCCCAAAAAGCAAGAGTCCAAACTCTTTCCCGGCCTCACTGGTTCAGGTCACCTGTCTCAGCACAATCTAAAGCAGTAAAAGGGAAGGGGTGAGAATAAATCTCAATAAGCTATTATGAATGCAGCAATATGCCAAACAAGATGCAACACATAGCATGGTAGCACATAACACATTATGAAAGCGGTAAACACCTTACGTTACCTCATTTTACCTTTCCCGTCTGAACAATAAGTCGTACAACGTGGGAGTGAAACTCCTCTCTTTGGTGAACTGCCTCCAGCACATTCACCTCTTATAGGACTCATACTCCAGAGATCCATATAAGAAAAGATACCTATATCAGAGTATCCAACAATAATATCGCTACTGTAAAGCTTTAGGCTTAATACAGAAGCATTCCCCCTAATCACCAATCGCAACGGTCTGTAAAGCTTTTTGGGTCAATAAAGCGTTAGCACACCCACTCTGTGGCCACGAGAGGGAACGTCACAGGTATAATGAACCTTCAATCACTTATAGAACAAATCAATAATTGATTGAATTTCATTATACCCCCGAATATCAACACGTTCAAGCACATAATAGATACTTGAAATAAATCCACAAAAAGGGATAATAATATAACAACATGGTAAAATATACTCATGCTAATCCATACCATAGTGCAATACCATTTAATACACTATGCATACTACCATTAACGAATATGAGTTCAAATAAGGTATCCACATAACCACATAATCCACATCGGGATGCAATATAATCAATATGCCAGATAATCCACAACTGGGATACAACATAACAATACCAAATAATCCACACTCGGGATACAATACAACCATATACCAAATAATCCACAATCGGGATACAATACAACCATATACCAAATAATCCACAATCGGGATACAATATATTGGTGTAACACATATACATTACTAATCAACACACTAGTGTGATTATAGTCTCTACACTGTTCAACTAATCACCAAGGTATGGGAGCAAGTAAGGCCAACCTAAACCGTAAACCATTCTTACAAAGTTACTACTCAACCTTGAATAATATTAATAAAGGTGCAAGACCTACTTTCCACAATTCCATTTTGACCAATTAAGACATCATGGCCTAGCCAATGTATTCTACTTTAACTTAGGTTAAAAAGGATTAATTCATATCTGAAGTAGATTAGATTTCACTACTTTGAAAGGGTTAGGAATCATACTTAGTGGTTGTGGTTAAAATTCAGCAAGAAAGGAAAGCGTGAACTTACGGTGACATGGGCGACCGCCTGTCACCATGGGCGACCGCCCAAGAAGGTTTCAAAAGGGTGTATGATACTGCCGAGGTGGGCGGCCGTACAGGTAGGGATGGGCGACCGCCCAAGGGGTGGAAAAATAGAGAACTACTTACTGGACAGATGGGCGGCCGCTCAGCCCCACATGGGCGACCGCCCAAGCCTCCAATTCACTATTCTGCAGGTGAACCAAACACTTTAAACCAACAATTCATAACCAATAATAACCATTTACTCCTAATTCTTTCATACCTTTTCCAAACAACTAAGATTATCCCACCCATTTTCATTTACTTAGTAAATTCTCACATTTCCTTATCACAATTCCATCTTAATATTCTTTATTCAATTTAAATGTTACTTTCTTACTCTTTACTATTTTCCATGGACAACAACATTATACTTATTTCACTAACCCATTCATCCACTCAAAGAAGGTTTCCTAAGCATCCAATAACCATTATAATATCAATAACCATACCAAATCATTCATGAACATTAAATAGGAGGAAAGATCATAGTAACTCTCAACATATAAAGTATACTAAATCCTTGTTCTACTTCTTTCTACCCAAAGGAATTAAACTCATAATATCTCCCAAAGCAAAGTAAAATGGATATAATCACATACAATAACTCCTTTAGAATCATGAACATCTTATACTCACTATACTCTCCTTCTTCCAACTTAGACCACCATATTACAACCAAAATCAATTCAACCTTGAATAACTCATTTCAACTCAATTTGTAACGACCCTAACCCTAGGCACTATTTAGCATAATATTATTTGCTTTTAATATTATTATTAATATTATGTGATCATTTTTATATAATTGATTTCTTATATTAGGATGAGATAATTGGGAAATTAAATAAAGCATCTTGGGAGAAGTATAATAATAGAAATGGACAAAATAAATAAAATATGGGTAGTTAGGCTTTTGATGTGGAAATTGTTGAAAGCCTTAGTTTGGGGATGGGGGGCCATGCCCTCCCCTTGATTTCCTCATCCTTTTCATTATTTTCAACTCCTCACCCATACTTCTTATACTCCTCCCTATATTCCTCCATACTCCTCCCATACCTTTTCCATCATCTTCTTCACCTCCTCACTCATACTTCCTCCATGGAAATTCTCTCCTAAGTTCCTCCTTCCAAAAATTATAATAAATGCAATTCTCTTCCATTTGAAGATCCGGGTGTACTTCCATGTTCGTAGAGGCAAGGGGAATGCATCAAGCTAGAGAAATCATAGTTTCACCTCATATCTCTAAAGTAAGTTATTATGACTTCTTTTTAATAAATGTTCACTTTATGTGTATTAAATCTATTGTTGAAAGAAAATGATTTTGATATTTTAAAAAATGATTAATTGAGTTGAAATGGGTTATTCAAGGTTGAATTGATTTTGGTTGTAATATGGTGGTCTAAGTTGGAAGAAGGAGAGTATAGTGAGTATAAGATGTTCATGATTCTAAAGGAGTTATTGTATGTGATTATATCCATTTTACTTTGCTTTGGGAGATATTATGAGTTTAATTCCTTTGGGTAGAAAGAAGTAGAACAAGGATTTAGTATACTTTATATGTTGAGAGTTACTATGATCTTTCCTCCTATTTAATGTTCATGAATGATTTGGTATGGTTATTGATATTATAATGGTTATTGGATGCTTAGGAAACCTTCTTTGAGTGGATGAATGGGTTAGTGAAATAAGTATAATGTTGTTGTCCATGGAAAATAGTAAAGAGTAAGAAAGTAACATTTAAATTGAATAAAGAATGTTAAGATGGAATTGTGATAAGGAAATGTGAGAATTTACTAAGTAAATGAAAATGGGTGGGATAATCTTAGTTGTTTGGAAAAGGTATGAAAGAATTAGGAGTAAATGGTTATTATTGGTTATGAATTGTTGGTTTAAAGTGTTTGGTTCACCTGCAGAATAGTGAATTGGAGGCTTGGGCGATCGCCCATGTGGGGCTGAGCGGCCGCCCATCTGTCCAGTAAGTAGTTCTCTATTTTTCCACCCCTTGGGCGGTCGCCCATCCCTACCTGTACGGCCGCCCACCTCGGCAGTATCATACACCCTTTTGAAACCTTCTTGGGCGGTCGCCCATGGTGACTTGGGCGGTCGCCCATGTCACCAGAAGTTCACCAGTTTCCTTTCTTGCTGAATTTTAACCACAACCACTAAGTATGATTCCTAACCCTTTCAAAGTAGTGAAATCTAATCTACTTCAGATATGAATTAATCCTTTTTAACCTAAGTTAAAGTAGAATACATTGGCTAGGCCATGATGTCTTAATTGGTCAAAATGGAATTGTGGAAAGTAGGTCTTGCACCTTTATTAATATTATTCAAGGTTGAGTAGTAACTTTGTAAGAATGGTTTACGGTTTAGGTTGGCCTTACTTGCTCCCATACCTTGGTGATTAGTTGAACAGTGTAGAGACTATAATCACACTAGTGTGTTGGTTAGTAATGTATATGTGTTACACCAATATATTGTATCCCGATTGTGGATTATTTGGTATATGATTGTATCCCGATTGTGGATTATTTGGTATATGGTTGTATTGTATCCCGAGTGTGGATTATTTGGTATTGTTATGTTGTATCCCAGCTTGTGGATTATCCGGCATATTGATTATATTGCATCCCGGTGGATTATGTGGTTATGTAGATACCTTATTTGATCTCATATTCGTTAGTGGTAGTATGCATAGTGTATTAAATGAACTGTTGCACTATGGTATGGATTAGCATGAGTATATTTTACCATGTTGTTATATTATTATCCCTTTTTGTGGATTTATTTCAAGTATCTATTACGTGCTGGGCAACGTGTTGATATTCGGGGTATAATGAAATTCAATCAATTATTGATTTGTTCTATAAGTGATTGAAGGTTCATTATACCTGTGACCGTTCCCCTCGTGGCCACAGAGTGGGTGTGCTAACGAACGTATTGACCCAAAAAGCTTTGGCAGACCGTTGCGATTGGTGATTAGGGGAATGCTTCAGATTAAGCCTAAAGCTTTACGGTAGCGATATTATTGTTGGATACTGATATAGGTATCTTTTCTTATATGGATCTCTGGAGTATGAGTCCTATAAGAGGTGAATGTCTTGGAGGCGATTCACCAAAAAGAGGAGTTTCACTCCCACGTCAGACGAATTATTGTTCGAGACGGGAAAGGTAAAATGAGGTAACGTAAGGTGGTTACCGCTTTCATAATGTATCATGTGCTACCATGCTATCTGTTGCATCTTGTGTGGCATATTGCTTTGCATTCATAATAGCTTATTGAGATTTATTCTCACCCCTTCCCTTTTCTTGCTTTAGATTGTCGAGACAGCACCGAACCAAAGCCGAGGCCGGAAGAGTTTGGACTCTTGCTTTTTGGGACTTGTCTGGATAGGTATATGAGTGGGTTGTCGGGAGTCATATTTAAGTATTATTCTTTTATAAGTTGTAAGGAAAACTCTTTTGCTAAACAATGTTAATTAGGGTTTTTAATGTAATTAATCAAGTGTGGTTATTAAAGTGTTTGTTTAAATTCCTCCAAGTGGAGATATCATTATTTGATTTTTGTTTATGGAAAATTGAGAATTGGTTTTCTTGTAAAGGCAAATAAAAGTTTTAAAAAAATCTAAGATGGGTTTTCTTAGTTTGAGCTTCTCAAGCTCGGGACACGCGTTAGGTCCCGGGTTGGGGTAAAGTAATAGCGCATGCTTTGAGAAAGTTAAATTAGATAAAGTGAAATCTTCTTAGACCCTCCCCGAGAGTAGTTACAATTGTTCTTCGTTAGTTAAGGGGAACCTTATCTTTTGAAGCTCCTTTCGGGATTGTCACGAATACTAAGAGTGGGAAGATTTAGTTAGTCGAAAGGGAGAGATTAGAATACTATTCAGATTCTTGAGGAATAGGTTATGTGTGTGATGGATCTCCTCTCAAACTCGGGAATTTTAATTAACCTTAGCGATTGCGGATAATAGCAGTTTTAGTTTAGCATTGAAGTGGTACTGTGTGAAGCTTGGTATGGAACATTTATTTGTATGATCCTTCGTACGTATGGAGTTCTTCAGTTAAGAATGATTTGGTGGATTTGACTTATGTGGGAAACCGTTGAGAATTATTAGAATCGAAATTTCGGGATTAAATTCTAGAATAATTGGGTTGTGAGAATGTATAGAAGAATCATGACATTGAGGAACTGTTTGAAGGTTGAAATTCAAAATGCTTGGGAGAGTAATCTTTGTTATTGATCTTTAAGGTAAGTCTTTTAAAAAAAATTCGGGACGAATTTTCTTTAAGGGGGAGTGAATGTAACGACCCTAACCCTAGGCACTATTTAGCATAATATTATTTGCTTTTAATATTATTATTAATATTATGTGATCATTTTTATATAATTGATTTCTTATATTAGGATGAGATAATTGGGAAATTAAATAAAGCATCTTGGGAGAAGTATAATAATAGAAATGGACAAAATAAATAAAATATGGGTAGTTAGGCTTTTGATGTGGAAATTGTTGAAAGCCTTAGTTTGGGGATGGGGGGCCATGCCCTCCCCTTGATTTCCTCATCCTTTTCATTATTTTCAACTCCTCACCCATACTTCTTATACTCCTCCCTATATTCCTCCATACTCCTCCCATACCTTTTCCATCATCTTCTTCACCTCCTCACTCATACTTCCTCCATGGAAATTCTCTCCTAAGTTCCTCCTTCCAAAAATTATAATAAATGCAATTCTCTTCCATTTGAAGATCCGGGTGTACTTCCATGTTCGTAGAGGCAAGGGGAATGCATCAAGCTAGAGAAATCATAGTTTCACCTCATATCTCTAAAGTAAGTTATTATGACTTCTTTTTAATAAATGTTCACTTTATGTGTATTAAATCTATTGTTGAAAGAAAATGATTTTGATATTTTAAAAAATGATTAATTGTGTGGCGCCCCCAAAAATGTGTGTGCCTGATATATTTGATATGATTTGATTAGTGCTACTCATATCACCAAGATGCATCTTCTTTTCGGAAGCTCATCCTATAAGGACTCCAAGGTTAAGCGTGCTTGACACAGGGAAATTCTAGGATGGGTGACCCATTGGGAAGTTTCTCGGTGAGCACGTAAGTGAGGATAACACGTCTTTGGAAAGACTTGTGGTGGTTTGTGGGGATAGTCCGTCCAAATCGATAGCTGTTCGACCCGGTTTCGGGCTCGGGCGTTACAAATGGTATCGAGGCGGGACCGGCTGGAAGTGTGGAGCAAAGTCTTTGTGCGGAACAAAGTGCACACCGCGGAGTCGGTGGGAGTCACCTCTTGGATCCGTATGAGCCCCTCTTGGATCCCTGTGCCGGGGTTTCCAAGTAGGCCTTGCGGACGGCAAGGATCCTAAGTGGGGGAGATTGTGGCGCCCCCAAAAATGTGTGTGCCTGATATATTTGATATGATTTGATTAGTGCTACTCATATCACCAAGATGCATCTTATTTTCGGAAGCTCATCCTATAAGGACTCCAAGGTTAAGCGTGCTTGACCTGGGGAAATTCTAGGATGGGTGACCCACTGGGAAGTTTCTCAGTGAGCACGTAAGTGAGGACAACACGTGATGGAAAGACTTGTGGTGGTTTGTGGGGATAGTCTGTCAAATCTGATAGCGTTCCGACCCGGTCTTCGGGCTCGGGGCGTTACAGGACATGTGAGAAGGAGACCGAGTGATGCACCGGTTAGGAGGCCGGAACAGTGGAGAAATGATAAAATGGCGAGGGGTAGGGGAAGACCCAAACAAACTTGGATTAGAGTAATTGAAAATGATATGAATTTACTTGGAGTGGATGAAAGTATGGTGTTGAAGAGGCCGGAGTGGAGGGCAAAAATCCATGTGGGGGGTTGATTTTTTTATTTTTATTTTTTATTTTTTTATTTTTTTATTTATTTTTATTTTATTTTATTTATTTATTTTTTTCACGATAACATATGAGGATTCATGTTAGCTGACCCCAAATTATTTTGGGACTAAGGCTTTGTTGTTGTTGTTGTTGTTGTTGTATTGGTCGCCGTTAAATAAGTGCCATGTTTAACTTCTAATATTGGTGAATGAATGTTGACAGTATAAATCAAATTACTTTCGGGATGAAGGGAGTAATATATATACACTGTCCCTAAATAATCTTTTTATAGCTAAATGAAGATTTGGTTGTCCCTAAATAATCTTTTTATAACTAAATTGGGTTCAGATAAATACACGTTTAGTGATTAACATACTAAGAAATGGCCTATGCAAACTGATAATCGATTTAGGAGGTGTTTAAGAACACTGATATAACCACTCTTCAGAATACAACTGTTTACATAACAAAATTTCACTAAAATTAACGGCCTCGACCACGTCCACCGCCTTGACACACTGCCCTTCCTGAAAATAAGAACACACAGTTAGTTACATGTCCTATCACACACAAGAGAGGTCATCAAAACAGTTGTGCAGAATAATGGAAATCTTTAGTACCTGCAGTTGACTTATTGGGTTTGACCCAAAGTGTCTTCTAACAGCAAAGTTTCTAGATTTAAGCTATCAGAGAGGTAGTATCAAATGTTGTTACCCCTGACACTCAGGTGATCTAGAGTATCAGTATTACTCCCATTCATTTAGAATTGATCTTATATTTTTTTAATTATGACACAGATAATGGCAACAAGTCGATTGATTTCTGTTAAAGCGATTGAGAAGAGAACTAAGCTCCAGAGCATAAACGTGTGAATCTTACTTAGAAGGGAGTAATATATATACATTGTCCCTAAATAATCTTTTTATAGCTAAATGAAGATTGAGTTGTCCCTAAATAAACTTTTTATAGCTAAATGAAGATTGGGTTCAGATAAATACACGTTTAGTGATTAACATACTAAGAAATGGCCTATGCAAACTGATAATCGATTTAGGAGGTGTTTAAGAACACTGATATAGCCACTCTCCAGAATACAATTGTTTACATAACAAAATTTCACTAAAATTAACGGCCTCGACCACGTCCACCGCCTTGACACACTGCCCTTCCTGAAAATAGGAACACACAGTTAGTTACATGTCCTATCACACACAAGAGAGGTCATCAAAACAGTTGTGCAGAATAATGGAAATCTTTAGTACCTGCAGTTGACTTATTGGGTTTGACCCAAAGTGTCTTCTAACAGCAAAGTTTCGAGATTTAAGCTATCAGGGAGGTAGTATCGAATGTTGTTACCCCTGACACTCAGGTGATCTAGAGTGTCAGTATTACTCCCATTCATTTAGAATTGATCTTATATTTTTTTAATTATGACACATATAATGGCAACAAGTCGATTGATTTCTGTTAAAGCAATTGAGAAGAGAACTAAGATCCAGAGCATAAACGTGCGAATCTTACGTAGATGGGAGCGGACGGATAAGTACGAAAAAGTGAATATCGAGATGATATTACTTGACAGTGAGGTCAGCGATTGGACATTTTTCTTTATTTACTTCTTCATCTTTCAATATATTTAGCATTATTAACATCTTAATTCTTTTAATTTTCCATTTTTATTAATTATATTGTATATTTTTTTTAATATGGATCTAAAATCCAGACCACTGTCCCGAGTAATATGCCGAACACATTGAAGGCGAAGTTATAGAAGGTCAAGTGAAAAAAAATTCTAATTTTGGAGTTGAACAAAATGTTACTATTATTTACCAAAAAGCAAAAGTAAATCATGAATGTAAGCTATCCATAGGTTTAGCCACCAAAGTATCCGAAGTCGAGACATCAGTCCAAATTTTTGATAATGGTTTTGAGTTCACACCCTTTAACCTTTTTTCGAATGATCCTGAAAATACTATTAAAGCAGATTTTGTAATGGGTGAGTATTATAACTCACACAACTTTTTAGCTTCTACAAAAATAAGAATATTCACTAACATGATATTGTTGTTCTTTTTGGTGATAGATGTAATCGGTGAGGTTGCATTACCTTTGAATAATTTTGATTACGTGTCTGCAGCCAAGGCTAAGAAGTTGGATGTTAGACTGGTTGATAATGGACATGTTATATAAAAGAGCATTTAAATGAGTAATGAAGCAAAATAAATTAGAAATATTTTATTAAATTTATGTATTGCCTTCTAATATTGTGACAACGAATTCGAACTATGTGCTATTTTATGGGAGTCTTATGGAGAAGAATTAAAAAAGTATATTAACAATAGGGCTAAAAGTATAGAATAACCGGTTATATTGGTTTTGCAATTCATAATATTGTCGAGATTTCAAGGTAAATATGATTAAATATTTATTCTAATTTTAATATTTTTTTAATATTTTTTTAAAAAAGTATTATTACTTAATGTGTGACATTAACAATTATTATACAGGAAAGGCCCGTGTTTGTACCATGAAGCACGCGTCAAAGATTCTTATCAATCCATCTATTCCCGAAGTAACAGAGTTTCTAAACAAGTTGGTACCTTAATCTTTAATGATAATCTATGCATTTATTAAAGAATGTTGTTTATTTATTTGTGTGAAGTTCATTTTCATTTTCGTCTCATTATCAATATTTTATTTGTTTGTGTGAAGTAATCGAGTTTTTTTTATCGCTATTTTATAATAGGCGTGACAGTGGATTAACATCTAATAGTTGTACCTTGACTGTCACCGATGATATCAAGATTATCAATAGTAATGAGTGGACAAAATTTGCAGAAGTCAAGACAATCGCTGATTTGTTAAAATGCAGAGAAGTATGCCATAAATATTTAAGAAACTTTTGTCGATTACACTTATGTATATACTCTTCGGCTATATAATCATGACATTACAGGTTGGCATCTATACCACATTAGGTACCATATATGAGGTGGATTCACATGTTAGGTTGTATTATGACGCATGCAGCAATCCAAGGTGTAATAAAGGAATTGATATGAACACAAAGAGTTGTCCAAAATGCAAACTTGTGTCGATTACAACTATGTATAAACTCTTCATTTGTATTATTTATTTATAATTTCTTTTCATTTAGGTTCAAAATTAGGATTGTTGTCGTGGATACAAACGATACAAATGCGGCCGAAGCTTATTTTGTGCTATTCAATGGTATCGCTTCTTCCTTGCTTAAGATGTCTGCTGCTGAAGTTCTTGCTAAAGTTTCAGAGGTACTAATTTATCTTATTATTTTTCAACCAAAAATTGTAATGTATGGTTATAGGATGTTAATTGATATTTATTATATAGCAGGATCAATTGTCCGAATCCTTTTGCAATATGTTTTGAAGACAATGTTTGTTCAAGGTTGAGGTTGACCAACGAACCATGGATTCTTCCGATGAGAAACGATCTTTCACGGTGAAGAAAATAACAGAGGATGCGGTCACCATTGCTCAATTTTTATCATTGACAAATTCTGATGTAAGTGCAAACTATATTACAGTGTCTATCAATATTATGTCATAAATAATATTTTTTTTAATTGTTTTAAGCTGCAGGAGGTGGCTTCTAGACCAAATGTAGAAGTTGAAAATGTGTCCAACCTGAATGATAATGATGGGGTAATCCATTGTCAATTATATTTTTTCTTCTACTTCACTGTTTTTTTTTGTTATTTTCTTTCCATGACAAATTAAGTGTGCATGTTATTTATTATGCTTATTTTATTCAATGTAGGGTTATCCTGTGGAATTTATGGGGGATAGTTGTTCAACATCAACATATGAGGACATAACTCCAAGGAAACGTTTGTTGGGTGATGTTTCGAATAGTGAGGAAGGCCAACTATCGATTACTAAAGCAATCAAACAAATTAAGCAGGAAAAATAGATTCATTAGGCAAGCATGAAAAGTTTGTGTTTTATTTTTCTTAGTGTGGGGGATTGAACCAATATTTTAGTTCGTACTTTGTGATTTCTAATTAGTTTTGAACCAATATTAGTACTTTTTGTTTTCTGATTAGTTTTGAACCAATGAGTTTTCAAGCATTTACTTGGTTTTATTTATTTATACTCTGTTTGAACCAATTTTTTATTTAGTACTTTGTGATTTCTGATTAGTTTTGAACCAACGAATAACCAAGAATTGACTTCGTTTTATTTAGTACTTTGTGATTTATCTAACAACGCTGAAGCTAATTTTCAATGCCTTTGTGTCACATATATTTTCCTATTATATTATACCCCTAAACATGACTGCTTAGTAGTCTGTTTTATATATTTTGAACAGTATGTATGCCCATACCTATAACATATGCTTCCTCTTCCTTTGCTTCTCCACTTTGTTGCCGCCTTATTAACTGCAGAATAAGCAAATGTTGTCGCTAATGTTGTTTTAAATGCTCAATATTGCGCACCAGGATTCAACAAGACCCTCATTATATGTATAAAATATTCTGCCTTTGATTATACCTGTCATTTCCACTTGTAATTTTATCTTCATTCTTATTTCAAAGCAAGAAGTAGAATGTTAATAAAGCGTGTTTGCTTTAAAGAATAGGAAAATATTGTGGAAATGGTGGCAGTCTTTTATATTGTTGTTTGTTCTCTACATAGTTGTAATTACCTCGTAAAGTTTTATTATTTTTGTGTAATGTGTGTGTGTGTGTGTTTTCCATTAACTCATAGAAATAGGGATGCACAGAGCCTATATACATGCTACAGATAACAACACTGACAAGAAGGGAGGGACTCTACTGTGTACCTTTTGTCACGAGAATGGGATAAAGGAAGGCGAGGTGAGATTATTTCAGAAGGTTCAAGGAGGAGGAATACCAACATGTATCCTTCATCTGCTTTACTGGAACAAAACAAGGACGAGTCTATTGCTGCTTTACCAATTGACGATCTCATTATGAAAGCTGATGGTTTTGCTGGTGTTTTCCCCGGTACACCATTTATATATTGTTAACTTCTCTTTCTCTCTCCCCCTTTTGGTCTATATTTTTTTATTATATATTGTTGATTCTCGTGATTTTTGTTTAAGAGCACAAATACGAGATAGTAAAGCGCCTGCAAGCTAGAAGCACATTTGTGGAATGACCGGAGATGGAGTTAATGATGCTCCTGCTTTAAGAAGGCTGATATTGGAATTGCTGTCGCTGATGCTACTGATGCAGCCCGTAGTGCTTCTGACATTGTTCCTACATGTGCGAAATCTCTATAACCATATGTAAATTTCTGATTTCCAAATATTTTACTTAGAAGGAAAATGAAAAATGTATTTGTAGATACGTTGCACGGAGTCTTATATTTTCAAATTTTATGGACATATTTGATGATATCATTCGCTATGCCTCTTCTTTTTGTTGTTTTTTCCCGTTGCTACAGTGAATTCACACCTGAAGGTAGAAGAATAACACAACTTGATCAAATTTCACTTAATGGAAACAATATTGCGATTGTAGATATCAACACTCTCTGTTCAAATTGACAATATAATTATGTATTTAATGCAGTTGGTAGCTGGTGGTTCCCTTGATCCAGAATGAGCGTTGTAGACAGGCATTCTTTGCCTATTTCAGCTACTCTCTGATTTTAGCTACTTATGTTTGTGGGATGACGAATCTTAAGCTTTTCAACCATCATTCTTGGTTTATTGCGGGTTTTTTTGTTGTTGGTACAAATTGAAATGCAAAATGGATTATTGCGTTACAGTATTCAGTTTTATGTTAAATTCGAAACATGATGTATAATGTTGGGCAAATGCATGTTAGTTATCCGAGTTTGTTCAACCGTTGCAATGTGACTACCAACATTGAATTTTTGGCAAACCCCTTTCCCACATTGACCTTTTGCTGTGAATCAATGAAAAATTTGTTAAAAACCTAACTTATGTTATCATGCCCACGTATGATTTGTTAGGGGAAAATATGACATTTCACGTTAAATATTAACGTTCTTTGCTATAAAAAAAATTGCCACGTGAATCTTGAGTAATTTGGTAAAGGAAGTATTTTGGTAGCTAAAACCTAAAGAGGCATTGTTGCTTCTCTGGATACTAGAGGTCACAAAAGGTAGGATGAACAGAAATGTACTCTCTGCTGAAATGCTCTTCATGGTTTATAAGTAAAAAACTTATAGTTCCTCTTCTCCGTTTTTAGATATTATAACCGTTTGAAGTTTGATAAGCGCTTCTAACACTACTCAAGTTGAATATGCAACTGATAGATGATCGATTTCAAGACAGAGAATGGGTATCTAATAATCATATTTCCCTTGAGTAATCATAGGGGTAGGCATAAAATCACAGTTTAAAATTAATTTTTTATTTCTTTATCAATTACTATTTTATGTCCCGTCGAGTATCGACGGGTTACTAACTAGTATATACTCCCTCCGTCCCGTTCGACTTAGGACGTTTTGCCATTTTGGGCGTCCCACCCGACTTAGGACGGCCCAAAATGGAAAGTTTATATTTCTTTTATATTAAATGGAACCCACTTGTCATACTCACAACAATAATCCCATCACTATTTATCCCACTCATTCTCTCTCATATTTAATTTTTCACACTCACAACACATCCTCCACTCATTCTCTCTCCTAATATTATAATAGTATTCCTTAATCTCCGTGTCGGGAGTGAATGTCCTAAGTCGAACGGGACGGAGGGAGTATATATATATATATAGAGAGAGAGGGGGTAAGTAGAGGGAGAGAAGGTATATAGAGAAAATGATAGGACCTTTAACCGATTTAATCGAGATGGTGGATTTTTAGTTCCTTCCCCTCGTTCTCAATCGAAATGGAACCGGGATGGTGGATTAATGGATTTAAGTGGACTAAAATTATCAGTTTTTTAAGTTAAACAAACCAACAACATCGGTATACTCAAATTCTATTTCAAATTGTGTACGTAAACGGGTGCTCATACCCGACTCGTACCTGCAGCCGACCCGACTCGCATTACCCGGATTGTAAACGGGTTTTGACGAGCTGAACCCGCCCTTACCCGCCTTTACCCGACTCATACCCGACTCAACCTACTTGTTTGACAGGCATATATATCGACAACTACAATCAACTTACTATTTCTCTCACTCATTCTCTTTCATATATTACTTTTCATACTTATAATATATTTTTTTTACTTTACTTTTTCTTAATCATATAGTGCCCAAAAAGTTTATCCCATTTGAGATGGAAGAAAAGGAGTATACATTAATAAAGTCGACAAAATATTGTGAAAACGTGTTTTATCCTAACATTAGGGTAAAACGTGTTTTTAAACCGAACTGATGGCTTTATATATAAATGACACTTTCTTAAACACGTGACTTTGCCAATTAATGTCTTACGCACAATGACCATGAGGCCCAAGTAAATATCCAATCAAAACTTGGACATGACCCAAATGAAAAGAATTTGACTTTGAAAACTTGATAAAATATCGCATTTGGGTAGATAACAAGGGCCCAACGGGGATAAATATAAGTCTAGTGTATTTTTTCTTTTACGATCAAGAAGAAAAATTTTAAGAAATTACACAAAACTTCCAAAATTCTTGAATATTTTCATTCGTTATTATTATTATTATTATTTATTTTTTTTATAATCAATAGGAGCAACTGCCCCTTTTATAACTTCGTGAATAGGGTCGTTAGCCAAATTAAAAAAAAAAGGAAAAAAAAAAGGCCAATCAGACTTTTAAACCCTTGTACTATTATGAAGCTGCAGTTTTAACCATCGTTATTTTTTTTTTTTGGCAATTTTAACCACCCTTCCAATATCACGCAATCATATTAACCTTATTCCCAAACTCCGTTAAAAAAATCTAACTTTCGTTAAATAATTTAACGAAACATAATAAGATTATAACCTAGATGATGACTTGGTTATAATTTTATGCATGTCTCGCCCCCACTCTCTCTCTCTCTCCCTCCCTGCTTCTTTCTTTCATCTTTCTTAAACCCTAATTTCGATTGCTTTATCATTTCTCCCAAATCTTTGTTCTAAAACCCAACTTTGATTGAAATCCTGATTTGAATCAGGATTTTTTTCAATTTCATCCACCATTCTCTCAAAATGTCTTTTGATCCCTCCAGCGTATCGCCTCTTCCTCCCTCTTTCGTTTATCTCTTCATTTACGCAAACAAACTCATATTTTGAGGGTTTCAACAATCTGGGTTTGCTAGAACTTTAAGAAACATAATATCTAAAACCTTTGCCGAAGTAAGGCCAGATGTAACCAATTAGATCAAGAAGAGGAGTTAGTTCATCCGAAATTCCAGGAAATCAAATCTCAGAGGAAAGAAATGGATGGGGCTAGGACCACGATTTCAAAATCTCTCGTGGCAACATAGGAGCAAACGTGAGGAAGAGGGATGAGGAGGAGACACCTACTGATTTCTGTCAATCGTTATCTTTCAATTTCATTGTTTATGTTATGGTTTTGCAAATACTTTATGGCAGATATGTGATTGATTAGTGAGGGAGATGATGGGTTTTCAATTTTGGGTTTGGATTTGGGTTTGAGATCCATCCTACATTTTTCTTCCTTTTGGGTATTGATTAAAGGTTGAAGATGGGAGTATATCTGAAATGTGAGCACCTCAACCCGGAACCTAACGCGTGTCCCGAGCTTGAGAAGCCCAAACTAAGAAAACCCATCTTACTTTTTCAAAAACTTTTATTTTACCTTACAAGAAAACCAATTCTCAAACTGCCAAAATAAATCAACTAATAATATCTCCACTTGAAGGAATTTCAACAACAACTTCAATAAACCATAATCAGATCAATTACATCGAAAACCCCCCAAATAACTTTATTTTACAAAAGAGTTTATATACAACTTTTCAAAAGAGTAATACTTAATAAATACTCCCAGACAACCTACTCATATACATAATCTGACAAGTCCCAAAAGTAAAAGTCCCCACTCTTTTCCCCGGCCTCACTGGTTCAGGTCACCTGTCTCAGCACGATCTAAAACAGTAAAGGGGAAGGGGTGAGAATAAATCTCAATAAGCTATTATGAATGCAGCAAGATGCCAAACAATATGCAACACATAGCATGGTCACACATAACACATTATAAAAGCGGTAAACACCTTACGTTACCTCATTTTACCTTTCCCGCCTGAACAATATGTCGTACAACGTGGGAGTAAAACTCCGTTCTTTGGTGAACTGCCCCCGTGCACATTCACCGCTTATAGGACTCATACTCCAGAGATCCATATAAGGAAGAAAATACTTATATGACTCTTCATTCAGAGTACCATATAATAACACCGCTATCTGTAAGGCTTTTGGCTTAATACATAAGCATTCCACCTAACTCCAATGAAATTGCAGCTAACTGTAAGGCTTTTGGCTCAATACAGAAGCTTGCACACCCCAATCTGCTGACCACAGAAGGGGGGCAGTCACAGGTATAATGAACCTTCAATCACTTATAGAACACATCCATAATTGATTGAATTCCATTATACCCCTGAATCACATATAATATAAACACGTTCAAGCACATAATAGTTACTTGAAATAAAATCCACCAAAGGGATAATAATATAACAACATGGTAATGTATACTCATGTTAATCAAATACCATAGTGCAACATTCATTTAATATACTATGCATAATACCATCAATGGATATGAATTCAAGTAAGGTAACAATATAACCAATAAATCCACATTTGGGATACAATATAACAACATGCCAAATAATCCACACTTGGGATACAATAGGACAATATGCCAAATAATCCACGCTTGGGATACAATATAACAACATGCCAAATAATCCACACTTGGGATACAATAGGACAACATGCCAAATAATCCACACTTGGGATACAATATAACAACATGCCAAATAATCCACACTTGGGATACAATGCCACAATGTGATAAATACACATTTCCAACTAGCGCAATAGTGTAACATATAGCTTTTACACTATTCAAACTAACCACCAAGGATATGGAAGCAAGTAAGGTCACCATGTACCATAAACCATTCCTACGTAATCATTACACACCCTTGAATAACCTTAATAAAAGTTCAAGATCAACTTCCCAAGTTTGAACCACTTTGATGAAGTTACGAATCAAGCTTATCAACCATCTTCCGAACAATATTTAAACTACTTTCACAATTCCATTTTGACCAAGGAAGATACCGTTGTATAGCTAAAATGTTCTACTACCATTATAGTTAAAGAGGGTCCAGTTATATCCTAGGTTGAATAGGTTTCTATAGCTTGGAAAATGATTCAGAGACTGCAGTGCAGGGCACGACTCATGCCCCTCTAATACCCCTCCTGAAACACTCGTCCCCACAAAACCCAAGGGACGACTCGTGCCCAACTCGTGCCCCAGGGCACGAGTCGTGCTCTCAGCCCAGAATTCAGAATAAACCTGGAACAAATATCATTAATCAATTTCAAGCATAAAATATCAACATACTCTATTTTTAAGGCACAACAAGGCTCACTAACTGCACCCACAACTCATACTAAACCATTTCCATCACTAAGATAAACCTAGATCCCTTGCCATTTAGTTATTTTACACATTTTTCATACCACATTTAATTTAACCTTCTTAGTTCCACTTAAGCAATACAATCTTACTCTTTATCCACTTTCATGAACCACAACACCACATTTAGGTCATTAGCCAACCTTTCAACTCCAAGAAATGTTCCAACCTACCAAACATCCATTATAACAAATAATATCAACATTAAACATTTTATAAGCAAGTTTAAAAGGAAAGTCCTAATAACTCACACCATTAAAAGCATTTCAAATCCTTTTCTACTTCTTCCAACCCAATTGAGATATACTCATAACATCTCCCAAATCAAAGTAAGATGGACATAACCACATACAATAACTCAATTAAAGTCATTAACATCTTACACTCATTATACCCTCATTCTTTCAACTTAGACCCCCATCTGATAACAAAAAATCAATTCAACCTTAAATAATCCATTTTACTCAAATAACATTATTCAAAAATACCAAAACCCTTTTTCTTTTCAAAAAATATTCATTAACACATAAAATGAGCAATTATTAAAAGGAAGTCATAATAACTTACCTTAATTACACAAGATGAAATCACTATTTTCGGGCTTGATGCGCTCCCCTCGCCGCCCCGAACAAGAAAGTACAAACGGATAGTCAAATGGGAAGAAATTGAATTTACTACTCCCTCAGTCCCAGACCAAGAGTCCTACTTTCCCTTTTGGTCCGTCCCAGACCAAGAGTCCCTTTCCTTAAATGGAAAGTTTTTTATATATTCATACCCTTATCATCTCCATATATTTACAAAAAAACCATTACTATTCCTCCCACTCATTCTCTCTCCAATTAAATATTTTTAACTTTTACATTCTCTCTCATATTCCCTACCACACATTTAACTTTTACATTCTCTCTCCTATTCCCAACCACACATTTAACTTTTACATTCTCTCTCCTAAATTTTTCTATCCACTTTAAAAAAATTTCTTAAGAAGCGTGAAATCCCCCCGAGGACCCTTGGTCTGGGACGGAGGGAGTATAATTTTTGGAAGGGAGGATATTGGGGAGGAGTTTCCATGGAGGATTTTGAGGAGGTGAAAGAAGAAGATGAAGATGATGGAAATGAGGAGGTATGGGAGGTAAATAAAGGAGGTGAGGGAAAAAGTAAAAAAATATGACCTCCCATGCCCTTCTTTTGACTAACATAAATAAATAATTCAACTTTCCACTTAAGCCCCTCAAAGTCTAAGGAAATACATCTAACACCTCAACTTCTATTCTTTACACAAAGACACCTCACCCACTCATAATATTTTATTTATTTATTTTATTATAACTCCACCATACTACTTTATTTTATTTCAAATTAAACCCTAAAGCCTTAAAGTTATTTCATAATCATCTTAACTTTTCATGAAAGTCAAAGACATCAAATAAGCACATAAAGTCAACAATTATCATAAAATGCACATAAAAGGATAATAAAATAGTGTCTAGAGTTAGGATCGTTACACGAAATTTGTCAAAATATGTCCGCGAGATATGCATAAAATTATAACCAAGTCATCATCTTGGTTATAATCTTGTTATGTTTCGTTAAATTATTTAACGAAAGTTAGATTTTTTTAACGGGGTTTGGGAATAAGGTTAATATGACTGCGTAATATTAGAAGGGTGGTTAAAATTGCAAAAAAAAAACAACAATGGTTAAAATTGCAGCCTCATAATATGGTTAAAATCGCAGCCTCATAATAGTACAAGGGTTTAAAAGTCTGATTGGAAAAAAAATAAAAATAAAAAATTGGAGGTTAACAATAAGAAGACCCAACAAGGGGCAGCAAGTGGAAAGCTAAAACCCCGGCCCGAAAATACTTTATCGGTCGGACAAACCGAGAATCAGCCGGCCGGCGATCGACGAACGACCGACAGCTAAGTATTTGTTTGCAATCAAGCGAAGAAGATGGCCTCATCTTCGAGCAGCGGTTTAACTTTCAAGCTTCATCCGCTTGTCATTGTGAATGTATCGGATCACTACACAAGGGTTAAGTCTCAATCTCAACCTCCGAACCCTCACAATCACACCTCCGCCGCTACCTCCGCCTGCTCTTCCAACGGCGGCGACGCCTCTACTTCGCCTCCACCTAGGGTTTTCGGTTGCGTGATCGGCGTCCAACATGGCCGCACTGTCGAGATCTTCAACAGCTTCGAGCTTCTCTATGACCCCTCCACACATTCCCTCGACCGCGCCTTCCTATTGAAAAAGCAAGAGCTATGTTAGTCACTTTCTCCCAATAGCCACACGGAGTTGCACAGTCTGGTTTTGTTCAATTTGTTTCTAGGGTTTCCTTGTGCATTGAATTTGACATTGTTATTTGTTCGAATTGTTGTCCTTTTGAATGTGATCCAGATAAGAAAGTGTTTCCAAACTTCTACATACTTGGATGGTATTCCACTGGGAGTGATGCGGAGGAATCCGATATGCAGATTCACAAAGCTGTAAGTTTTATAAATATCGATAGAAATTTAGCTAAATGGTTTGAAATCTATTTATTAACATCTTTAGTATGTTCATTTAGTTATATTATACTCTTCTACTCCGAAGGCATGAGTGTATAGCTTGTTAAATTGCAATAAGAGTTAGACTTATTGGAAATAGTTGATGAGGGAAGGATTCACGCAAATGGGCAAGGGGCTTGCTAAGGTGAATTCATACGAGAAATTTGATGGTAGGCACTTTGATATGGAACATTTTATCGTGGTAAGTGGAGGGGGGGGGTAACATAGGAGTGAAAGAGGTATATCCAAGGAATCAAAGCTATTTCGGTGTATGGAGATGAACTCAATGAGGGGATGAGCTTGTTTGATTTAATCAGTATATATTATACCTCATCAATAGACCTGAACGTTTCATCCCTCTTTCTCAGTTACACGGTTACCTGATTACCGACATTTTTTATTTTTGATAAGTAATTACTGGTAGTTTTTTGTTGGTTGGTCCACTGCATAGTAGAGTAGAATAACGTGTTGTTTGGATGCTACAACAACATTACCCCAGAGCTGCAAAGGCTCAGTGGGGTAAGGGGGGGTCGGATGTACGCAGCCTTGCGCATGATTTAAAGCACCAAGATGCTCTTTCCGGATGACCCATGATGAAAATTGTGTCGAAAGTGTGAATGCAAAGTGCATTGCCATCAGTCGAGTTTGACTGTACAATATAGAATTGCAAAGACAATATACCGGTCTAGACATAAATTCCTTGTCTGTATTGGTGTCTTCCTGGCTTGGGTTCAAGAATAGATCTTGTTTATTGGATGATTTCTTTCGTTTATCAAATGTCTGAAGTTATTGATAGACTGAATTGATTATGTGGAGTGCAATCGGCTGCAATAGCCTGCATGTTTTTAATTTAATGATGAATGCTTCTTTTTTACAGTTGATGGATATTAATGAAAGCCCTGTGTATGTTCTCCTGAATCCTTCAATCAATCATGCGCAGAAGGATCTTCCCGTGACTATCTTTGAGAGTGGTATGTATCCTTTCCTTGCACCCGGTACCCTTGTGAGTAATGCGTTGTAAATTATCTTGTTAGCCCTCATCAACTGTTCATGCATAATGTCTTCATGACGATATTATGAACCACTGAAGATCCTGGGTTGGATGCATCAATACCTACTTATTTCCTGATAATTCTGCATGTTAATTCCATCTTTTTCTAATAGGCTCCTGGACAGATGGTTCCTTCTTCTTCTTCTTCTTCATCATCATCTTCGTCTTTTTAGTTTTATTATATATTATTTTCCTGGCCGCTTCGCGCGAACTAAGCCAGAAAATTTTGTTATTGATGTTCAAAATTTTCTATTGATTGAGTGGTAATTTGCCAACATCCTGAACTCTTCAGGGTTCCTTCCATTGCTTTTCCATTTAGTTAATTTCGTAACGCCATTGATCTTGATTGAGGGATTGAATTGGCCTTGCAAGCAGAGTCTCCTGAACGATGCACTGAAATATTTGTGGATTCTTTTTTTTTTGATGCGTTGTGCTGATAGTATATCCAACGGTTTTCAAGATTCTTGGATGAAGGCAGATTCCACATATTTTTTTATCACTTTAACTGATACCTGATATTTGTGACAATTCTAGAGTTGCACGTGATAGATGGGACCCCACAGCTTATTTTTGTCCATTCCAGCTACACTATTGAGGTTAGTCCAATTCCTTTGTTTTCATTATTTTGTTTGTACTTGTATTTAATAACCTTAGTTGTTCAATATCTTCCTTCTACCTCATGGCTCATAGACTGTAGAAGCAGAAAGGATCTCTGTTGATCATGTTGCCCATCTTAAGCCATCTGATGGAGGTTCAGCTGCAACTCAATGTGAGTCTTCTACGTAGCCTATTCTTTACGAAATAGAGCATTTCTTCAGTAATTTTCCTTTGGATACATAGTTATGGTTACTGAGTAGCGTAAAACCAACTGATCAGTTTTCATATTATCTAGTGGCTGCTCACCTAACCGGCATACATAGTGCAATCAAGATGCTGAATAGCAGAATCCGAGTGCTTCACTACTATCTTGTTGCCATGCAAAAAGGTATTCTTTTTTTCTTCTATTTTTTTTCCTCAGAAAAGGCTGATCAAGATAGTCTATGGAGAAGTTAGTTTAATTTCACGTGAAAAAACCCTAGTTGTTGCCATTCTATAATTGAATTTATCTGCACGATTTTGTTTCTCATTGCACTATGAGACTTAGCGAGAACATGTCGTGACCATTGGTAAACGCTTTACTGTAAACACAACCATCACTACATTGCCAAATGCTTATGTCTTGTTGCAGCAAAAGCAACCTTGGTAAAATTAGACTGCTGATGTTTTTTCATTTCTCTAGCTTTTTGAAATAAAAGCGACTTTCTAGGATTTATTTATTGGTTCAGTTGAAGAAAGGGAATAGTAAATGAAGTTGTGCTGCTTGTGCATAAGCTACTATATCATATCTATCATCACTAGGGGCTAAGCAAAGGTGCATTCTCCATGGTAAACCATGTAAACAAGTAGACTATTGATGGAGCAATTACTCTCAACAAGTTTGATGAACAAGAAACAATGTTGAGATTTGAGACTATTCATAGCTCTGCATACCAAAGACATGCTATACACTTGGAAAATTAAAAATTGGGTTTAACCCTTAAATCACATATGAAACTATGAGTTGACACATCTCAAGATATCTATCTAACTATCAAGAAAGTTTATAACTAATTTACATCACTTGAGGTTCAGGATGGCAGTATATCCATTTTCTTGTTTGAGAAAGTCCATTGCCATCTGATTCCAAGAAACCTTTTTATGTTTTGACAACCCTCATCATCTGTTAGCATTTCTTTTATTTGATGAACTATGTGAATGTCCTCCACCTGAGTGGCTGAGTCCCAAAATTATTTCCCTACTTTTCCTTCTAAAAGAAGTAGATTTGGTGCCAATTTCTTTTTCCCACTTCACTTTCAGTGTTACTCAATTTGCACTTTCATGACCTGATACCAGTTACGGTTGTAACTATAAACTTAAACAGCTCACTCTCAGTCTATAGTCATCTAGAACTGAGCTTGATAATAGAAAATACCTTATATCACATAAAAGATACATGAATTGTTATATTTTGACTGAGCTAATTAACTGACCAAGTCGATTTAGGTTGTTTAAAATCAAGCATTTAATCATGTCTGTTCCTAACTTGAACGCAATAACTCTGGTGGAGTTCATTGCAATGTTGATAAGAACCAAAGATTCATACATGTCTTTTTTATCTTTACTGCAGGTGATATTCCTTGCGAGAATTCTTTGCTTAGACAAGTGTCAAGTCTCTTGAGAAGGTTACCAGCCATAGAATCAGCGAAATTTCAAGATGATTTCTTAATGGTGAGTTCTTTCACCATATTAATTTCCAAGAGAAGAACTGCTTTGATGCATCTATGGAAATGTATTAATATAAATATGCAATTCTTACACAAACACTCAACATCTTTGTTTGCAGGAATATAATGACACATTATTGATTTCTTATCTGGCCATGTTCACCAACTGCTCAAGGTATGCTGAGATATATTTTCTGCACTAAAATTCATTTTTCTACTCCAAGTTTCAAGTACTTAATTGGAATCAATAAGAATTTTATAAATGTATATATGTGTTGCTAGTCAATTAAATAGGATTAGACGGTGAAATTAAAGGCTAAAAACGAAAGGAAAGATTAATTTTAACGTTATCAAAAAACCAATGGACTGTTTTATATGTTGAGCCATCGATATAAATGAGATAGGAACTCATTATAGATTTGAGATAAATGAAATGCATACTTTGGTGTATTACTTATGCTTATTTAGGCCTGTCAATCGGGTTGGGTTAGGTCTGATTGAGGCGAGTTAAGACGAGTTACGGGTTGAAACGGGTATTATTCGTTTCAACTCGTTTAATATACGGGTTAAACGAAGCGGGTTGAAACGAGTCAACCCGCTAAATCTGTGTTTATTTTCTCCCGATATATGCGTGTGCCTTCTGTGTTTGTTTTCAGCAAAATTTGTGTTTTCTTTTTGGTTTTATTATAGCAAGCTGACATTGTGTTGGGTTAAAAAAACACATTCTTGGATCACTCTGCCCAAAAACTATACATATATATGTATCCATAGTTATATTATTTTAAATATAAGATGCATTAACTTACCAAAATATTCCTTTTTTTTCTTTTAAATACAAAATTTATTATACTATCGAAAAAAGAAAAAACAGTGTTGCTCAAAAAATAAAAATGCAAACCAAAACAATGAATTAGATATTACTCTCTCCGTTCCCTAATATATGTCGCAGTTGATTTGTCAACGTTATTAAGGAACGTGTTTTACTAGTTTCTATATTGATAAAAATGCACCATGTCACTTCCTTGTTTGAAAAAATGACATTTATTATGGGACAAACTAAAATGAAAAGTGCGACATTTATTCCAGGACACACGGAGTAATATTAAAACACTCTTTTTATTAACCAAAATGCCCTCACCTCACCTCAATTAGTTATAAGACACAACATAATATATCAAATTAACATTGAGCCAAATGTCCAGAAATTACATGAAATTTTATGAATAAAAATTGTAGATTCTAAAGTAGATGGAAATACCTACTCTTGTCCCAAATAAATGTCCAAAAAATAAATTAACATTGACAAAAATAACAAATTTTTTGAATAATATTTAAAAAAGAGTTACGTTTTTTACATTTCTTCAATAAATGAAAAATTATATACTCAATATTTATTTTGGGACGGAGGAAGTAAATACCGATTAAAAATTAAGAACAGGTGACAGATTCATATGATATGATAATATGGTAGATGGGAAGTAATTACGGAAAAATAAAAAAGGTAGTAGTTGCCAGCTAGAAAAAAGGGCAATTTCCTAGAAGCTTCACCTTCATGTTTTACTATATTCTCCTCTTTATAAATCAAAACAACCAGAGTTCAGCCCAATAAACGTCAAAAATATTTATCAGGAGACGAGGTATGAGCAACGTGGAAGGCAGAGAAATAAGTAGGGCTTGACGGGAATAGGGATTTACGTTCTAATATTTTTCAGCGGGTTATAACAAGTTCGTGAGTTTAACCCGGCTTAACTCGTGAAAATCAACGAGTTAATTCGGGTAACTTGTTACAACCCGTAATATTAGTTGGGTTGGATTGAGTTGGGTAATTAGTGGGTTGAGTTGGGCGGGTTGTTGGGTAAATTTGACAGGCCTAGCTTAGTAAATACATGTACTTCTTCCTTTAAATTCTATTTGATATTTCATTAAATTTCAATTTCTTTTAATCCCTTTGTTCTCGAGGAGCTGGATGAGAAGAAAGTCTCATGTCCGGTTTTGTATCTATAGTATAAATTACACCATGCCACCTCATCCCATGAACAATACAATGAATAGTGCCATATGCCAAATTTCCCATTTTGCCCTTTAAAAAAAAAAAAAAACACGTGTCCTTGGACACGAGCTTGCTCTAGTATGTATATATAGAAGGGGGGGGGGAGATCTTTTAAACCCCATTACTGACATTACATGATTTCATCAAATTGTGTGAGACATTTTCCGAAGGATTAGAAATAATGGCTTGATGGATTAAACCCCATGTCAAGCGTTTATGTTGAAGCTCCCTGCTCAAATGTGGATGGGGTAATCTTCTTGGAGCAAGCTATAAGGCAGTTTTGCTACTCCTTGTCCTCGGGACACTTTTTATTTTTCTTAGCAGCATTAAAAACATTTGGCAACTCGTATGATTGCTTCCTATATGATCATCTTAACAAGTATTCTCGCAATTCACAGGAAAGACTTTTCTAGGGGATATTATTCTGAAGTTATCTTATGCAAAACGAATGAAAACCCACCGTCGATGTTAGAATTAGTCTTGTAGGATTGAAGTGTTAAATTTTTATTTTACTCGTGCAGTACTATGAACGAGTTGGTGGACAAATTCAATACCGCTTATGACAGGCATAGTCGAAGAGGGGGTCGGACTGCTTTTATTTGAAAGAATGTCTCCGACGCTACACGAAACCTCTACTTCAAGGCAGTTTGTGGGACCCAATGAAGTTTTTATATGTTGAGATAGTGTGGTGGATCTTTGGGGGCATATAAAATGAGTGTTTTGGCTACCCAATTTACTCAAGAAGTGGTTTTATGCTGTCATATGCCGTTTGATATGGCGCCTTGAATTTTGTTTAATGCACAGTCAAAGTTGAGTGGTTACTTGAAGTGATTTTGCAATATCTATTTTTTCAATGATAATCCTTTCTGCCTAAGTGTATACCGGCCCGCTCGATGCTTTACCGTTTTGATGAAACACGTAAATTAAGAAAAGTGATGAGCGGGAGAAGGGTTGTGAGAGGAAAGAAGTGAGTGGATATGACAAGTGGGGCCCACAATTTAAATATGTGAGGGGAAAAAGTTAGTGGATATGACAAGAGGGCCCCACAAGTATGTGAAAGGAAAAAGTGAGTGGAGTTGACAAATGGAGCACACATTTATTACCATTTTAGGAAAGGTGAAGCTTTTACCGAAACACTCATTTGGGTAAAAGAGGAAGCTTCAGACGGGATGGAGGGAGTATTTCTGAAAGAATTGTCTTTTTTCGAACCTCCGTAATATACTACTCCCTCCTTCCCAAAATGAATACTCGCGGACTCCCAAAATGAATACTCGCGGACTCGCCCTATCTCGCCCAAAAATGAATGTCCAAGTTTTTATAAAATTTACTCCCTTGTTCTCAAAAAGAATGTTTCAAAAATATTTAAATTTGATCTTGATCATTCAAAATTGCTCTGGATCAATGTTTGAAAGAAAATTGATTTCACTTTTTTTAGACAATTATTTTGGAACGGATGAAGTAAAGTTTACCCACACAATTTTAACCATAACTTCAGCAACAGCTACTGCTAGTGAGGCTGGCGCTTCACTTCTCACCAGGCGGCCACCTCACTATGCTCAACTTCAGCAATAACGTATTGCCAGTGAGGCTGGCGCCTCACCTCTCACCGGGCGACCGCCACACTGTGCTGTTGTTGCTGGTGATTTACTTTCCTAATTGGTTTACAAATCCTTGTCATATTAGAGTTAGTATTAGGATCTTTCTTTTTTAAAATATGACTCTTTTTCTTTTTCTATTGTAACCCATATACTATATTCATAAGTTGATCAATAAGAAAATCAAGAAACATGAATAAAATCCTAAATTAATTTTCTACAAAATTGCATAAAAATAGCTAAATTTTCATAAATTTGTGGTCAAAATCTCATTTGAGTTTATCATGAAAGTTAAAATTGGACAACATTTTGGAGCGGAGTGAGTATAACCTTTTGGTCAATAAAGTAACAGAAGTAAAAAACATGGGTACAACAATTAGTATTACATGAAATCCCTCTCAAATGAAGATGAATCTAACCATCTCAATCACTAAAGTTGAGTTTTATTAGATCAGAAGAATCTGAAAACCCTACCAATTTCTCAATAACTTTGCTAGCTTCAAACAGACAACTCATTTTTCGACACGAGAATGCCATCGCTATCTGCATACAACCACTCCCCATCACGAATCAAAGTTCCACCGACATGAATCGGAACATGCCTTTCTCCGACACCCTTTTTGCTCGATTTTTGGGGATGCGATGCCAAAGCTCGAACACCAATATCACAGCCGTTGATTTCATCCACATCTCTAATACAGCCATTTACTACAATACCAGCCCACCCCATATTCTGAGCTAACTGCCCCAAGTTCCCTCCGACTATAGCACATCTCATGCTTCCCCCACCATCTATAACAAGAACTCTACCTTCTCCTCGTGTTTCCAGGAATTCTCTTACTAACACATTGTCCTCAAATACCTTGAGAGTGACTATGGGCCCCGAGAATGCTCTGCATTGTCCGTAAATCTGGAAGATGGGTTGCAACGCTCGTAAGTCTCCACTTGCTAGAAGTGCTGCGTTTGAATCACAAGCTTCAGCAGTTGCTATGGAAGCCATATTTTCCTGCAAGAACGACATACCCCGAATGAGACCCAACTCAAACTGAAACAAAATCATTGCTCAAGCAGGGACTGGCATAACCACAAAATAGGTTACAGAAATAATTATAACCCACATCAATACCATTCTAGTCAACATAAAAAAGATGTGCACAAAACTGTATCAAGTCATCTACACTCGGTTCTCCTAAGTACAGGGTATATGCCATATGAATCTTGCTTGGCCTTGCATGCCCTATAGGCCGTATAGGGAGCCATACATAGTTCAACAAGATATTGCTATTGATTGTTCTTATAACCATGCATGCACAGTGGCGTATCTAGGATTTAGAGTCAGGGTGTGCAAAAAATATCTTCGTCTACCTCCTTCTTTCTTCCTTCTTCATCTTAGCCCCACTCCCATGGCCGCCACTGCTCTCCCCACACCATCCCCTCTCAGATTACCGTCCTACCCCTAATCCCATCAGAAAATCCAATAAATCCACTCTCAGATAACAGTTTGCATCCCTATAGTTTTTTTTTGTGTTTTTTATATATACTCGCTAAATTTTTTTGAAAAACTCAGGGGCGTCAGTTGCCCTTCCTGGCGCCATACCGAATCCGCCCGTGTGCATGCATATTGATACTATTTCCTCATTTACAGCATCATGTTATTTCTCATCTTTCATTTCCTATACGTACTATCACAATTCAACCTGTTATGCGTAATATCCAAAAAATAAAATAGTACAGAACCCCATCTAGGGTGAAAGAAAGTTCATTACAAACTAAATATTCAACTTAATGTAAGGAGCTCGGCATTATCTTCAGCCACCTCCCCCCTCCCCTCCCCTCCCCTTCCCTTCCCTTTCTTCTTTCTACTTTGGATGTCGATTGAAGCTCACAAATGTAAACAACAAATCTACCACAAATTAACTGGCTTAAAATTTGCAGCATGAATGTCTACATAAGCTTCCCAATTCAACATTAATCAGATGTATATTTTTGTTTCTACTTTCTATTTCAACATACTAATTTCAAATACCATAATCATAAACTCCACGGCAATTTAAAAATTAGCCCAATTTCTAATTTATAGTTTATACTCCCTCCCGTGCAAAATAACTGTCGTTTTTTAACTTTTCACAGATTTTATGAAAGACAATTATTACCCCAATTTAATGATAAAATATCAAGATTGCGCCTTTATTTAATGTTTCTATCTTACATTACTTCACACAATAACCCAATTAATAAAGTAAAACAAATCCAATGCGGGAATAAAATAGTAATTTTTTTGAACAGAAAATTTTGGGGGAAACCTGTTTCTCCATAAGTTATAAAAAATCCTGTTTTTAAATATATCGATTTGGTGTTTTTAAAGCCTAAACTCACTGTTTTAAGGCCTAAACTCGCTATATTATTTTCTAGCTTAAACTCACTGTTTTAACAACTTACTGTTTTAACGCCTAAACTCACTATTTTATTTTCTATGTATTTTAAGGCCTAAACTCAATGTTTTAAGGTCTAAATTTAAATTTGATATTTTTAAGGATAAAAGTGGGCTTTTTATAACTTATAGATTATAGAGAAACAGATTTTCCCTAAAACTTACTCGCATCAAACAAAAAATGCCTCAAATCCCTAAAATTTTATTTAAAAAGTGACCGTTATTTTGGACCGGACAAACTCGCATCAAACAAAAATGCCTCAAATCCCTAAAATTTCGTCGGTAAATTAAATAGAAGAATCAATTGAATTTCAAACGGTTACGATCAAAATCAAAGAATAAGGAGCAATTACCAGTCGGAGATGGATGAGAAGAATTGATTTGATTCGAGTCGGAGATTAAATATTCAAGGATGGTTCCGATCGGTGGATGATTCCGTTGAGGATGAGTGAACAAATATATGGAGATTGAATTTGAACAATTAAGGAGTGGGTCAAGCAAGTTGAGAAATCCAACAACCACCCACCAAGGTCAATAAGCAGCCATGAAATTCATCAATGGCGACCGCAGTTTACTATCTCATCTTTTTGGTATGTGTGATTGTTGTCATCAGAAAAGAACGTCAGCTGAGCTTTGGATAATTCAAACTTGCCGACGCACCTTCAAGTTATGATTAATTACCTTAACCACCCCTAAGCTTTTGATTCTCAGGTAGTTCCGTTTGTTTTACGGAAAATAACCCCCGAAAAATGATTTCTTGAAAAATAATTTTCAAAAAAATAAAAATGCTTTTCGAAAAATACTTTTTGATGTTTGGTGAATCTTAAGAAAATATTTTTCGAAAAACATTTTCCGATGTTTGGTGTTTTATTAAAGTAACTTTCTAAAGGTAAAATCAATACAAACAAAGGAAAATGAGGAAAATATTTTCTGGAAAACAACTTCCTTAGGTAGAGGTAAGAAAGTCATTTTTCTTAGAAATCAAACTCATTTTTCATTGACCCGAAAAATATTTTCCATTGACTTTTTTTTCTGGTGTTTACCAAATACCGGGAAATGTTCTTCACTCATTTATTCAAATAATTGTTGTTTTGGGACTTAAACTCTTAAGATACCAAGTGTAACCTCACATTTTATTTATTATAATTTTGTAAATATTCTTATTTATTGGGTGAATGAATGTATAAGAGAGACAAATAATAATAATAAAAGTAAATTTGATGCTACCTACGTCGCAATTTACCTCCGTTGCGATTTAATATTCTTGTTTTGACAAGACACTAAAATTAAAAAAAAATATTGTTAGTATAAAAATTAAAGTAAGAGAAAGAAAGTAGGTAGGAAATTTTGTTATGAGTATAACAAGTGGGTCTCATTGTCTATTTTAATTAATAAAGCAGTTAAAAACTTTATGAAAACGTGAAGTTTTTGGGAACATAATTATGTTTCCTTATTTAATTTGTCTTCTATTATGGTAAGAAGATTTTGAGACTTTCATGGAGATTTATAAGTATCTTACTTTTATTAAGAGATTGTAATTATGTAAATATCTTTTATTTATGTACATAGTTTTATATTAGGACTAACCTACTAATATTTGATTTTCTTGTGAGTGTGTTATATGTTTTCATATAGAAAAAGGAATCTCACAAAGGAAGAGGTCGATTGCATGAAGATCTTCTCAATGGTGCATTATAAATACAAGGCATTCAGCACAAAGAGGAGCTACGGTTTTAGAGAGAAAAACATACATTCTTCATAGCATTCGATTGAGTTGATTTTAGGTTGTGAGCTTACATCCGTAACTCACATCTAGGTTTTCATAAAGTTCTCTTGTTTTACTTCTGATTGAATAAGTCCTACTTGGGAAAGTGGAGTTGTTCATATCATAAGGTGATTAGAACTTGTTTAGTATTTTCATATTTTAGTTTTTCACTTATTTGTTTTTGTAAGAAACATAAGTTTTTATAGTGAAAAAGTTTTCGGGGCGTAAGCCTAGTTTGGCCGATCACACAGATCGAAGCGTATATAACTCTTGAGTTATTGCTTTTATTTACTTTTATTTACTTTATTCCGCCGCATTATCTCGTGGATGTGTGGACAACAGGAGACACATCCGTACTCACATCCTTTGCCTATCAGCGTGATCCAAGTTTCCTAGCTACACGAAACTTTCAATTGGTATCGTAGCCAACTCTCGAAATATTACCGAGTGTTGATCCAGAAAGTGTAGTCATTATGGAATGCCAAAATCACCAAAATAGGCCTCCCGTCTCAATGGCACAAATTATTCTCTTTGGAAGTCTAAGATGCGAAACTACATCAAACGTATTGATGAAAGAGCTTGGATGTGCATTCTTGTTGCATGGCAACCTCCTACTATGGAGAAAAAGCCATCTTCCTGGTGTGAGTCCTTCTTTGAAAGAAAACCCGAAGAACAATGGACTCTTGATGAAATACAAGCTGCAAACTACAATTCAAAAGCCATGGGTGCTATTTCCAGCCATGTTTCTGGGAATATGTACAAGCTTATAACAAATGAAAGTATAGCCAAAACTGCTTGGGATATTTTGCAAACTCAATGTGAGGGAGCACCAAGTGTGAAGGCTACTGTGCTTAGAATTTTAATGGATAGGTTTGAGTTACTTCGAATGGAAGAAACCGAGGATATTGTGTCATATGCCGCTAAGATTCATGAGATTTCAAATGAATGCACAAGTCTAGGAGAATCTATCTCCAATGCAAGACTTGTTAGTAAAATTCTAAGAACCTTGCCACGAAAGGTTTAACATTAAAGTAGCTGTGATTGAAGAAACAAAGGACACAAACACCGTAGGTCTTGACACTATCATAGGAATCTTGACCTGTGTTTGAGCTTAACCTTGAGGCTCGTAAGAAGAACAAAACACACAGTCTTGCCCTTAAAAGTGCCGCCTGCTCTACCAAAAGAGCTTGTGGAATTATCCTCTCGAAATTGACAAGTCTAATCTTGAAGATGAGGATGTAGCTTTTATTTCAAAGAAATTCAGCTTCTATACTTGAAAAATAGAAGGATAAGCAAATTCCCCAATAGACCTACTTCCAAGCATCGCCGAAAAGCCCAAACCTAGCACCGACACTGGATTCAAGAAACCAAGTTTTGAAAATAAATCATCCGAATCGTCCAATGTAGGGCATGTCGTGGCTTTGGTCATTATGCCAATGAGTGTGCTAACACACTTAAAAAGAAGTGGATTGAGCTTAACCGCTACCCTTAGTGACAAAGTGAGGATGAGGAAGAAGAAGTGGCTAACATGTCTGCCTTAAATTGCCATTCTCGTGTTTAATGCTTTTTCTGCAGATATAGAAGAATATACTCCCCGAAAATCCTCGATGTAGGGCTCGGTTATTGTGCCATGGTACACATCCGGTGTCACATCTGGACCTGAGCTGAACTGCTTTCTCTCCGTAAAAGGAGATTCGATGATGAAGATGAAGAAAGAGACATTCCCATGAGGAACTCTTTGCCACATACAAGGAGCCGCATACGTATTGGATGAAAAGATTGGACAAAATTGAGGTACTTGTTAAAGTAAACAAATCTCTGTCTCGATAAATTGGCGCTGCCAGAAGATGAAAAAGCCGTACTTTCAAAAGAAAATGATGCTCAAAAAGATACCATTGCAAGACTTGAAGTCCTTGTGACCAAAAGAGAAGTTGACCTTGAAAAATTCAAGAATGAATGTGAAAAAGCTGATAATACTTTCACTAAGTTAAACAAAAGTAAAATGAAAATGGAAGAAGCTTTTTCTACGGGTCAACGTGACAAAATTGGTATAGGTTTTGAAAATAATTTTGTAAAGGAGGGATATGAGGGTTCTACCTCTAAAAGTGTGAAAAAACAAGCTTTTAAAGAAAAAGTCATTCTCGAGTGAGAAGAGACCAAGAAAGAGGCATTACATCCGTCATTACCGCCTAGCTCCCGGTCACATTAGGGCCCTTCTCGTTACAAACTTAAGGCCGATAAAAAAATCTCGGTAGTTTTAAATACTTCAGATGCGAGAAGATGTATGCACATCCTAACACACATCCAAATAATCTGAGACCTCTCGCAACTCCAAAAGAAAACCGTTAAACAATGGGTAGCCAAACCAATTACCACCGCAATGTTGTCTACTCTTCCCTCAAGAATACTCGTCTCTCCGGCTCTTGGTATTTTGATAGTGGGTGCTCTAGGCACATGATTGAAACCAAGCGCCCTTCTTGATTATGAAGTGATAAATGGAGGGAAAGTAAATTTTGGTGGAGGTGCTCAAGGAAAGATTGTTGGGAAAGGAACCCTAGATGTCAAGGGTCTCCCAAAATTGCATAATGTGTACCATGTGGAAGGCTTGAAAGCCAACCTAATAAGCATCACTCAACCTGTGATGATTTACTGACCTATTTGTGAAGTTTGATAAGCACTGTGTGAAGTGTTTGATAAGGATAATAAATGTGTGTTTACCGGTCCTAGATCTCGCCGATAATTGTTACCAATTTGGTGACAATCTTTCTTGCCTAAGCTCAAAAGCTAATGATGTCAATCTGTGGCACCAAAAATTAGGGCATGCTAGCCGTAGAACTCTGGAAGAACTTCAAAGGTTTCAAGCCATTAAAGACCTCCCTAAACCGAACTTCAAGAAACCCGATGTCTCGTGGTTCATGTCAAAAGGGAAAACAAACAAAAGCATCACATAAAAAGGTCCAACAATGCTCCACAACTAGATGTTTGGAGATGATTCACACCGATTTAATGGGACCTATCAAGTAGAAAGCTTTGGTAGGAAAAAGTATGCCTTCAGGTGTGTCGATGATTATTCTAGGTACACTTGGGTAATGTTCTTAAGAGAAAAGTCGAAACAATTGGAGAATTCAAGAATTGGTACAAAAGAGTTAGAAATCTTTATGGTCTTAAGACTCGTGAGGATTAGGTCCGATCATGGCACCGAATATGAGAATCAAATGTTCACCAATTTTTGCAATTCTAAGTGGAATCACTCATGAGTTTTCTCGCACCAATCACCCCACAAAGAAATGGAATTGCCGAAAGAAAGAATAGAACCTTGCAAGAAATGGCAAGTGGTCATGCTAAGTTCAAAGAACTTGTCCAAAAAGTTTTGGGGCGTGCTTTAAACACCGCCTTGTCACATTGGCAATAGGGTGTTTCTAAGGATTGGTAGCACTCGGGTCACCCCATATCAAATTCTCCTTGGAAAGAAACCAACTGTAAAATATTTTCATGTGTTTGGTTGTGTTTGTTATATTCTCAATGATAGAGAATACCTGGCCCAAGTTTGATTCAAAAAGTGACAAAGCAATTTTCATGGGCTATTCCACAACAAGAGAGCTTACGTAGTTTTCAATCTCAAAACTAAGACCATTATGGAATCTCGCTAATGTTAAATTTGATGACTCACTTGATCTTAACCTCAAGACCGCGAGGATGATGTTTGAGTGCTTCTTGGCTGAATTTTTGGAAGGATGAAGAAACGAGGAGGCCGAAAAAGCAAAAGAAACTTCCAAAGTCTTTGTTAAAAATGATGTACCCGACAAGGATGTAACCAAGGATGTGGACACATCTGCCTCCACATCCCTGAACCCACATTCGCACCCACATCCACTCAAACTCCTGTAATCGAGGACAGCTTCCTCGATTCGATCGTGATGATGCTCCAGAAGGTAATGTGAATGGGTGTGTGGATAGGTCAAAGGATATCCCTTCTAAAATCCAGAAAAACCACCCCACTTCACAAGTTGTGGGAGATGTGCATGCTCGAGTGAGAACTAGACAAAAGGATAAAGTTGATTATAGAAAGATGGTGGTTTATGGAGTTGCTCCTCATACTCCCGGGTAAACTTTCTGTTGTTTTGTTTCTAAAATTGAACCTAAGAATGTTATCAAGCATTGAAAGATGCCGACTGGATTATGGCTATGCAAGATGAATTAATTCAATTTGAAAAGAATGAGGTATGGACTCTTGTTCCTAGACCTCACATGGTAATGTCATAGGAACCAAATGGATTTTTAAGAACAAAACTGATGAGCAAGGTGTGATAACTAGAAATAAAGCTAGGTTAGTTGCTCAAGGTTATACTCAAACGGTGAGGGAATTGACTTTGAGGAGATATTTGCTCATTGCAAGAATTGAGTCCATTAGGCTTTTGTTAGCCATTGCTTGTTACCTCAAGATTACTCTTCATCAAATGGATGTCAAGAGTGCCTTTTTAAATGGGATATTAAATGAGGAAGCCTATGTTGAACAACCTAAAGGCTTTGTGGACTCCAAATACCCTAATCATGTGTATAACCGAAGAAAGCTCTGTATGGGCTAAAAGCAAGCCCCTAGAGCTTGGTATGGTAGGTTGACCGACCATTTGCTTCAACTAGGATTCAAGAGAGGTGAGGTTGACAAAACCTTGTTTGTGAGGAGAAACAAGAAAGAGATTCTTGTGGCACAAATCTATGTAGATGACATTGTGTTTGGATCAAATTCGATCCAATGCTAGCTGAATTTGTGGATAGCATGACTTCCACATTTGAGATGAGTATGGTAGGTGAGTTGAACTTTTTCTTAGGCTTCTGATTAAGCAATTCAAAAGATGGTATGTTCATTTCACGCTTCTAAGTATGCCAAGAATCTTGTGAAAAGTTTGAGCTTGAAGCACTCTTCACATCAAAGAACCCCAATGGGATCTTCCCAAAACTAAGTCATGATTCGATGGTGAGAGTGTTGATCAAACTCTTTATAGAAGCATGATAGGAAGTTTGCTTTACCTCACCGCAAGTAGACTCGACATTATGTTCGGTGTATGTCTCGTGCTAGATACCAAGCCAACCCTAAAGTGTCCCATCTTAAAGCATTGAAAAGGATCATTAGGTATGTGAGTGGGACCGTGAACCTAGGTCTGCATTACTCTAAAGAAACAAACACAAATTTGGTTAGATACACTTTGATTCGATTGGCCGGAAATAGTGATGATAGAAAGAGTACCACCGGTGGATGTTTCTACCTAGGTAATAACCTTGTGTCTTGGTATAGTAGGAAGCAAAATTGTGTGTCCTTGTCCACCGCCGAGGCCGAATATGTTGCCCTTTGGGAGTTGCCGCACACAATTACTTTGGATGAATCAAATGCTAAAAGATTATGGATTAAATAGCAAAGTTTTGACTGCTTTTGTGATAACAAAAGTGCCTTGGACATATCCAAAAATCTGTTCAACATTCTAGAACAAAGCACATTGATATTAGACATCATTTCATTAGAGATCTTGTAGAGCAAAAAAGCGTATTAATCCGGAATTTGTTGGGACCGAAAATCAATTGGGTGATATATTTACAAAGGCATTAGATTTGGAGAGATTTTCCTCATTGAGGAAGTCTCTTGGCTTATGTGATATCTAAGGTTGTGAGACCGATGTGTCTCACGTCCTCTAACACATCCTGTAGATTAGTTTAAGCTGAAAAAAAAAAAAAAAATCATAAAAAGAAAAATCCAAAAATATCATGCATTAGCACGAAATTTCTCGGTGGTCACTTGTGAGTCTTCATCTTTGACATTATTTTTTTATCACTTAATTGTGAGTATTTCTGTCCATGTAATCTTTTGATTACTTGGTATAACCTTCCTAGGTATCTCACAAATGGTGCTAAAAGAAAAAAAATATATATATATATATGTGAGAAACAATGCTTCACCCTTAGTATGAAGCCATACCATTGTGATCAAGTGATTTTCATAAGAAAACTTGAAGTCAAACTTGATAAGATCATTGGGAAAAAGGGCTATCTTTGGGATCAAGTAAAGTGAAAGCTACTCATATGTGCAAAAATCCTGACAACAAAAATTGGTGGATGCATCCTAGAGGCTGTGCAGATTGGATTATTACTCATTGACTTTTTGTGATCTAAATGTGTCCCCATTTGTGACTCACATCCTATGCCACATCCATAAGCTGAGAATATTTCCTTCACTTGTGTGTTTGCATCATGCTAGGCATATTGCATTTTAGGTCATATAGGAGCTTTGTAAATATGTTAGTTAATTAATTTTCTCTCTTAATTCTACTCTTTGATTATATAGGTTTTTGATCTCCAATATCTTTTTTATGAAAAGAAAAGGTGTGTATCAATCCTTGTTTGAAAAGGTTGAAAAATTCTTTTGGGATTCTATTTTAAATAAAGATATGCCGAAGCAATATTTGTTTTCATAAAAAATCTTACAAAATCTTGATTTATTTTAATTCCTTATTTTCTTGGAAGGTGCTTGTGTGTTGCAACCTCAAAGGTTTTCTAGCCGTTGGAGGACTCTTAAGGATTTTGAGGTATGTTAAACCTCTTTGAAAAGGGATTCCTAATTTTAGTAGGAAAGTGGGAGGCCGTGAGTATTTAATATACCTCACATCCGTCCCATCCCTCGTAAACCTTCACAAAACCCTTTGTTCTTCCTCCTCTTTGCACACAATCTCATACACCTTAGCATTAATTTTCCTTTGCACTGTTCAACCAACCCAAATTCCTCTCGTTAAATGGCCGAGCATTCCGAATATTCAAGAGAAAGACATTCTTGACGTTGCTCCCGTCTCGATAGCTAAAGGCGAGGTTGTTGTTTTAAACCCGGTAATTTCCAAATTTCTTGCGAATTTTCTTCCCCATCACCCTCGTCGATCCAACAATGGAAGCTTCTCTCCAAAATCCCCCACATTGGAACCTGTTCTTTGAAAACCCTAAAGCTCCATCCTCTCCGGTGATCCCACCATCGGATGTCGCCATTCTTTGTGGAACCTTCTTCAACTAAGAAGAGGAAGTTGACCCAAGTAAAACCCCCAAAGTCTGCTACAACTCAGGTCCCCCAGGCGTGCTCTTCGTCGATCTGGTAGGGTTCGCAAGTTTGTCGGGTCGGCAAAGCCAAGAACCGATCGAAACCCGGAGGAAATCTTCAACAGCTATTGTTCTTGAAGAAGAAGAAGAAGATGAGGTAATCATTCCCCTTGTCAGGACTAGGGCTAAATCGTCTATTCCCCCTTCCTCTGTTAGTAGTCCTGTTGTTACTCCTTCTGTGGTTGTTCCTCTTGTTGAACCTGTTATCCCTGTTGATACTCCCCATGTTGAACCTTTGATCCATGTTGAGACTGTTCCCCATGCAGAGTCTGTTGAGCCAATTGCACCTATTCCTCCCATAATTTCTTCTGATCCCATTATATCCCCTATTGTTTCACCTTCTGAGGATATTTTGTCTGCTCCTGTTGTTGAGCCCTCTGTGCCCTTGGTGTCTAGTCCTGTTGAGGACCTTATATCCTTTAGTGATGAAGAGCCCCTAGCTAAAGTTTTAATGGATTTAAAGGGTAAGAAAAAGATGGCTGCAACTGACTTAGAGCCTTTTGATGATGAAACTGACTCAAGTTCAGATGATGATGATACTGCCTCAGATGAGAACTACAGGCTAGGAAGAGAAGAACTTGATCAGGAAAAAGAAGACCAAGAAACTGATTCCACTGATGCTGATGACACTGAAGTTGAACCCATTGTTGTTCCATTCCCTGTGAAGGATGTGCCTAAGGATGTGCCCACATCTAGACGCACATCTACTCGAAAGAAAGCTGAACAGGGTATGTCATCTTCTGTTTCTCTAGTCTCTACCCCCAAACCCTTTTCCAAAAAGTTTTTATCCAAAAAGGCTGCTGATAGGTTTACTTTAATTTCCTCTAAAGCCTTTGTTGTTGAGATGAAAAGGGATAGGGAGACTTTTACTAAACTTGGTATGGACAAGTTTTTTGAGGAAAGAGGATTATTCTTGACTGTGGACCATCCCCTTCCCTTCTACCCCAAATTGGTTTATGAGTTCTATGCAAATCTGCCTAAGGGATTAGATAAAACTTATCCTCATTCTCCTGGTGTTTATGTTAGAGGATTATTTGTTCCTTTTACCCCTTCTATCATCAATGATTTTCTTGGGTTGTATGATCATTTGGATGATGTGGTTTCTATTGAGGATGATGATCTTGTGTCTGCCATTACCCATGACAAGGTAACCTCTTGGCCAGTAAAGCCTAAAGATTTAGGGAGTGGCTCTTTATCCTCCCTTTACTGTTTTCTTCACACTATCTTAGTTGCCAATCTTTGCCCCTCAAATAACAAAACCTCTGTCACTAGGGTGCAAGCTGATCTGTATAGATTGGGACTTAAGAGGCACATTAATTTTGGGGAATTTATCTTTAGGAAAATTTGTGATTATGGTGAGTCTCCATCCAAGAAATGGTCATTACCTTACCCTTCCTTGATATCCCAAATTCTCATTGCCAATGGAGTAAAGACTGAAAAAGGAGAAGAAAGAGTTGATAATTTTGCCTTATTTAAGGAATCCAAAACTCGTTAGACCCTAAGCAAAGGCATGTTGATCTCCTGTGGGTACCTCTCCTGAAATTACTATGCCAGATGTGGATACATCTCGAACCCACACTGTAGCTACATTTGATGTTCGAGATGAAGGATTTAGATCTTTGAGATTGCCGGTCTTTGAAGCTCAAGCTCAAGCCTCCACCGCCCACGCCAACAACCTTAAAGCTCTTAAGGCTAATCTTCTCAAATGGCATGCTTCAGCTTTCGCTCTCAAAAGTGGGGAGATGCGTCTTGATCTGCTTTGCTTTTGGAGGAGATAAAGTTTGGAACACCTTTGTATGCGCTACTAGTTGGAGGGTGGGAACTTTAACTTAGGGAGAAAAGTTTTTGAAGTGATAGTTTTTAAAGACAATTTTAATTTTCTGTTTTAGTTGGTTAGTTTTTAAAACAATGGTTTGTAATAGCTTTAAGTAGGACATGGCTGAACGGTTTTTTGCTTTTGTTTAATGAACTGCTAGTATTCTGTTCTAATTCTGTTTTGCAGTTTTTATGTGTGGATGTGTATACACATCTGGACACACATCCATTCAGGGGGAGTCATGCTCTTTCTATATTCTGTGGTCATAATATTATGTTTGTTATAAATCTTTGGTTTTGACCAGAAAGTCCAAAATAGGGGGAGATTGAAAACGTGAAGTTTTTGGGAACATAATTATGTTTCCTTATTTAATTTGTCTTCTATTATGGTAAGAAGATTTTGAGACTTTCATGGAGATTTATAAGTATCTTACTTTTATTAAGAGATTGTAATTATGTAAATATCTTTTATTTATGTACATAGTTTTATATTAGGACTAACCTACTAATATTTGATTTCCTTGTGAGTGTGTTATATGTTTTCATATAGAAAAAGGAATCTCACAAAGGAAGAGGTCGATTGCATGAAGATCTTCCCAATGGTGCATTATAAATACAAGGCATTCAGCACAAAGAGGAGCTACGGTTTTAGAGAGAAAAACATACATTCTTCATAGCATTCGATTGAGTTGATTTTAGGTTGTGAGCTTACATCCGTAACTCACATCTAGGTTTTCATAAAGTTCTCTTGTTTTACTTCTGATTGAATAAGTCCTACTTGGGAAAGGGGAGTTGTTCATATCATAGAAGGTGATTAGAACTTGTTTAGTATTTTCATATTTTAGTTTTTCACTTATTTGTTTTTGTAAGAAACATAAGTTTTTATAGTGAAAAAGTTTTTGGGCGTAAGCCTAGTTTGCTGATCACACGGATCGATGGCGTATATAACTCTTGAGTTATTGCATTTAATTTACTTTTATTTACTTTATTCCGCTGCATTATCTGTGGATGTGTGGACAGTTGTGAGACACATCTGTACTCACATCCTTTGCCTATTGCGTGATCCAAGTTTCCTAGCTACACGAAACTTTCACTTTAAATTTGAACAAACTAAAAAAGGTAAGGAAAGTAAACACCTTAAATCGAGAGAGACGGAGGGAATACTTCTTTTCAAAATGTGCACTGGCATTTTTTAAATAACTGAAATTTATTAATACACTATGACACTCTATAGAACATAACTGACTTTCTTTAACTTTACGATTAAGAATCTTTTAACACTAACATTGACATTCAAAAATACTCCCTCCGTCTCGGTCAACTTAGAATTTTTTGAAATGGCACGGAGATTAAGGAAAAGGTAAATGTTGTGAGTGTAATTTAAAAATAGGAGAGAGAATGAGTGGAGGGAATAGTAAATTATAATGGTGTTGTGAGTATTAAAATAATGTAGGAGAGAGAATGAGTGGAGAGAATAGTGATTTAAGGTTTCCATTTTGGGCCGTCCTAAGTCGGGTGGGACGCCCAAAATGGCAAAAAGTCCTAAATCGACCGGGACGAAGGGAGTACATAACTAACGCAACACTAATTCATTATAACTAACACTAACATTAAAAAACACTGCCACTTACATTGGCACACAAAAAACACTACCCCGAATACTTAAAAACATGACACTTAATAACACATGAACTAACATTCTTCATCACTGACATTGATAGCGCCGGTGCATGTATTTTGCGGTACATGAGTGGTAAATTTCAATCTCTATTTATTTACAAAAATTCACCATGCCTTTTAAAACAAATTTTGTACTTGTTTACAAAAATGCAACGTATACTTTAAAACACATGTTTTTCAAATTGTTTGAAAAATGCATTTTAGAGAGACCAAAGTTTAAAAAATGTCTCTCAAACTTTTAGTAGAAGATAGTATTTTGTCTTATACATAAAGTATAAGAGTCAGTTTTTATAAAATATTAGATTTGTTTTTTATTATTTACAAACTGAAGAAAAAATAATGAAAAAAATCTCTCCTAATATTATACGTAAATTATAAGAAGTGAAAGATTTATTTAAAATGTTGAAAATCCGCTGATTTTATGTGAAATATATTAATTTGGCTGTTAATTTGCCCCGCGGGTAAGCAGGCTGTCTACAAACACGGGCTTGGTATGGGCCTACTGGGCGTCATGGATCACATCAGATGTTGTTGCTGTGAAGGTACTGGACCACCAGTCATGTAGATCGACGTACGCCTTATATGTCGAGGTTGCCTGCATGGGTCTAGATCGATCTGATATAGCCAAATGATACTCATATAAGATATGAATCGTATGTCGGACATAGCTAGGTAGGGACCATGGAGATCGGACAATGAGATAGGTCGACTGATCTTTGCTGATGGACCTTGAGCCTTGTAATAATTGGGCCGATCCACTAAGGATGTGGTGACAATAATTTCTAAATAATTGAGCTTTGTTCGTTGGGTCTAGTCCGTCACTTTTATTTCGTTTCAGTCTCCTAGTATTATAAGTAAATTAAAAATTATAAGAGGTGAAATTAAAAATTATAAGAGGTGAAAGGTTTATTTAAAAGGTGCTGATTTTATGTGAAATACTCCCTCCGTCCCAATCTAAATGTCCTAAAATGGGCTCGACGTGGGAATTAAGGAAAGTTGAGTATGAAAAGCAGGAAAAGCTTAAATGTCATGAGTATTTAAAAATTAAATAAGAGAGAATGAGTGGCGAATAGCTAGTGATATAACGAGAATGTTGAGTAAAAGTAAAGTAGGAGAGAGAACGAAATGCAGAGGAAGAAAGTATAAAAATAATAAAAAGTTTCCATTTCTGACCGGTATATTTTAAGTACGCCCAAAAAGCGAAAGCTTGAAACGCTAGATCGACTAGGTAGTATTAATTTGGCTGTTAATTTGCCACGCGGGTAAGCAGGCTGTCTACAAACACGGGCTTGGTATGTTTGGGCCTACTGGGCGTCATGGATTAGATCAGATGTTGATGCTGTGAACGTACTGGACCGGTCCATGTGGGTAATAAAGGACAGAAATGAAAGTACTCCCTCCTCCGTTCCCAATAATTCGTAAAAAAATCCTTTTTGTACTTTTTGTACGTCCCACAATAATTTATACTTTTTCAAAACAAAAATGGGATCCACTTTTCTCTACTCACAACAATTTTCAAATTTACTATTCTTTCCACTCATTCTCTCTCCTATTTTACTTTTACACTCACAACACATTACCTTTATCACCTTTTACCTTAATTCCCGCGCTGACATAAAAAGTGCTTAAAGTAAAATCGTGTGACGGAGGAGGGAGTATAAATTATTGTACCCTCCATCTCATAATTCCCATATCATAATAACATCCCATTTTTTGTTATCTCAAAATAAATACTCCCTCCGTCTCGTTCGAAAGGACAATTTTGCCTTCTAGCACGGAAATTAAGAAATAAATGAATAAGGAAAGTGATGTAAGAAAGAGAAAAAGGTTAAATGTTGTGAGTATGAAAAATTAAATAGGAGAGAGAGTGAGTGGGAGGAATAGTTAGGAGAGAGAATGTTGTGAGTGTAAAAGTAAAGTAGGAGAGAAAATGAGTGAGGTAGGAAGAGTATAAAAATAATAAAAACTTTCCTTTTTGGGGTTGTGCCCTTTTAAATGGGACGCCCAAAAAGGAAATTTGTGCCCTTTCGAACGGGACGGAGGGAGTATTGCATTTAAAAAAAAATGTATTAGTATAATTTAAGGAAATTTGACCCGGAAGTTCCTTTTGGAACAAATCACTTTCCCTCAAATTTCTCATTAAATTGAAATGACCTGAAAGTTCTTATGAAGTAATATATAATACTGCATGCAATATTATTATATTACTCATATGTGAATATAATACTGCATCTATAATATAACATGAAGAAGGAACTTCTCGGACATTATGATACTTTTTTAGAACTTCTCGATCATTCTCCAATAATTTAAACATTTTAGAAATATTTGTAGTTGATCATATAAAAAATTAATATTTTTATAAATTAAAAAAAAAAATATTTTTACACTGACACTTTATATTACATACATATACTCTTTTTTACTGACACTTTTTTATACTAAACACTGACACTTTTTACCCTACACACTACACTGTCACTCTTTTATATTGTCACTTAATAATACATGCACTGTACTCTTCACACTGTTATTTTTTTACACTAATACTGATATTTTTTTACGCCGACACTTAATAATACATGCACTGGCACTCTTTACACTGACATTTTTTACACTAACATTGATATTTTTTTACATTAACACTAACACTTTTTACATTGACATTTAATAATACATTCACTGACATTTTGTTATATTAACACTGATACTTAATAATACATGAACTAACACTCTTTACATCGACATTTTTTTAAACTAACATTGACACTATCGGAAAGAGCAAAACACGTTTTTCTTAAAGAAAAAAAAAGAAAAAAAAACACGTTTTTCTTAGCTTAAAAAATGTGTTTTTTTTTTAATTTTGGCCAAATAAATAAGTACATTTTTATAAAAATGTTGACAAGATAAAAATGACAAACGGGAAATATTTAGGAAGCTAGAGACAAAGACTTGGTCAAACCTTCTTTTTCTACTAATAGGTGGGGCCAAGGAAAAGGAAAAGAAAAAGAAAAAGTAGAATAATTAAATAAGTAATTTATTGTATGGTTATGGATATTTATGTGACTGTTTTTTATTTTAATTAATTAAAGCTAGCGATATAACGCGTAAAATTAATAGTGCCAACAATTGGCATAATGTTACAAATAAACAAAACACAAAGTCTCCATCCTCCTTTCGGTGCCATATTTTGGCTCTATCTTGAGGATAATATTTACCATGTTTATTATTTGTACGTCAGTCAAGAAAGTGAATCGCAAAATTTGACTCATCGTATTTCTCGTGAAAGAAGGACAAAGAAAAGTATTTTAAATAATTAGCCTCAATATGTCCGTCAAATTTTGACGAATTACTTAGACGTGTCCATTTGGTTAACCAGACCGGCAAACCAGTCGATTTTTAACGGGTCAAAACCAGTCAATCAGTTTAACCGTAATCGATTTTTCCAAGGTTCGATTTTGGTTGATATTTTCAAAAATCGTGAACAGCTGATTTTATGCTCGGCCGAGTCATGAGGATTGCTGGGAAATTTTTTCCAGTAAGTCTTTACCATTTAACGGTCATGCTCGGGCGAGTCATATGAGTTGCTCGGCCGAAGGGGTCATTTTTCAGTGTATTTAACCGGTCATGCCTCATACTCGGCCGAGTCATATGAGTTGCTCGGCCGAGCAGAACGCCAAAAATAAAAAAAAAGGGTATGCTCGACCGAGCAACACCAAAGACACGGCTGAGCAGATTCAAACCGGATAAACCGAAGGTTAATCAGAAAATCGTTAAACTGTATAACCGTCAAACCATAACCGGTCTGGCCGGTTATCTGGTTCTGTTTCGATTGATGGTTTTTAAGGTTGAAAACCGACGATTTTAACCGGCTAACCGCCGATTAACCAGAACCGACCACCTCTAGAATTACTCACTAGTTTCTTTTAGTTTCTTTTAAAAACAGGAGTTAAGAAAAAAATGTGTTTTGTGTATAAAAGAGAGAGAAAGTGTGATAAAGATTTACTATCCAGTTACTATTTTTCACCAATTTTTTTATACTCACAACACTTAATTTATTATACATTTTTCTTAATTCTTGTGGTGCAAGACCAATTTTATGACTTTTCGTCTGGAACGGAAAGAGTGTATCTTTGCTTTAAAATAGATTTAATAATAAATTTCTTAATTTTCCTCATAATTTTTTGGGCAAATTGCATTTTAGTCACCTGAGTTTGTCGAGATGTTTCAATTGGTTATCGAATTTGCATTTGTAACAAGTTGGTTATTGAGTTTGTCATTTTGTTGCAATCATGTATAATTTTGGATGAACCATTAAAAATCTAACGAAAAACATAACATTTGTAACCGAAAATTCCTTGATACATATCCACTCGATCAAGTAGGAATTTACACAATTTCTCATTCAGAATATGGCTACACTTAAGATAAAAGATAAAAGACTATTATTGAGTGAAGCACCAAGATAAAAGACTATTATTGAGTGAAGCACCAAAGAGGAGATTTCCATTGGAAGTGATGCAATATATGCTACCGAAGAATATCTAAAGACTGGGGTATGACGCACTTCTTTGATTTACCTTCTTTCATTATGTCTATGTATAATTATGAAGGTTTGAAATCTGAATGAGTTTTGTACATTTTTAAGGTTAAAACTGGAAAGGGCAGCTTAGATTTTTAACGGTTCATTCAAAAGTACACCTGATTGCAATAAAATGACAAACTCAATAACTAACTTGTTACAAATGCAAATTCGATAACCAATTGACACATCTCGACAAATTTAGATAATTAAAATGCAATTTGCCCTATTTTTTTTACCTTTTATAATTACTAGGGTTCTAAATGTAATTTTTGCACAACCTCATAAATGGCAGTATCAAATTATTTAATTTAGGAAAGACTTTTGGGGACTGCTAATTTGGATCTTTGGGGGCTCCGCATTACAATGCAAAACCGTCTAACGACTTTTTCTGACCCCTAATCTCTCTTTAGATTTCATTGGCTACTGCCTTTTGATTTTGTAGTAATTTAATTAAATAATTACTCTCTCGACCCGTTCGAAAGGACATTTTTATATTTTGCACGAGAATTAAAAAAAGTGATGTAAGAAAGAAAAAAAAGTGTATAGTGAAATAAATGTTGTGAGTGAAAGATGAAGTAAAAAAGCGAAAGTGGGATAGGGAATAGTTAGTGGATATTTATTGTGAGTATGACAAGTGGGTCCCACAAATAAAGAAGTAATAAAAAACTTTTCATTTTTGGGTTGTTCCCTTTCAAATGGAACGCCCAAAAAGGAAATTTGTACCCTTTCGAACGGGACGGAGGGAGTATATCATAGGCAAATCCAAGATTTTGAAATCGCGTAAGTTTGATATTTAAAAAATATTGTAAACAGTAATAACAGTAAAAAAATAACTTCATATATATAAAAAAGTTACATATAAGCCAAAATCTTGTAAAAAACTAGTTTTTTTGTAACATAGGAAAAAAAAAACTAGTTTTAAAGCACCAAGTCTAACCAATAAGAGTGATGAATTGTTCTGAAAACTAATTTTTTTATAACATTTTGAAAAAAATTAGTTTTTCACAAGAATTACTCTACATATAATCGATGACTTATATAAAATAAAAATTAAAAAAATCAAGTTCACGTCAATTACATACTAGATCCGCCCTGAATCATATTTCAATATCTAGTTAGATTTTGTCCATTTTTATTTTTTACAATTCTCCACCTTATTCTAGTTGTACAATATTCCAAAATAAAGAATATTTCTAGTAAAAATATCTAAAAATATTGTAAACATTTCGTATGACTCGTTCATAATAATAAAAAAAAACATTATGTTGTTAGTTATCTCTAAGAATTATTGTAATTCAATTACAACTTAGAAGTATAAGAAATTAGGGATGACAACGGTCTGATTCAGATCAGATCGGTCCTAATCTGAACCGATCCAAGTCTCAAATTTTCTAGCTCTAACCCGACCCGACCCGAAAACTCAAGAATCCGCGATCGACCTGACCCGAATTATATTAAAAGTCTATTTTTTTAGCCCAAATTTGTTTGGGTGAAATTTATTTTTAAGCATATATAATGTTGAATGTTGTATAGAAAATAGTCTAAAATCATCAAAATTTCACTTACAAACACAAATAAAAAAATATAAATTAGAAAAATATTAAATATATTTTATTTATATATTAGATTAACTTTTTATTTAGGATTCGGGTCGTATCAGTTCGGTTTCAGTCGGATCGGTAGAGTTCGGGCCGGGCCGAGTCGAGTTTCAATCGGCTCGTCAGCGTGCGATCCGAACCCGATCGAATTTTAAAAATTGCAAACTAAACCCTAGTTATTTCAGAGCGAAGCACATTCGATTCGAATCGGGTTCGATCAAATTTTCATCTCTATAAGAAATGTAAAGTGTTTACATTATTTGCTCTTTTTTTTTCTCACTTAAGGTGATTTATTGAAAATAAATCCTATTTAGTGTCAAACTTGACGTGATTAAAGACAAATTTAACCAGTTATAACGCTTATATTAATGGTAAAAATGTTAGTTGGGTAAAAGAGGTCCTTTTTTTTTTTTGGAATTAATAAAGAGGGCAAATTTAACGTTGAAGAACTTAGTACTTACCGTTAAGAATCTGGTTTATAATTATTAGAAGTATATTATTATTAAAAAAAAAACTAACCTTTATACGCCAAAATCTTGCAAAAAACTAGTTTTTTTGTAACATAAGAAAAAAACATGTTTTCAAGTACTAAGTCTAACTAATAAGAGTGATGAACTGTTCTGAAAACTAATTTTTTATGAAATTTAAAAAAAAACTAGTTTTTCACAAAAGTTACTCCCTTTATACACGAGTTAATATTTAGATTAAATTTAAAAGGGATCGAAAACATTGCTTTAGTTGAGAAGTTCTTCAGCGTTTCAACGTAATTTATTAGGGACATTTACCGAAAACTATTTTTGAAAGTTGGATATTACAAAAAAACTCATACAAATTGAATATTACAAAAAACTATTCTTTTTTTTTTTTTTTGCGTTTATCTGTCAAACAACTGATAAATGCATTTATCAATCTAAAATGCATTTATCAGTTTTTTAACCAAAAAATCAAGCACAAAATACTTTTTAAGAAATTGATAAATGAATTTATCAGTTGTAAACAACTGATAAATGCATTTACATTGATGAATCCATTTATCAGTTATTTTAATCGAAAAGGCAAAAAAAAAAATTAAAGAAAAATATAGTTTTTTGTAATATTACATTTTGCATGTTTTTTTTTGAGTGCGTCTGCTGAGAAACGCGTTTCTCCATAACTATGGAGAAACGTGTTTTTCATGCTTGCTTTATATTTGATAACCGTAAAAAAAACCCAAGGCCAAGACCAAAAGCTTCCGGATATCCGTAAGCTTTGCATTGATAGCCGTAAGCTGTTGATATCCGTAAGTTTGTATTTGATAGCGAAGGATGTGAAATGTATATCCGTAAACCGTTAGGTGCATATCCGTAAAACCGCTAGCGCATATCCGTAAATGTGTTAGGGCATATCCAGAAATTGCTATCAAGGTTTTCGATATTCAGAACCTTCAATGTATATCCGTAAACATTTTGAAGGTTTCTGGATATTCATTTGAAGGTTTCTGGATATCACTTTCATAGGTTTCTGGCTATCTAGCTCATTGTCGCGCGACATGTCGGGACCCGTTTCTCCATAACTTATGGAGAAACGTTTCTCCCTAGATTTTGTGTTTTTTTTTAGATAATTTTCGATAAAAACTCCAAATTATTATTTGTGGGTGCCATTAAATTTAAAACTTATCTCCTCCATAAAAAAAAAATTGTTGTAGAGAAAGCATTTCCTTTCCTTGGTAATTTTCTCTTTACACTTCAAATATTCAAAATATTTCTGATCCACCATAACAAACCCCAAAAAATGACAAATTAGGGTACACATTTTGGGGAAGGTGTGCCAATCGAGGTATGAGGTTTCAATTTTGTCAAATTTAAGGCCCAAAATAACAAAAGTTGTGCAGTTAGTTAGGAGTATTTTGCCAATTTTATTAACGAAACCCAGTTAAATTAAATGACATAGGCACATGTCATTCAACGGGGTGTGTGTGTGTTGGTTGGTCATTTCAACTCGCTCTTAAGTTGCTCGATTAGTGGGAGGTGACCGTCGCTGGAGTGTCACCGACGACGATAAAACGTTAGGGTCGTGGGGAAAGAGATGACGTTGCTCAACCCGATAGAAGGTAAATGGGGCCGCAAGGAGTGAGTCTTTGGTGTGGCCACTGGCCGACCTGATCTTGTGTGCAAAGAGAGGAAACAACATTTTTTTTTGGGATTCTCTTGCTACTAAACTATAGGAAAATACCTTAAATGGGAGATTTCCTTTCTTAACTAGGGCTTCCTTTAGTATCCCTTGCCATGGGCATCACACCAAGACTTATATAGGATCAGATCTTCGCGACTGACAGTCTTGTCCACTACACCAGGTTTAGCAAGGGAAGAGTGGCCAGAGTTTAGAGTTGCGGCCATATTTGAGAAGAAGAAGAGAGGGGATTTCATTTCCTTGTTAGTAGAAAGCCGACGAATCTTTGACTGGATTGTTTGAAAATCGCTTTATAAAGTTGCGACCCTTGATATACCGTGCATGAAATGACAAAAAGCCCACACTCATTTTTTAAAAAAAAAAAAACCAGTTAAATGGCATATACCTTACACGTGTCATTTAACTGGGTTTTATTAATAAAATTGCCAAAATATCCTAATTATACCCTAATTGTACAACTTTTGTAATTTTGGACCCTAAATTAACAAGATTTGAAACATCAAACCCCAAATAGCAAACACCATTTAAACTTTGATTTGTCATTTCCCCTACAAAGTGAGAGAATGGAAATTTTGAGACAAAATTGTTTTAATCAATTGCTTTTTTTCCTTTGAAGAAAGAAAAGACTTTTAAATGAATGGGAACCCATTGAAGGAAAGCTTGAAAAACTCAACAATCAGCAAGAGGAGGTCAGGAAAGGGGTCAGCTTAGCCTTTGACTGATTTCTCTTAATTCTTCAAGTGTTATTATCAGGTGCGCTCTTCTTCACCCACAAACCTACCTGAATTATTCTCTTATTTATTATTTTCAATGATTGGGGGACAATTTTTTTTTTCTTGATTTTGAATTTTATTAGTTTTGTGTTTATGTCTTTTGATTGTTGTTGAAATTTCGTTTTCTGGGGTCATCATCCATGGCTGTCTTTCTTCAATTTCAGGTTTTCTTTTCAATTTAAGATTTTTTTGACGTCCAATTTTCGATCTTTTTTATGGGTTTTTGGATTCTCATTAATTGGTGTAATTTATCACACAGATCTTTGTTGGATTTCCACTTATTTTGTCCATGTAGATGCCGCTCGGATTGCAAAATTTTATTTTTTTTGTGTCGAGAAAATGGAAATGTTGTTATATTTCTGATAAAGAATCTTTTTTTTTTTTTACATCAATTTTCCATTTTTATGTTCTTTTGCTCTCTGATTAACCTTTGATTGTTTTTAGAACTAGAAAGTACTGCTTTAATGAATGTAGTAAGCCGAAGGAATTTCACTTGTTGAGTAAAGGAGAAGCCTGGTTGGATCCTCTTCAATTGTTCAAAATTGTTAACCATGTATGGATGTGTGTTTTACTGTGTGTTTATATGTGTGTTGGGGATGAAACTTAAATTTCCTCATTGGTGCTTCACTCAATAATAGTCTTTTATCTTAAGTGTGGCCATTTTCTGAATGAGAAATTGCGTAAATTCCTACTTGATCGAGTGGATATGTATCAAAGAATTTTCGGTTTGCCAGATAAGGGAATTGATAAATGTGTTTGGTCATCTAAAGGACGTAAATGAATTCTCTCGCGTTTGCTGCTATTTCCTTTAGAGTATTTATTATACTCCGGTTGGCCGCTCAAATATGGGTGTCTTGCATTATGAATGTTTTCAGATGAGCGTTTTTTTTTTTTTTTTTGAGAATCTATTCACTTGGTTCATTTTTTTCTGTTTAAATTGAATGTTGGAAAAATCTGGTACTATACAACAATAACAACAAAGCCTTATTCCCAAAATTATTTGAGCTAAAAATCTGAATTTATTCTTTGTTAATGCAGGTGGACCTCCTGCTCATTGCAAGTACCAATTCCTCAGGCCTTACTATCGGCTGATATTAAGGCTCACGGTGGGTCAAATCTTGATGGGTGGATTTGATGACCATGGTGCTATAATCGGAGATTGGGCTCTTCCTAGTCCTAGCCCGAGATCTTTTTTCTCATCAATGCTATGTGAAGATATTGGCCTTCGGTCCATATCTGAGCCCAATGGTGAAACTAAAAGCGATTTTGTTTTCCCGGCCCCCGATGGACAGAATTGGCCAGAAAATGCCTACACAAGTGATAGGGGACTTGCTGCTTCAGTTGATCAAGCAACTGATAAGTTGGGCCCTTTTTCTGAGCAGAGAAGGGGCCCACGTGGGGGTCTCTTGGAAAGGATGGCAGCTAGAGCTGGATTTAATGCTCCGAGGTTGAATACAGACAGCATTAGACCTGCTGGCATTTCACAAAACCCTGATGTTCGGTCGCCCTACTTTACAATTCCTCCTGGACTTAGTCCAACAACCCTTCTAGATTCTCCAGTTTTCCTCTCGAACTCGTTGGTAAGCCTTAACCTTAAACTTTGAATACTTCTCCTCCGTCCTAAAATGAATGTTCAATTTTACGTTTGAGGGGAATTTAAGAAAGTTGAGATTTAAGCATTTTTAGTAGCATAAGTACATAAAAACCCTTAATGATCTCATCATATTGCATCGTTAGTGTTGGTGTAAATTAGAACTTGGTGTTTGATGATGGATGATCAAGTAATTTCTCCGAAATTTGGACATTCATTTTGGAGCCAAACGCTCAATATTTTTTGGCTCGGGAATATGATGGAATAAAGTAAAATGACTCATTAAACTATCTGCGCTTCTTTTTTATGAAGCTGCAGTCAGTCCATACAATTTTCGACGCAATTTTCATCAGGGTCATCGGGAAACAACCTCTCTGTGCTTTAATACAGGGGCAAGGCTGCATACATCCGACCCCCCTTACCCCCCACCGTAGGTGGGAGCCTTTGCGGCATTGGGGTAATGTTGTTGTTGTTGTTATACATTCATTTTTGGGACGGTGGGAGTACAATTTAGAATCAGGGTTCTCTAGTTAATTTTCTGTGTTTTTGGAAGTCTCTTTATAGTTATTCAGTTTGCAGTTGTCTTAGCAAGCATATATAAGTGCCAAAACAGGACATATGCAGTAACATATGCTTAAAAGCTGTTTTATGAAACTGAGAGCTTAGTCACATTATAAAGTTTTTCATGTTATGGCATGCTGGTTTTATATACCCCCTCCGTCCCCAAAAATAGTTCCTTTGACTAGTCGGTTTCTTAAACATTCAAGCTTTGCTCGCCTACAAACCTTCTTGAAATTGCATGAATATTATTGGCTTTTTTAGAAATGATTTATTATGGGACAACTAAAAAGGAAAGTGGGTCCCACTTTTTGGGATGGGGGGGGAGTGTAAAGAAATACAGAATGCAATGCAATGCAAGAGATTATGATGTTCAGAAATTATGTTTTGTTGGGGTGCGAGTAATTATGCATTTATTTTAGGGGTTTTCCAGATCTGTATTCTAATGTTAGATGTTCCTAATTGCTCCTTCCTTCATGTTCAGCCATCTCCAACAACAGGGAAATTTCAATTTGCTACAAATGGCAACGGTAAAAGCTCCATGATGTTCTCCGAGTCCTTGGATAGGAGTAAAGAGAACTTCTTTGAGAACATCAATAGTTCTCTCTTCACGTTTAAAACAGCTCCAGACTCTGCCCTCAATTCCCGAGATGCCATAAACAAAGTAATTACTGTATTATCTTCACACCTTTTTTTTTTAAATAGTGTTTTAGCTTTCATAACATTTTGTTATATATACACACACACACACATATATATATTATTTTATTTTCATTTTTTGTTGTTGTTGTTGTTGTACAGGTGACTCCATCCTTTCCTGCTCGGCAACCTTTCCCCATCAAGGTTTCAGCTCAGTCAGATAACTCTTTCCCGCCTGGAAGCGTAGAACCTTCCAAACCTCACTCCCAAAACAGACCCACACACCAACTTCAGTCTGAATTCTCTAGAGCAGCTCCTGAAAAAAATGCCGAGGGTATTAATGTCTTGTCAGAGGAAATGGCATTTGGTGGTGGTGTTAGAAGTGCAGAAGATTCTCCACCTCTCGATGAGCAGCAAGATGAGGATGTAGATCAAAGATTTAGCTGTGATGCAAATGCTAACAATGCCCCTTCCGAGGATGGTTATAATTGGCGGAAGTACGGACAGAAACAAGTAAAGGGTAGCGATTATCCAAGAAGTTATTACAAGTGCACCCACCCTAATTGTCCGGTTAAGAAGAAGGTGGAGAGATCTCATGAAGGTCATATTACTGAGATTATCTACAAGGGGGCACATAATCACCCCAAACCTCCACCTAATCGCAGAGCTGGCACCGGATCCTCCAATGCCCTGTCTGACATGGCGGAACAAGGTGAGTCCACTGATGCAGTTGATGTTTCTTCTACCTTTTCCAATGACGATGATGAAGAAGAAGATCGTGCGACACGTGGCAGCATTTCATTGGGTTATGACGATGAAGGAGATGAATCTGAGTCAAAGAGAAGGTTATAATTATTTGTAATTTCTTTAAGTTTTTTGTTTTCTATCTGTTGACGCGTCTAGATAAACGTGGGATTTTAATATATTTTGTTTTTGTTTCAGGAAAGTTGAAGCTTATGCAGCGGATGTGAGTGGGAACACTAGAGCCATCAGAGAGCCTAGGGTTGTTGTACAAACTACCAGTGAGGTGGACATACTTGACGATGGATATCGTTGGCGCAAGTATGGTCAAAAAGTTGTCAAAGGAAATCCGAATCCAAGGTCATTCTTCTTTCTTTTTCAATTCTCTTCTGTAGCTAACTCAATAGATCCCCCCACACACACACCAACCAACCAACCCTAAAGAAATACTCCCACCCCTTTAGGGTTAATAGACATTGACGATTGATCATCTTCCCCTCATGGGCGGATCTACATAGGGGCAAGAGGGGGCAGTTGCCCCTCCTTGACTTTTTTTTTTTCATTATTCCCTCCATTTCATCTAAAATTACACTTTAGTTTTGGACCTGAAGATTAAGTGTATGAATTTTATTGAATAAAAAAGTTTTAAAACAATTTCATTTAGAAAGTGTAGTTTTCATTTTAGAAAGTGTGATTTTTAACGAGACAGCAATGAGGTAAAGAGTGCAAGTTTTAGTGAGACGGAGAAGTATATGTAGAAGTAAAATATTTTATATTTATGATTTTCTTTTAGCAGGTATGATTTGTAGATGTTGAACATTTTGGTACTGTGCTGAATCGTATGAGAGACCAATTAATTTATTATTGTCGCCATTAAAGTAGGTATTTAACTATGTCTAAAGTTGTATTGTATAGGAGAAAAATAGCCAATTTTTCCTTTCATCTTTCCTTTGCTCCCAATTTTTTGCCCCTCTTTCCTAACATTTCTGGCTCTGCCAATGCTTCCCCTACAACTTGGAGCACAACTACATGAAGCCTTTTCAGCTCTTTCTTTCGGATACTTGTGCATAATAGTGGCAAAGTCGGGATTTTACTGAAAGAAGGTCAAAAATATTTCTTAGATAGATAGAAATTATTGAGATATTATCTTAATATGGATCGAAGTTATAATATAGGTACTATTTGTTTAAACGATAGAGGGTAAAAATGATAAGAGATGTTAAAAAGGTTATTTTCTTACAAATGGAGGTACTACATTGAATGCAGGAGTTACTACAAGTGCACAAATGCAGGGTGTACGGTAAGGAAGCACGTAGAAAGGGCATCACATGACCTGAAATCAGTGATTACTACGTACGAAGGCAAACACAATCACGATGTTCCTGCTGCTCGTAATAGCAGTCACATGAACTCAGCCGTTCCCAACACTTTGCCTTTGCAGTCACAAGCTGGTCAAAGTCAAAGTCAAGCCAACAGGACCGATTCATCTCAACTTCAGAACAGCATGGCAAGGTTCGAAAGGCCTCAGTCCCTCGGTGCGTATGGTCTAGCTGGAAGGCAACAATTTGGGTCTCCGTTTGGTTTTGGTTACCAGAACCAATCAGGACTTGCCAACTTGGCAATGGCTGGATTGGGTGGCAATCCTAATCATCAGTTCTTCGGGCAGCCACGCCAAATGAATGAGATGGGCTACTTGTTCCCAAAAGGAGAACCAAAGGTGGAGCCCATGTCGGAAACTGGTTTGAACCAAGCCAGCAGCTCAGCTATCTACCAACAAATGATGATGAATAGGTTACCTCTCGGACCTCAAATGTAAATCTTTCTTTTTCCCTTTTACATCTTCCTTTTTCTCGTTTTTTCGTTGCGAGAAACTGAGAAAGCGAAGTTATGAACTTTATATCTATTACAGGGGCTATTTTTTTAGCGACGCATTTTACATTTTTTTTTTGGGGGGGGGGGGGGGTAGTATATCTTTGAGACATAATTTCTTTGGCAACTCGAGCTTAATAGAGGAAAATGTAGTTACTGGGAAATGTTTGCAAGCTTCTCTGCCATTCTTATCTGTTTGGATTGTGTGGGACCAGCTTTAGAAGGTCTGTTTTGGAGTAAAAAGTCAAAGGAATAGTGGACTCTCTGATTGTGCATTCGAACTCGAACTACACTGAATTTCGAATAAAATGCAATTCATTTTATTTTACTATGATATGTAATTCATTTGAGTTGGTCTTATAAAAAACGCGTTTTTTTATAAGCTTAAGAAAAACCATTTTTACACTGGCACTTAATAATGCATGCACTGACACTCTTACACTGACACTTTTTTATACTAATACCGTCACTTTTTTATCCTACACTGGCACTCTTTCTACTGACATTTAATATACATGCACTGACACTTTGTTACACTAACACTGGTACTTAATATACATGCACTGACACTCTTTACGCACTTTTTTACACTGGTACTTAATATACATGCACTGACACTCTTTACACTGACACTTTGTTACACTAACACTGACACTTTTTTACACTGGCACTTTGTTACACTAACACTGGCACTAACGGGGGAAACAAAACACGTTTTTTCTAAGCTTAAAAAAAAAACGCGTTTTTTAAAGATTTTGACAACTCATTTACCGTAAAATGTTACATTTACTGCCGCACAGCCTCGGATCCCTTAAACATCATGGAAATGCTACATGTACAAAAATGGGGACTTCTAAACTACAGTCCTTCAACTACAATGAGCCTAGCCTTTACTTATAAAAGGGGGTTCAAGAAAAAATTTACATTTAGCCATTACCACAAAACCTAGAAGACGACGGTCTGCTTGCTGTATATTGCTAAAAGCTCCAGTCTCGCGTATGGGTAAGAAAACTTCAACATTTGGCCATTGGTTCCGTAATCTTTAGTGGTTGGTGACAATATTCTCCTCGGTTCTGTCCTGTGGATGCTGTAGACTCCTCCGATTTAGCTCTTCTCTGTCAATCACAACCAATAAAAATTACTCGGTTTTTTTTTTCCTTCCCTTTTCGTTGCATTTGTAAAAGAGAATCGACAATCGTATCACTTAGTGTACAGAGTAATCTTTAAGCAACAAAGACACCTCAAGAATCTTGGAAAAAATAACAATACTGGTGGTGAGCAAAATGTAGTTGATTGCTAATAATGGTGCTTAGTTGTAAAACATCAAGTAATATCAAGGTTCTAAAAAGCGCTAGGGGGATGCTAGGCGGGGACTAGTCGGGATTAGTCGGGACCTAGGCGGGACTTAGAACTAGGCGGGGCCTAGCGCCTAGGCGGGGTCTTTTAGAACACTGAGTAATATGGAGGGAAAGAGAGTACATCCACTGGTGGTGAGCAAAATAAGCATTGGATTATGTAAATATAGCACTTGATCCTTACCTGAGACAGTTCCATACTGACTCGTAATAAAGAATAGCAATAATCCTGCGCTTTCTCTCTTCTTGGAAATCTACGCTACGCTTCACCACTGGCAATTGCTTTATCCCTTTGGCTTCCATTATCTGCTTAGAAGTTGCCAAGTCCGTCTCCGGATAACAAGTCAAAAGACCACGCTTTCGTCCACGGTAGCTAATTCCTCGAGTACATACTGAGGAAACAACAGATTCACCAGGCTGCAATAATCGAATTTGATGTGTTACGAAACATAATGTGTGTGTGTGTGTGTGTTTGAGAGAGAGAGAGAGAGAGAGAGAGAGAGAGAGAGAGAGAGAGAGAGAATCATCTCCCTTGAAGTAGAAATTGTCAGGAAAAAAAAAAGAATTATTTAAGTTTACTTGTGACATCATATAAATGAAAGAGGAGATCGCAATTCAAGTGACATCACATAATACTTACATTTGGAATTGATGAATTACCGTTGGAAACATGTTCTGAGTTCTTGATTAGAAACCTTTTAATATCACTGTATGTTAAAATTCCTTCCAAACGATCTTCAGCATCAACCACAAGCACGCAGTTTTGTCGACCATCATTCATACATTTTAATGCCTCTTTCAGAGTTGATGACAATGAGATCTTCAGATAGTTGTTTGACATAGCCTGAGAAACCTGTTAAGAAAGGAAGATTAAAATTAAAATTTGAGCCACTCCCATGTAAAATGACATGGCATTTTGTTCATCAAATTTCACAATCATTTCCAAATGGGGAAAGAAATTCTAAACCTTCAAATCTTCCAGAATAATATCCTCGTCAATTGCTTCATGGTTATCTCCGGGTCCCATAATACACAGTTCTAAATCATCCCCACCATCTGCTCGTCTCCAAGTCTTGTCACATTTATCTTCAATTGGTGAAAGAACAGAATAACCTCTTGATAAACTTCTTGCATCAGACCCTTCGGTCTCCTTGGACTGGTTTGCCACAGATGGTACCCATATTGCTAATCCAACAGCCCCCTGCATGAACATTCACACAAAAAAAAATCAATATAACACCAAGTCTGGCTATAGTGGAATGCAAATATGCCAGAAGGCATTACAATTTATATTTTAGAGCCAAAATAAAACAAGCATAATAATTTACATTTGCTTGGAACATTTGCACCAATTTATTTGTGGTAGCAAGGAATCCTATGGAGGTACTGGCAATAAATAGGTATGTATAACGGTATTGACAATTCAGTATTATCATAGCAGTAATAGAAATTTTGAAAATAAGGGGGTCGAAGAGTAGGATACTGCAAATTGAACACATGTTGGTACTTGGACTAGCATGGATAGAAGGAAACAAAAATAGCTACTCATGCATCTATAGCCAAATCCTTGGTATCTGGCAGCCATTATAAAAGGATGCTTCCGCATATCTACTCGTATTTACTAAAAAATCATTACTTCAACTTACACGTATGGTTGGGGAAATGGCATAACATGAAAAAACACTAATGATTTTGAAGAGAGACATGACTATGGACAGTGCATAGGGCAAACCGTCTTGAACACACTGATTTTCAAACAATCAGATATGAGGACACTGTCATATCTATGTAATATATTGCCTACTTCTATATATTATTCCCTACTTCTAATTATAAGTGTTGACAAGTCAACTATTCAATAATTGTATGTTTGGTTATTTATGTATCCTTTAAATTGCAATGAAGTTACATAAATTTTTATGACAAGTTACATAAAAATCATATCTTCGCAAACAAAATGTTGAATAAACATGGAGATTTGAAATTATTTTTAGAAATGCAACTTGTTTTTGGCAAAAAATAAAATGGAGAGACTTATCCGTGTGTTGACATTGCTATGTGCCAACATCTAACGTTATTTAGCTTTCTTTTCCCCCAAATAATAAGTACAAACTAAGAATTGTTCCGGTGGGAGAGCAGCAAATTAAATTAACAAGGTTTTTATTGGTCAAGGAAATACAACTACAGTACAGTAAGGAGTAGATTAAAATCCTATGTGAGGGTGAAAAAGTACCATGAGAGGAAGCAAGATCCTATAATCCTTTGTTAGCTCAAACAGAAGCAGAACTGAAGTCAAAGGTACAGAACAAACTGAAGCTAAGGTAGCAGCCATCCCAACCTGCAAGTGAAATGTGACTCAAAACATTCAGTGGTAGTTGCAAGAAATCAAACAATGCAGAATTAAAGCTTGTATGCTTAGGTAATTATGAAACAAAGGTCAAGTGTTACCAGTGCATAGGCCTGTGGCTCGGCAATAGCTGCATTTCCTGGAATGGCTGAGTTGATTAGCTGTCCAGCCAAACCCCCAAACACAGCACCCACTGCAGCACCTATCATTAGACTTGGTGCATATAAGCCACCAACGAGCCCAGATCCCTTGCACAGAGCCGTGGCCACAACTTTTGCTGCAGCTAATTGAGCTAGCAGCCAGATTCCAGGAGCTGAAGCCGTCTTTCCAGTATGCAAAATTTCATCAACATTAGTGAAACCCCAGTATAAAATTCCAGGATACTTGAGGGCTATTATCCCAGCTCCTAAACCCCCCAAAGCTGGGGAGACAACAGCAGGCAAGCCAAATCTTTCCTTGATGAACTCAAAAAACTTGGTAAACCATGCTACCAAGCGAGTAAATAATACACTTACTACTCCACATAACATCCCCAAGATCAGGTAAAGAGGTAGTTCTGCAAAGAAAAGCAAAATGCAAGAACTCAATGGTACCAAATCTATTAAAAGAAAGAAAAAAGAAAATTACTATACACCAAAGTACATTTAACAGTAAAGATGGCAACTAAGAATGTTGTTAGAACCCTTGCACGCAAGTGGCTGGTCTTACACCAATGCTACATGAAACAAAAGGACCCCCCAAGCTCACCAGATATCAAGCTCTAGGAACCCCGTTTAACTATCGTAGAAAAGAAAGCCCTTTCATCAAAATAAAGTACATAATAAGCTGCGACAAATATTTCTTGCTAAGTGACAGGTATACCTTCCATGTACTATGCATCGACCGGAAGGATTGAGAATTACTACAGTGCTAAGCGCATGAAGTAAGAAAAGGAACGATGATGCCAAGCCTCAACATATAGAGGATACAAGGAACATTCTAGCAGCCAATCTATACAAACTCCACTGGAATAGACACAAGAGAATATTTGTTTTGAAGGCAAACTGAGCAAAAACAATTAAGTATAATCTTACATCCAGATCTAGGTGACATCTACAAATGGCAGAAGATAATGATTTCAATATATGCAGTTCAAAAATTCTCTACTTTGATCTTTATGTGTACATTGACAAATCTGCAATAAGATGACTGTATAAAGAAGAGTATAACCTCAATCACTCACATTTTGTATGCTTTCAACAGTACTTAACTGAACTACAAACTTGTATGCTTTCAACTATACTTAATTGAACTAGAATGAGATAAAATACCAGCAGCAGATTTCAAATCATACGTGGGCACTGTGAAAGCTTGTTTCTCTCCCAGTACAACATTTGATACAGTAGATGAAATAACAGATGCCAATATTATCATTGCAGTAGTGAATGGAGGGGAGTTCTCCGCACGCAGAGGCCTTAAAACAGTCTCAATAGCAAAGAAACAACCAGCAACTGCTGCATTGAAACCTGAGTAAAAATAGCAAGGGAAATGGAAATCAGAAAATGAAATCATGTGAAAACAATAGGGCCAGTCAGCATTGTTTACAATAACTAAATAACAAATCAACAGGAACAACAAAGAAAAGGCCGGGGGACAGGGGTGTTCATCATATGTGCAAAGAGAGTTGAAAGGGGTCTGCAAGAGAAGCTAAGTGAAGGAAACCATAAGAAAACAACCTCTAGCTGCAAATCCTTCCTTATTGTGAACATAGGATTAATTCAGGTCTTCCCAAGATTAAACTAATGAGTTAACAATTCATGAGTAAGGACCTCTCTTCCACTGCAACTTTGTACATTAGGAGAACAATGTCAGCTGACTCATATCCTCTATGGTTTTCCCCCGGCTTCCAATGCTTAGTAAGGTCAGTATGTTCAAAGAATGCTACTTACATCAAAGTCTTGTGCTTACGTTTTTACATAAACAGTTGCCTAGTGTCAGCCATCACTGAAACTACGAATAGGGGATAATCACTGTAAAAGAAAAGGAAAGCGTTTTACAGAGACCACTTCCAGAAAAGTGTGAATATTTTTCTGTGTGTAGGTCAAAGAGATGACATTACGCTCATGCCTTCAAGTAAGCATCAGAAGCCATAATTTCATCAAATATTGGTGTACTTACTGGTGTGGCAATGTTTGCAATTAACAGAAAGAACATAAAATTAGCTTAAAGTTCTTAGTCCAATAGATAAGACATGGGACTATACAGCCTTCCTCACAGCCAAAAGAACATGTCTCTGCTGCCTCAAAATAAAGAAAGGACAAACTGAATTTAGAAATGAATCGACTCTCCATAGATCTTACCAAGAACATGGACCCCACAATAACTAGCTACATAAGAAGATTTAAAACACTGCTATTTTACAGAAACATTTCTAAAGAACATAGCATTGAAAAAAAAACCTATAACATGGGTGCAAAGAATTTAAAATGTCACATCTAATACCTGAAGCTATTCCAGCAGCTGCCCCAGCTGCAACAAGGGCTATTCTTCGTTCCTTATTATTTTCCATCATTAAAGAACATCCGTTGGCACACGACTTCCCAATATCCACACTGGGACCTTCAGGACCCAATGAGCAGCCAGTACCCAGAGTTACAGCAGCCTGGATGGCTTTCACTGCTGGGAAGACTCCAGCAATAAAATCCAATCCCCGTCCTTGTGAAGAACTCGATGGTCTAATTTGCTCTAATATTTCAAGTAAACCATGCAGCATACCCACAACAACTCCTCCTGTGACCGGTATCAGAAGTATCCGATGCCACGTATCAGCCAACCTCTGCAAGCGTAGCCAAGCAGCACCTTCGTTTGGAGTACCAGCCCAAGCCCATTCATGTATTACATGCACCTAAAGGAGTTCTTACAATCAGCCAACGACATTAATCAAAGAGGCACATGGGAGACAGATGGGCCTACATTCACAGAGGAGGGCTATGACAAGGGGTTACAAGGTTGATATATGCCTACGCCAAGGAAAACTGACCCCTCCCACCAGATCACGAGAAAGATGGATGTTTAAGGGTTACATATTTCAAATGGTGTGTATTGCTACCTTCAAACATCCTTCCTTCACTTGTGCCTTCGATAGAAAAATAAATATCAAAAATAATATTTCTCTGTTTCAGTAAAATACTTCTTTATTGGCACATTTATGGGTGAACTTAACTAGATGAAGTTAATAAGTATATTTTGCATTTTATACTATGGCTGCCAACTGCCTAGAAGTCAAGTAAACTGATACCTATGAGAGATACATATAATGTAGAAATAGAAAAATGCCACATGAGATTTTCGGTTTTAATCTTGATTGATACATGCATCAATTTCCAAACCCTTTCAAAATTCTTCTTTACACGAGTTAAGACACCGTTTTCTCTTCCTCTTGTACCATGATACTATCTGGTTCATCAACTACAATACAATGACATTTCGCAGCAAACTAAACTGCACTCTATATACTCCGGAGGAAAACAAGAGGAACTGTATATTCAATTTCCATAAACAAATATCTAAGTAAGACAAAATAATCAAACGATAATTATTGTGCAAAAACTCAATCAATTTCATGGGTCCCTTTCTTCTTCTCTAACATTCTTACAGTAATAAACAGTGAGTATCAGAGATCTAGAGGTTGGTAATCCGCAAAAAAATGACACTCAACTGATAAAAAGATAAAATGAACTAACCCCACGGTTGAAGGCGGCAACACAGAGACCCGTGGCGAGTCCCAAAAGACAACCAATGAGCAACAACGCCCATTCGGGAGGCGCACTATCCCCAAGAACCTCATCACCACCAATGTCACAACCGCCATCGCCGCTGGTACTAGCGGCAGCATGATCCGAATGAGATGCGTGATCACTTACAAACCGCTTTAAACTGAAACGCCGACCGGAAAAGCCTCGATCCAATCGTTTCAAGAGATCCTTAACGCCTCCTCCTCTATGCTGAGTCGGAGCAGATCCCTGGCCTTCGACATCGCCGCTGTCGGAAGAAGAAGAATTGGAACGCAGCAGTATATGGTGATCAGTGTAATCACCGCCTCCTCCTGACATTTCCGCCCTAATCTCATGAACCTATGAAGATCATATCATTGATTGAATTCAATTGGAAATTGTAACTGAAAATTGGGATCTTGTTTGGCTTAATCTGGAAGTTGGGAATTGAAAAACGCGCCAACTGTTGACCAAGAGTTTGCTTCAGATTGAATTCGTTTACAGAAAACTGCACCACTCTGCCACCATGACTACTTTCATTGATTTTTTTTCAGATTTTTTTTTTTAGAAATTGTTAAAATGACATTTTTCAGGCAGTGTATTGTAATATAATCCCTTCGTCCCCCATAGGGGCAAAGTTTTTGTCTGGCACGGAAATTAAGAAGAGTGACGTAGAAAAGAGAAAAAATGTACTCCTTTCGTTCCATATCTACGTGCACACTTTTTATTTTGGGCGTCTCAAACCTACGTGCATATTTCCTAAAATGGAAAGGAATCTTTACTATTTCCTCCACTCATTCTCTCTCCTACATTATTTTAATACTCACATCACCATTATAATTTACTATTTTCTCCACTCATTTTCTCTCCTATTTTATTTTCACACTCACAACACTTTCAATATAATACTCTCTCCTTAATTTACGTGAAAAGTCAAACTAGGCACCAAGGTCCGGGACGGAGGGAGTATATTGGAATAAATGTTATGAGTATGAAAAGTGATGTAGGAAAGAGAAAATGGGATATGAAATAGTTAGTGGATATTTATTGTGAGTATGACAAGTGGGTCCCACAAATAAAAAAGGGATAAAAAAATATTCAAATGGAACGTCCAAAAAGGAAATTTGTACCTCTTTAAGCAGCGGGACGGAGGGAGTAGTTTATATTTGCTAATTTTATACTATCATTATTAACATTGAATTGAAGCAATTAAAAAATGAAAATCTCATTCCTACCTTTGTTATTTTAGCAATTTAATAGGGTTAAATGTATCAATAATATTTGAGTAGTTAAAAATTTAATAGGGCCAGGGAGTTAGGAGAGAGGGGAAGAGTGGGAAAAGGGGGATAAGATATAGGCGAACAAGTTAGGCTTAGGATAAATTTAAATATTGGTTTTGATATAATCCCGCTCACACGTTAGGAATGGATATCAGAAAACCACCTTCCATTGTGGGAATCAGATGACGATAATTGATAAACATTTGATGCCCTTAGGAATCAAATACCCAAATTTTTATTCGATCTTATGTGTGAGCCAAACATGGTTAAATGTTATATAGGAATCAAATACCCATTCATAGGCTTGGATTCTCATGTAACAAACATGGCCTTAGGCCTTATGGTTTGTTTGATGGATTCTTTTTTTTTATTATTATTATGAGACATCCAAATATATTATTGAAAAAGTATTTTCTTGGTTTTTTTGTTTTTTTTTTAAAAAAAAGGTATTTAGCTTTTCTGAATAAATATTCTAGTTTTTTTATATATTATTTTAACCTGAAAAACTAAAGTCGCTATAATTGTCAATCTAAACCTAAATCACTATAAATTGTGGGACATGTCAATTTCACTCATTTATTCCCCTTACATACTTAGTTTTACTTGTCAATCTCACTCCTTTTTTTTTTCTTACGCATTTAAATTATGGGCCCCACTTATCATACTCATTCACTTTTTCCCTCACACAACAACCCTTTTCCCACTCATCATATTTTTTAATTCTCGCGCAAAGGAAAAATGGTGTAGCTTTAGACGGGACGGAGAGAGTATTTTGTTTAAAGAAATACTCCCTCCATCTAGACCGATAGTTCAAAAACAAAATGTTTAAAGAATCAAGAAAAATGTGAAAAAACTGATGATGTGGTGTGAGTGTAGATAGTTGGTAGGAGAGAGAAAATGTGATAATGAATAGTTATTGAATAACTAGTCTAACATCTGTACGTTAAATGTACGGCCATAAAACTTAGACAAATAATATAAGCTAAATTAAAAGAGTTACTATTAGTATAAAAGTTAATTTATAATTTATTTTTTTTAAATAAAGGTATTCAACAAAAATATATAATGACATTGAAACTTTTTTCATTTTATTAATTGGTTTATTGTTGGAAGTAATGAAGGAGAAATAATAAATAATGAGAATATTGGTATTTTAATCATAAAGTTGGTATAATAACTATGTTTATTAAAACTTGTGAAAAATTTAAAAGTGACAAATATTTCAAATCAGAAGGAATATACTATATAATTATTAAATTTTAAAAAATCTTACAAGAACTAATAATAATTTTAAATTAATTGTTTCCACCATATAAATTATACATATTGGATTGGGACAAACTAAAGCGAAATGTATACTGATCTTATGTAGAGTGCATCAAGCTTTCACATACAAAACATAAAATTGATCTACCATCTTCCATTATGAAGTGAGAACATATGAACGCAAAATGAGAAAATTAAAAATAACTATCAATTTGTTTCCTTGATTATAATCATATGAGCATAAAGAATTAGTTTGAATGCACCATAAATATGTTTATGGTAAAGCTCTAATGCATCACAACTATATTGGTTGGCAACTGACATACTTTTTAGTGGACCGACCTAAGGCCCTATAAAAGAAAATACATGTTGCATTACAAAAGTTTTAAAGGAAAAAAAATAAGAGAATGTTGCAGAAATCTACTCTAAAAAGTGGGTCTCAATCAATGGTCAATTTATAAAAATGATAGAGAAAGTTGCAGCGTTATTTGGTGGTAAAAAGGGTAATCTTTTAATTATAAAATTTATATACTAACCAATTCTTGGGTACCAAATTGTCTTAAAGTAATCCACAAAGTCTGAGCATTCTACAAAATCTTTCATTACATCCTGAAACAAATCCAAAGTTCCAGGTACTTTACAGATGTCATGCATTGCCTGCCCAAGCCGTCTTGACAGTTTTGCATGCACCTCAGCATCTGAACATCTCTCCATTAAGTTTTTATGCTATGTATGACGAACTCGCTAAAAAAGCAAATCAATACAGAGCACTGAAACACTTCCCTGGTAAGAAGTTGATGTACATCAAAAACAAATCATGCGATTAATACAAAATAAGAGACTAAAACCCCACTTTAGGCTCACATAAGAGACCATACATCACTACCAGTTCTCTACATGCTTATTTCTGTTCTAAAATATCCAGAAACTGAATAATAAAAAATTGAATCATGATTTATTTGAAACAGCCATATGCTTTAGGAGGGCATTAGGTGGCTCACCACAAGATGATCCAAAAATAGAAGCATGTGAATCAGAGGTAAGAACTTGAAGAAGAAACTTTTAAGATGAAGATTTTGGTACTGTACAAAACATTTATTTAATTATATCAAATTGATTACTCCCTCCATCTCATTTCAAATTGTAAAAAAATTTTCGGACACGAAAATTAAGGAAAAATATATAACATTAAGGTGTTGTGAGTAAAGATAGTGGGGTAGGGATTATTAGTGGTAGGTAATAATAAGTGAGTTAGTTGGTATGGGTATGATAATTGGGTCTCATTGAATTAAAAATATTATACACTTTCTATTTTGAGCCTTTGCAGTTTTAAGTGGTACATCTAAAATGGCAAATTTTTGCAATTTGAAATGGGACAGGGGAGTATATGTTTTAGAAAATACAGAAGAAAAGTAATTAGTGTAACTTCACAAATACTTATATCCATCTTTATTTCATAAATATGTTTACATATATATGACCTTGTGGCCCGTTTTCTCGTATCTTGCATTCATAATCCCCCTATATCCAACGCGATGGGTGTTTATGTTGACACTCATGTCCAAAAATCATAGTAGAATTGGTGTTTTTTTCCTTAATTTTTTTACAAACTTGTAACTTGTATTCGTGCTTTAATTAAATGGATTTCTTGAAGTATCTCTAACAGGATTGACGGATATGAAGTATAAGTATTACAGAAGAACACTCTTTAGTATCAGGATGCAAATACTATTTCAGAAATACTTAAAAACATATCTGATTGCGAAAATGTCAACTGAAGGATCATCGACAATGAAACCCGCTAACTTCCATGTTGGATCTTTAGTGTGCACTCTATTGTAAAGAGCCCTCACCCATCTACGTATATTGACTTCATTGGAAAATCTTGGTGTTATTATCCATGCTATTGTATAGCATTTTTCTATGAGTTGAACACAGTAAGACTCTGGATAGGATACTAAATTGCAAAAAAGAGGGCAGCATAAGCAAAGCGTACATAACCTCCTCAATGTCAATGTAAAAGGAATACTCCTTCCGTCTCGAATCGGATGACCATTTTTGTCCCAGAATAAATGACATTTTGAAACTTTTCCTTCAAAAAGTTGTCCCTAGATGATTTTTTTTCAAAAACAAAATTCATAGTTCATTGTATATTTTTGCAAAACATAGCAATTAAAATCGTTCTTTAATTAACAACAAAAATTGCCCAAATTGATACATGAGTTTCCACCCAAATACATAAATTAATCGTTCTAATTGCAAAACATAGCAATTAAAATCCTATTAGTCATTTACCTGAAAATAGGTGATAGATTTCAGAGGAAACTCATTAACTCGTGAAATCAAATATCACAGGAAACTCATTAAAAAAATCTGAAATAAGTATCAACGTGCTCTTTGGTCAGAGGGGAAACGAAAGAGGGGAGAGAAGTCATTGTTGTTGTTGGAGAAAAGATGGAATCCGACGGATATGTAGGAGGTGAGCCAAACGAAAGTGAGCATCTATGGTTTCAAACTTTCAGTAATTTCGACTGAGAAAGTTAGAGGGAAGGTGAGCAAAGAGAGATCGATGGATATCAGAAATAGTCGCCGGAAAATATGGCTGTAAAGATGAAAGCTAAGGTAAATGTTCTGGTGGGATGGTCGATCAGTTGGAGAGAGAGAGAGAGAGAAACAGAGAGAGAATGAAAGTGGGGAATTGGAAGAGACGTCGTCAGATTTTATTTGAGAGTAAATATTTTCGGTTACAACAATGGGTATTTTTCGAGTTATTAAAGGAGGTGTGTTTAGTAAATGACATCAGAATGAATGAACTTAGCCTCTATTTAGTGTAGGTTCTAGCTTGAGCGGGAAATGGGGGCATGCTGAATTGCTTTTTTTTTTTTTTTTTTTTTTTAACCTTTTGATTGATTTTTTTTTTTTAACTTTCACTCGAAATGAAGGGAGTGCATTCTTAAAAATTTAAAATAACTTAATTTTTTGAGAAAAAAATAATCATGTTTGATGACATCCGTTACAACACACTTAGTTGTACGACTTACAAATGATATGATATTGATTGATACACGTGAATTTCATCTACATATTTTATTGTATGAGATGACGATATAATAATAACATGAATTACATATAATAATAACATACTCTACTATCAAATAATAAGATTTGTCGGCAACTTTATAATCTTAATTCTATAACCCGAAGTAATGTTTGATAGACATATCTATAATGAGTATTTTGGTCATGATTTTTCTTTAACTATTTTATACAACAATAATTATATTAATAAAATTCTAATATTGATTAAGATCGTAATTAATACTATCATCATCAATATTTAAATATCATTAAAATATTACATACTATTAAATAATCTTCATTCAATTATACTAATAGTTTTTCTCATATACAAATCATTATAATTTGATTAAAACAAAATTCCGAAATCCTGAATTGGTTCAATTGAAATCTCAAATCTTATTTGAGCTTAAAACAAAATTCCGAAATCAGTTACATCTTCATCTCAATTCACTCTTAATCTTCATCTTCTTCGGCTCGTTTCTGACACCAATTATTGAGTCAAAGTTTTAGATGCTTCTCCATCCTCCTGTTAGACAAAATCTATACAATCGAGCACAAATGAGAAAAGAATTACAATGAATTGAAATATAATATACAACATAAAAATAATAAAGAGAAAACCGTAAATTCATTGTCTTGAGTTTGCTTGAATCCGTGCCATAACCTCCTTGAATCGTCATCTTGAATCCGAGTCGTGTGTGACACACTCTCCTTAAGACTAATTCGCCCCCTCACTACGAGTGCTCGAGGTCTTCAATGGACGTTAGTCTCCCAGGATAAAACGGATGAACCGGAACAACTTTGCACTTAAAGTTTTCCGGCGAATTTCCCTATGCTTGGACAAAATCACCATGGATATTTCTCTAGGAGGCCAAAGGAAGAAGATAACAAATTTCAAGAGGGAGGGTGGAAAGATTGATGAAAAAATATTCTAGTTTCTTGTTGTGGGTAACTCTCCTCTAGCTCCACCAAAAGTCCTAGGATTTTATATGAAGGTCCTTTCAATTTGTAACCCCAAGACTCTTGGTATGTATCCAATTAATCCCTTAATAATTTGGATTTATGGAACATCATCAATATCCAATTAATCCCTTAATAATTTGGATTTATGGAACATCAATATTTTGATGAAGTTTCAAAAGTTACACTTTCAACCCACCAACTTTGAGCTATCATATCTTTCTTATCCAATACCAAATTGGACATCTAGATATTTCATTTTCATGTTCTCACAACGTGGAACATGAACCCACAATAATCTTTGTCAAACGACAAACGATTCATGTAAGGAAAATACACATTTCCTTCACATATAACGAATTTTTTTCCAACAATCCCCCACATGAAGGAAATTGATGACGAGTTTGGTGATAGAGTCCGGCAGACGAAAACTTGCATACGATAGGTGTGGGAATGCCCATTGAACCTTCGCTCGTACAAGCATATTTACTCTACTCGCAAGTCGGTAGACGCGATGTCCTTGAACCGTTATGCTTTTTGTGTAGCCGATCATATACTTGACACAAGTAACGTCCTAACATAGTTCAATTCTCATAGCTATGTTCGTTCATGGCCCTGAACATAATGCCTGGTTCTGTGAGAGGGTCTAAGAATTGAGCCTCACACAATTCTCCTCGAAGCGGCCCCACTTCTCTCCCACATAGGTGATTTCTTAAAGGTAACCCGCATTACCCCGCTCGAATTTTCGACGCGTAAGAATCATTAGAAGCCATAAGCTTATCCTTGTCCTTTCGGGATGTCACTAACAGGAATGGACTTGGGGTTGGTTCACCCACAGTGACGCTGCAAGTCTTTTAACAGTTAGGTTGTCCCATTGAATCTAGTTCTTGGGATCTCCAGTCATCTAGATTGGGTTTTCCACTGTGTTTAACTTTTAAGAGGCTTACGTCTCATTCCCCTCATCGAACTTTCAACTAACTCTCTATTTAACCCTTTGGTTAACGGATCCGTTTATCATTTGACTTCACATTGTCAAATTAGTTGAGAGTAGTTGTGTAATGGTATTATGTCTTAGACATAAATGTTTAGACTACCATTACACACATTGCTATATGTCTTTTCAATCATAAATTGACTTTAGCAATATACCATCTTGCTAACACAAGCTTTATCCATTTGATAATTGTTAACTCAAATTCATTTATTCCATATTGATCCTTTCAAAAATTCAAGAATATCCACCTAATGACTTGTTTAACAACAAGTCTATTAGTTTTCCTTGAATTTGAATCAACAGATCAAATTGACTAGAATTTTCCTTAGTTAACATATCATTTTTGGATTTAATTAACAAAGTGGCGTAGTCACTCTTGTTTAAATCCACACAATCAAACCTTTGATGTCATTATCTTTGTACTTGTCTCAAGTCATACAATGACTTTACAAACTAGCACATTTTCTTCTAGGTTCCATTTCTTGAACCGTTTCAACACTTTGATCTATTTCATTCAAAGTATCATATATTCACTTCCATGAATTTGACATCAATACTTGATTTCCATTGTTTTTATTTTCTTTTGATTTTTATATATATTCAAACTTATTGAATCATATATACCAAACCAATATGCACAATTGTTATGAACATAACTCTTGAAACATAATCCACCATTTAGTAACCAAATTCAATTTATTTGGTAATTGGACTTGCTACTTTGCGAAACACCCCCACATTAACAAGTGTACGTAGGCCTATGTTTCCATATTTCATATGGACATCTCATTGTTTTCTTGGGGAAACCTTTCGAAAAGGTAATTATTTTCCAAAGTATACTCACCCCCACATTTTCAGGGTAGTCCTAAAATTAGCAATAATGCCAATTTTCATTATTAACACCATTTGATCATGGTGTACATTGTGGACACTTTGTTTCATTGCTCATATACAACAAACCCCACGGATTGTTCTATGTAAATTTTCTCTTCTAAATCGACATTTAGAAAGGTTATTTACATCCATTTGATGTATTTCAAATTTTTGCTATTCGGCAATTGCAAATACAAATCTTTATTCTCGGGATGAGAGAATAAGTATAAACGTAATCAAGGTCTTCATTTTTCTTGTAATCCTCAATTACAAGTCTAACCTTATACTCATTGATTGTTCCATCGGTCTTTATTTTCTTTTTGAAAATTCACTTACATGCTAGTGATTTACTACTCGGAGGTAAATCCACTAGTTTTCAAGTGTCATTTTCCAAGATGGAATCAATCTCACTTTTAATGGCCTCTTTCCACAAAGATCCTTCCAAAGAGCTCAATGTCTTTATAACTTTGTGATTCACTTTCTATCATGGAGGTTAGAAAATCCGGGCCATAGAATTTTCTTGTCCTACCTCATTTGCTATGTTGAGGTCATGCCTCTTCTTTATCATTCCTCATGATAAGTTTCTTCTTCTATTGAATCATGAATCCGTTTAAATGAGTTTGCCTCATCTCTTAATTTATACGGAAACATATTCTTAAAGAAAGAAGTGCTTCATGATTCCATTATTGAATCTTGAATTCATACACAAAAATTCTATAATCACAAATATTGTAAGCATACCCAACCATATGCAATCAATAGTATTTAGTGTAACATATACACAAACTATATTTAGTTGTGTTTTATCACTACCTCTTTATTAAGTTGATTTTCAACTTTTTCTTTAAAGAGATAAGATTCAACATTTTGCTTTTTAGCAAGCAATGTTAAAGGTAAAAATTTACATTTTACCATCATCTAGTGAATAACATTCACCCCTCAAGCATCAATATGACTTGATTATAGCTTCAAGTATATATTTGATAAGTCTTGTTTGACCATAAAAAGAGATTCATTCTCATTATTAATCACTTGAATACCCTTTCATTTCATTCATTCCAACATCATGAATTTCATTCTTGATGACATCACAATTGCCACTCAAGACACAAGGTATATGCTTGACTTTTTCAAACAAGTTTGTCTTTTTAAACACATTTGACTTTTCAAATGATTTTGACATTTCAAACAAGTTTGACCCATTTTGTCTTTGTATTAAGCATTTAGGCATGCTTCATCACATTTGCTTTCGCCAAAAGAAATGTTAGACAACTTTTTCTCCAAATTTCTATTCTCTTTTTCAACACAAAGACGAATAGCACACACCTCAACATTCATTATGTTTGAGGTGATTTTAAAAATATTTTCAAGTGGGAAGCAATTTCTCAATTATTGTCATCACTTGAGAATTTCACTCAACACCATCCATTCTGCATGGTTTTCATGAAATACTATTTCCACTTCTTCCATATGAATTTTTTTTTTATTTCATTTATGGAGTCCACTATCAAGGAAGCGGATTACGATGATTTTCAATGCACCCGCATTCTCGATTTTAGAATTATAGTTCAACGACTCCCACAAATGTTTTGCCATTTTCTTGGTACTATACACATTTTATAATGAATCCGATAATTCATTAAGTATATAGTTCCGATAAAGAAAATTTACATGCTTCAACCGCACTCACGGCTTGAACATCCATCACATTTTCACCCAACTTTGTAGGATCTTCCAAAAGAAACCTCTCTAAGTTCAAGGTGGTCAAGTAGAACATATTTTGTTGCCATCACTTAAAGTCAAGGCCAACAACATTTTCTAACTTCTCATTATGGTGATCCGATATATTTGGAACAACCACATTCCATTAGAGATTTGTCTCTACACAAACCAACCATTGACTTTAATTTTTAACAATTATAACTTTGTTGTTAAAATATAACTCTCTAAATTAATTAGAGAATTAACTCCAAGAATAAATTGCTAATTCAATAGGAGAATTAACACAATTTATTTCTTATAACCACTCATATTTATAAACCTCTAAATTCCTTAATGGAATTATAATTGAAGGTTAATTATTCCAAAACTTTAAAGGTCTCATCTTGGAGCACCTCTAAATTAGAGAAAAATCACATTCTCATTTACAAAATACACAATTTCTTTTAGAAGTTTTCATTCTAAATATTTTGTGTTATTTGTCATCATCACCAACAATAAAATTTAACAACTTCCTTCAAGAAGTCTTATTGTTTTTATCTTTATGACATTAGTCACATATTCTCCCAATAGGTTTTAACAACTTCTTTCAAGAAGCCCTATGGTTTTTGTTCTTGTAACATTTTTCAATGTTCACAACAGTGGAATTTAACAACTTCTTTCAAGAAGCTCCATTTTTATTTTTGTGACTTTTATCACTATTGACACTAATAGGATTTAACAACTCCGTTCAAGAAGCCCTATCATCTTTGTCAATAGATTATTGAAAATATGCAACGTTAAAGAAATACATCTTTCAACGTTCATCTTCTCAACTTAGTTCAACGAACTTTTCGTTTATAAAATGCAACGTTAAAGACTAAATCTTTACCCGTTCATTTTCTCAACATAGTTCCAATGAACTATTCATTTCACAATATGATTCTTGTGAACCATAAGAACGTTAAAGATGACATCTTTAACCGTTCATTTCCTCAATTTAGTTCAAACGAACTTTCAAATTTTTTTTTCTCACTATGATTTCCATGAACCATAAGAGATCCATCATCTATTGTATAAACACTAGAAGTGGCATCACCACAACTATTTTACACAATTTTTTCAACATCCTCGATGTTCATCCGTTAATTCACTATAAGTTCAAGTAATTAATTTAGCCTTAAAAACTGTTCTGTTCTGGAATTTTTATCTCCATCTTCACATAATAACTTTCCGATCCCACCGTCCAGAATATGCTTCTATGAGTCAGGAACATGCCCACCAAATTTGAGCTCGATCCAACGGTTAACGAACCGGGAAATGGAGTTTTTCCACAGATGGTCATAGAAAATCTGTGCTGGAAATTTGCTTCTTTTCCATCAATTTTTCGTCTCTTTTTGCCATCTCTTTACATCTTTTCTCTCGTGATCATTGATCCACCGAAATTTTCAAATCTGTAATTCTTTCTCAAATAGGAGAATTAGTCTTAAGATTGTTAGACAAAATCTATACAATCGAGCACAAATGAGAAAAGAATTACAATGAATTGAAATATAATATACAACATAAAAATAATAAAGAGAAAACCGTAAATTCATTGTCTTGAGTTTGCTTGAATCCGTGCCATAACCTCCTTGAATCGTCATCTTGAATCCGAGTCGTGTGTGACACACTCTCCTTAAGACTAATTCGCCCCCTCACTACGAGTGCTCGAGGTCTTCAATGGACGTTAGTCTCCCAGGATAAAACGGATGAACCGGAACAACTTTGCACTTAAAGTTTTCCGGCGAATTTCCCTATGCTTGGACAAAATCACCATGGATATTTCTCTAGGAGGCCAAAGGAAGAAGATAACAAATTTCAAGAGGGAGGGTGGAAAGATTGATGAAAAAATATTCTAGTTTCTTGTTGTGGGTAACTCTCCTCTAGCTCCACCAAAAGTCCTAGGATTTTATATGAAGGTCCTTTCAATTTGTAACCCCAAGACTCTTGGTATGTATCCAATTAATCCCTTAATAATTTGGATTTATGGAACATCATCAATATCCAATTAATCCCTTAATAATTTGGATTTATGGAACATCAATATTTTGATGAAGTTTCAAAAGTTACACTTTCAACCCACCAACTTTGAGCTATCATATCTTTCTTATCCAATACCAAATTGGACATCTAGATATTTCATTTTCATGTTCTCACAACGTGGAACATGAACCCACAATAATCTTTGTCAAACGACAAACGATTCATGTAAGGAAAATACACATTTCCTTCACATATAACGAATTTTTTTCCAACACCTCCTCCATCTTGTAGCCACATCAAGCTATTTGACAAAAATATTTTAAATTTGATACCAACTATTGAGTCAAAGTTTTAGATGCTTCTCCGTTCTCCTCCATTTTTTAAGGCACATCAAGTTATTTGACAAAAATATTTTAAATCATATCTAAATTCTCGACCCCATCTTCATCATTGTCTATGCTCCGTCTATTCGCTAGATCCGACTGCGGCGTCTAGCGGCCGCCTAACAATTTTTAGAAACTTGATTTTTATACCAACTTAGCCCTAGATATTTTTATTACTTTTTACTACAATTCATTAAATATTTGAAAAATTAAATTTTAGAAAATTACTAATAAGAATATTTATGCATTTTTGTATAGTATTAAATATTATAAAATATATTTTTTTAAAGAAAAAGAAAAACTTTATTTTGGACTATTTTTCAATTAAGCAGAAAAGAAAATAAAAATATCTAAAACGGTTAAGCAAAACACACACATGACACACCTACAAAAACTACGCAGAGAGACTGTAACATAGCTATAGCTTGAAAAAGGTAGGAGAGAAAGAGAAGACCCCAAGCCTGACGGAAGGTTAAACGCCGCCGGTGCCGGATAATCTAAATCAGAGCGGCCGGGGATGCTTATAGATCTATCAAACTTTAGTTCTGACAGAGAGTGACAGTGCCAAATATAGATGACCGGCAAATGATCCAAAAGTGTCGTAAAAATTTAATGCATTAGGAATCAATTTGAGGAGAATCGCATGCGTGCTAGCCGATTGATTGAGTGGCGTTGATTTCCACAGGTACTTCTGAACCCTTCTCCGTCGAATTCTACCTAATCGGCGGTGAGTTAAATTACAATTTCGACACTCAATTTTGGAATTTAGGGCTTTATTTCCGAGCCAACTACTTTGAATAGTCCGTGACTTGGATTAAGATTTGATAGCCATGGTTAGAGGCCATATGATGTATGGATCACCTTACCGGAACTATAATCGGGGTGGCCGTGGTGGTGGTTTTGGTCGTGGTCAACCAAGGCGGTTTCAATCACCACCGCTGCAGCCGCCCCCACCCCGCAAGGGTGATGTTTTTGAGGAAGCAGGTAGACTGGCAGCTGAGTACTTGGTTTCTAAGGGTTTACTGCCGCCAGATGCTCTTTCTGGGAAATGGCAAAATGGTAGTTTTAAGAATCAGAGTTTCCAAAATGGTATGGCTCACGAGGGAGATAATTTGCTGGACAGAAGAACGTATGCTGCAAATATCGATTCTGGTGGTGGTAGGAGAAGGTTGATTGATGATTTTAATCCAAGAGATTACATGAAAGGGGGGAATAGAACGGGTTCGTCTAAAGATTATGGTTCTGAGGGAAGTCGGGAGTTTGGAAGAAGTGGATCTTGGTCTGAGAAACCTAGGGTTTCAGATTACATGGAAGAGCAGCAAGCTGGTAGTGATGGTGGTAACGAGGAGAAAAAGTTGCTCTCTAGAAGTGTGTTGGTGCCTCAACATTATGCTACTGGTAATTCTGAGTCCGAGTTTGAGAAAAACCAGGTAGTGGAAAATCTTGGCTCGAATGCAAGTTCTTCTTCGACTGCTGGAAATGACATTCCACCTGAGGCTGCTGTGGTGTCTACAGAAATTTGTGATGGCATGAATCTTTCGAATGGGAGCACTGACGAAGCCATGGATGACAGTAGTAATGATAAATTGGAGAAGCTAAATACTCCAGAGGACTCCATGATCCAGCAACATGCAGAGGAAGATGATCCTGGAAACAGTGGTGGCAGTGATTTGCTAGCACTTTCCAGATTTGCCAAAGTGCCCACTAGAACACGTTCATCCTTGACAAGTAGGGGTTCAAAAGTTGATCCGTTTTAATTGCTGAAGATGACCCTAATGAAAGTGAACTTTCTAGAGATTCCGGGGGCCCTATAGAAGAAGATGTTTGTAAAGATGTGTCTTTAGGTGATGCTTCATTAAATCGATACCCCAGTTTGAATTATACTGAACCTTCAGAAACATCAGCTGAGCAGGATGCTAGACAACTAGGTCTTGATTACAAAGTTGGTCAAGGACTATGCACAAGGTCTAAATCTTTTCCTGAGAGAGCCTCCATGAGTGGGGTACAATCAAGTGAAAGAAACCTGGGGTTTGGTAAGTCCAGCTCCATGATCATAGATGGAGGGAGAAGAGAGCACTTCAGCAAAGTGATAGTGGGGAGGGAGCCAAGAGGGTCCGAGAATGGAACCCATCAGATTCTAGCGCAGAAGACTTTGTGCACCTTTCTAACTCAATGGAAAAGAAGCAGACATCTCATCCTCACGAGGGGATGCTTTCTAGCGAGGAAGCCATTTTAGATGCTGATCAGCAGAAGATGATGGATATCTCAATGTATCCCAACAGTGGTAATGATCCATGCATTGAACATGCAGAGGAGAAGCAGCTATTTCCTGGTTCTTTTAAGATTTGCGACCTGAATCTTATGCAATCTTCTGATGTGCATGAGAATCATGATACAGATCCGCTTCTTATGTTTCAATCTAGTTCACAAATAAAAAAAGAAGCTATCTCAGTTGATATTGATTTGTCCATGAGTAGTAATGGCAATAGTAATGATAAAAATGGAATGCGTGGAGCTGATGGTAAAGAGGTTGAGGTGATTGATTTGGAAAGTGATTCTGTACAAGAAGACAATGCTTACAGTAATGCAAAGCGCAAGTATGTTATTTTTTGTTGAGATGCTATCTTTGCTAAATTCTTTTCATTATTATCTATCCCTTAGGTCAATGGTGGTAAATCTTATCTTACTATTTCTGCCTGCTTCATTAGTTTTGTTGTTAAGCCGTGTTTTGTTATTTAAATTGTTTCTCTATTAGACAACCCTATCAACTTTCTCTTCTGATCTAGGATTGTTCAATTCTACAGGGATGAAACTGTAATTACTGGCCTTGAGAGCTGTCTGGACCAGGCACAAAATGTGAATGGAATTCCCGATGGCCAGGACGGTTATGGACTTATGATATCGGAGTTGCTTGGGGCTGATATCCCTAATTGTTCTCCTGTACAGCCTGACATCAATTCTCTGCATAATGAGATGGACATGCATAATGGAGAGGTACAGACGTAAACTACTGAATACTTGATCTTTAAGTTGATTTTAGTCATACTTTTTCAGACTGAACACTCAATTATCTTGAATTTAATGACTATCTAGTGATGCCTCTATGCAAAAGTATGCACACCTGATGCTATTTTGGATCTCTCCACACTTGTAATGTCTTGGATGATAATTTTGTTACTGAGAATTTCCTGGTGCACATATTATCTCTCTTTGCGAATACGATATGATTAGGACAGATCTTTATGCAATCCGTACTGATATGGTTTTATTCTCTCTCTAGTTTATGTCACAGTTTCCGAATGCATTTCTCGTTAGCTATAGTTACCACTAATGAGTGACTTTTGATGAATATTTCAGGGGATTCTTGGCGATGATGATTCAATATATATGTCACTGGGAGAAATACCAATAAGTATGCCATAAATTTAGTTTAATGTTATTATCGTATTTTTTAATTTTCCTCTCTTTGAGATGGTATGTGGAAGGTGTGTTTGGATGGTTTCTTATGCTTAGCATGTGCATGTTAAGTTTTCTTGGCTTAAGGCCCTTGCATGCCGGAAATTAAGTTTGTGTCTTTATTGACCCTGCCCATTGTGTATCTTTTGTGGTGCTTTTTTCTTTTTCTTTTTTTTCGAATTACAAAAACAGAAAGATATTCTGATGGACATTTTTAGTGGACCTTCAGGGAGCTGATGGTTGTATTTGGTGTCTCTTGATTTGTTAAGTGTTAACCTGAATGATCAGCCTCAACCAGACATAAGTTAGAGTTGGCAAGAATATACATTGTTTTATGTTCACGGAGATTGCTTGCAGTCTCCTACTCAATCTTATCACATTAATGTTCCCTTCTGAAGAAGTATAATTGTCCCAAAATGAGTGTAGGAGTTATTAAATTCATCTTTGCTTATCAAGTACCAATGTGCACTTCGAGTATTTTAGTAAGGATAGTAATGGAATTCATGTATATGTGCCCTACTAAAATGACTTAAACTCCAACTGTTCCATCTTTGTCGAAAAACAAGTGAGTACAGGCAGCTGTCTTCCTTGACTACTATTCTGTGTTATGTTCTTTCCAAATGGTTGGTTTTTTTTGGTAAATCAGTTGGAGTATGGCAGGTTTATATAGAATTGAAGCATACTTTTCCACAGAAATACATAGGTTTTCTGACTCAAAGCAGTATTTCTCAGGAAAGTCTAGCTTGTTTTAGGATGCTTATTATTTGTATTAAAAAAATACTGACATGTCGTACAATAGTTCAACCACATGACAAGATGAAGTTAGGTAGATGTCAGCATCTGTGGTGAAAATAGAAAGACAAATCTCAGTAGGTTAAGCAGAAATTAGAAAAAAAAAAGATATTAGAATAGTTAAAATGGTCTGCAAACCTGAGAACAATGGTTAAATGATGCTAGGCCTTTGATGAAACCACTAGGCAGTGGTTTGATTGTGATATATTCCCTCTGTCCCTGTATGAATGTCCAAATTCAAGAATTTTTGTCCCAAAATGAACGTCTTTTTTATAAAAAACTGTGTCCTTAAATGCCCTTTTACCATTTTTTGCTATTCATTTTATTATCATAGAAAATGTTTAGAAAGTGGATAACAATAATATTTATGCATCTTTGCCATTAAAATGTATAAAAAGCACAAGTTTTTAGTGTCAAATGAAATTCGGACATTCATTTAGGGACGGAGGGAGTAAAACATTCTAGGTTTCGCATGCACGTGTTCAGTTAGGCTCCCTACGTTACACTCATTCTCTTCATTGAAAATAAAAGGTCATGTTGGGTGTAGAGTTGGGGCTGGTATTGTAAGTAGGGATGGCAACTGGTCGGGTTCGGATCGGATATGTTATGATCCGAACACTATAAACCCTTTACCGAACCCAATCCGATCCGAAGGTGTCCGATCCGAGTCCCGATCCGATCCGAAGCTGTCAATTTTTTATTTCTAAACAAAATAAATATAAGAATAATATTGCCCTTTTTCTCATTCTCATTTCTAAACAAAATAAATATACGAAAAATAAGAAAAAATTGGACCATATATCTGATTAAAATGATGCAAGAGTTGCTAGCTAATCTTTCTGAAGAGTTAAATACCTCTTCCCTCTTGTTCAATTCAATCTCCTTAGCTCTCAGCTCTCTTTCTTTCTGCTTTAAGTCCTGCAGGAATCAAATGAAAAAGAAATTAACAGTCAAAGAGGAAGAAAGAAAATGATGATAAATAAGTAATCATTGATCATAAAGTATTGAACTTGCCACAGCTCTATCAAGAGGAATTTCGATTAGGGCCCCACGGTGACCATAGAAATCTGCAGGTTCTGGAGGAAGAGATGAAAGCCCAGAACTTGAAACTTTATGAAGATTCCTCGGGTTCTAGATAACAACAATTTTTTTTTTATGAAGATTCCTCGGTTGCGATGGCCCAGAAAGAGAGAGACGAGCGGGGAGAGAGAGAAGGGAGGAAGCGGATGAACGCCGGTTACGCCGCTGCAATGGCGCCCCCGCAGAGAGACGAGCGGATAGAAAGAGAGACGAGCTGATAGAGAGAAAAAGAGAGAGCCCTAATTTTCTATTCCAAAACCCTAAATTTTACTTATATGTATAGGGTTATTTGGGTTTTCTAAAAACTTAAGGGGCTAAAACATAAATTGCAACTTATGCAAATGTGATCGGGTCGGATCGACAATGGTACCGAACCCGACCGGGTCATACAAATTTGAAACCATATCCGAACTTTTCGGATCGGATCGCCTTCGGTTCTGATCGGGTTCGGTTAAATTTCAATCCCTGATTGTAAGTTGCTTTCCATACTTTAAGCCTGCGGTGATGGGTGTTTTCAGCTAGTTAACAGTGATAGTTTTAGCTTGAGATTTTGGTTAAGTTCCATGTAGTCATATTTAAGCTGCATAAACCTTTAAGAAACTTTGTTTCCTTTCTCTCCCTCTTATCTCTCTGCAAACACTGCGATGTGAATCTCTCTCTCTCTCTAAAAATTGATTATGTTGCAGGTTTTATGGGGGTCTGGGATCAGCAACCAGCACAGGAATACGAGAAACCGTTTTAAGTGGTGTTATGTATTCAACTCAGCCATCTCTCAAATCTCAGGATTGTGTGATGGTATGTTTAGCTGTACTAATAACGATAATTTAGCTCCAATTATTAGCTCCAATTACTAAGCTTTATGACACTACATTGCTTTTTAGTCTGCTTCTGGTTCATGCAAGTATATGTGGTTCATATTATAGGAATTTGAAGACATTAAATGGCTTGTTTGTTTGGTGTCACCTGTGGTGCACCTCATTGCTATCTCGGAGAAGCCGTATATACACTCCCTCCGTCCCAAAATGTTTGTCCCATTTGACTTTTTTGTTGAACTTTATGAGAGATTAATCATGTTCATGAAATTCTAAAAGTTGTTGTTGATAATATTGTTGGAAATGGGTAACGGAAAGTTAAGTTTGACTTAACGTGGACCTAAGATTCTAACGGAGTTCGTTATTCGTTAACGAGATTTGTTACAAAATGTATTCTACATTTGTTTGTTGTAGATTATTAAACTTATTTAATGTCTCAAAACCATTTAGGGTGAATGAGAATTAATGACAAAGGCTTTTTGTAACTTAACGAAAGTTAAATAAAGGGTTAAAGTTGATTTGGATTAGCCAAAATGTTTTTTGGACTGATTGATCAAACGCAACTGTTCCAACAGGCACTTTTCTGGGCTTCAGCGCGGTCGCGCTCCAGCCTAGAGCGGCCGCGCTGATTTTCAGTAAATTTTGGCCTGGTCTCGTCAGGTTAGCGCGGTCGCGCTCAAGGCCAGGGCGGCCGCGCTCGTATGCTGATTCTGAACAGTTTTGGCTTCTTTTGGTGGGAAAAGTCATGAACCCTTTAACTTTCTTTAAATAGTTTCCCTTCGAATTTCAATTATACATATACAGATTTTCTAGCCTTTCCTGCCCTTCTTGAGTTAGTATAACCAAGTAAAATCATTGGCATCTTGTTGCATTCTTTCTTCAAGTCCAAAGTTCTAAACAATCACTTGTTCGTTAGATTAGTTATATTGGAGTGCTCCTTATAACTAATTGTAAAGTCGTTTTATCTTACGAGAGTTTTGTTATTCAACCGTAAGCACCTGTGCGGGACAAATAACTCTTACGGAGATTGTATACAATACAAGACTCGACTTGTCTCCTAGTTTTTCCAATCTCCGTTAAATTCTCTGTCAAGTTTTCAGTTAAGTTCTTGAGAAGCCATACCAAAAGTCCAACAATCGCAAGAGTTATTATGACGCTTCTTAAGACTTTCAAGAGATGGCAACTGAGAAAGACACCACCTCATCAAGTCAAGGCAATGTAACGCTTCCTTCTCAAGGTGACGCAACGTTCAACAATGTTGCACCCGCTCATACACCGCATCACCCGGGTCATGGTGAGAAACCCCCGAAGTTCACTGGTGTGGATTTCAAGAGATGGCAACAAAAGATGCTATTCTACTTGACCACCCTAAGCTTGCACTGCTTCTTAAAGGAAGATCCTCCGGCGGTGGCAAATGGTGATCCCGACCCTCAAAGGCTTATGGCCAAGGAGGCTTGGGCTCATGGTAATTTTTTGTGTAAGAATTACATCCTAAACGGACTCGACGATGCACTCTACAATGTGTATAGTAACGTCTAGATAGCCAAGGCGTTGTGGGACACATTGGAAAGGAAGTACAAGATTGAAGACGCCGGGTCAAAGAAATTTGTCGTCGGTAAGTATCTTGACTTCATGATGGTCGATTTCAAATCGGTAACAACTCAAGTGGATGAGTTCCAACTCATTCTACATGGGTTTGATGCCGAGGGGATGATCATGAATGATCCATTCAAGGTGGCATCAATCATTGAAAAGTTGCCGCCTTCATGGAAGGACTTCAAGAACTATCTCAAGCATAAACGCAAGGAGATGTCCTTGGAAGACATTGTTGTTCGTCTTCAAATTGAAGAGAACAATAGAAACAACGAGGCCAAGGATGCTAAGGGCAAGATGGAGGCTAAGGTCAATCTCGCCGAGGCTAGCACAAGTGGCACAAAGAGAAAGCATTAAAATGCCGGGAATGCTAAGAAAGGAAAGAATAAGGGCCCTACAACTAAGAAGTTCAAGGGAACTTGCTATAATTGTGGCAAACCGGGCCACTTAGCAAAGGACTGTCGTCTCCCGAAGAAAGAGGCGAATAATGTTGACCACATGGACCTAGACTTTGCAGCGGTGGTCTTAGAGGCTAACGTTGCAAACTTGGATGATAATCCAAAAGCTTGGTGGATAGATACACAGGTGCTACCCGCCACATTTTTGCTAATAAGGAGAGTTTCTCCTCCTATACTCCCATCTCAGGAAGGAAGCTCTACATGGGAAATTCAGCGACCTCCGATGTTCAAGGCATTGGAAACGTGATATTGAAGATGACTTCCGGAAAAGAAGTAACCTTGTTGGATGTGCTGTATGTTCCAGACATCCGTAAAAATTTAGTTTCCGGCGCTTTGCTTAGTAAGGCCGGATTTAGACTTGTATTTGAATCTGACAAATTTGTAATAACTAAGAATGGTTTGTTCCTTGAAAAGGGCTACCTCGAGGAGGGCCTTTTCAAGATGAATGTAATGAATATCGTCCGCCATAGTGCGAAGAATAAAAGTGTTGTTTCTTATGTTTACTTGTCAGAAAGTTCTAATTTATGGCATGATAGATTAGGACATGTAAACCTCGACACCATTAAGAAATTAGCGAAACAAGATTTAATCCATATGACTAAATCCGACTCGACTAATAGGTGCGAAGTTTGCGTTGAGGCAAAAATGACGAAATCACCATTTAATGCAATAGAAAGAAACACAACTCCTCTTGAATTAATTCACACCGATATATGTGATTTAAAACTTGTGCAAACTCGAGGAGGTAAAAAGTACTTCATTACATTTATAGATGATTGCACAAAATATTGCTATGTTTATCTCTTAAGAAGTAAAGATGAAGCCTTAGGGGCTTTTGAGACTTATAAGAAAGAAGTTGAAAATCAATTTAACTTGAAGATTAAGAAAATTAGAAGCGATAGAGGTGGAGAATATGAAGCACCGTTTGAAGGACTATGTTGGGAATCCGACATAATTCATCAAACAACGGCTCCATATACCCCTCAATCTAACGGAGTTGCTGAACGCAAAAATCGTACTCTCAAGGAGATGATGAACGCGCTTTTAATAAGTTCAGGCTTACCCGACAACTTGTGGGGGGAAGCCATACTCACTTCTAATTATGTTCTTAATAAAATATCCAAGAAAGGTATTGATAAAACGCCCTATGAATTATGGCATAATCGTAGACCATGTTATAAATACCTTAAAGTGTGGGGGTGTTTGGCCAAGGTTGAAGTATCGAAGCCGAAACAAGTCAAGATTGGTCCAAAGACCATTGACTGTGGTTTTATTGGATATGCCAATAATAGTAGTGCCTATCGTTTTATAGTGCACAAATCGGACATTCCTGATATGCATGTAGGAACTACTATAGAATCAAGGAATGCGGTATTCTTTGAAAACATCTTTCCGGCTAAGGACAGGAAAGATATAGGTTCTAATAAGAGAACATATGAGTCTACAACCGATCCTTCTCAAATAGAAGATGAAGAACCGAGACGTAGCAAAAGGGCAAGAGTGGAAAAGTCTTTTGGTCCTGATTTTCTATCTTACATGTTAGAAAACGAACCAGCCACTGTTAAAGAAGCTTTATCCGGCCCGGATAGTTCGTTCTGGAAAGAGGCTATTAACAGTGAAATAGAATCCATAATGCTCAACAATACTTGGGAATTAGTTGATCTCCCTCTAGGTTGCAAACCATTAGGTTGCAAATGGATCCTTAAAAGAAAGTATAAGGCGGATGGATCAATTGATAAGTATAAAGCTAGGCTAGTTGCCAAAGGCTTTAGACAGAAAGAGGGATATGATTTCTTCGATACATATTCCCCTGTCACAAGGATCACATATATTCGTGTTCTCATAGCTATTGCAGCAGTGCATAATCTTGAGATACACCAAATGGATGTGAAGACTGATTTCCTAAATGGAGAACTTGATGAAGAAATTTACATGGAACAACCCGAAAGGTTCGCAGTTCCTGGTAAAGAAAGAAAGGTGTGTAAACTCGTAAAGTCCTTGTATGGATTAAAACAAGCACCTAAACAATGGCATGAGAAGTTCGATAGAACCATGTTATCGAATGGATTCAAGATTAACGAATGTGACAAATGTGTCTACTTTAAAGGAACATCCGAATCATTCGTTATCATTTGTCTTTATGTAGACGATTTGCTCATAATGGGAAGTAGTCATGATTTGATCATGAATACCAAATGCATGTTAAAGAAGAATTTTGACATGAAAGACATGGGATTAGCTGATGTAATATTAGGGATAAAGATCTCTAGAACATCTGAAAGATTAGTTCTTTCACAATCCCATTACCTAGAGAATGTTCTTCGGAAATTCAATGTCTTTGATGACCCTCCGGCTAAGACACCGGTAGACTTGGGTCTACATTTAGCCAAGAACAAAGGGGAACCAGTTTCTCAACTGGAATATGCAAGAATAATTGGTAGTCTGATGTACTTAACGAATTGTACACGTCCAGACATTGCATATTCATTGAGCAAACTAAGTAGGTTCACAAGTAATCCTAGTTCTGATCATTGGAAAGCACTAATGAGAGTACTAAGATATTTAAGGTATACATTAAACCGTGGGATACTTTACAAGAAATATCCATCAGTATTAGAAGGATACTGTGATGCCAATTGGATATCGGACACGAAAGACTCTAAGTCCACGAGTGGATATGTATTCACAATAGGTGGAGGAGCAGTTTCATGGAAATTCTCCAAACAGACATGTATAGCCAGATCCACGATGGAGTCTGAGTTTATCGCTTTAGATAAAGCTGGGGAAGAAGCCGAATGGCTTAAGAACTTCCTGGAGGATATTCCTTGTTGGAGCAAACTCCGCGCCTCGTCGTACTAATACATTGTGATAGTCAATCAGCAATTGGAAGGGCACAGAATAGTATGTATAATGGTAAGTCTAGACATATTCGTCGTAGACACAATACCATTAGACAATTGATCAAGAATGGCGTTATCACTATTGTTTATGTAAAGTCATGTGATAACTTAGCGGATCCGTTTATCAAAGGTATATATCGAGATCAACTGTATAAACTGTTAAGGGGAATGGGTTTAAAACCCACAATAAAAGGACTTATAGCGGACACTAAACCTTGAGAAATGGAGATCCCAGGCCCTTGGTTCAATGAGACAACCAAGTTATAAGTTCTAGTATAGTTACTTGGAAACAACAACTCGGTTTATTAACCTGGAGATGTTGAATACTCATTCCCAGAACATCCAAGTACAAGCACATGCAACAGTGGTAAGTATAAGTTGAGAAAATTTTTAATGATTTCTATACCTACGGGTGGAGTAGTGCATGATACTCCTTATAGTGAGAATCACCTATATAAGCGAGAGGTAATTTGGCCGCCTCTAAATGAACGCTTATGAATGAGATACGGTCCAGGGTCGAAATGGACAAAACGTGAGAACAACAATTGTTAGAGCTGTTATTATGTGAGTATTATTGTCTTGGTATACATCCGACAGTCACTGGTTCAAAGCGACTCGCTACCAAATGGCTAGTATATCCGATAATATTTCACAGGGAGGATTCAAAGCCACAAGCTATCTATCTCGATGTAATAATAGTTCGCCGGAACTTTGGACGAAATTGCATTCATGCATTAATTGTCATTCATGTGGGGGATTGTTGAAAATGGGTAACGGAAAGTTAAGTTTGACTTAACGTGGACCTAAGATTCTAACGGAGTTCGTTATTCGTTAACGAGACTTGTTACAAAATGTATTCTACATTTGTTGTAGATTATTAAACTTATTTAATGTCTCAAAATCATTTAGGGTGAATGAGAATTAATGACAAAGGCTTTTTGTAACTTAACGAAAGTTAAATAAAGGGTTAAAGTTGATTTGGATTAGCCAAAATGTTATTTGGACTGATTGATCAAACGCAACTGTTCCAACAGGCACTTTTCTGGGCTTCAGCGCGGTCGCGCTCCAGCCTAGAGTGGCCGCGCTGATTTTCAGTAAATTTTGGCCTGGTCTCGTCAGGTTAGCGCGGTCGCGCTCAAGGCCAGGGCAGCCGCACTCGTACGCTGATTCTGAATAGTTTTGGCGCCTTTTGATGGGAAAAGTCACGAACCCTTTAACTTTCTTTAAATAGTTTCCCTCCGAATTTCAATTATACATATACAAATTTTCTAGCCTTTCCTACCCTTCTTGAGTTAGTATAACCAAGTAAAATCATTGGCATCTTGTTGCATTCTTTCTTCAAGTCCAAAGTTCTAAACAATCACTTGTTCGTTAGATTAATTATATTGGAGTGCTCCTTATAACTAATTGTAAAGTCGTTTTATCTTACGAGAGTTTTGTTATTCAACCGTAAGCACCTGTGCGGGACAAATAACTCTTACGGTGTAACGACCCTAACCCTAGGCACAATTTTAGTATCATATTATATGCTTTTAATATTATTGTTAATATTATGTGTTCATTTTATAGCCTTGATTTCTTATATTAGGATGAGATGATTGGAAAATAGAATAAAGTTCTTGGGGGAAGTATAATAAGGGAAAACAGATAGAATGGAAATGAGGTTAAAGTGTGTGGGGCAAAGAAATTAGAGTAAGGGGTTTAGTTTCAATACCTTAGAACTTGGAGGACCAAATGGTTTATTTGTGAAAGCCTTAAATTAGGAAGCATGGGGGGGCCATACTTCCTTCCCTTAATTCCCTCATCCCTTTTTCCTTTAGTCAACCTCCCCCATACTCCTCCATCCTCCTCATTCTTTCTTCATCATTTGCTTCTTCCTCCTTCCCAAATTTTCATGGAAACTCCTCATTGAAAGCCTCACTTTCCAAAGTTCCTAGAGCCTTCAATTCTTCTCCATTTTCCAATCCAATTGTACTTTTGTGCTTGGTGCATTTAGGGGAGTTTATCAAGCTAAGAAGATCCTCATTTCATCCTAAAATTCTAAAGTAAGTTATTATGACTTCCTTCTAATAATTGCTCGCTTTATGTGTTAATTAATCTCTTGTTGAAAGAAAATGATTTTTGGTATTTTGAATAATGTTAATTAAGTTGGAATTGATCTTAAGTTGTAAATTGGTGATCCAAGTTGAAAGAAGAGTGGTATAGAGTAATTGGGGATATTAATGGTTTAAGTGTAAGTATTGAATGTAGGTTTAGCTAAGTTACTAGAGTTAGAAAGTGAATTATTATGACCTTCCTCCTATTAAATGATCATGAATGATTTGATGTTGATATTGTGGTTATAATGGTGGTTTGAAATGTTAGGACACTCTCTTGGGTTGAGAAATGGAGTAATGACCTAGGATAAAGTTGTTGTTCATGGAAGTGATAAAGAGTATAAGAAATGGGTTGAGTTAGATTAAGAATTAAATCTTGAAATGTGGTGGTGAAATGAGTAGGAAATCAAAGTGTAATTAGTCTAGGTTATACTACCTTGGGTTTAAATGATTTATAATGACATTAGTGAAGTTAGTAAACCTTTTGATGTTCACAAATTAGATGAAGCTTAGTTTGGGTTTTGGTTCTTTTTGGGGTTATGTATGAAAACCTGCTGCTGGTGTTGGTTTCTGGCCGTTGCACGAGTCGTGCCCTTTGGCACGAGTCGTGCCCATGGCCAACTCGTGGTAACGAATCGTGAAAGGAGAGCCAAATCGTTCTGATCAACTCAAGGGTAAATTGGCACGAGTTTAGGGCACGCGTCGTGCCATGTGGAGGTAACGAGTCGTGCTTTAGGGGACGCATGAATCTGAGAAAGGCCAAAGGGGCACGAGTCGTGCCCTGGCCTGGTGACTATGATCCAATTTGTGAACTGTTTAAACCTAATCAAACTAGAACCAAAATGAATCCTCTTTAACCTAGATTAAAGTAGAATACTTTGGCTACACCATGACGTCTTATTGGGTCGAAATGGATTTGGGGAAGTAGTTTAAATGTTATCTGGAAAATGGTTGATAAGCATGGTTAGTAACTTCACCAAAGTGATTCAAACTTGGGAATTAGATCTTGAACTTTATTTAAGATTATTCAAGGTTGTATAAGGACTTCGTAGGGATGTTTTATGGTACATGGTGACCTTACTTGCTCCATATCCTTGGTGGTTAGTGAATAATGTAGAAGCTATAAGTTACACCATTGCCCTAGTTGGAAATGTGTGTTTATCACATTGTGACATTGTTATCCGAAGTGGGAATTATTTGGTATTGTTATATTGTATCCCAAGTGGGGATTATTTGGTATGGTTGTAATGTATCCCAAGTGTGGATTATTTGGTTATATTGTTACCTTACTTGAATTCATATTCATTGATAATATTATGTATAGTGTATTAAATGAATGTTGCACTATGGTATTGATTTAGCATGAGTATACATTACCATGTTGTTATATTCTTATCCCTTTTGTGGATTTATTTCAAGTATCTATTATGTGCTTGAACGTGTTATATTGTGGATTCGGGTATAATGGAATTCAATCAATTATTGATTTGTTCTATAAGTGATTGAAGGTTCATCATACCGATCGGCCTACGTGGCCACAGAGTGGGTGTGCTACTTGTTGTATTGAGCCCAAAGTCTTACAGTCCGCTGCGACTTTGGTGACTAGGTGGAATGCTTCTGTATTAAGCCAAAAGCCTTACAGATAGCCGCGATATTATATGGTACTCTTATTAAAGGGTCATATAAGTATCTGATTTTCTTATATGGATCTCTGGGGTATGAGTCCTATAAGCGGTGAATTTGCATGGAGGCAGTTCACCAAAGAGAGGAGTTTTACTCCCACGTTGTACGACTTATTGTTCAGACGGGAAAGGTAAAATGAGGTAACGTAAGGTGTTTACCGCTTTAATAGTGTGCTATGTGTAATCATGCTATGTGTTGCATCTTGTTTGGCATCTTGCTGCATTTATAATAGCTTATTGAGATTTATTCTCACCCCTTCCCTTTTACTGTTTTAGATTGTGCTGAGACAGGTGACCTGAACCAGTGAGGCCGGGGATAAGAGTGTGGACTTTTGCTTTTGGGACTTGTCAGGTTAAGTATATGGGTTGGTTGTTCGGGAGTATTTATTAAGTATTACTCTTTTGAAAAGTTGTATATAAACTCTTTTGTAAAACAAAGTTATTTTGGGTTTTCGATGTAATTGATCAGATTGTGGTTTGTGAAGTTATAATATTTAAATCCCTCAGAGTGGAGATATTATTAGATGATTTTATTTTGGAAGTTTGAGAAGTGGTTTTCTTTTAAAGAGAAATAAAAGATTTAAAAATTTAAGATGGGTTTTCTTAGTTTGAGCTCCTCAAGCTCGGGACACGCGTTAGGTCCCGGGTTGGGGTGCTGCGGTTGAAATATCGAGCTTAGTTTAGAGGTCGAGGGTAGATCTCTAAACTAAGGGGAATGTGTGGTAATTGACGTCGAGTGTTTAATGCAGAGTTCGTTCTAATGGCCTAAGCAATGATGATCGCCGAAAGGTTCTAGAAAATGAAGGAGATATGGGTCTAGACGAAATTCGTAATGAAGAGATGATGAAATTATTCGGGATGTTTGTACAGAATATGGAGACTAGAGGATCAATTCCGAATCAACCTGAGGGATGTCAAAGTGATGAATTGGAAAGGTTTGTGAAGATGAATCCACCGAGTTTTAATGGATATCCGGATTCGTTAAGGGCAGAAAAATGGTTAGCAGAAATGAACAAAATCTTTGAGGTTATGGAGAGTCGCGACGAAGAGAAAGTTAGATATGCCGTTTTCAAACTTGAAGGTCCAGCTGATCGGTGGTGGCAGATTTTGAAGGAAAGTTGGGAGCGGGATCATACACCCCAGACTTGGGATAATTTCACTCAGCAGTTCGAGGATTATTTCATTTCAATGGTTACAAGGGATAAGAAGGAGATTGAATTCTTAGGACTAAAACAAGGGAACATGACGGTGAATCAGTATTCAGTCCTGTTTGAGGAATTAGCTAGGTGTTGCCCTCATTTGGTATCGCATGAAGCGAGAAGAGTTCATAGGTTTGTAAAAGTTTTGAGGATTGAGTTTAGGAAGAAATTAGTGATTGATAGCTTCACCAATTATCGACAAATATAGATAGAGCATATAAGATCGAGAATGACATTGAGGAAAATAGTGGAAGATCGGAAGGTGGGATTAGAAATAAACCAAAGTATCTAGGACAAGGATCCAAAACCACTAGAGGACAGCCAAGGGCTTTTACTTCAGGAAGTGTGAGAGGGAAACTTGTTGTAGCTTCTTCGTCTAGGCCAATATCCAAACAGTATGGGATGATTTGTAAATTTTGCAAGGAGGTTGGACATACCGAAGATCTGTGTTGGAGTAAGCAAGGCAAGTGTATTAATTGTGGAGCAATGAGACACTTTAGGAGGAATTGCCCAAGGTTGCAGCGGGGACGAGCTTCAAGCAGCGGTCAGCTGGGTGGACAACAAAGACGTGGTACCAAAAGAGATAAGGAAGGGAAACCAAAAGAGAAGGTCCAAGGTCGAGTATGTGCTTCGGGCCTAGGAGAGATAGTTCCCTCAGAGATCACTAGAGGTATATTACCTTTCTCAGAAGTTAGGGGTCATATTTTATAAATCCTATTTCATATCATTTATGTTTGGCATCTCATTTTGCTTCTATGTGGCATACATTGCTTGAGATTTTGTTTTATTGTTAGAGGATTCTGCTCTTATGAGAGAATACCTCGAATCTCCTTTGGTTTACCACGGTGGTGATGTGGTTATAGCTGGGCATGTATTGCCAGTTGATTTGGTATGATTACCGATTTGTAATTATGAGATATATACTTGACCTGGATGGTTAAGTAGTTGTTGTGCATTGGTAGACTATCATAAGAAGTGAGTCTCCTTTTCTATGCCTAATTTGTTTATATTGGTATTTGATATAGATAAACCTTTATATGGTATTCTTGTTATATAAGCATTAAAGGCAGAAAATTTTGGTTAAAAGTGTGAAGGGTATTTGGTATGTGTTAGACTTGCATAAGAAGTCTTTCCAGAAATTTTACGTGCTAGTTGTGAGTAGATGGTAATTGTGTTTCCATCAAAGTATCTCATGTGTTGATTCTAAGTATGATAATCAGAATTTTAATCCTTATCTTGACGACTTTATGATAGTTGTGATTGATGACCTCTTTGGTTATTTAAAGTTACGAGAGGATCATGAAGATCATTTGTGAGTTGTGTTACTTGCCTTTAGTGGGAATTCATCGTTTGAGAAGTTTAGCAAGTGTGAGTTGGCTTGAGAAGATTCCAAATTTCGGGCTATAGTCTTAAGCTTGGAGGTTACCATGGATCTTGCGAGGATTGAGTCCGTGATCTTTGGGTTGGTAAGTTCTATCGAAGGAATTTTTAAGGAGTTCTTGAGAATTGAAAAAGCGTTGCTTTAGTTAACTCTAGAGGATGTATAAATGGTGTGGGATGTAATAAGGATGAATCTTATTGATAGAGATGGAGAATAGATAGACTATAGATCCGATCCTTACCTTGCCTAGTGGATGTGAGGACCTTGTGAACTTTAAGTGCGTATTAAAGGAAGATTTGGTTGTGATATTATGAGAAATGGGAAAGTGATAGCGTATGTTTCGAGAAAGTCAACTTAGATAAAGTGGAATTTTCTTACCCTCTACCCGAGAGTGGTTGCAATTGTTTTGCGTTATTTAAGTGGAAAACTTATCTTTTGAAGCTCCCTTTTTGGATTTGTTACCGATCCTAAGAGTTGGAGGATTTAGTTAGTCGAAAAGAAGATATTAAAAGACTATCTAGATTCTTGAAGAATAGGTTGTGTGTGTGTAATAGATCTCTTCTCAAACTCGGAAATTTTAATTAACCTTGGCAGGTTTGCGTACAATAGCAGTTTTTAGTTTAGCATTGAAATGGGTATTGTATGAAGCTTAGTATGGAAAAATCATTTGCATGATCCCTCGTTTGTATGGAGTCCTTCAACTAATGATAATTAAGCGGATTTGACTTATGTGGGAGAACCATTGAGAGTTATTAGCATCGCGGGTCTGGAATCAAATTCTAGAGTATTCGGGTTGTGAGATGTATAGAAGAATCATGCCATTGAGGAAACTATTTGAAAGTTGTAATTTGAAATGTGTGAGAGGTAACCTTTGCTATTTGATCCTTAAGATATGTCTTTTTAAAATTCGGGACGAATTTTCTTTAAGGGGGAGTGAGTGTAACGACCCTAACCCTAGGCACAATTTTAGTATCAAATTATATGCTTTTAATATTATTGTTAATATTATGTGTTCATTTTATAGCCTTGATTTCTTATATTAGGATGAGATGATTGGGAAATAGAATAAAGTTCTTGGGGAAAGTATAATAAGGGAAAATAGATAGAATGGAAATGAGGTTAAAGTGTGTGGGGCAAAAAAATTAGAGTAAGGGGTTTAGTTTCAATACCTTAGAACTTGGAGGACCAAATGGTTTATTTGTGAAAGCCTTAAATTAGGAAGCATGGGGGGGGGGGCATACTTCCTTCCCTTAATTCCCTCATCCCTTTTCCCTTTAGTCAACCTCCCCCATACTCCTCCATCCTCCTCATTCTTTCTTCATCATTTGCTTCTTCCTCCTTCCCAAATTTTCATGGAAACTCCTCATTGAAAGCCTCACTTTCCAAAGTTCCTAGAGCCTTCAATTTTTCTCCATTTTCCAATCCAATTGTACTTTTGTGCTTGGTGCATTTAGGGGAGTTTATCAAGCTAAGAAGATCCTCATTTCATCCTAAAATTCTAAAGTAAGTTATTATGACTTCCTTCTAATAATTGCTCACTTTATGTGTTAGTTAATCTCTTGTTGAAAGAAAATGATTTTTGGTATTTTGAATAATGTTAATTAAGTTGGAATTGATCTTAAGTTGTAAATTAGTGATCCAAGTTGAAAGAAGAGTGGTATAGAGTAATTGGGGATATTAATGGTTTAAGTGTAAGTATTGAATGTGGGTTTAGCTAAGTTACTAGAGTTAGAAAGTGAATTATTATGATCTTCCTCCTATTAAATGATCATGAATGATTTGATGTTGATATTGTGGTTATAATGGTGGTTTGAAATGTTAGGACACTCTCTTGGGTTGAGAAATGGAGTAATGACCTAGGATAAAGTTGTTGTTCATGAAAGTGATAAAGAGTATAAGAAATGGGTTGAGTTAGATTAAGAATGAAATCTTGAAATGTGGTGGTGAAATGAGTAGGAAATCAAAGTGTAATTAGTCTAGGTTATACTACCTTGGGTTTAAATGATTTATAATGACATTAGTGAAGTTAGTAAACCTTTTGATGTTCACAAATTAGATGAAGCTTAGTTTGGGTTTTGGTTCTTTTTGGGGTTATGTATGAAAACCTGCTGCTGGTGTTGGTTTCTGGCCGTGGCACGAGTCGTGCCCTTTGGCACGAGTCGTGCCCATGTCCAACTCGTGGTAACGAATCGTGAAAGGAGAGCCAAATCGTTCTGATCAACTCAAGGGTAAATTGGCACGAGTTTAGGGCACGAGTCGTGCCATGTGGAGGTAACGAGTCGTGCTTTAGGGGACGCATGAATCTGAGAAAGGCCAAAGGGGCACGAGTCGTGCCCTGGCCTGGTGACTATGATCCAATTTGTGAACTGTTTAAACCTAATCAAACTAGAACCAAAATGAATTCTCTTTAACCTAGATTAAAGTAGAATACTTTGGCTACACCATGACGTCTTATTGGGTCGAAATAGATTTGGGAAAGTAGTTTAAATATTATCTGAAAAATGGTTGATAGTGTTACCTGTATTGTTGACTTGATGATTGAGGTCAAAGCTCGAAGAGGAAGATTGCAATATTTATTATGTGATATATCGAGAAATAGGTAGTCATGAAATCCAAAATTTAGCGAAATAGGGCGTACGTGACAAAATCTAATCAAAATGGGGATTTTTTTTTGACGATTTTCGTTAAAAAAATATAAGTTATTACACATGAGACCGACATATCAAAGAATTGCATTTGACATATTTGTTAAGTTCAAAATTGTTTTTAGTTAAGTTTACAATTGTTTTTGTTAATTAAAAAAAAAAAGCTAAACTAAAGGGCTATAAAAGACTAAAAATAATTGTAAACTTAGCTAAAACAACAGTGAATTAAGTAAAATAAAAGACATTTTCATGTAAAAATTATGAACTTAACTAAATCAACCGTGAACTTCTTTTAGTTGTTATTTGAACAACTGTGAACTTGGAACAATTATTAACTTCAGAAATTTGATTCAGATTATATGTTGATTCTAATAGTTTGATTTGTATTGACGATACGAACACAAACAGTGCTCTCAGTTTTCTTTTTACTTCTGAATTTTAAGATATTTCATTTTAAAGTTTTGAATAGAAAATAAAAACGAGGGAGGAGAAAGGGTGTGATATTTGGTACACGCGTGTATATTTATAAAGATAAAACCTGGTGATCGCTTTCGAAAATATGTGACTTAGGTGGTCGTTTTTGTTAGGATAAGTAACGATTTGGTAATTGCCCCTAAAAAAAAAAATTCTAGTTTTTTTTTTTTTATAATTATTGTATGTTTGTAAAAAAATAAATTTTAAAAATAAATAACAAGAATATTTATAATTTTTTCTATTAAAACTTAACATTTTTAAAATGAGGCTTAAATTTAAAATAGTCACTCATTTTGATCATAAACGCACATGAGGAACAGATGACTTGAAAAAGGTAGGAGAGAAAGAGAAGACCCCTAGCCTGACGGAAAGGATAAACGCCGCCGGTGCCGGATAATCTAAATCAGAGCGGCCGGCGATGCTTATAGATCTATCAAACTTTAGTTCTGACAGAGAGTGACAGTGCCAAATATAGATGACCGGCAAATGATCCAAAAGTGTCGTAAAAATTGAATGCATTTGGAATCAATTTGAGGAGAATCGCGTACGTGGTAGCCGATTGATTGAGTGACGTTGACTCCCACAGGTACTTCTGAACCCTTCACCGTTAAATTCTACCTAATCAGCGGTGAGTTAAATCACAATTCCGACACTCAATTTTTGAATTTGGGGCTTTATTTCCAAGCCAACTATTTTGAATAGTCTGTGACTTGGATTAAGATTTGATAGCCATGGTTAGAGGCCATATGGTGTATGGCTCACCTTACCGGAACTATAATCGGGGTGGCCGTGGTGGTGGTTTTGGTCGTGGTCAACCAAGGCGGTTTCAATCACCACCGCCGCAGCCGCAGCTGCCGCCCCCAACCCGCAATGGTGATGTTTTTGAGGAAGCAGGTAGACTGGCAGCTGAGTACTTGGTTTCTAAGGGTTTACTGCCCCCAGATGCTCTTTCTGGGAAATGGCAAAATGGTAGTTTTAAGAATCAGAGTTTCCAAAATGGTATGGCTCATGAGGGAGATAATTTGCTGGACAGAAGAACGTATGCTGCAAATATCGATTCTGGTGGTGGTAGGAGAAGGTTGATGGATGATTTTAATCCAAGAGATTACATGAAAGGGAGGAATAGAACGGGTTCGTCTAAAGATTATGGTTCTGAGGGAAGTCGAGAGTTTGGAAGAAGTGGATCTTGGTCTGAGAAACCTAGGGTTTCAGATTACATGGAAGAGCAGCAAGCTGGTAGTGATGGTGGTAATGAGGAAAAGAAGTTGCTACCTAGAAGTGAGTCAGTGCCTAAACATGATGCTACTGGTAATTCTGAGTCTGAGATTGAGAAAAACCAGGTAGTGGAAAATGTTGGCTCGAATGCAAGTTCTTCTTCGACTGCTGGAAATGACATTCCACCTGAGGCTGCTGTGGTGTCTACAGAAAGTGGTGATGACATGAATCTTTCGAATGGGGGCACTGACGAAGCCATGGATGACAGTAGTAGCGATAAATTGGAGAAACTAAATACCCCAGAGGACTCCATGATCCAGCAACGTGCGGAGGAAGGTGATCCTGGAAACAGTGGTGGCAGTGATTTGCTAGCACTTTCCAGATTTGCCAAAGTTCCCACTAGAACACGTTCTTCCTTGACAAGTAGGGGTTCAAAAGTTGATCCCGTTTTAATTGCTGAAGATGACCCTAACGAGAGTGAACTTTCTACAGAGTCCGGGGGTCCTATAGAAGATGTTTGTAAAGATGTGTCTTTAGGTGATGCTTCATTAAATCGAAACCCCAGTTTGAATTATACTGAACCTTCAGACACATCAGCTGAGCAGGATGCAGCTGAGCAGGATGCTAGACATTTGGGTCTTGATTACAAAGTTGGTCAAGGACTATGCACAAGGTCTAAATCTTTTCCTGAGAGAGCCTCCATGAGTGGGGTACAATCAAGTGAAAGTAACCTGGGGTTTGGTAAGTCCAGCTCCATGATCATAGATAGAGGGGAGAAACGAGCACTTCAGCAAAATGATAGTGGAGAGGAAGCCAAGAGGGTTCGAGAATGGAACCCATCAGTTTCCAGCGCAGATGGCTTTGTGCACCTTTCTAACTCAATGGAAAAGAAGCAGTCATCTCATTCTCACAAGGGGATGCTTTCTAGTGAGGAAGCCATTTTAGATGCTGATCAGCAGAAGCTGATGGATTTGTCAATGTATCACAACAGTGGTAGTGATCCATGCATTGAACTTGCAGAGGAGAAGCAGCTATTTCCGGGTTCTTTTAAGATTTGCGACCTGAATTTTATGGAATCTTCTGATGTGCATGAGAATCATGATACAGATCCGCTGCTTATGTTTCAATCTATTTCACAAATAAAAAAAGAAGCTAACTCAGTTGATATTGATTTGTCCATGAGTAGTGGCAATAGTAATGATAAAAATGGCATGCGTGGAGCTGATGGCAAAGAGGTTGTGGTGATTGATTTGGAAAGTGATTCTGTACTGGAAGACAATTCTTACAATAATGCAGAGCGCAAGTATGTTATTTTTTGTTGAGATGCTATCTTTGTTAAATTATTTTCATTGTTATCTATCTGTTAGGTCACTGGTGGTAAATCTTATCTTCCTATTTCTGTCTGCTTCATTAGTTTTGTTGTACAAAACTGTTTTTTGTTATTTCAGTTGTTTCTCTTTTTGACAACTCAGCCAACTTTCTCTTCTGAATTGTAATTGTTTAATTCTACAGGGATGAAACTGTATTTACTGGCCTTGAGAGTTTTCCAGGCCAGGCACAAAATGTCAATGAAACTCCCGATGGTCAGGACGGTTATGGACTTATGATATCGGAGTTGCTTGGGGCTGATATCCCTAATCGTTCTCCTGTACAGCCAGACATCAATTCTCTGCATAATGAGATGCACATGCATAATGGAGAGGTACAGGCGTAAACTACTGAATAATTGATCTATAAGTTAGTTTTAGTCATACATTTTCAGACTAAATACCCAGTTATCTTGATTTTAATGACAATCTATTGATTCCTCTATATGCAAAAGTATGCACACCTGATGTTATTTTGGATCTTTCCATACTTGTAATGTCTTGGATGATAATTTTGTTGCTGAAAATTTCCTGGTGCACATATTATCTCTCTTTTCAATGCTAAATGACAAGGACAGATCTTTATTCAATCGGTACTAATATAGTTTTTTTCTTGCTCTAGTTTATGCCCAGTTTTCGTATGCATTTCTCATTTGATGTAGTTACCACTAATGAGTTACTTTTGATGACTATTTCAGGGGATTCTTGGCGATGATGATTCAATATATATGTCACTGGGAGAAATACCAATAAGTATGCCAGAAATTTAGTTTAATGGTATTATTGTATTCTCTTGATTTCCTCTCTTGAGATGGTATGCGGGAGGTGTGTTTGGATGGTTTCTTATACTTAGCATGCTGGTCAAGTTTTCTTGGTTTAAGGCCCCTGCATGCCGTAAATTAAGTTTGTGTCTTTATTGACCCTGCCCGTTGTGTATCTTTTGTAGATCTTCCTTTTTTTATTCAAATTACAAAGTCACTAGAACCTTAGATCCTTTAAGAAAAAACAGAAAGATTTCCCGATGGACATTTTTAGTGGACCATCGATGATCTGATGGTTGTATTTGGTGACACTTGGTATTATTAAAGCTTAATATGAATCATCAGCCTTAACAAGACATAATTCGGCAAGAATATACATTTTTTCTATGTTCACCAAGATCACTTTCAGTCTCCTTCTCGCTTCATCACAAATTAATGTCCCCTTCTGAAAAAGTTTAATAGTCCCAAAATGAGAGTAGGAGTTATCAAATTCATCTTTGCTTATCATGTACTAATGTGCACTTCGAGTATTTTAGGATGATTATTAATCTGAAGCATACTTTTCCACAGAAATACATAGGTTCTTTGACTGATAAAGCAGGAGTTCTCAGGAAATTATAGCTTGTTTAAGGATGATTATTAATTGTAGTAAAAAAACACGGACATGTCGTACAATAGTTCAACCACATGACAATACAAAGTTAGTGAGACGTCAGCATCTGTGGTGAAAATAGAAAGACAAACCTCAGTAGGGTTACAGAAATTAGAGAAAAAAGAGATATTAAAGTTGTGTGCAAACCTAAGAACAATGATTAAATGATGCTAGTCATATTTAAGCTGCATAAACCTTTAAGAATCTCTGTTGCCTTTCTCTCCCTTTTATCTCTCTGCAAACACTATGATATGAATCTCTCTCTCTCTCTCTCTCTCTCTCTCTCTCTCTCTCTCTCTCTGAGGGGCTAAAGATTAGTTGTTATGTTGCAGGTTTTATGGGGGTCTGGGATCAGCAACCAGCACAGGAATACGAGAAACCATTTTAAGTGGTTATGTATTCAGCTATCTCTCAGATTTCAGGATTCTGCGTTGGTATGTTTACCTGTACTAATAACAATAATCTCGATCCAATGACCAGCTTTATGAAACTACATCGTGTTCTTAGTCTGCTTCTGATCGATGCAAGTACACGTGGTTAATTAATAGTATAGGAGTTTGAAGACGATAATTGGCTTGTGCGGTTCCACTTGTGGCTCACCCCATTGTTTTAAACTGAGAAATGCCATCTATGTGATTGTTAAACTTTCCACTACTTTTGCCCAATCCATAAGCTCTATTCCTATCATTATCTCATAGACTTATGTCAGATTACTAATGGAGTTCAAATCGGGACGGACCGGGGAGTATTAGTAGTATTGATTGGTACTCCCTCCGTCCCGAAATGATATTTCTTTTTTTTTTTTTTTACTTTTGAATGCTGAACAATGACATGACTTAGTTCATGTAGCTAGCGGTTCTCCAAATTAGAAAGTGATATGGTGGGAAAGTAAGTAATAAAGAAAGAAACGTGAACTTGTTTATTCCATGCACGCTTGGTTTTGTGTCAACCTTCTTCACGTGTACGTCATTGCTCTATTCATAAATAATACAGATAGACAAAGTCTTGTTTCAATTTTTCTCTAGTTAATATTCTTGCATGATCACATTGACCATTATAGTATTTATAATCATAATCATTGACGGAATAAATCGAACACGGGTCTCGGATCAACAAAAGTAGCATCGAACGAACGAACACATATTTGGTCAAAGTAAGCCGGAGCCCAGTTCTCCGCATCATAAGTGTTCGACTGTCCAAGTTAGAGCACTAACTAGGCTCGATCCTTGCTCAATCGGGAGTGTCATACTTGATGTGATCGTGAAAAATGGATTTGTGCCTTGAACAGTAAATGAGGCTCAATACGACGAAAATGGGTTGAAGGGTAAGAAACATGGTTCAAGGTGCCAAAGAAATTTGGCGACGACATCCGTGAGTGCACTCGCGAGAACCAGGATTGGCGGCTCAGGCTCGTTGATAATTGAGGATGATATAATTGCGAGGAAGAAATCTCGCCTGCAGGAGTTCATGTTGGCGACAACCTAAGGTTGCCGCCTCCTCTTGATTGTCGCCTGGGTGACTTACGACCAACAGTGACTTTTGAAAGATATCTAGGTTGTCCCATCAGGGTCCCACCATATCTATCAATGATGAGGAACCTGAGGCCAAAAGGTTGGCGTCTCCACTTGCATTTTGGTTGGTTAGGATCCTTGTAGATAATCGACACGCGTTCGAGGCATGTGATTTGCACATGATATGTGGGAGTATATAAGCAACCTAAAAAATATCATTAGGTAAGTTCTTATTCTTTCTTCTGCATATCTCTCCCAGATTCCATAGCTCTTGTTTGTTGTCTTGACCTGTTAACTTACTCTTACGCTGGAGGAGTAATGCCGGAGACGCCCCCGGTTTAGTTGACGTGTCTTGCATGTGTATAGGAGGCAAACGGAGAAGACAGCCGGAGTATCTCCATTTTCCTTACGCAGCCAGTCCTAGTGCAACCATTTGACGTGGTAGCATCAATACCCACAACACCTCTGTTCTACTTTATTTTTCATTAATTACCGTGTACAAAAGCTAATTCGATTTGAAGTGGGACAGAGTAAGCATATCGATATATTTTTGAAAGAGTAATGATAGGGAACAAAACGAACTCACAAAATTTTAGGTCATAATGATTTGAATCAATGAGCATAGAGACTTACAATTACAACATATAATCAAAACAATGCCAAATCATTTTATAATTTATTTTTTTGTTACTTTAATATTACTATTTTTGAAAGGTAGAAAAAAAATAGAAGGGGGTATTAATTTTATTAAATATTTCTTCACATAATAGATATTAATTGTGGTGAGGCGAGGTGAGGCTTCTACACCAAGGGATGCTAGCTAGCTAGCATAGCGTTATTCATATAAACGTGACATGGTCCCATCACATTTAATTCCAACCTACTAATAATTTATGCTACAATTTAATTACATGCTCAAATAAGTACACATAATGGTACCATTATTTCTTAAGAAAAATTTGAAACTTCTGATTATTGACTTGCATTATTTGGATTATCCATCTTATTTTACGAAATTTCAAAAATTTCACATACATCTTTCGTCTCTTACAATAGAATTATAATACTAGTTCGTCTCTTATAATTGAATTATAAGAGACAAACTAGAATTACTTCTTGTACAACTCTTATAACTGAATTATAAGACCAATTCACCTTTTATAATTCAGCTATAGGGGAGAGAAAAGAGAGGAAGATAAGAGTGTCCGAATAATTACAATTTCTGAATCCGAAGAATTACAATTTCTGAAAAACTTTATATTTGGGATTTCAAAAGGTCGTTTCTTACAAATTAAAAATGAATAACATTTAAATGGCTCTTGAGTAATTTTTCCTAATTAAATAGGCTCGAGGTAACACGGACATTAATAAATAAGGAAAAATCACATCTTCGACATCTCCGAAAAGCCTCTAGCCTCTAAATCAAGGATATGGAATATTAGCGGCTGGATGGAGTAGCCAATTAATTGGTAATGTAAGAGTGATGTAAGCGACACGTAGGAGGGTTCTCTTGGGGCTAGGGGTATAAGGGGTGCTACCACCCTGACTACTTCGGGCATATCCCGCGATTTACCTCCGCCAGTCACTGAGTGGCCGATGACTGGTTGTCCGGACTTAATCCGGCAAAACTGAAAACCCGGGGTATAAAAAAAAAAAAAAAGGATATGGAACATTTACCAATAAACTGAAAATTTGAATGGAACATGCATGTTAAATATCGATATATACAATTCAATAATAATGATTAAATTATATTAAAATCATGTTGTAAAAAAATATGTTCCCTAATACTCCCTCCGTCCCAAAATGTTTATCCTATTTGACTTTTTTGTTGAATTTTGATCACAAATTTATGAAAAATTAATCATGTTCATGAAATTCTAAAAGTTGTTGTTGATAATATTATTAATGGTGAATCAATAGGAATTTTTAAAATTTCATGAACATAATTAAATTGTCATATATTTATGGTCAAAGTTCAACAAAAAAGTCAAATGAGACAAACATTTTGGAACGGAGGGAGTATTAATTAGAAGGATCGAGAAATGATTAGAGGATAAACACTAGTATAATAAATTATATAGAGACCACTTAAATTGATAATTACATTTTAATTGTTTAACTAACAAATTACATTTATTAGTTGTTTAACTAAATAATAAGCACAAAAATTCTTCAAAATAACTGATACATTACATTTATCAGTTGTTTAATTAAACAACTGATAACCGTAATTTATAACTGATAAATACTGGAATTTTGTAGGAATTATAAAAAATTATAATCCCTTTCATTGTGTCTTTTTGTAGGAATTATATACTCCCTCCGTCCCATTGAAAACTTCATCTTTTGTCAAAATGGGTGTCCCGTTAAAAGATTCATCTTTCCTAAAATTACAAAGAATCTTTACTATTCCACCCACTAATTCTCTCTCATATTTCACTTTTATACTCACAACACTTTTTAAATTTACTACTCCCTCCGTCCCATAGAAATACGCACAGTTTGACTTTTTATGAAGTTTGACCATACAACTACGAGAAATTGATATATTATAATTAAATTTTAAAACTTTTAATTGTTAGTGTTGTTAGTAATAAATCAATAACAACTTTTAAAATTTTATTAAAATGTTCTAATTTCTCGTTATTATATGGTCAAACTTCATAAAAAGTCAAACTGTGTGTATTTTCATGGGACGGAGTGAGTATTTTCTCCACTCATTCTCTCTCCTATTTTACTTTTATACTCACAACACTTTTTCTACTTACCTTTTTTCTTAATTTGCGTGTCACCTTCATCATCGTAAAGCTTGAAATGGGGAGAAGGGAGTATGTAATAGTTACATTTATATCAGTTAATTAAACCAAGTGTGTCAAATTTATAGATGATCCGTGTTAGGCAGGGTACACAAATTGAAGACTTTGTTTCACAAATAATAGATCAAAGAGTACGTACTTAATAGTACTCCCAACAAAATAATTTATTAACCTACAATTTGGTGGACCACATTATTATTCCTCAAGTATTTCCTTATCTCATCTTACTAGCAGGATGATCGCGATTTGGAGTTAAATCGAGCTAAATTGTGTGATTTGGTTTGATTTTTTAACATGAGTAAATTAATTGGGTCTGAAAAATTAACAAACTATGTGGTTCAGCTCAGCTTGCTTGTGGTTTGGTATTCCTAAACCGAATCGAATCGTCTAAGACCGAACCGCGATTTAAAACTGTGAAACTGAGTCATTAAATCGAAACGTGAAATCAAGATATAAATCGAACCATAAAATCGAGTCATTTCCACCCCTACTTACTAGCTTTCACTTTATACAATAATGTACAATAGGCACATAATTTGGGTTGCAAAGGACTACTTTTATAGACTAATTTTTCAACTTATCACTTATTTCCTACGTTTTAAAATGATACTCCCTCCTCCCAACATAAGCTAAGCTGTCCATTTTTTTTTATTACATGCAAATTAAGAAAATGGGTGAGAAGAAAAAATGTTACGAGTGTAATTTGAAAATAGAAGAGAGAATGAGTGGAGGGAATAGTAAATTATAATGGTGTTGTGAGTATTAAAATAATGTAGGAGAGAGAATGAGTGAAGAAAATAGTAAAGATTCTTTGCCAAAAAAGGAAAGTGGAAGTTTTTAACGAGACACCCAAAATAACAAAAATGGGAAGCTTCTACTGGGACGAAGGGAGTATAGTCTTACTTTCTATTATTATTTGTTTAAAAAAGATATTTTATTTTCAAATATTGATAACTTTCATAATTTTTTTTTTTGATTACCAGGTTCCCAGCTTCGCCGGTTAATCCTGGACCACTGTGCACCGCCGCCCTCGCATATGGCGGAGGTAAATCGCGGACGCTGTGCCCTACGCACCAGTGGCGGCAAAGACTCCCTTATACCTGCAGCCCCGAGGAGCCCTCCTACAAGGCAATTACTTGGCTGCTCCACAACACCAATGAATTGGCTGCTCCACATCACCAAACGGCTGCTCCACAACACCAATAGATTGACTGCTCCACATCACCAAGAAACTGTCAAGATTTGAACTCCCCACACTGAGGGTACAAGCCCAGCAATGCTGCTTCCTTAACTGTACGAATGTGGCCCGGGAGACTCCAAGGCTCCTGAAACCCAAGGAAATAATTAAACCACAAGATTCCCCTTGGGGAGAATCGAACTGGTGACCTCCCCTACGAAAAGTCACACAAGATAACTTTCATAATTGCCCAATAAGAAAGAAGAGGAAGAGAAAACGAGAAATGGCGAATGAAAACAATTGCTAGGATAGGAATATACTCCCTCTGTCCCAAATTTACGTGTCCATTTTGTCATTTTGGACGTTCCAAATTTACGTGTCCTTTTTTTAAAATGGCAAAAAAATTTTACTATTCCCTCCACTCATTCTCTCTCCTATTTTACTTTTATACTCACAACACCAATCAACTTTACTATTCCCTCCACCCATTCTCTCTCATATTTTATTTTTATACTCACAACACTTTCTCCATTATCCACTTTTCTTAATTCTCACGCCAAAACATCAAATGGGCACATAGATTTGGGACGGAGGGAGTATGGAGTAATAATTAAGCTTTATCAAGAATAGTGATTTCAATGAAAATAAGTTATTGAAATGTTTGAATAGTCAAATGAGAATAAATGAGAATACAGTGTGGTGATCATTATTTTTTAAATTTATAATCATCTTATTTTAAGGATTATACTTTATTTATAATGTCAAGTTTGGGAAAAATTAGAAAATACATGGTAATTGACATGTACAAAGTGGTAATTTATGTGTTATATGTGAATTTGAGGTGTATATAAAAAATATGCTAGACGCGCGCAATTGGGTGATTCTCCCTCCGTCCTAAAATGTTTGTTCCATTTGACTTTTTTGTTGAATTTTGACCACAAATATATGACAATTTAATTATGTTCATGAAATTCTAAAAATTTCTATTGATTCACCATTAATAATATTATCAACAACAACTTTTAAAATTTCATGAACATGATTAATCTCTCATAAATTTGTGGTCACAGTTTAACAAAAAAGTCAAATGGGACAAATATTTTGGGACGGAGGGAGTATTTTTTATGAGAATACCTTATGCTTGTCATTTTGTGAAATTAATTGGAAAAGTTAATAAGAAATGTTTGAAATTTTGGTGAAAATGAGTTAAACTTGATTATTTACGTGAATGGAGGAATTTTGTTGACTTTGTATTGACTTTTGTTGATTTAGAGTTGACTTTATTTGAAGTTGAGTTGAGATTTGGAGCAAAATGATCATTTTGTGAAATGTGAAATTTTAGATTTTTATCCGGAGAACAACTTTAAGTTAGACGTGATCACGCATTAGTTAAAATCATGCTCAACAACCGTTGATCTCGTGAATCCAGTTAACCCAAACGTTAACGAAATGGATAATTGTTGATGTTTAATTTTGTATTATGACTAATGAAAAATGATTATTGAATATAATAATGTTTATCTAGGCTAATTAGTGTTAATTAGTCTAATAGAGTTGAAAAACTTAACGGAATCGCATCTAAATGCACCAATAGAGTTATAATCGTTAAGTGACACCTCATGCTTATGATTGGGGGTATAAATACCCATTTTCTCTCCTCTCATCACTTTTATCTCCACCTACACACACAAATAAATCCTAAAAGGGAGAAGTCATGTTTCTACATCAAATTGAAGATCAAAACATGGAAATCTCATCAAATTGTCTTCATAAAAGTTGCTTCTTTCATCAAGAGAAATCTAGAGAGCTAAATGTTGGAAATTGGTTGTAAATATTGGTGTTTGACCAATATTTAATCAAGTTTTTAGAAAATTCTATTTTATAAAATAGAATTAAGTTGTAAACTATTAATCTAAATTTAGTGTAGATTAAAGTGGTATACTTATTTTCTCAAAATCAATTTCGGGTGAGTGGGAAATTAATTAATAAAATGTGCAACTTAGTGTTGTTGTTGAAGAGAGATTGAAATGGAAAAATCATATCTCACATTGCCTAGAAATCACAAAGTTGGAGAGTATTTAATATTCATCAACTTGTGTGGGATAACAATCAAGTGTTATCCTCATATCATGCAAACTAGTCGAACTTGGGCCAACCATGCAACCAAGTGGGCTATTGGGCTAGTTTTGTTCTAACTCAAAATGGACCCGCGAAGCACGCGAAGGGCGGTTTAAGGCACCCTTTGCACTTCGCACGTACGCATCGGTCGCTGGGAGCTGAAGAGCCTTAAAGTGTCATTGGGAGCCTTAAAGTTTTTAGAAATTTCGGCTTAGTGGTGATCCAAGTGGGTTGGTTCGATTATGGTTCAGTTTGGGCAATGAGGCGGCTCTGGTTTGGTTCGCTTGTGTTGGGATGTCTCGGCCGGGCTAGAGGGTATTGTGCTAGCCCAGTTCGTTGGGTAAGGAAGGGCTTGGGCGAGTGGGCCTTGTAGCCCGTCTGGTTGGGCGCATGGGGGCTTCGACCCGTCTGACAGATCCGAATGATTCTAGAAGGTTCTGTGGGAGGGCGACTCACGACCCTTCATACAGGCAGGTCGGTTGGATAGGTTGACCCATCAGATCTCAGCCCTTCGTCCGAATCTGATCCAATGATGGAGATTCCACCAGATGCTATTAAAGCCTATTACCAATAGACATCTTATCTCTTCAACAAGTATAAATAGACCCCCTCATCCTCATTTTAATCCATCGAAAAAATCTTCAAGCATATTAGTATTCTCAAAAAGCATTCTTGCATTCTTAGCCTTTGCATCCAAGTCCAAGAAAATCCTGAGTATTCAATAGTTCGCCCGATAATTTCAGATTTGTTATGCTGCATTCTGAATTTCCGAAAGTCGCTGTATCTTGGGAATAATTGCCTAGAATCGTGATCACTTGTATACGGGGCAATATTGTCTTACGGAAAAAGAGTCAAACTCTTGCCTCAACTTATTTTATTTGTTAAAATAATTTTTTTGTCCCGATTTTAAAGGCTATTTTTTAAATACACCAATTTTCTCCAACACTTAATATATTTAAGTTTCATCCATTGAATTTCTCCAATAGGTAAGAGGCCTTAACTTTCTCTTGAATTTCATATCTTTCATGAAATTCTTGGTATTATAACATCAAAATTATATATGATTATGACTTCAAATGAGTTTGATTTCATGAATTTCAAGTGATTAATGATCCTTTGAGTTATAAATGTCATAATTATGGTATTATATGAATATTTTAGTAGAAAGGGCAATTAAGAGTTATGAAATAATTATTATAGGTTAGAATCTTGAGGAAAGACCCATTTATGGGTATTTCTATGTAAGAATATTAATATAACCTTGGGTGATTTATGTATTGTGAATAATATTAATAGATAAAATTAATAAATGATATGTAGATGAACTTAAGGGGCATGAGATAAATTAAATAAATGATTATAATATCAAAATGGGGAAATATCATGATGTTAAGTCATGATGCTAGTTAGATTTTTAAAGTATGTATGATTATTTTTCATGAATTTTCTTGTTGTCTTGGTACTAAAACTTGAATTATGTTAAGAGTTTGATGTGATTATTTGTCAATGAGTTTATAAAAGTGATTATTTATAAGAATTTGTTTGTATAAAGTGATGGTAAATAAATTCATAATATGAATGGTATGAGAGTCTTACATATATTACATATTGTAGGGTGAATTGTACTTTGTGCAAGTTAAGTGTGATATGATTTATAGTGTATAAAGTAAAATGCTCAAATCAAATCAAAATCAACACATAATAAAGTAAAAAATCTTGAATGCAAACTTACAATAATGACGAAATTTTGGGGATAAAAAACTTTGATTTGATAAAAATAACAATGACAATATTTCTCATTCTTCTTCCTTCTACTCGGCGGCGGCACAATACTTAAGTTATTTTTAATAGACTGTAAGTCGCTAGGAAGGAAATCTGATTTTTGAAGACTCGCAATACCATGTAACGAGTTCTGTATACGCGTGAACTCGATACATGGTTTAGCGAGTTTGACTGTGTTAATTACAGTTAATTAATCAAACACTTTAATCCATGTTATTATACTAAACTCGTTAAATGGTGTAGCGAATTTCAACGGTAAAATGTTGAAATCGATACACCATGTAGCGAGTTCTAAATATATGGTCATTTTTTAAAATAGTTTCAAATGTGAATTATTTTGGAAATTATAATTTTAAAATAAAATTATTTCATAAAGAATCCAGGATTTTGGGTTATTGTTGATGTCATATATAGACATTATTCATGTCCAAATTTAACCCTAAATAGATGATTATATTTGGGGTAAATGGGAGGAGCTTTTTTTTTTTTTTTTTTTTTTTTAAGCCACCTACTCTTAGTTTGAATGGAATGAAATGATAATGGAAATTCTTTCCCGTGAAATTTGGAATGAGTTAGAACTTGGTCAAAACTCATCTTGCCCAAAGTTGATTTTGCACGAAAATTAGAAAAAATATATATATAGTGAATAATTAATGTGAGTATAAAAAGTGAAGTAGAAAAGAAAAAATGAGATAAAAAATAATTAGTAGAAAATTATTGTTAGTATAACAAATACTCCCTTCGTCCCGGACCTAGTTGCATACTTTGACTTTCGCACGTAAATTAAGGAGGGAGTATTATATTGAAAATGTTGTGAGTGTGAAAGTAAAATAGGAGAGAGAATGAGTGGAGGAAATAGTAAATTATAATGATGTTATGAGTATAAAAAAAATGGAGAGAAAATGAGTTGAGGGAATAATAAAGTTTTCTTTCCATTTTAGAAAATGTGCACGTAGGTTTGGGACGTTCAAAATGGCAAAATGTGCACGTAAATGTGGGACGGAGGGAGTAAACCACACAAATAAAAAATATTAAAAAATTCATTTTGAAATTACGTTTTTTTAAATTAGACATTCAAAATGTAAATTTGTTAGGTTTCGAAATGAGACGGATGGAGTATTTGTTTGAAAGTGAAAATTATAATTATTGTAATAATAATAATTGTTGGTTTAGTTTGAAATTATGATCCATCATGGACTGACTTTAGTGACTAGTGGGGTCTGTTCTTGTTCCCTCTTAAGTTTTCTAAAGAATTTCTAAATAGCACAACTAAAATGGTCAAGGGTAACAATTATTATCTCAAATTAAATTAATGTTCATTAAATTAATTTATTTATCTATTTTTACTAATTTATTTTGAAGGTTGTTAAGGTTGTTAACCTAAATATTATATACAGAAATTAGACTAAGACTCTGTTTGTTTGGGGGAAAATATTTTTCGAAAAATGTTTTTCCATTTTTCGGTGTTTTCGAAAAATACTTTTCCATTTTTCGGTGTTTGATAAACACCGAAAATTGAAAACATTTTTCGGATCAATGGAAAATGGGTTTGATTTCTAACAAAAATGACTTCCTTACCTCTATATAAGGAAGTTGTTTTCCGGAAAATATTTTCCTCATTTTTCTTTGTTTGTATTGATTTTACATTTAGAAAGTTACTTTAATAAAACTATCAAAGATCGGAAAATATTTTTTTAAAATTCATCAAACATCGAAAAATATTTTTCAAAAAACATTTTCATTTTTCAAAAAATATTTTCCAAAAAATTATTTTTCGAAAGTTATTTTTCATAAAACAAACGTAGCCAAGTGAAAAAGGGAACAAGTCGTTTTATATGAGGCCAAGGCGGCTCTTGTGGTGGCTTCAACTTTTTACATCATCTAAGAACCATTTTCAAATGTTAACAAATAAATATAATATATAAAAATCAAAAAATGACACAAAATACCCGGTCCAATAATGATTTTCTATTTATCATATTTTTGAGTTTATGAGTTTAACAACAAATATAAATCACTATAAGGACCTATTATAATTGAGTCGTTGTTCTTGTGTGAAACTAGTTTTAGGATAAGTTATCCTAGAATCTGTTTTACAAAAGTGTCTTTTCTAGTACAATAAAGTGTCTGGTGCAAATATAAACAAAGTGTCTGATCTATAATGACACTAATAAACACATTTAAATCGATTGTAATGTTAAATAATGCAGTGATATTGTTGAAAAATATTGTCTGTTGTAGTGTTAAAAAGTGTCTGTTGTAGTATTGAAAAGTGTATCTTGTATTATTGAAAAATGTCTGTTGTAATATTGAAAAATGTTAAGTGATTTAAAAAACACATGCCTGTTGTAGTGTCAAAAAGTGCCTTTTGTAGTATTGAAAACTGCCTTCTACAATATCAAAAAATGCCTGGTGAATTTTCGTAAGTTTCAAGTGAATTACTGAGTTCAAAAATACATGCATGGTGATATTGTTGAAAAATAGTGTATGTTGTAGTGTTAAAAAGTGCCTGTTGTAGTATTGAAAAGTGCCTCTTGTAGTATTGAAAAATGTCTGTTGTAATGTTGAAAAGTGTCAAAATGAATTAAAAAATACATACCTGTTGTAGTGTTAAAATATGCCTCTTGTAGTATTCAGAAGTGCCTTCTGCAGTATCAAAAAGTGCCAGGTGAGTTTCAATTATTTAAAATGTTAAAATGTGTCTGTTGTTGTGTAGAAAACTGCCTCTTATAAGTTTCAATTATTTACAAAAATACCATCGCACATTTTGAGAAGTTCTATTTATTTACAAAAATGCAACCGCGCCTATTTAAAAACACGTTCTACGCTCAGACGAGCGTAGAACACGTTTTACAAGAGATTTTCACATTATAATTATATCTTCTTAAAATGGAGGTTTTTTTGGGGCGTTAATATATACTCCCTCTGTTCCATTTAAACCTTCACTATTTTGAATATTTTGAAGGTGGCATAAAAATTAAGAAAAAAGTTAGTGGAATAAGTGTTGTAAGTATGAAAAGTGAGATTGAAGAGAGAGCGAGTTGATTGGTGTTGTGAGTATAAAAGTAAAGTATGAGAAAAAATTAGTGGGTGGAATAATAATATAAAATATTCATTTTAGGAAAGGTAAAACTTTTAACGGGACACCCGTTTTGACAAATGGTAAAGCTTCAAATGGGACGGAGGGAGTATACTCCCTCGGTCCCTCCGCCCCGTTTCAAGCTTCACTTTTTGCCAAAATAGATGTCCGTTAAAAGTTTCACCTTTTCTGAAATGACAAAAAATCTTTACTATTTCACCCACTAATTCTCTCTCCTATTTCACTATTATACTCACAACACTTTTCAAATTTACTATTTCCTCCATTCATTATCTCTTCAATTTTACATTTACACTCGATATATTTTTTCTTCCCACCTATTTTCTTAATTTACGTGATTTGAAAAAAAGCGTGAATCATGAAATGGGACGGAGGGAGTATATAAACTAACGTGTAAACAAGTGAAACTTCGTGATGATTCTTGCTAATATGATACTTTTCTAATGCGACTTGCATGAAATATATTCCTTTTTCTAGTATGTTAATTTGTGACTTTGTCAACCTCAATCTTAAGCCATGGAATTAAAATTAGTATACAAAACTAATTCTTCAAATTTTAGTGTCATGACTTGGTATTGGATTACCAAAATTACTCTTTTTGATGATGGATTAATTTCACAAGCTTCCTTGAAATATACTGACATTTTGATTCATAACCGTAAAGAAAAATGAATGATTCTATTAATTAGATTTTTGCAACACATAATATTAACAAAATCTGATTTTGAAAGATTTCATCCTTCACAACATTGAATTGCATGGACATCATCATGATGAAATATTACATCTCTAGCCATCTTCCACTCTTATAAGTCAGATTCAGCATTCTCGATAATTATAAAAACAACAAAATTAATATACAAAATCCTCAACAAATGAGGAAAATCACAAATTCTCAACAAATGAGAAAAATTACAGGCACTCACATTCAGAATTATAATGAACATGCCTTTAATTGGTGAAAATCACTACTCCCTTCGATCCGTTCGAATGGGCACAAATTTTCTTTTTAGGCAACCTATTTGAATGGGGCGCAATTCAAAAATGGAAATTTTTTATTATTTTTTTATTTATGAGATTCACTTGTCATACTCAGAATAAATATCCACTAACTATTTTCTATCCCACTTTCTTTTTCCTACATCACTTTTCATACTTACAACATTTATTCCACTATACACTTTTTCTCTTTCTTACATCATTTTTCTTAATTCTCGTGAAAGGCAAAAACTTTCTCCCTTTCGGGCTGGACGGAGGGAGTATATAATTAGTGAAAATCACTATATAATTAGCCTAAATAAGTGATTTGTTGACTCCTTTAATTAAATGTTTAAATTTTAAAATATTAAATCTGAATTAGGAATAAAAAACATTTGCTTTTGAATTTTAACGTTTTGTTATGGGTCTACTTGACTTCTCTGCCGTCCGATTAGTTACGCTTACAAACGTGTGGGTCACCGTCACTGTCAATTCAGCAACGTTATTCTTCTTTGTCCACTTTTATGTCGTGTCTCTCCGTTAAAATATTTACATTTAGACCCCATCATCTTTTTGTCATATTGCATGGACTCCCACCTAATCTTACATAATCGACAATTGAAATAAAATGAGGGGTAAATTCATTTTTTACTCTATAATTTAAAGAGACTAAATAACTATTGTTAGTTTTGCCTTATTTTTAGTACGCCCTTTTTTAGTACTCCCTCCGTCCCCCCTTCTTCAAGAATCCTACTTTTTCTTTTGATTCGTTTCAGATTAAGAGTTTCATTTCATAAATGACAAATTTTGAATAGTGTTTTGGACATTTATACCCTTATAATGTAAATATATTTACAAAACAACATTCATTATGCCCTTATAATGTTAACATATTTACAAAAAAAAAAAAATCAAAAAGAGGTTTTATTATAAATATTTTAATTTTTACATTTTCTCTCGTCTAATCTTTTACCCACTTGCAATTCTTTATTCATTTTTTTAAATTTTTTTTAAGAAGCGTGAAATACTACCCTAAGACTCTTGAAGTGGGACGTTAAAATTCATATTTTTCTTGTTGAGCATTAAAATTAACATGTAAGATTGAATATTTAAAACGGAGGAGAAGAGTAAGTTATTTTTTTTTATTACTGTATAATTTAAGGATCGTCAATTTAAACATCAAATTTTAAAGTTATAAATTTATCTAACCCTGGCAACATTTTTACTGCGAGTGAGTGAAAATATCATTGTATGTAACTTAAAATCTAGTAAAAATATCATTGTACGTAACTTAAAATCTAGTAAAAATATCATTGTATGTAACTTAAAATCTAGGAATGACAATTTTATCGAATTTGATCCGAATCGAAGACAATTTGATCCGAAAAATTAGGGTTTGATTTGCGAAAAATTTGATCGGGTTCGGATCGAGTTCGGATCACGCAGCTGATCCGACTGAAACCCGAACCGAATCATATCGCCTCGATCGAAACCCGATCCGATCTGAACCCTAAATATAAGATTAATCTAAAAGATAAATAAAATATGTTTAACATTTTCCTAAATTTTATTCCTTTATTTCTGTTTTTAAGTGACATTTTTAACTATTTTCTATGAAATATTAAAATTGTGTTTAAAAATAAATTTTACTCAATCATAATTGAGCTAAATAAATTTTTATTATAATTCGGGTCGGATCATGTCGATCACGGAATTTTAAATTTTCTGATCGGGTCGAATTCGGATCGGCAAGCTTAAGATTCGAATCGGTTTCGAATCATTGCTGATATTAAAGAATATCATAAATAAACAGTATAAAAAGTGTCAGTGACTCAGTGAGTGCGTTAATAAATTTTGATCATTTACCGGAATGATATCATACATTTCGAAACAAGTTTCGACTGTTTACAAAAATGTTACCTTGAGGTTAAAACTTAATCTGATTATATTTATAAAAAAAGACATCGTACATTTTTATAACTATTTTTTCTTAATTGTCACAAATAAATGACTTTCGATATTTTTATTTGAATAACAGTATTTTTAAATGACTTTTTTCATAATTTATTTTATTTTCGTAAAATTAGAAGTTTAAAATTAAATAAAGAAATACTATTCACTATAGTAGATTACTAGAATATCGACAAAATTTTTATAATCTGTCAATGTGATAATAATCTTGTCGTCTAGTGACGCAAGTGGAGCCCACTACAATTTTTGTAAAATTATAAAAAATGAGGGCCAAACCTGACATTTCACACCAACATAACAAACATTCAGGGCTTAAAGAAATCACAAAAATTAAATAAAAAATAAAAAACTAATTTTAAAAATTACTCCCTCCGTTCCATTCGAAAATAAACAAATTTTCATTTGAGAGGTGTCCCATCTAAAATCTAAAAAAGTACACTGTCAAAATGAAACTTTTTAATAATTCTTCATTTGTGAGACCTACTTATAATACTTATAATAACTATCCACTCACTAACTGTTCTTTTTTACAGTATTTTCTATTTTCAAAATCAATTTTCATAATTACAATATTTATTATACTACACATTTTTCTTAATTAACATGAAAAAAATCAAATATTTGTCTTTTCGAATGAGACGGAGAGAATGAGAAGGAGAGAGTAAATACTCCCACGTCCCACTTTATGCTTCACACTTTTGGTCACACACGTAAATTAAGAAAAAAGTTAAGTGGAAAAAATATTGTGAATGTAAAAGTAAAATAGGAGGAGAATGAGTGGATAAAATAATAAATTTAAAAAGTATTGTGAGTAGAATAGTAAAATAGAAGAGAAAATTAGTGAGTAAAATAGTAAAATTTTTTTGCCATTTTAAAAAAGATAAAACTTTTAATGAAAATCCATTTTGACAAAAAATGAGGCTTGAATTGAAATGGGTCGGAGGAGTAATAAAAACGTAGGGTAGCCGTACAGAGAGATAGGAAGGACAGCTTTTGTAGAGTAACACTAACAACGCTCTCTTTCCCCTTTCCTTTGCTTTCTGTTCACTTTCTCTCTCACACACAAAATACTTTCTCTCTCACACACACAAATACACGCATATTCATTCACAGTGGAGAGAGGAACCTGATGCCTCTTTTGATGTGTGAGTGGGTGGTGTATGTTCTCTCTCTAAAAAAAAATCTCTATCTATCCAGTTTCCTTAGTCTAGTCTCATAAAATTTCAATCTTTGCTGCCTTTTCATCTCATTTTCTCTCCCATTTTCCGAGTAAATATCCGGGGTTCTACCATGAAAAAGCTTCATACCAAGGTTTGTGTAATCTGATAAGCTTTTTTCTTGCTCCAAGATGAAATCTTTCATGGTTTTTCATTGATTTTTGGATTTTTCCTTTCTGGGTTTGCCTAGATTTTGTTTTCTCTATGTGGGTTTATAGTTTCGACATGGATCGATGGTTAGAGATGGGTTTGATTTTTGTTTTAACCAAATTTGGGTTGAAATGCTTGCTGTTGAAGTTTGAAAACCTGAAACCGTGTGATTTCATGGTCTCTTCTAGCTTGATTCTTGAGTTTTCATGCTGTAATTTGACTGCCTTTTCTTCTAGTCTTCCTTTTCTATCAATCCAAAATAGACCCAATTAATCTGGTCCATGTTCTTAATTTTTTTATTTTTTTGGGTCTTGTGTTTACTGTTCATGTGATGACCAAAGATTCGATTTTTTTCATTTTTTGGCCTCTTTTTTCACTCATCCATTCAAATTTATGTACAAATCTTCTCTTCCTATCTGTATGGAACATGATTTTGAGTTTATGTTACTCTCCCTTTGTTTCATAGATAATGATTTTTAACTACAGTAAGTCACAATTTCTCTTATTTTCATATTGATTTGCCTTCTCAAAGTGTTGATCTGTTGATTTCCCTAGTTTGGATTGAGTTTTTCTTGGTTCTATTTACTTCTCGATTGAGTCTTGAATTCACATGAAATATCAATTTATGAAGGGGATTTTGAACTTTTAATATAATGAATTCTTTCCTTTTTCAAAAAAAAAAAAAAAAATCATTATCACAAAGTTGGCTTCAAAATCACTAATCCCTCCCCACATAAAATAACAAAATATTTCTGTCTAGAATCTTTACTTAATGTCTGTTTGCTATTTTTGGGTCTTTCTTGAAACTACTTGCATCTCTCTCATGTTTCATCATCTTCTTCTTAAAATCTTGCAGGCAAACATCTAATCAATGGATGTAGTTGAAGAAAGTTGACATCTTGCTAGTGGGTTTTTGCTAATCTTGATCTTGATCATCATCATAATCTCATTTGATTTGATTAGAGTGTGGCTGAGGCTTATACTTACTGTTATGCTGAAGGCTAATAATCTAAGTGAAGGAGTTGTGGAGAGTTCTTGTGACTGTTTCACAAGAATTGAGAAGCTTATTAGCAGATGATATCCATTGAAAATTCTCCATCAGATCCTTCGTCGTCGTCTTCGTGTCCATGTACTGATCGGAACCGGAATCGGAATCGGAATCAAGTCCCTGAGTTATTGATTAGCAGTAGTAATAGTAGTAATAGTGATGAGAAGAAAGCTTCTACAACTTCTGCTTATGATAATAAGCTTGCCCTTGTAGAAGAGGAAAAAGAAGAGGTAGATCTGTTAAAATCTAGTGTTCATGGCTGCAATTCACCTCCAGAGTTCTCGATAAGGTAATTTATTTGTTCATTTTCTTAAAGTAAAAAGAATTAAATTTATCAAGCAATTCAAGATTTTTGTGTCTTTTTTGTTGGGTCAGATCCAATTAACAGTAACATGTGTTGTTGTTGATTGTGTGATTAGCCTAACTTGTAAGGACTTTGGCTCGGATTTCATGATGCCATGCTCCCCCATCTTGTCTCTAGTTTAGCAATCTGGTTGATTTTTCTTTGTTCATCAAAGCTAGCCCACCTCAAGTTGGGGCCATTTTCATGTCTGCTTTTCTTAATCATCATCACTCATATGTGATTTGATGCTATTTTAATTGTTCTTGAGCCCTCTTGAATTGGGTTTGTAAAAAAATTACTTTTTTACATGGGTTGATGTGTTTAGTTTTCAAGATGAAAAACAGTTCCTGGTAAACTATATGATGGGGTCTCCTTCCCTTCACTGCAGTTGAATTGTCTTTAAATTATGACCAATTTTCTGTAGGTTTAAGTTCAGGAGTTATAGATGATTTTGGTATAAATTTTGGTCAAGAACTAAATTTTTGTTTGTTTTTTTGCTGCAGAGATTATGTTTACGATCTGAGGAGCAAGGATATCGCAAAAAACTGGCCATTTTCCGAGGAAAATTTGATGCTTTGTTTGAAACATGGTGTAAGGAATTTGTTGCCACCTTTTCAACCTCTTGATTCACTGAAGAACCCGCCCATTATTGAAAAAAGTTTACCAGATAATGGAATTGTAAACATTTCTAATGGTGAGCCGTCTAGACAATCTCATCGGTTTGAATCAGCAAATTCTCAAAATTCTCAATGCAACCCCAAGATAGATTCTGGAAATAAGATCCCAAATCGCGTGGAATTAGGAGCAGATTCATTGGTGGAATTATCAAAAAAGAAACTCGAGCTTGAAGTTCCTTTTGCTTCTCAGAAGACAGAGACTGTAAGTCAGGCAAGCCAGGCAAAGAAGTGCAAATTATTGGTCAAACTCAGTTCGGTTGACCCTGCCAAGACGAACGAGGATATCACACCAAACAATTTCATGGTTTCTGAAACGGTGGCCTCTAAAATGTGTCCAGTCTGCAAGACTTTCACTTCTTCTTCTAATACGACCTTGAATGCACACATTGACCAGTGTCTTTCCGGGGAGTCAACTATGAAGTGGACAGCGAATCCAAAGGTGATAAAGAATAGAGTAAAGCCAAGGAAGACGAGATTGATGGTAGATATATACAAGACAGCTCCTACTTGTACTTTGGAAGAGCTCGATAGAAGAAATGGTACAAACTGGGCTACTAACTCGAGCTTTCCTGCTCAAGAGATTGAGTTTCATGGCGAAGAACGAGAGAAAGAGCAAAGAGTGTCGAATGAGAATGGTGTGGAGACTGGTCATGAAGGTGATGTTTATATTGACTCTGATGGGACAAAAGTTCGGATATTATCCGTTCCAAAAATAGGAGCTGGAAATGATCATGGATCTCGAAAGCTATTGAAACGAAAAGGTCCTAAATTTCTTGCAGGCAAGAAAGAAAAGAAGACTTGTGAGGAGAAACACCACAAGTTCTTGAAACTTTCTCCTCGTAGTAAAAAATTCAGCTCCCCCAAGCCTCGTCGTGGTTTTGAGGTAATTTTTTTTGTTTAATGTTGGGTTAATTACTTCTTACTTGACCTAATGAGTTTCATACTTGTTTTTTACTGACCTTTCTTTGTCTTTTTTGTTTTTGCACAAAGTAATTATAATATTTTGCTCACAAAATTCTGGGTGATAATTTTTCTTGATGTTCTTGTCATTTAATGGCTGGACTCGTAAACCTTTTAGCCAATCAACAATTCCATGTAGGATTACGTCTTTCTTTTACGTGTAACATTACTCAGATGAACAAAATAAAAGGGTTCTTAAAATTTCAAAGAAACTTGTACTTTATTTGTATCACATTCTTTTCCTCTAATATCTTTTGTAAAAATTGACTTTTGACATGCTTACTACTAATGAACAGACGCGAAGCAATCGAGAAGAGAAATTTTCAGTTGAAGAAGATTGCCAGGAAGAGAATACACCTGAACAAAGGTTCCAATCTGAAGAAGAGTTAGAACTCGATGATGACAGGTGTTTTTCGAGGACTCTGAGCTCATCTGATAATCCAATTTCTTCTCCAGAAAGCAGTGAGAGAATGGATACATCTCCTTATGAACCTCAAGATGATGACTATGTGGATCAGCCTCTATTGAGAAAAAGAGTAGGGTTTCGATCAGGATCCAACAAAATGGTTGAGTTGGCGGGCCAATCCAAGAACGCTGACGATTTTGTTGTTCGCTCAAATGCTAGAAAGCTGCCATCTTTGAGGAAAAATATATTGTCTGGCACTCGAAATTCCATTTTAGAATTGAGGTCAGGTGTGAAAAGAAAATTTTCGGCTCTTAAGAAGAAACGGTCACCCGTGGGCCCATCTCAAGTGGATCGCTTGCATAATCGGTCACAAGAATCTGAACATGTATCTCAAATGGTCGGTGCATCTAAGAAAAATAATGTAATGGAAATCAGAAAGACGAGGACAGGAATCAAGATTTCTGGAGAGCAAGCACTTTATGTTCAACATAGAAATACTATAGTGGATTCATTAGCCCATTCAGAATCTTCCGGAAAGGAGATAGAGATTCATGACGAGAGATTCTATCTGAATTCTGAGTTTGACTCGCAGCATTCCATTGGGGTATATTGGGGCCCGTTTTCTGAACCGGAGAGGCCGATATTTTCACCTCAGGCAAGCCTGGATGATAGAGAGAAGATGTTCTCTGAAGAGGACATTGCGAAAACTATGAACGGGGAAACTAACTCGAAGAGTGCAGAATTAGATTATAAAGAAATGGGGCACGGAATTTACTTTCTTGAAGTTGAACGTATACCTATTCCAGGCCCTCCAGGTTCGTTTTTGCCTAGTCCAGGGGCAGATATGGTATCGGAAGATGTACAAGGGAATTCATCGTTGACCAATAGTAGGGTTCAATCTTCTGAAGACCGTCTTGATTTGGTAGATAGGGATTCAATGTTGGATTCGCCTATTTCTGCTACATCAACCATTTCTAATCCCACACTGACAAAGTCCGATTCAAGATCGTCAGAAAAGTTGTCTGTGAGATCCGTGACAGTGGAGGAAAACCCAATTCAACAGATGGCAAACATGGTAGGAGAGAGAACCGATGCAACTTTCCCTGAAAAGGGGTCCTCTTCCGGTTTGAAAAATGATCATCAACCATGCTGTTGCTCGAGAAAGGAGGGTGTGGCTCAAAGTTATCAAGAATCGGCTCTTTTGAGGAGACGAACCATTGAGTGGAATAAGCGTCCGGTCAACAGTTTGTCTTCGAGGCCCGGAACATTCACCCTCTCCAACTACCCACCGGAGAAGGCATTTGTTCCTCCAGAAAACAACTCTAATGTCAGACAAGTTCCTCTGACAGCTCCGGCAGATACTGCTGCGGCTAGTCCGTCGTCCTCTAATCCTGTTCTGAGGCTGATGGGGAAAGACCTAATGGTTGTCAAGAAAGACCAAGATATTGCCGCTACCCCACAACTTCCACCTCCTCAGTCAAGCTCCTTTGACCACTCCAATCAACAGTTTTTCACAGCTCCGGCAGCCGCTCCGGCCAATCTTCAAAACCAAGACTACCAATCTCTCCATCAAGTTTTCCACAGTTCCTTTGACCAGGAGCAACAAAATATTGACTTCAGAAGCTATGTTGAGCTGCAGACGCTACATACTCCCATTCATGCACCGGAAAGATCGTTTACAAACACAACAATGCTACCTGGTGGTTACATAGCTTCTAATAGTTATGGTCTCAGTGGGTCCCATCTGCACTTCATACCCCAAGCTCATCCCGATCGATCCAACAACAGTAAAGATAGTCCGAAGGAGATTATCGTCATTGATGATTCCCCTGAAAACGAAGCTGATTTAGTACAAAATGGGTCAATGAGAAGTAATTCAGTTCATTTTCCTACTGGGTATAATCCGAGGCATGCGAATACTTTCTGCCACAACCAATCCCAAGGCTCTTTCTCTTACAGTGGGACCCAAGCTGTTAAAGATGCAAGCTTTCCGAGGCCTGTTTCTAGGGAAACAATCAATGCAAGTCCTGTGTGGAATCGTGTTCCAGAAGGTTCTAGAAGTCCTGCTACATGGAATCATCGGATCCTGGAAGGTGGGAGTTCATCATCCGCTACAGCTTCTCACCTGAGATCTACAGCATACTATCCTACGAGCTTTTCATGACCAACAACGGGTGCCTGCTTTGGAGATTCATACATAAAGACTCGGTTTTGCATCAGAATTGTTGCAAATCTGAGTTGCCCAGATGAGTTCTTGATCAAGTTTTTCTTTCTTTTGCTCAGTCAAACACAGCTTTTCTTTTTCTTTTTCTTTTTAGTTAAAAAAGAACTTACTATCGAGCAGTTTTTGAGGCTTATGCTACTTGGAGACTGTTTTTATCAGTAATTATGGAACAATAAGTTATATTACAGCCTGAAGGGGACTTTTTAAAGACTATACATCAATTGTTCGCTCTTGTGTTATTACGCTTTAACATCGTATTAGTTACTCGTAATTGATGATGCCAAAAACGTTCGGTTTATACTGTTCCGTAATCATATTATAGCGATACTGACATGCAAATCGGACCCGACCCCATGGGAGGGAGAGGGAGGGAGGGTTTAAAGGCATGGCATTGCATGAAACAAGTAATTAGGTTTATTTCAGTTTGGGTTACATGAAATATAGCCGTTACTGAAACTGAAGTCAGTCTGTAGAAAATCTAACACTGGCCTATGTATATATCTTTGCTTTTGTTTGTTTATAAAGAGAGTTGGTCAAAAAAGGTTATGTAGATGACAAAAACTTTAATGCCCGTTAGGTTTGGCCTTATTTACATACATACCCCTCCTACTATTTATAATTGCCTTTAGTTATTATGAGCCATACACATAAAGTAGTTGATAAATTTGACCATCTTCTTGTTTCTCAATCTTGTTAACAACTACCCTAAATAAACAAGTGGATTTTGTGTATGTAATATCCTATGTGGCATTTGATCATTGGATTATTTTAAAATAATTGAATTATGTCATATTTTTCGAATATTTATCACACTCTTACTAAAATTTAACTTATCGATGATTTTATGTATGAGAAAATTTTGGGAACGTAGAAGAAAGCGATTTCACTAATATGGGGTCATGGTTTACATTTCGTCGTATATGAAGTTATGAACACCTCATCATCTTTATCACAATCTAATTAAAGTTTTGATTATCGTTACGCTATAAGAAAAACCTTCCTAAAATAAAGGCATTCATTAATGCCGTTTTTGCTCATATCTCGAATATTTATCACACGCTTACTAAAATTTAACTTATCAATGGTTTTATGGACGAGAAAATTTTGGGAGAGTAGAAAGCGATTTCACTCATATGGGGTCATGGTTTACATTTCGTCATATATGAAGTTATGAACACCTGATTTTTATTATAAAGGTTAGTGTGATATTGCCATCATCTTTAACAACATCTAATTAAAGTTCTGATTATCGTTACGCTACAAGAAAAACCTTTCTTAAATAAAGGCATTCAATAATTGAATGGGTAATTTTAGGTCTACTAAGATCATTTCTAATAGTTTGATGAAGAAATTGCACCAAAACACTAATATGATACAATTTCAGCATCAAATATCTTTCACTATCTTCAAGAGCTCGCTTCAAATCTTGCACCAAATGATAAGAATATACTCAAAATATTCCTTATTATTCGTTTAATTAAAATGATTTCTATTAATTATATATTATTATTGATAATATGATATTATATTAAATATTATAGTGTAATTTGAATCATATTATCAAATGTTAAATTAAAAAAATATATAATTAACAATATAATTAAAAACAAATTGAATATTTTTTCTTCAATAAAAATGAAAATTCATTAATACAAATAACAAATATTAATCTAAAAATATACTACTATAAAATTTATTCAAAATTAATTATTCATTTCGGAAAGGAGGAAATAGTAAATTTCAATTTCATAAAAAAAAAAATCCGAAAAAGAAGGGATAGCGTAGAAATCTTCCTGCGCCAGATTTGGCGCATCTCTTTGTTCGCCGCCAAAATAACGTCGAGTTTGACGCATTGTTGAATACAGATTTTGCACCAAATCGGCGATGGCAAGGTGTTTGGCGCAACTAGATAGATGGCCTAAGTACAAGTAATGGGTAATTTTAGGTATAGGAGTACAAGAAATGGGTACATGTACAAAAAAATTAAATAATGTGGGGTAGAGGAGAGGGGAATGTGTATGGTGGAGTATGCATGGAGAAAGCTAGACATAAAGCTTAATGACTCATTTATGTATAAAGACTAAATGGCAATGCTCTCCACATGTGGGCCCCTTCCTTCCTTTGTCTCTTTTTATTATTATTGCTTTCCTTTTTCAAACTCATCCATTACATTAAAATAATGAAAAGTTATGACACCTCACCCTTCTACTCTTTTCTTATTTACATTTACCCCCCTTCTAGCTTTTAAATTACCACTCCATTCCCTAGTAATTTGTGTCTTTTCCAATTTTTACCTAACCATTTTTTTGTTGTTACTTTTTTAATGTACTGCTAACTCTTGAAGAAACTAGAGTAACATGATTACAATTTATTTAAAACTAGTACATGTCCGTGTCCAAGGACACGGTAATTTTTATTTTTTAATTTTTATTTTTTAATTTAATTTTTTTTTAAGAACAAAATGGAAAAGGGACAAATGTATGAGGGTAAAATGGAAATTTCGACACTTGCTACTGTTCAAAGAACTGTAGCAAGTACCACTCTAATTTCTATAGTATAAATGGTAGAATGGGTGAACAGTTGAATGAATAGTTTCAAATGGGTTTTTTTTCATTTTGCCCTCATACATTTGTCCCTTTCCCATTTTGTCCTTAAAAAAAATTTAAATTAAAAAAAAAATTAAAAAAAAAAAAAAACCCGTGTCCTTGAACACGAGCATGTACTAGTATACTATAGATAACATAGTACTACAATATTTTAGATAATTTGTTTAAATAAATTATTTTTTTTATCAAATTATTTTTAATAAAAAACTAATAAATATATTTACTAGTATGAAACACATTTTTAATATGATTTTCTTCTTTATACAATATACTCCCTCCGTCCCACTACAACCTTTTCATTTACTATTTACACAAGTATTAATAAAAAGTGTTAGTGTATTATTATTATGAGTATGACCGTGAAGCCTACAATTATAGAAATAATAAAAAATTTACAATATTGAGATTTTAAATTTTCGACTGTAATAACTTTTTGAAATTTTTTAAACTTTCGAGTGGGGGTATAATATTTACTCCCTTCGTCCCATAATAGTTTACTCATTTACTGTTGAAAATGAAAAATAAGGAATAATGTTATTAAAGTAGGAGTTGTGAGTGAGTAGGAGAGAGAATGGGTGAAGAGAATAGTAAATTTGAAAAGTGTTGTGAGTATGACAAGTGGGTCCCATGAATAAAAAAGTATTAAAAAGTTTCATTTTTAGGAAAGTGTGATTTTAAAGTGGGATACTCAAAATAGCAAAATGGGTAAGGTAATATGGGACGGAGAGATTATTTATTTTTGAAAGGGATAATACAGTAGTATACTTATAAAGTGGACAAAAATAAGGTGGAAAGTAGCCACTTGATGTTGGGTAATTACATGCTTGGCAGACCGTACAAAATGGCTAGAGTGGACAACTGACCCATGAGGAGTTATGAGTTATGACTTATGTGACCGACTTGAGCCAGGTTCATAGGCCCTTTATTTTCCAATTTTAATACTCCCTATTATTTTAATTTAATTTAATTTAATTTATTCGTGGAGTATCTCTGCTAGAACCGTTAAATCGGGTGAACTGTGAATTTAAATCGGGTGAATCGTGAATCGGCAATTTACGGTTTATATGCGGTTTAGACTTCGAAACCGGCGATTCATACGGTTCATCATACTCGCGGTTCATATTATCTTAATTCGAAAATCTATAAAAAATTAAAAAATATATTTTTGTCTCATTCCACCCATTAATTCCTATAAAAATATGAAATTTAAAATTTTCTTAATACTTATGTAAATTAAAATAATTTATAATGTATCAAAAAATTTAAAAAACAAACAAACTTTGAAAAAAAATTGTCTAAAAATTGCTCAAAATATTTTATTTTGTTAAAAAAGATGAACAAGATGAACCGGTGAACCGTATCGTGAACCGTGAGTTAACGGTTCATAAACGGTTTTGATTTTTGAAGAACCGTCCGTGAACCGGGCATGTCTACTTCCTTCGTGGAGAAATTCCATCCAAATGCTCATTTATAAAAATGGAGGCTGCTACTCAAATTTGCAATTTGCTATTGATCAAAAATAAATTTTAAAAATATTTGATCATTTATTTATTTATGTTGGGACGGAGGAAAAGTAAAAATAAGGAACAAATAAAGAGAGTGAGAGCCCAATTATTTTCTTAGGAATATACTCCCTCCGTCCCGGGATAATATGCACATTTTTGCTTGGCACGAGAATTAAGGTAAAAGGTGAAAAAGGTGATGTGTTGTGAGTGTAGATGGTTGGGTAGGAGAGAGAAAGTGGAGTAAGTGGGTAATTGTTGTGAGTAGAGACAAGTGGGTCCCATTTTCATTTTGGGAAAGTGCAAATTATTGTGGAACGCTCAAAATGTGTCTTTTTGCAGATTATCGTGAGACGGAGGGAGCAATTATTAATGGCCCAAACTATTACCCATGTGAAGTCTTTATAATGAAGGCCCAATAGTCAATTTGTAGCCCACTAATAAGCCCATATCTTGTACTACGCTCAGGTCCACAGTGATAAATGGGCCATTCAATAATTCATTCAACACTTCTGAACCTTTTCACTGAATTTTTCAACCGAAAAATAAAACGCGCTCGAAGGGTTGTTGGACGGTGGTCAAACCAACGACAATGCGGTCCCCGACGCCCAACGCCACCGTAAACGCCAATGCCGCCACCTACACCACCATCCCAATATCCGGCTCTGACGTCATTTCCCGATCGTTCCAGAACGTCTCCTCCTATATATCCCTCCGCCGTCCCTGGCCTGAAGTTATTGGTAGCAGCGACTCATTCGACAAGCCGGAATCAGTCTCAGCTGCCGTCACCCGCCTCCGTCTAAACTCCAAATATTTCTTCGTCAATTACGCGATCCTCATCTCTTCCTGCACCGCCTTCTCCTTGATCGGCGTTCCAGGTTCGTTTATCGTGTTCGTATCGGTTTTCACCCTGTGGCTCGTCCTCTACTTTTTCCGTGAGGATCCTATGGTTGTATTGGGCCACCCTGTGAATGATTTGGTCGTGTTGATTAGTCTGATTGTGGTCACTGCATTGGCTACTTGGTTCACCGGATTCGTCAAGCATTCGCTGGTTGGAATCTCGATCGGGCTTCTGATCGCTTCCGTTCATGGAGTTTTCAGAAATCCAGAAGGGCTGTTTCTCGATGAAGAAGACGCCGCTTCTACCGGTTTGATTGGATCGCCGCCGTCGTCCTCTAGAACTTCTAGAGCGAATTTCTCGGTTTAAGTAACGTCGTCTCATGCCATACCTACTGACCCACCCAATTGATTTTGATTTCTCATAGTTGCTGGCTTACATTGATTTGTGTGATAGTGTTAAAAGGGTTTGAATTTGGTTTCTGCAAGATGTTTAGGGTATTTCTTAATGCCATTGCTTGTTGGTATTGCTTGATCATGTTGTAAAATATTTTTGAAATGATAATGTTTCATTGTTAGTGTGAATGATGACAAACTTTTCTGAGAAATCTTTGTTAGTTCAATTATATTCAGCTTCAAATTTTCATTGTTGGTCATGGTTTTGATGGAATTAACATAGCAAATCCCTAACCTACTATGATTGTGAATAGGGTTTGATTTCGAAACTGTAATTTGTTGCCCGGAAAATGGAAGAATAAGAGGAACAACAAGTTGATGCTTTATAAAACCAAGGAGAGACTGGTGAGTTACATGATTACAGTGTTCTAAACAAAACTGAGATATTTGTCTGAAAATAAAACATCATATCTTACTTCTCATTCTAACCAACTTTGCCAATGTCTCTTGTGCAGCCAATGTCTGAGCATGATTATGTCCCAGCATCACCGTTCTGATACTGATACAAGTCCTGCAAAGTTCTTCTCCATTATCAAAATGCCCGCCTCGTAGCAGCAACTTTGCTCTGGTCTCCAGCAGCGTAGCTTTCAGCAGGGTTACATCTTGCCATACATACTCATCTATTCGTTGTCTAGAATGCAACTTCTTCTTCCAGCAGAGGGATCCATGGCACCAGTCCTGTATCTGGGAAACAAACGACTTCTCCACTTCTTCAAGAACATTTGTGCAGACTTTTAATAGCTCCAAGGAAGAGTTGCATCTTGAGAAAGCTGTGAATGCTCGAATTGCTAGAGGAAGGGCAGTCTTCTTTATGAAGAGAACCATGTCAATGGCCTTAAGTTGGACTAATGGTGGTTCTGATTTGAACCCAAATACTAGGAAAGCAGAAGCCCAGAGGTGGTTTGAATTTACTAAGGGGTTTCCAACTTTTCGTATGCCTTGAATTGTTGCCTTGGCTGCAAGTAATCCGCCTTTCCTCTTTTCAAAAGTTTGAGTGATGGGATGGAACTGGATGTGACAACCATTCTGCCTACTAGCTCTTCTTGCAAGGCCTAGTTTTACTAAGACAAGAGCGGATTCCTCTTCGCTTTTCCATGTTTGGTTTTCCAATATACCTGAACAACAGAAGAATGCCAGGCTGGCGCACTTGGTCCATTTCTTGAGCTTGTTTTTGGAGAGAGAAATGTTCTTAGCAGCTGTAGCTAGTAAATTTGCTGATATTGGTGACGGGGCAAACCAAGCCCCAACTAGAAGCATTTGTGAGGCGAGAAGGTTTCGTGTCCCATTTGTTTGCAACAGGATTGCATTACAAAATGCCAAGACTTTCAATAGAAAAAGATTGTTTCTCCAGAATGGGTCATCTAGAATCCCCAAATCAGAAGCTTCATCAAAAGGGACCTGGTTTATAGCTTCAAAGAGCGCAGATGGGGCAATGGCAAGTTCAGAAAGTAAAGAACCGATGACCCATAACCCAAAACTCAACCTCCCCAATTTTTCATCAAACTTCCCCAGAATTTCCAACTCTCCAGCCGAATATTCTTTCTTTCGTCGTCCTCTGATTAATATCATTGCATCAGACAATGGCAATGGCTGAAGCTGCATTGGATCAAAGTTCATCACTCTAGAAAGCCTCGTTGTAATAATCACGTGGGTCCCTCCAGTGTTTCTTGGAATTAAATCGTGTAGATCCTTTCCTTCCCACCACTCTTTCTCGGTTTCCAGATTATCAATAATCAACAAATACGGCATGTCCCGAAATAATTCCCTTTTTACTCTCTTAAAAGCTTCAGTCTCCTGCTCATCGAAGCTCCTGATCCTCCCTCTTTCCTTCTCTGCATCAGCACTTACATCCAGTCCCAAATTAAGGGACACATTCAAAATATTTTGCCTGAAATACTGTGCCTCGCCGCCTACCCACAATACCATCTTGTATCTCTGGCAATATTTATGAGCAAACTCCAATGCCAGCTCCGTCTTTCCAGTTCCAGGACCTCCATTGATGCACACAATGCTGCTTCCAAAGCTCTTGTATTTCCCACTCTTTGTTTTCTTATATTTAGGCCTCTTCAATGAGTTTCTTCCTATGACTGGCTCAACCCAAGCCTCCAATTTCGGTTCCTTGCACTTGCCAACTTCTAAATTGATATATCTTTCCCCTCTACTCGCATCAACTTCACTCTCCTCATCCGCAAGTCCTTCGGATTGCCCCGGTGGTCCTCCTTTGATAATCGGCATCGGACTTTCCTGCTCGAAAAATTCCCCACTCCCGAAAAATGAGGTTTCTATCTCATTCATCTCTTTCCCTCTCCCCACAAAATATCGATTTCGTGGAAATGGTAACTCCTCAAGATTCTCAATTTCCTTCTCGACAACACTCTTTCTCCCAAGCTTTGCCCTCAAAATCCCAGCAGCTTTCGACACACAGTATCTCCAATTACCCTCATTGGCTTCCAGCTTAAATTCATGTGACTTCACTAATCCATCGATTGCCTCTTTGCATTCTTTACTGTCCGAGTTGCGATTAAGAAGATTCGCAATCTCATTTGGATCAGTGCCAAAGAACACCGGGATTAAGTTCTTCTTTTGTGCAAAGAATCGAATCTCCTCCAAGCTGAGATGATTCAGAAAGCTGTAATGACTGACCACCACAACCCCGAATGTGACAGAGCAAATAACTCGGTCTGCAATCTCGTGGCTCTGGGAATCTGAATACTTTGCCCTGTCTGCAACAAAACAAGCAATACCCTGAAGCTCAAGCTCCGATTTCAGCCACTTGCAGAATCTTACCAAATTCGGGTTTAGACCGTGAAAGCCTATGTAAACATCGCAGCTCCTAAGTTTGGCATTCGAAGCAGGAGAGGCGGATCCTTTGGATAAGGAGATTCGAGGAACCGGAAATGTGAAAGAAATGCGAGGAGGGACTCCTGTATCAGAACATGGCACCGGGACACAAGTGACAATCTTGACCTTTGTGTCATCGGAAAAATCATAACTTTCCGGTGGGGGAGTGTAGGATGTGCTTGGGACATCGTCGGAGTAGGACGCCGGAGTGGAGGGGTGCGTGGCAGAGGATGAAACAGGAGTTGAGTTTTCTTGAGGTTTACTAGTTTGAACAATGGTGGCTCTTGGAGATATGTAAGGAGACTGCAAAGCTGAAACAAAGGCTGAAGATGGAGGTGAAACTAGAGATGGTGAATACAATGGAGATGATGGAACTGATGCTTTGATGGTCAAGATTTGATTTTGACTTGAGCTAGTAGCTATCTTGATGGTGAGGGAGTTGGTATCAACGAATGAGATTTCTTTTGAAAGCTCAGTACATGATGGTGCTTCTTCTACATCCATGGCCAAGGCAATCAAAGAATCTTGAAGACCAAAAATCTCAATATGGTTTTAAGAAATCTATTGAATCATTCAGTTTTGGCTATTGACCAATTTTGACCAAATTGGAATTAGGTAAACAACTCAACTCAGCAGCTGGATTATTTCTTTGCTCAAATTGTTTCTGACATTTTCTCCAAAAAAGAATGCAACAGTGGAGACTTTTTAATTAGGAGGAAGAAGAAGAAGGGGCAAACATGTGAAATAATGCATCATCTTCTTCCATTTTTGTGGGTCCTACACAACTCAGAAGCGGCAGCAGACACCACCACACTTATTACTGTTTCAGACTGCAAGAATACAAATTCAACATATAAATTACTCCCCCAAGTAAGTATGATAAAAAAAAAAAAAAATGAAATCATGGGGTATTTCTTTTTCTTTTTCTTTTCTGTTTTTTTTTTTTCTATTTCAGTTCATCCATGGCATCATGAAAAGGAGAAAGCAAAAGTGGCAATATATCATCATGAAACAAGAACTCAACTTGAATTCATTAAAAAAACGTTAAAAAAACCATAAACTTTACCTTAACATGGGTTTGATTTGAATTTGAAAGCCAGAAAGAAAGAAGACCAAACAATCCTTTGCTGCTCTCTCTCTCTCTCTCTCTCTTTCTCTCTCTCTCTCTCTCTATGAGGTGGAAGAAGCTAAATGTATAGGTTAGATCTATAAGGTGTTGAACATAAAATAATGAAATAAGTGCTTCAAAAGAAGCTGCAGAGAGTAAATGGTGTAATGCTCCATGTAATTAGTTTAATGGGTTTTTTATTTTTTGTCTTGGGGTTAGGCTATTTCTTTTTGTTTTATTTGTTGTCTCTAGTTATAATAATTCTTTATTTTATTTTTTCAAATTGGCATTCAAATCCATATGAAACACTGTGCAAGCCTAACATGGGGTTTCTTAATTCTGTCCCAGAAGCCAAAGATTGGTCAGAAATAACTCAGAGAAAAAGGAGGAGCATAGGGAGATGAAGTAAGCAGAGACCTTGTTGGTAATGGTAATGCCATGGTTTCCCATATCCTTTTGATTGATAATGGAATGGAGCTACTGGTAAGTATTTCTGCATAGCTTTTTATGCTTTTTTCAGTCCAAGAATTTATTTTTTTTGTCGTCTAAAAAGTAATTAGCAAAATTTCAAAATGAAAATGAGACCTAAATATTATACTCCCTCATCCGTTCTATAAAAGGTTACTCATTTACTGTTTCGCGCAAAAAATAAAGAATAATGTTATTAAAGTAGGAGTTGTGAGTGGGTAGGAGAAAGAAAGTGGGATAGAGAATAGTAAGTGGATAGTTGTTGTGAGTATGACAAGTGGATCCCATGAATAAAGAAGTATTAAAAAGTTTCCTTTTTTAGTAAGTGTGACGCCCTAAATAACAAAGTGGGTAAGATTTTAGGGGACGAAGGGAGTACTAACAACAATAACCTAATTTACTTTACTTTATCTTTCATATCTTTTCATATCTAAGTCTAACCATTTCCACTCACAACTCATCACCTTTTTCATTTTTCACAGTTTTTAATAATTGTGTCAAGTAATTTGTGCATATTAGGGGACGAAGTATTTATTAAGAGTAAAATCAATTATTATTATTTTATATAATTTTGTAAAATATAAATATCTAATTTTAATTGTATTAATTTTAGCTTTAATAAATTTTGTTGGACTGAAAATTTAATTTGCCAAACTCTCTGAGTGTACTCCTTCTGACATAGTTGTATGACTATTTGCTCTGGAAATTGGACCCTGGACCAGGACTAGTCATACCCAGGCCTGGACAAATTTATGACCATTTTACATTTGTACATTAGAGTTGGATCAATTTCTCTTTATATTTTTATTTTTATTGTTTATTTTTTATTTTTTATTTTTTATTTTTTATTTTTTATTTTTTATTTTTTATTTTTTATTTTTTATTTTTTATTTTTTATTTTTTATTTTTTATTTTTTATTTTTTATTTTTTATTTTTTATTTTTTATTCATGATATAAATTTATTTTGATACATTTAGTATTTATCTTCATAAAACATGTTGGTATATTATCTATGTTTCCTTAGTTTGAGATTGTGACTTTAATGGGGTGTGGAGAGGAGGTTGTGGGGGCGCATTAAGGAGTAATTATAAAAGAATATTTTGATTGCTAAAAACTAAGCATATTTAATTAAGACCTTCATGTGCTTTGATGAGTTATTGATACTAAATTTAAGGATTTTGGGTCTACTCTAATAGGTGGCCTTAAGGCTTTCATGTGCTCGTACTCTTTGATTTATCTTGTCGTATGAGTATACGACGCGAATACGATAGGATAAATCAAATAGTATGAGAATCGGAGATTTAGTTACATCTGGGGAAATAATTGCAAGACTATTTCTTTATTAAAGTAATTCTATAGTACTCCTAATAAACTAATAATACGTGTTGTTGTTTAAAATTAATACTAGAACTATGGATTTTTTTTAATTTTATCTTTTTTGACATCTGAAAAATGGCTTCAATTAGTACACAATGGGGCCCTTTATATCAGTTTTGGTCTTAATTAAGGTTTTCTTTTTATTTTTGTTTTGAATAATTAATCTTGAAAAGTTTTTAATGCCTTTTTTGTGTTTAATGATAGTCGTTGATGTGGAAAGTTATGCTGATTTGAGATAAGGTATTTTTTTTCTTCTTCTATTTTTGTTTATTTTTCCATTTCTGAATTTTTTGCTATCTTTAATTTATTATTCAAAATAATGGAGAATTGAATGGAGATCTAGCTCATTAACTTAAAGCAGGTTGATTGAAGTGGAAAAATGTCACAAGTTTTTTACGTGATCTTGACATGCCCCATAAATTAATGGAAAAAATCTAATGCACGTCAATTAGGTCAGCACTGCTTTATGGCACTGAATGTTGGGTCTTGAAACAGTGTCATGTTTATAAGATAAATGTAGTAGAGATGTGTATACTACGGTGAATGTGTGTGCATACACGAGATGATCAATTGTGAAATGAGGTGATCATGAATAAAGTAGAAGTTGCACCCATTAACGATAAATGAGAGAGAATCGTCTAATGTGTTTTGGTCATTTAAGACGGAGATCGAGTGATGCATCGATTAAATGATGAAAAGTAGAGAAGTGATAAAATGGAAAGGGGTAGGGGAAGACCCAAGCAAATTTGGATTTTGGTGATTGAAAATGATATAAGTTCAGGGTCTTTACCTAGTCGAGCAAGGCGGTCGCAAGAGTCCCGAAAATTTCGACTAAAATAGGGCCCCAAAATTTTAACTTTGAGTTATACTCCCTCCGTCCCGGCCCAAATGTCCCAAAATGGGTTCGGCGCGAAAATTAAGGAAAGTGATGTAAGAAAGAGAAAAAGTTTAAATGTTGTGAGTATGAAAAATTAAATAGGAGAGAGAATGAGTGGGAGGAATAGTTAGGAGAAAGAATGTTGTGAGTGTAAAAGTAAAGTAGAAGAGAGAATGAGTGGGTGGAATAGTGAAAAAAACTTTCCTTTTTTAGATTGAGACATTTAAATGGGATGCCCAAAATGAAAACATGAGATGTTTGGCCCGGGACAGAGGGAGTATATAATACACTTTGAGTTTCATAGCATGAAGTATTTCTGTCCCAGTGGTAAAGAAGTGTATTTTGTTTTGATGTTTGCATGTGAACCTTACCCACCAGTGTTCGAACTTTGCGACATTCATTTTGTTTTTTAGTTTTATTTTCTTTGATGAATTATTTGTAATTATTGATTCATTCTTCAACATTCTTCAATTATTTCTTAAGTTATTTGCATTCTATCATTTTCATTAATTATTTCTTTTACAATTGTCTTGATCCGGCCTAAATACCAAACCCAATTATATAAGTTCATAATTCAATATTTTTATTAATAAAATTCTTTAACTCTCGTTGTTAGTCAACAATTCAACAAATGTTCAATAATAATAAAACTTAAAAAACAAAGTCGGAAAGAAACACCTCCAATAGAAATTTAATAGAAAGAAGGGCGAAATAAGAAAAGACATAAAAAGTAGATATTCACATGTCATCGCATTGTTGCTTCCGAAGGAAATTTAAGGGCTACAACCAAATATCTTGCCAATAACCTCGAATTCTACAGGATCGGCCCTGTATAAGTTTACTTGAATTTGATGAAAATATGGTGTTGAAAAGGTTGGAGTGGAGGGCAAATATTCATTTGGGTAATGGGGATTGACTTTTTTTATTATTATTATTTCATTTTCTCTATCTATTATATATTTATTCTTTTATTATACTATTTTTATTTTATTTTCTTCTTTTCGTTTCTAAAAAAAAAAATCACCTATTTTTTTTTTTACATCTTTTCTTTCATTATGATATATGAAAATTTATGTTAGCTGATTCCAAATTATTTTAAAATTAAATTTTTCCAAATTATTTTAGAATTAAGGCTTTATTGTTGTTATTCCTTTTTTATCTGCTTGATTAAATACAATTTTTAGAGTTAAATGGAAGTATAGTTCATTCACACGCATACACCCCTAAGCATTTGGGTGGGGAGTGCACTCTGGCATGTGGTTCGTCGACTTGCAGCTGATTTCCACTGGCATTTACAATTTAATACTATATTTTTAATTAACTAATACTCCGTCCGTCTCACTTCAAAGAGCCCATTTCATGAATGAAAATATGTGATCAGTGTTTCAGACATTTATACCCTCATAATGTTTACTTCTCATTATTTTTGAATATATATATTGTTTTATTAATTTGCGTGCTTCACCAAAATGGTGAAGCATGAACCGGGACGGAGGGAGTATATATTTACAAAAAACTCATTCATTATACCCTTAAAATAATGTTAATATATTTTTTTAAAAAAATCATTCATTAACTTACTATTTCTCCCACTCATTCTTTCTTCTATTAAATATTTTTAACTTTTACATTCTCTCTCCTCTATTCTTTTACCCACTTTTAATTCTTTATTCATTTTTAAAAAAAATTCTTAAAATCTGTAAAATATACCATGGACTCTTTGAATGAGACGGGGGAGTATTTCTTAATCCATCTTTGCGTCTCTCTCAGGACCATACTTTATACTAATATTTTGTAAATAAATCACTCAGAAGTACTATTAAATAGCCTAATTAATGAAACTACTAGTCAAAAACTATCTCAAGTTATTTAGATAATGTGCAATGGTAAGTGAACATCAAGTAAAAATTGGTGAGCGAAAAATCGCTCAACTTGCTGCTGCAATGGTGCGAATTTTTGCTCATATTCCTGAGCGAAACTGTTTTGCTCAAAGTTTGAGCGAAATCATGAACGAAAATGTGTGCAAACCCAAAACAGATTAAAAATTTATTTTTTTATTTACCCTAAACGACGTCGTTGAATGATATCAATGTATTGCACCGATCTCCGATGTTTGATGATCTTTTAAATGGTGTGGCGCTGCATGTTAGCTTTTAAGTGAATGTCAATCAATACAACAAATGATATTATCTCACTGATGGCATATATTCATAATGGGCTATATTCATCAATTCAATTCTCCTCCCCATAGAGGACAAACACAAATTATTTGCAAAAAGACAAAAGGCATGCAGTGCAGAAAAGATGTAAAGCGTGCCTTTGGGGTGCTTCAAGCTCGGTTTGCAATATTTCGTAAACCGTCACTTGCCTGGAGTGAGGTAGTTCTTAGTAAAATAATGACAACTTGCATCATATTGCATAATATTATTATTGAATATGAACGAGATCGATACAAAAATTATGATGATGCGAGTGAGTTCTGGGCGGATAAACTCAAAAATAAAGGGAAAGGGAAAAAAAAGTACACTCGAATTAATCAATATGATACTTTCACGTACACAACTGAAAATTCACATGTTGGAAACAATATCACCGAATAAATAGCTTGCAAACGAGATCTCCAAAACAAAATCGCACACCTGGCCGTCAAAGCAAATTTGATTGAGCATATTTATGCAATCAACAACTTTTAATATTATATGTAGCATTTTATCTACTATTGTCATGCTTTATTTTCGTATGTAATTTATGTGTTAAGTTATTAATTTTATGTATTGAATGTTTTAAATATTAAAATGATGTTTATTTATCAGTGTTTGATATACAAAAAAATGCAATTACAATAAAATATAATTTAAAAAATAAAAAAAAATCATTTTGTAATGTGAACGAATAAAAAAAACTAATTTATATCACTAATTTATAAAATAAAATAAATATTTTTTCTATTAATTATAAAAATATTTTGAGCAAAAATTTCGCTTACGATATCAATTTATGTTAGCGAAAATTTCCTGGAGCACCAGTTTCGCTCCTCCGGTGAGCGAAAATTTCGCTCACCATTATACATGCTCTTAGGCTCTCTCTCTATTATCAGTTTAAGGTTTTTAGTTGCTATATTATTTAAAATGGACACTGGAACCCGCTTATCATCCTCATAACAATAATTCTTTACCCATTTTTCTCTCTCCTATTTTACTTTCCACACTGACAATATATTTTTTTTCTTAATTTTTGTGCAAAATCAAAATAAAAACATTAAATCTGAGAGTCGGAGGGAGTATCAAATTCCCACAGCCAACGCCAACTACTCATATGGGCCCAGTCTATAGCAACATTGCAATTGGAGGCCCAATGCTGAAAAGTAAGGTGATTGGGCCTTCAATCCTAATATTTATATGTAACATTTATTTGAAATAAAAATATTCAAAATAACCATATATTCAACCCGATAAAACATAAATTCAAATAACCATATAATTTGTAAAAAGATAAACATTTATTTGAAATAAAAATATTCAAAATAATATTAACATTATATTGTGACAAATAGGCTATCAAATATTATAATTTTAGAATATATTATTATTTGCATGAGGATAAATTTTATGATCAATATATCTCTAAAATGTTATTTGAATTGCTCAAAAGAATAAAATGTTATTTGAATTCATACTTTGTTGAGATGGTCATATGATTATTCTTCAAGAATTATAATTGAACATACCAAAAGTGTCGAATTGGGCCAAACGAGTAAAGCCCAATCACAGACAGCCTTGGCTCCCACATTCTCAATCAGAGCAAGGCCCAAAGCCCATCTCAAGTATCAGTCGACTAAGTCCATGGTTCGACCTACCAGGACCCGACCTAACTTAGTCCGACCTCATGATCCATACTATAATTCGGGTACGAACCATGCTCTACCCGCCAGTCAGGTCGACCATTCCACAAATGGCGACCTCGACCTAACCACCATGAGAGCACCCCAACCCGGGACCTAACACGTGTCCCGAGCTAAGGGAGCTCAAACTAAGAAATTCCATCTAAATTTTAAAACATTTATTTGCCTTTACAGGAAAACCACTTTTCAAACTTCCAAATAAAAATCAATTGATAATATCCCTGCTTAAAGGAAATCCAACTACAACTTTAATAAACCGACATCTAACCAATTACATTGGAAACCTTGATTAACCTTGTTTAACAAAAGAGTTTTCCATACAAATTACAAAAGAAGATTACTTAATAAATACTCCTAACAACCGAATCCTATACTTAACTTGTCAAGCCCCAAAAGCAAAGTCCACAATGAAATCCCCGGCCTCACGGGTTCGGGTCACCTGTCTCGGAATCTAAAACAAGAAGGGAGAGGGGTGAGAATAAATCTCAATGAGCTATTATGATATGCGGCAAGATGCCAAACAAAGTGCAACACAGTAGCATGGTAGCACATAACACATTATAAAAGCGGTAAACACCTTACGTTACCTCATTTTACCTTTTTCCCGTCTCGAACAATAAGTCGTACAACGTGGGAGTAAAACTCCACTCTTTGGTGAATTGCCTCCAAAGACATTCACCTCTTATAGGTCTCATGCCCCAGAGATCCATATAAGAAAGGATACCTATATTAGAGTATCCAACAATAATCTCGTCCCTCCTTACAACGATCGCAACAGTGCAGTAAAGCTTTTTGGGTCAATACAACAGCAAGGCCCCACTCCGTGGCCACAGAGTGGGGAAGGGTCACCGGTATGACGAACCTTCAATCACTTATTGAACAAATCAATAATTGATTGAAATCCATCATACCCACCCGAACATAAACACGCTCAAGCACATGATAGATACTTGAGATAATCCACAAAACGGGATAACAATATAATAACATGGTAATGCATACTCATGTAATCAACACCATAGTGCAACAACCATATAATACACTATGCATTATAATATAACAACATGGTAAAGTATACTCATGCCAATCCATTCCATCAATGATTATAAATTCAAGTAAGGTATCCATATAACCACATAATCCACGCCGGGATACAATATAATCATATACCAAATAATTCACACCGGGATGCAATATAATCATATACCAAATAATCCACACCGGGATGCAATATAACCATATACCAAATAATTCACACTTGATATACCACACAATAACTTGCCAATTAATCCATACTCAGGATGTTAAGGTATACACCAAATTCAACAGTTCAACAAATTGGGATAATAATGTCACAAGGCGATACATGCTCATCTTCAATTAACGAAGTAGGGGAACTCATGGTTTCTACGCTATTTCTAACTAATCACCAAGGATAGGGGAACAAGTAAAGTCACCAAATACCATAAACCAATCCTACGAAGTCATTACTCAACCTTGAATAATCTTAATAAAAGTGCAAGACCTACTTCCCGTGTTTGGACCACTTTCCGAACAATATTTAACTACTCCTACAATTCCATGTTGACCACATAAGAGGTCATGGCCAAGCCAAGGTATCCTACTCTAACCTAGGTTAAAGAGGATCAATTCGTATCCGGGTTGATTAGGTCCTACTAATTTATATTGGGTGGGAGTCACCAATTCTAAGAGGTCAAACAACTTGCTAAACAATTCTGGTTTAAATTGAAAAAGGTTGGTTCAGGGGCTTGGGCGACCGCCCTAACCACTTGGGCGACCGCCCAAGTGGACTTCCTAGGAAATTGAGGTTTCTGCCCTCTTGGGCGACCGCCCTAACCTACTTGGGCGACCGCCCAAGTGCTCTTCCAAGGCAACAAAGCTTCTGTGGCTATGGGCGGCCGCTCAAGCCCCCATGGGCGACCGCCCAAGCCTCCCTCCAGCCCAAAACTCAGATTTTTACCCTTTCTTGCCTAGGTTTCCATTCCTTCTACCCAAGCTTACTTCCAGAACACCAAATGATACTTTTACCTTACCAATTCCCATTCCAAACATGTAAACCCAAACCCAAGTAATCCTAGATGGATTATCACTACAAATTCCACCCATTCCCTTAAATCTAAATCAACACCCATTCCCTTAACTTCAAGAAGATTTCCAAAACATATAATAACAATCACAACACCAAGAACAACAATAGATAGTTCATGAGCACATAAATGAAAGAAGGTCATAACAACTCACTTTAGGATTTTAGGATGAAAAGATGATCTTCAAAGCTTGATTGATTTCCTCTAGATGATTCAACTTCAATGATACTCCTAGACTTGAATTTGGTGGAGGATTTGCTTGGCTTCAAGAAGAAGAGGTGAGGGCTTCCATGGAGCTCTCAAGGTTTTCTCTAGGAGGAAGAAGCATGAATGAAGGAGAAGGGGGAAATTAGTGAATGAATGAAGGAGGAGGAAGTAGAGTGAGGAGGATGAAGAGAGGGGGGGCCGGTCAAGGGGGAAGTAAGAGGAGGGGTTAGGGGAAGACACTTGGCAAGGGGAGGGAAGGTTACAACTTTGGCCCCCCATAAAATCTACTAAGGCTTTCACCCTCACCATTTTAATTTAAATTTAACTCATTTATCCAAATAATTCATCCCACTCAATTCACCTCCTTGCACTATTTATCATTTTTCCATTTTTATTATTTCCCCAAATTTCTTTATTTAATATCCAATAAATTCTCAAGAGGTTCCAACTTCACTTCTCACCCAGATTATCTTAAATTAAGAATTTAAAGGCATAATTGAACACATAAAATAAATATAATTATTAAAAGCATTTAATATAATATTAAAAATTGATGCCTAGGGTTGGGGTCGTTACACTCACTCCCCCTTAAAAAAAATTCGTCCCGAATTTGATTGTCATTTACCCTAAGGTTCAAACTAGCAAAGGTTACCTTTCATACATTCTAACTTAATATTTTTAATTAGATTTCTCAATGGCATGATTCTACTATACACTTTCACGACTCGAATACTCTAAGACTTCCATTCTCAATTAGTCTCATCAATGCTATGATTCTTTCCAAGATTCTAATTTCATTAGTAATGTGATATTGCAACTTAATATTCCGAGAATACCATACCATCATCACTAACCCGAATTTCACGACCTCAAAGAAGTATATTTAAATCAAAAGTATTGTATCTTATGTTACCCAATACATTACGACATTACATTTAAACTTCCAACGCTCAATAAGCTACTCTAAGTCGGTCTCTAAGTCAAATCACCAATCTTTTCTAAAACTTCAATGAATTAACAAACTTTGGCGCTAAATTACCTTAGGCCTAGCTTCACTAACCTCATTCCGACAAATTGGAGATCGATAATATCTCCCTGAACCACGCCTCATACGATTTTATCTCAAAGCTAGAATGATACCTGCTATTTACGCAAACTCGCTAAGGTTAATTAAACTTCTTAAGTGGAAGGAAAATCCGTCACACAACATAACCTATTCCTCAAGAATTTGGGTGGTCTTCAATTCTCTTCCTTTCTACTAACTTAATCCTCCAACTCTTAGGATCGGTAACAACGCTCAAAGGAAGCTTCAAAAAGATAAGGTACCTGCTTAAATACGCAACACAAGTGTAGCTACTCCCAAGTAGAAGATAAGAAAATCTCACTTATCTAAGTCAAACTCCTCAAAGCCTACGTTATCACTTCCCCATTTCGTATAATATCATAATATAATCTTCCTTTAATACACCTTAAAATTTCACAAAGTCCTCACATACGTTAAGTAAGGTAAGGATCGAATCTATAGCCAATCTATTTTCCATCTCTGTCAATATAATTCATACTTATTACATCCTACACCATTTATACATCCTTTAAAGTCAACCAAAGCAACGACTTTACAATTCTTAAGAATTCCTTAAATCTCTTCGATAGCACTTGCCAACTCAAAGATTACGGACTCAACCCTCACAAGATCCATGGTAACATCCGGGTTTAAGACTATAGAACCCAAAAATTTGAAATCCTCTCGGCCAACTCATACTAGCCGAACTTTGCATACAGGGACTCTTCACAAGGACATCATTAACCCAACTCTCAAATGATTTTCACAATCTTCCCGAAACTTAAATTAACAAAGAGATCATCAATTCTCACTACCCTAAAGCCATCAAAATAAGGATTACAATTCTGCTTATCATACTCAGAACCAACACATGAAATATACCGGCGGGAGCACATTTACCATTTACTCACAATTAGCACATACAATTTTTGAAAAGACTTCTTATGCAAGTCTAACATATACTAATTACCCTTCACATCTTTAATTCAAATGTTTCACTTTAAATATTCACATATAACAAGAATTTCACATTAAGGTTTACCTATAACAAATACCAATATAAGCAATCTAGGCATGGAAAAAGGAGACTCACTTATTATGATAGTCTACCATTATACCACAACTACTTAACCCTCCAGGTCAAGTATATCTAAAAATCATTAATTAATAGTTATACCAATTCAACTGGCAATACATGCTCAGCCATAACCACTTCAACATCGTGGTAAACCCAAGAAGGTTCGAGGTATTCTCTCATAAGAGCAGAATCCTCTAACAATAAAACAACATCTCAAACAATATATGTCACATATAAGCAAAATGTGATGCCAAGCATAAATGATATGCAACAGGATCCATAAAATATGACCCCTAATTCTGAGACAGGGAATATACCTTTAGTAACCTCTGAGGAAACTATCTCTCCTAGGTTCGAAACATGTACTCGACCATAGACCTTCTCTTTCGGTTCTCCTTCGCTATCTCTTTTGGTACCACTTCTTTGACGTCCACCCGGCTGACCGCTGCTTGAAACTCGTCCCTGAAGAAACTTTGGACAATTCCTCCTAAAGTGTCCCAATGCTCCACAATTTAAACACTTGCCTTGCTTACTCCAACACCGATCTTCGGTATGTCCACCCTTCTTGCAAAAGTTACAAATCATCCCATACTGCTTGGGTATTGGCCTAGATGAAGAAGCTACAACAAACTCTCCTCTCTTATTCCCGAAGTCAAGTCCTTGGTTGTCCTCTAATGATTTTGGATCCTTGTCCTATACACTTTGGCTTGTTTCCAATCTTACTTCCGGATCTTCCACTATTTTCCTCAATGTCCTTCTCGACCTTATATGCCCTATCTATGGCTGTCTGATAATCAATGAAACTATCAATCCATAATTTCTTCCTAAACTCACTCCTCAAACCTGTTACAAACTTCTGAACCCTTTTCACTTCATGCGATACCAAATGAGGGCAACACTTAGCTAATTCCTCAAACCGGACCGAATACTGATCTACCGTCATGTTCCCTTGTTTTAGTCCTAAGAATTCAATCTCCTTCTTATCCCTTGTAACCATTGAAATGAAGTAGTCCTCGAACTGTTGAGTGAAATTATCCCAAGTCTGGGGCGTATGATCCCGCTCCCAACTTCCCTTCAAATTCGCCACCACCGATCGTAAACCTTCAAGTTTGAACACGGCATACCTAACTTTCTTCGTTGCGACTTTCCATAACCTCAAAGATTTTGTTCATTCTTTCTAACCATTTTTCTGCCTTTAGCGGATTCTGATATCCATTAAAACTCGTCGGATTCATCTTCACAAACCTTTCCCATCCATCACTTCGACATCCCTCAAAGCCGATTCGGAACCGATCCTCTAGTCTCCATATTCTCGTATAAACATCCCGAATAATTTCATCATCTCTTCATTCTCGAATTCCACCTATACCCATATCTCCTTCATTTTCTAGAACCTCCCGCCGATCATCCTTGCTTCCGCCATTAGAACGAACTCCCGCATTAAACACTCGGCGTCAATTACCACTCATTCCCACTTAGTCTAGACATCTACCCTTGACCTCTAAACTAAGCTCGATATTAACCGTGAGCACCCCAACCCGGACCTAACACGTGTCCCGAGCTAAGGGAGCTCAAACTAAGAAATTCCATCTAAATTTTAAAACATTTATTTGCCTTTAAAGGAAAACCACTTTTCAAACTTCCAAATAAAAATCAATTGATAATATCCCTGCTTAAAGGAAATCCAACTACAACTTTAATAAACCGACATCTAACCAATTACATTGGAAACCTTGATTAACCTTGTTTAACAAAAGAGTTTTCCATACAAATTACAAAAGAAGATTACTTAATAAATACTCCTAACAACCGAATCCTATACTTAACTTGTCAAGCCCCAAAAGCAAAGTCCACAATGAAATCCCCGACCTCACGGGTTCGGGTCACCTGTCTCGGAATCTAAAACAAGAAGGGAGAGGGGTGAGAATAAATCTCAATGAGCTATTATGATATGCAGCAAGATGCCAAACAAAGTGCAACACATAGCATGGTAGCACATAACACATTATAAAAGCGGTAAACACCTTACGTTACCTCATTTTACCTTTTTCCCGTCTGAACAATAAGTCGTACAACGTGGGAGTAAAACTCCACTCTTTGGTGAATTGCCTCCAGACATTCACCTCTTATAGGTCTCATGCCCCGTAGATCCATATAAGAAAGGATACCTATATTAGAGTATCCAACAATAATCTCGTCCCTCCTTACAACGATCGCAACAGTGCAGTAAAGCTTTTGGGTCAATACAAGCCGTTAGCACACGGCCCACTCCGTGGCCACAGAGTGGGAAGGGTCACCGGTATGACGAACCTTCAATCACTTATTGAACAAATCAATAATTGATTGAAATCCATCATACCCACCCGAACATAAACACGCTCAGCACATGATAGATACTTGAGATAATCCACAAAACGGGATAGCAATATAATAACATGGTAATGCATACTCATGTAATCAACACCATAGTGTAACAACCATATAATACACCATGCATTATAGTATAACAACATGGTAAAGTATACTCATGCCAATCAATTCCATCAATGAATATAAATTCAAGTAAGGCATCCATATAACCACATAATCCACGCCGATACAATATAATCATATACCAAATAATTCACACTTGAGATACCACACAATAACTTGCCAATTAATCCATACTCGGTGATGTTAAGGTATACACCAAATTCAACAGCTCAACAAATTGGGATAATAATGTCACAAGGCGATACATGCTCATCTTCAATTAACGAAGTAGGAAACTCATGGTTTCTACGCTATTTCTAACTAATCACCAAGGATAGGGGAACAAGTAAAGTCACCAAATACCATAAACCAATCCTACGAAGTCATTACTCAACCTTGAAAAATCTTAATAAAAGTGCAAGACCTACTTCCCGTGTTTGGACCACTTTCCGAACAATATTTAACTACTCCTACAATTCCATGTTGACCACATAAGAGGTCATGGCCAAGCCAAGGTATCCTACTCTAACCTAGGTTAAAGAGGATCAATTCGTATCCGGGTTGATTAGGTCCTACTAATTTATATTGGGTGGGAGTCACCAATTCTAAGAGGTCAAACAACTTGCTAAACAATTCTGGTTTAAATTGAAAAAGGTTGGTTCAGGGGCTTGGGCGACCGCCCTAACCACTTGGGCGACCGCCCAAGTGGACTTCCTAGGAAATTGAGGTTTCGCCTCTCGGGCGACCGCCTAACCTACTGGGCGACCGCCCAAGTGCTCTTCCAAGGCAACAAAGCTTCAGGGCTATGGGCGGCCGCTCAAGCCCCACGGGCGACCGCCCAAGCCTCCTCCAGCCCCAAAACTCGCATTTTTCACTTTCTTGCCTAGGTTTCCATTCCTTCTACCCAAGCTTACTTCAAGAACACCAAATGATACTTTTACCTTAACAATTCCCATTCCAAACATGTAAACCCAAACCCAAGTAATCCTAGATGGATTATCACTACAAATTCCACCCATTCCCTTAAATCTAAATCAACTCCCATGAACCACAACATCTTTTTAAGTCATTAATCCATTTTCTAACTTCAAGAAGATTTCCAAAACATATAATAACAATCACAACACCAAGAACAACAATAGATAGTTCATGAGCACATAAATGAAAGAAGGTCATAACAACTCACTTGGATTTTAATATGGAAGATTGATCCTTCTCACTTGATGGATTCTCCTAGATAATCCAACTTCAAGGATGTTCTTGGACTTGGATTTGGTGGAGGATTTACTTGGCTTCAAGAAGAGAGGATGAGAGCTTCCATGGGAGATTTCTCTAAGCTTTCTCTAGGTGAAAGAAGTATGAATGAAGGAGAAGGGGGAAATTAGTGAATGAATGAAGGAGGAGGAAGTAGAGTGAGGAGGATGAAGAGAGGGGGCGGTCAAGGGGGAAGTAAGAGGAGGGGCTAGGGAGGACACTTGGCAAGGGGGAGGGAGGTTACAAACTTTGGCCCCCCAATAAAATCTACTAAGGCTTTCACCCTCACCATTTTAATTTAAATTTAACTCATTTATCCAAATAATTCATCCTACTCAATTCACCTCCTTGCACTATTTATCATTTTTCCATTTTTATTATTTCCCCAAATTTCTTTATTTAATATCCAATAAATTCTCAAGAGGTTCCAAATTCACTTCTCACCCAAATTATCTTAAATTAAGAATTTAAAGACATAATTGAACACATAAAATAAATATGAATATTAAAAGCATTTAATATAATATTAAAAATTGATGCCTAGGGTTGGGGTCGTTACAGGGTATATGGTATAGGATATAAGGTATAGGGTATAAGGTATAGGGTATAGGGTATAAGGTATAGGATATAGAGTATACCTTATACCCTATACTCTATACCCTATAGGGTATACTCTATAGAGTATAGGGTATAGGGTATACCCTATAGGGTATACCCTATACCCTATAGGGTATACCCTATACCCTATAATCTATACCCTATACCCTATATCCTATAGGGTATACCCTATAGGGTATAAGGTATATGGTATAGGGTATAGGGTATACCCTATAGGATATAGGGTATAGGGTATAGAGTATAGGGTATAAGGTATACCCTATAGAGTATAGGGTATACCCTATAGGGTTTAGGGTTATACCCTATACCCTATATGGTATACCCTATACTCTATACCCTATACCTTATACCCTATATTCTATACCTTATACCCTATATCCTATACCCTATACCTATACCCTATACCCTATACTCTATACCATATGCCCTATATCCTATACCATATACCCTATACCCTATATTCTATACCCTATATCATATACCCTATACCCTATACTCTATACCCTATACCTTATACCCTATACCCTATACTCTATACCCTATACCTTATACCCTATACCCTATATCCTATACCCTATACCATATATCCTATACTCTATACCATATACCCTATACCCTATACACTATACCCTATACCCTATACAGTATATATTATACCATATACACTATACTCCCTCCGTCCCATGATAATATATAAACTTTCCTTTTTGGGCGTCCCACAATAATATATACTTTCCTAAAATGGAAAGGAATATTTACTATTCCCTCCACTCATTCTCTCTCCTACATTATTTTAATACTCACATCACCATTATAATTTACTATTCTCTCCACTCATTCTCTCTCCTATTTTATTTTCACACTCACAACACTTTCAATATAATATTTCCTCCTTAATTCTCGTGCAAAACCCAAAAGTCTATAAAAAGATGGGACGGAGGGAGTATACTATACCCTATACCCTAAATGTATAGTTTTTTATTTTTTATGAATATAAATAAATATTTTGGACGTTTTTTAGTATTGAAGTTTTTTTCAAAAAGTTAGAAAAAAAATAAAAAAATGAAAGTATAATAAAGAAATCAGGGACGGGTAAAATTTTTTAATTTTTATTTATAAATGTATATTTTTTTTTATTTTTTATGAATATAAATAAATATTTTGGACATTTTTTAGTATTGAAGATTTTTTCAAAAAGTTATATAAAAAAAGTTAGAAAATTAATAAACAAATGAAAGTATAATAAAGAAATCAGGGACGGGTAAATTTCTTTAATTTTTATTTATAAATGTATAGTTTTTTTTATTTTTTATGAATATAAATAAATATATTGGACATTTTTTAGTATTAAAGTTTTTTCTTAAAAAAAGTTATATAAAAAAGTTAGATAAAAAATAAACAAATGAAAATATAATAAAGAAATCAGGGACGGGTAAAATTCTTTAATTTTTTATTTATAAATGTATAGTTTTTTTATTTGTAAAAAAATCTACTACCAACCAACATCTCAAATAATTTTATTTATCCAAAAAAAATATAAAAAATTAAAAAAGTTTATATCTTATTGTCCGTTCCTCTTCTATTATATACTTTTATTTCTTTAAAAATTCTTAACTTTTTTTATATAAACAATCTGTCACTAATCCGTCGCTAACCTAAAATATAAATTTAATAATTATTTTGAATAATTTAGCAACGACTGAAATCCGTCGGTAATAATATGTAATTAATTTACTGACGGATTATAATCCGTCGGTAATTAAATCTGTCACTAATTCGTCGCTAACCTAAAATATAAATTTAATAATTATTTTAAATAATTTAGCAACTACTCAAATTCGTCAGTAATAATATGTAATTGATTTACCGACGGATTTTAATCCGTCGGTAATCAAATCCGTCACTAATCTGTCGCTAACCTAAAATATAAATTTAATAATTATTTTAAATAATTTACCGACGGATTTTAATCCGTCGGTAATTAATTCCGTCACTAATCCGTCACTAACCTAAAATATAAATTTAATGTTTATTTTAAATAATTTAGCAACGACTCAAATCTGTCGGTAATAATATGTAATTAATTTACCGACGGATTTCAATCCGTCGGTAATTAAATCCGTCACTAATCCGTCGCTAACCTAAAATATAAATTTAATATTTGTTTTAAATAATTTAGCAACGACTCAAATCCGTCAGTAAAAATATCCGTCGCCATTCCGTCACAAATTCGTCGGTAAAAAAGTGCGCAAATTTTTGGCGCCAAAATGGTGACGGATTAGAGACGAAATGGAATCCGTCGGCATATCCGTCACTAAATCCGTCGGTAATCTCGTCCTAATTTCGTTTTTTATTTTTCACCCCAGGTCGTTGCTATTTCGTCGCTAATCCGTCGGTATTAGTGACGGATTTATTTCCGTCACTAATTTTCGTCGCTATCTGTCAGTTTTCTTGTAGTGAGTGTCGGTACAAGATGTCTCAAGTAAAATTCCATGGTTAACATAATATTCTAACATTAGTAGTGACTGAAATTCACCTCCATTATCACTCCTAATGCGTTTGACCTTTCTATCAAATTGAGTGTTCACCATATTGCAAAACATAGTAAGGTAATGATGAACCTCGTATTTGTGTTTCATCAAAAATACCCATATCCCCCGACTGAAATCATCCAAAAGAGTCAAAAGTAATGTGCACCAGAAAAGGAAGGAGTTTTGTAACCACCCCAAATGTCACAATGTATGAGATCAAAACAAAACTTGGTCTGGATACTACTAACCGAAAAAGGGAGTCTTGTCATTTTGGCTCGAATACATGAGTCACAATGATCCTTTTTCCCATCAGAATTATCAACACGCCAAGAATCGAAGACTGAAGAATGTCCCATTCTTTTGTGCCATATCCGTGTGTCAACTGTCGCCGCCATCACCAGGGGCGGAGCCAGGGGGGCAGGAGGGGGCACTCGCCCCCCCCCCAGCGGCGGAAATGCAGTGGAATTTTTTTTTTGCCCCCCCCATATTTTTTGTTATATATGTATATATATAATTAACTTCAAGATTAACACCAGTGAGTGGTGCGGTTCAGCGGTAGAAGGGGTGAAGTTAAAGCCTTTGGTGTTTCCTTTCAAATCCATGTTCGAACCTTGCTACCTACATTTTCAATTAATTTTATTTGTCCTCCATCTTTACTATTCTCTCTCTCTCTCCATTTCTTTCTCTTAACAGTTTTGTTTTTCTCTTTCTCCTAATTTACTCACATTTTTTCAATCTTAATTAATTAGTTAGGTTTTTCCCATTTTTTTTTGTTTTTGGTCTTTCTTCCTATTATTCTAAGTTTAATTAGCAAATTTGAATTTCTTTTTTGTACGAGTAATATATTTTAATAAATTGTTTGCGTTAAATACTTCAACATTATTTCAATCGTTCTTTGAATTATTTACTTTTATCATTTTTGTTAACTAAAATACATTGTATTTCATGAATCCGACCCATTTTTTACTTGTCCGACCCGAATTTTTTTTTCCGGGGGCGCTGCCCCCGAACCCCCGTGTAATCTTGCCCCCCCGGGGCAATTCCTGGCTCCGCCCCTGGCCATCACTGCCTGTTCCTTTATAATCAGTTCCATGTGATATAGATCATCTTTGCACCTACCCCATTCCAATCAAATTCTTCGAAGTTAAGTCTTGTATCACACAGAAATCCGGAAAGAAGGTGAGAGAACAGTTCAAATCTTTGGTTAATCGGCTAACAGTGTGAGCACCCCAACCCGGGACCTAACGCGTGTCCCGAGCTTGAGAAGCTCAAACTAAGAAAACCCATCTTATATTTTTAAAACTTTTATTTGCCTTTACAAGAAAACAAATTCTAAATTTTCCATAAACAAAATCAAATAATAATATCTCCACTTGAAGGAATTTAAACAAATACTTTAATAACCATACTTGATTAATTACATTGAAAATTCTAATTAACATTGTTTGACAAAAGAGTTTTCCTTACAACTTATAAAAGAGTAATACTTAAATATGACTCCCGACAACCCACTCATATACCTATCCTGTTAAGTCCCAAAAGCAAGAGTCCAACTCTTTCTCCGGCCTCACCGGTTCAGTCACCCGTCTCAAAGACAATCTAAAGCAAGAAAAGGGAAGGGGTGAGAATAAATCGCAATAAGCGATTATGAATGCAGCAAGATGCCAAACAATATGCAACACGTAGCATGGTAACACATAACACCTTATGAAAGCGGTAAACACATTACGTTACCTCATTTTACCTTTCCCGTCTGAACAATAAGTCGTACAACGTGGGAGTAAAACTCCGCTCTTTAGTGAATTGCCCCCATGCACATTCACCGCTTATAGGTCTCATACCCCAGAGATCCATATAAGAAAATAGGATACTTATATGACCCTTATTCAGTAGTAGCATATAATATCATCGATAATGTAAAGCTTTTGGCTTCATACGTAGCATTCCACCGGTACACCAAATCGCAAAGATAACCGTAAAGGCTTTTGGCTCAATACAAGAAGCTTGCACCCACTCGTGGCCACAGAGGGGAGCGGTCCCAGGTATGATGAACCTTCAATCACTTATAGAACAAATCCATAATTGATTGAATTCCATTATACCCCCGAATATCAACACGTTCAAGCACATAATAGATACTTGAAATATAATCCACAAAAAGGGATAATAATATAACAACATGGTAATGTATACTCATGCTAATCCATACCATAATGCAACAACCATTTAATACACTATGCATAATACCATCAATGAATATGAATTCAATTAAGGTAACAATATAACCACATAATCCACACCGGGATGCAATATAATCAACAGCCTAGATAATCCACAATTGGGATACAATACGAGCAACATGCCATTTAATCCACAACTGGAATACCACATAACAATACCAAATAATCCACACTTGGGATACAACATATTAATATACCAAATAATCCACACTTGGGATACAACATATTAATACCAAATAATCCACACTTGGGATACAACACCACCATGTGATACATACACATTTCCAATTAGCTCAATAGTGAAATCTATAGATTCTACACTATTTCAACTAATCCTCAAAGGTATGGGAGCAAGTAAGGTCACCACGTACCCTAAACCATTTCTACTAAGTTATTATACAACCTTGAAATATCTTAATAAAAGTCTAAGATCAAGTTCCCAATTTTGAACCCCTTTGAAGAATTTACGAATCAAGCTTATCATCCGTTTTCCGAACAATATTTAAGCTACTACCACAATTCCATTTTGATCACCTAAGACGTCATTGTGTAGCCAAAGTATTCTACTGTAATCTAGGTTAAAGAGATTTCATTTTGGTTCGAGTTTGATTAGGTTTGAACAGCTCTAAAGTTGATGTGAGAAACCAGGCCAGGGCACGACTCGTGCCCATTCCTTTAAGTTACTCAGAACGATTGGACCTCCTAGGCACGACTCGTTATCACGAGTTGGCCATGGGCACGACTCGTGCCAGGGGGCACGACTCGTGCCACGGCCAGAAACCAACACCAGCAGCAGGTTTTCATACATAACCCAAATAGAACCAAAACCCAAACTAAGCTTCATCTAATTTGTGAACATCAAAAGGTTTAATAACTTCACCAATGTCATTATAAATCATTTAAACCCAAGGTAATATAACCTAGACTAATTACACTTTGATTTCCTACTCATTTCACCACCACATTTTAAGATTTCATTCTTAATCTAACTCAACCCATTTCTTATACTCTTTATTACTTCCATGAACAACAACTTTATCCTAGGTCATTACTTCATTCCTTAACTCCAAGAAAGTGTCCTAACACTTCAAATCACAACTATAACCACAATATTAACATCAAATTATTCATGATCATTTAATAGGAGGAAAGTCATAATAATTCACTTTCTAACTCTAATGACTTGGCCAAACCCACATTAAATACTTACACTTAAACCATTATCATCCCCAATTACTCTATACCACTCTTCTTTCAACTTAGATCACCAATTTACAACTTAAGATCAATTTCAACTCAATTAACTTTATTCAAAATACCACAATTCATCTTCTTGAAACAAGAGATTAATTAACACATAAAGTGAGCATTATTTTGAAGGAAGTCATAATAACTTACTTAGCAAATATGAGATAAAACCAAGATTTGTCTAGCTTGATGTATTCCCCTTGCCTCTACGAACATGGAAGTACACCCGGATCTTAAAATGGAGAAGGATTGAACTTGCTAATAATTTTAGAAGGGAAGAGTTTAAGTAAGAACTTCCATGGAGAAAAGGTTGAGGAAGAAGAAGAGAATGATGAGGGAAATGAGAGAAGGATGGATGAAGTATGGGAGGAGTGGGAAAAAGTAAGGCTTTTGACTAATGAAGAAGGAGGGGTGAGGGGAGAGTTGACACTTGGAGGAGGTTGAGATTGTAAGAGGAAAATGCCCCCCCCCCCTTGATAATTAAAGGCTTTCCAAATTTCCACATAAATAAATCTAACTATCCACATTTTATTTATTTTGTCCATTTCTATTATTATACTTCTCCCAAGATGCTTTATTTAATTTCCCAATCATCTCAACCTAATATAAGAAATTAATGATATAAAATAAACACATAAAGTTAACATTAATTTTAAAAGCATATAATATGATAATAAAATAGTGCCTAGGTTTAGGGTCGTTACATTCACTCCCCCTTAAAGAAAATTCGTCCCAAATTTTAAACTTGATTACCTTAATGATCAATAACAAAGGTTATTTTTCCAAGCATTTTGAATTACAACCTTCAAACAGTTTCCTTAATGCCATGATTCTTCTATACATTCTATCAACCTAAATATTCTAGAATTTAATCCCGAAATTGCGATTCTAGTAACTCTCAATGGTTTCCCCACATAAGTCAATTCCACCAAATCATTCTTAACTGAAGAACTCCATACGTACGAAGGATCATACAAATGATTTTTTCCATACCAAGCTTCACACAGTACCACTTAAATGCTAAACTAAAACTGCTATTATCCACAATCGCTAAGGTTAATTAAAATTCCCGAGTTTGAGAGATCCATCACACTCATAACCTATTCCTCAAGAATCTGAATAGTATTCTAATCTCTCCCTTTCGACTAACTAAATCTTCCCACTCTTAGTATCTGTGACAATCCCAAAAGGAAGCTTCAAAAGATAAGGTTCCCCTTAACTAACGAAGAACAATTGTAACCACTCTCGGTAGGGTGTATAAAAATTCCACTTTATCTAAGTCAACTTCCTCGAAGCATACGCTATTACTTTCCCAATTCTCATAATATCACAACCTAATTCTCCTTATTACGCACTTAGAATTTCACAAAGTCCTCATATTCATTAGGTAAGGTAAGGATTGGATCTATAGCTAATCTATTCTCTAATTCTATCAATATGATTTATCCTGATTACATCCTACACCATTTATACATCCATTAGAGTTAACTAAAGCAACGATTGTTCAATTCTCAAGAACTCCTTAAAATTCCTTCGATAATACTTGCCAACCCAAAGATCACGGACTCAATCCTTGTAAGATCCATGGTAACCTTCAAACTCAAGACTATATAACCCAAAATATAAAATCCTTGCGAGCCAACTCACATTTGCTAAACTTCTCAAACGATGAATTTCCACTAAAGGTAAATAACACAACTCACAAATTATCTTCATGATCCTCTCGTAACTTTAAATAAACAAAGAGGTCATCAATCATAATTGCCATGAAGCCAACAAAATAAGGATTAAAATTCTGATTATCATACTTAGAATCAACACATGATATATCTTGATGGAAACACAATTACCATCTACTCACAACTAACACGTAAAATTTCTGAAAAGACTTCTTATGCAAGTCTAACACATACCAATATCCTTCACACTTTTAACCAAAACTTTCTGTCTTTAATTCTTATATAACAAGAGTATCCCATAAAGGTTCATCTGAATCAATTACCAATGTAAACAATTTAGGCACAGAAAAGAAGACTCACTTCTTGTGATAGTCTATCAATGCACAACAACTACTTAACCCTCCAGGTCAAGTATATCTAAAAATCATAAATTGATAATAATACCAAATCAACTGGCAATACTTTCGGCCATAACCACATCACCATCGTGGTAAACCAAAGGAGATTCGAGGTATTCTCTCATAAGAGCAGAATCCTCTAACAATAAAATAATTTCTCAAGTAATGTATGCCACATAGAAGCAACATGCTATGCCACACATAATGATATGAAACAAGGTCTATAAAATATGACTCCTACTTCTGAGACAGTGAATTTACCTCTAGTGACTCCTGAGGAACTTATCTCTCCTGGATCCGAAACACACACTCTATCACAGACCTTCTCTTTCGGTTCCCCTTCGTTATCTCTTTTGGTACCACCTCTTTGTCGTCCACCCGGCTGACCGCTGCTTAAAGCTCGTCCCCGCTGCAACCTTGGGCAATTCCTCCTAAAGTGTCCCGTTGCTCCACAATTCAAGCATTTCCCTTGCTTACTCCAACACTTGTCCTCAGAATGACCCATCTTCTTGCAATATTTACACATCATCCCATACTGTTTGGATATTGGCCTAGACGAAGAAGCTACCACAAGTTCCCCTCTCGCACTTCCTGAAGTTAAAGTCCTTGGCTGTCCTCTAATGATTTTGGATCCTTGTCCTAGATACTTTGGCTTATTTCCAATCCCACCTTCCGATTTTCCACTATTTTCCTCAATGCTATTCTCGATCTTATAAGCTCTCTCTATGACTGTCCGAAAATTGGTGAAGCTATCAATCACTAATTTCGTCCTAAACTCAATCCTCAAACCTTTTATAAACCTATGAACTCTTCTCGCTTCATGAGGTACCAAATGAGGGCAACTTCTAGCTAATTCCTCAAACCGGACTACATACTGATTCACCGTCATATTCCCTTGTTCTAGTCCTAAGAATTCGATCTCCTTCTTGTCCCTTGTAACCATCGAAATGAAATAATTCTCGAACTGTTTGGTGAAATTATCCCAAGTCTGGGGCGTATGATCCCGCTCCCAATTCCCTCAAAATCTGCCACCACTGATCAGCTGGACCTTCAAGTTTGAAAACGGCATACCTAACTTTCTCTTCGTTGGGACTTTCTATAACCTCAAAAATCCTATTCATTTCGGCTAACCATTTTTCTGCCTTTAACGGATCCGGATCTCCGTTAAAGCTCGGTGGGTTCATCTTCACAAGTCTTTCCAATCCATCACTTTTACATTCCTCAGATTGATTCGGAACTGATCCTCTAGTTTCCATAATATGTACAAACATCCTGAATAACTTCATCATCTCTTCATTCTGAATTCCACCTATACCCATATCTCCTTCAATTTCTAGAACTTTTTGCTGATCATCATTACTTCCGGCCATTAGAACCAACTCCTGCATTAAACACTCTACAAGTTAATTACCACACATTCCCCTTAGTTTAGACATCTACCCTTGACCTCTAAACTAAGCTTTCCTCGATACCAACTGTGAGCACCCCAATCCGGGACCTAACGCGTGTCCCGAGCTTGAGAAGCTCAAACTAAGAAAACCCATCTTATATTTTTAAAACTTTTATTTGCCTTTACAAGAAAACAAATTCTAAATTTTCCATAAACAAAATCAAATAATAATATCTCCACTTGGAGGAATTTAAACAAATACTTTAATAACCATACTTGATTAATTACATTGAAAATCCTAATTAACATTGTTTGACAAAAGAGTTTTCCTTACAACTTATAAAAGAGTAATACTTAAATATGACTCCCGACCACCCACTCATATACCTATCTGTTAAGTCCCAAAAGCAAGAGTCCAACTCTTTCCCTACCCTCACCGGTTCGTGTCACCTGTCTCAAAGCACAATCTAAAGCAAGAAAAGGAAAGGGGTGAGAATAAATCTCAATAAGCTATTATGAATGCAAAGAAGATGCCAAACAATATGCAACACGTAGCATGGTAACACATAACACCTTATGAAAGCGGTAAACACATTACGTTACCTCATTTTACCTTTCCCGTCTGAACAATAAGTCGTACAACGTGGGAGTAAAACTCCGCTCTTTAGTGAATTGCCCCCATGCACATTCACCGCTTATAGGTCTCATACCCCAGAGACCCATATAAGAAAATAGGATACTTATATGACCCTTATTCAGAGTAGCATATAATATCATCGATACTGTAAAGCTTTTGGCTTCATACAGGCATTCCACCGCATACCAAATCGCAAAGCATAACCGTAAAGGCTTTTGGCTCAATACAAGAGCTTGCACACCCCACTCGTGCCACGCAGGGGAACGGTCCCAGGTATGATGAACCTTCAATCACTTATAGAACAAATCCATAATTGATTGAATTCCATTATACCACCGAATATCAACACGTTTAAGCACATAATAGATACTTGAAATATAATCCACAAAAAAGGATAATAATATAACAACATGGTAATGTATACTCATGCTAATCCATACCATAGTGCAACAACCATTTAATACACTATGCATAATACCATCAATGAATATGAATTCAATTAAGGTAACAATATAACCACATAATCCACACCGGGATGCAATATAATCAACATGCCAGATAATCCACAATTGGGATACAATACGAGCAACATGCCATTTAATCCACAATCGAATACCACATAACAATACCAAATAATCCACACTTGGGATACAACATATTAATATACCAAATAATCCACACTTGGGATACAACATATTAATACCAAATAATCCACACTTGGGATACAACACCATCATGTGAATAATCCACACTTGGGATACAACATATTAAGCTACTACCACAATTCCATTTTGATCACCTAAGACGTCATTGTGTAGCCAAAGTATTCTACTTTAATCTAGGTTAAAGAGATTTCATTTTGGTTCGAGTTTGATTAGGTTTGAACAGCTCTAAAGTTGATGTGAGAAACCCAGGCACGAGAGCACGACTCGTGCCCATTCCTTTAAGTTACTCGTAACGATTGGACCTCACTAGGCACGACTCGTTATCACGAGTTGGCCATGGGCACGACTGTGTGTGGGCACTCACTCGTGCCACGACCTGAGAAACCAACACCAAAGTGATTAGGAGTTTTCATACATAACCCAAATAGAACCAAAACCCAAACTAAGCTTCATCTAATTTGTGAACATCAAAAGGTTTAATAACTTCACCAATGTCATTATAAATCATTTAAACCCAAGGTAATATAACCTAGACTAATTACACTTTGATTTCCTACTCATTTCATCACCACATTTTAAGATTTCATTCTTAATCTAACTCAACCCATTTCTTATACTCTTTATTACTTCCATGAACAACAACTTTATCCTAGGTCATTACTTCATTCCTTAACTCCAAGAAAGTGTCCTAACACTTCAAATCACAACTATAACCACAATATTAACATCAAATTATTCATGATCATTTAATAGGAGGAAAGTCATAATAATTCACTTTCTAACTCTAATGACTTGGCCAAACCCACATTAAATACTTACACTTAAACCATTATCATCCCCCATTACTCTATACCACTCTTCTTTCAACTTAGATCACCAATTTACAACTTAAGATCAATTTCAACTCAATTAACTTTATTCAAAATACCACAATTCATCTTCTTGAAACAAGAGATTAATTAACACATAAAGTGAGCATTATTTTGAAGGAAGTCATAATAACTTACTTAGCAAATATGAGATGAAACCAAGATTTGTCTAGCATGATGTATTCCCCTTGCCTCTACGAACATGGAAGTACACCCAGATCTTAAAATGGAGAAGGATTGAACTTGCTAATAATTTTAGAAGGGAAGAGTTTAAGTAAGAACTTCCATGGAGAAAAGGTTGAGGAAGAAGAAGAGAATGATGAGGGAAATGAGAGAAGGATGGAGGAAGTATGGGAGGAGTGGGAAAAAGTAAGGCTTTTGACTAATGAAGAAGGAGGGGTGAGGGGAGAGTTGACACTTGGAGGAGGTTGAGGTTGTAAGAGGAAAATGCCCCCCCCCCTTGATAATTAAAGGCTTTCCAAATTTCCACATAAATAAATCTAACTACCCACATTTTATTTATTTTGTCCATTTCTATTATTATACTTCTCCCAAGATGCTTTATTTAATTTTCCAATCATCTCAACCTAATATAAGAAATTAATGATATAAAATAAACACATAAAGTTAACATTAATTTTAAAAGAATATAATATGATAATAAAATAGTGCCTAGGTTTAGGGTCGTTACAAACAGACAATAAATTGCATTGAAAAGCTGGTATATTTAAAACATGATTAATATTTAATCCGTTCGGGAGCTTTGCATCGTCGATGCCCTTGACAGATATCATATCGCCATTGGGAATCTTCATAGGTGCCTCCGTCCCCGTTCTGACTTGATTCTTTATCATTGACTCGTTGCAAGTTATATGCTCACTTGCTCCAGAGTCAATAATCCAAGTGTTTGTATTATTGATCTTCCCAGCGACATTTGCTGTGAGGTTTTCTGTCCTCAGAGCTGTTTGCACAACTGGCTTTACAACTTGTTGACTGCTGCGAGTCTGGAAAACCGAGTTATTATGGGGGGGGGGCATTACATCCATCGTGACTCTATTATTATTAGTCATGGTGGGTCTATGCCGAATTCCCAAAAAGAAAAAAAAATGTGCGGAAGCGTTAGAGCGTAACCAGCTCTGATACCATGTAAAATATGAAGAATATGGCAAGAATGATTGAATTTTCCATTGATCAACTGAGGTATATATACAAGGCATATGTGACTGTTCTAGTATCTAAGAGACACACAAATAAATATTGATACATTAACCAAGCCATGTACTGAAGTGGGAACAGCATTAGACGAGTGCCTGTTGGATTTTTCATGAGGCGGGCGCATGGAGCTGGGAGAGGCGGCCGCATGGAAGGCCGCAGCATTAGCAACACCAAGGGCAGTATGAGGCGGGCGCCTGGTGCTGGTGAGGCGGGCGCCTGGTGCTGCTTCAAATCCTTCGGACTTTAAGTTTTTTAGTTTCGTATTAAGTTCGAATAGGATAAAACTAGTTGTTTGATAAGATAATGAGATACAATTCATATGAGATAGTAAGTCTGTGCTCTCATATAACTATAGGCTTTTGTAGATTAAAATATATATATTAATGTATTATATACTCCCTCCGTCCCAATATAAGTTCACCATTTTGACCCCGACACGCAAATTAAGGAAATTGGTGAGTGGAGAAAATGTTGTGAGTGTAATAGTAAAAAAGGAGAGAAAATGAGTGGAGGAAATAGTAAATTTGAAAAATGTTGTGAGTGTAATAGTAAAATAGGAGAGAGAATGAGTGGGTGGAATAGTAAAAATTCTTTGCCATTTTAGGAAAGGTGAAGCTTTAAACGAGACACCCGTTTTGGCAAAAAGTGAAGTTATTAATGGGACGGATGGAGTATATCTCATCCAAATTAATCTCTCTAAGCTACCATCGAGACCCTTGGATGGATGATGAATGTGGAATCATAGCTAGATTTTCGACTTTGTGGTACCGTCTCGATGAAGGAAGTATGGTGATTGTTGGCAAAAGTTCATGGATTCGTTGTACTCACTATTGTTATTAGTTCTCCATTGATATCATAGTCAATATGTTTGTGTTCGCCATTTAATGAGTTGAATTGCATAATTTTCATTTTTTTTTCAATAATCAGACCAGGTGGGTTTGATAATTTGATGACCAAATCGTATCTGTTTTGTGTGATCCATATATGCCTCCGTAGCTATTAATGTGTAGAAAAACATATTCGAAAATTGTTGAATTTGGTTGATTAGATTTTGAGTTATTGCAAATTGAAATTTTGAAAACTGTGATTTTTTTGAAAGTTGGAGGCCATTTTTTGACATTTATAGAATTATATTTGATGAAATATGTCACATAAATTTTTTTCTATTTCATGAGATCTATCCATAGCCTATTTATTTGCTTGATTTGGACCTAAAACGAGTGAGATATCGCATATCAAAGTATGACTCGCAAAACACGTTTGATGGAAATTCAGATCTGATGTGTTTGGGCATCAAGCAGCTTTGATCGATTTGGACAGATCTTTACTGGCATTGAGTGCCAACCTCCGGCCTCTGTTGGTTGACACGTCCGTCGAGTAATACTGTTGTGTAGCAATATAAATATTTGTATAATTTCTCGGTGATTAGAAATATGTTTTCTCGATTTTTTAGTGTACTTTTTTTAAAGCCTATTTAAATTTTCATACTTTGAAATATTTATCTATAAAATTATAATTTTTTTGGAGATTAATTACTTGAATTTACATTGTTGTAACTTTTTTCTTCAGATTTTTTATTAATCTGAAATAATTATTTTATTTTCTAGTAAATCCATTTTGAGGTGTTTTAAACATTATTTTGTATGAAGATAATATCGGGACTATACGAGACCCAATGAATTTTTTTCGTACATTCTGGAATTATTTAAAAGTGCGCTTACTTGATAAATTCGATTTATATTTTTTTCTTTTGTTAAAAAATGAATCAAGAAATATTTTAACTTGCATCATTTCTTTCGGAACATCCTTATTCTTAATTACCCACTTTTGTGTTTTTTTTAGTTTTCTTTTTTCATGAATAATTGATAAAAAAAATATCAATTAATTTATTATCAAAATTAAAATATAATTAATGTGATATGTTAACATTAATATTCCCTCTGATCCGTGGTATGAGTCTATTATGTTTGAGTGCCATGCTAATTAATTTTGTATTTTTATGTTTTAATTTCTTATGATTTATTAAGGTAATAATTTTCTTAAATAAATATATTTTGAAGATGAAAGGAAAAGTTTGAAGGTAACAATTTATCATATATGTTCACCATTAAATTGGACTACGTTGTGTGGGGACCTAAAACAGTTTTTGTGAACATAAATTGTACCACTCATGACCCGGTTTTAAATTACCCAATTTTTTTTATTTTTATTCTTATTTTTTTTTTATCAAGTTGTGATAGATTTCACGTAATAATTAATCTTGACCAATTTACACCATTAGTAGTGTTGTACTTTAAGTTTTTTAGTTTCATAATGATAATGATACGTTCAAATAGAGTTCAAATAGAATAAGACTAGTTGTTTCATGAGATAATGATATACAATTCATATTAGACAGTAAGTATGTGCTCTAATCTAACTATATATTTTATGAGTAGGTCTGCTGAGAAACGCGTTTTTTCATAATTATGAAGAAACGTGTTTTTAATAGCCAAAAGCTTTGCATTTGATATCCAAAAAAAAAAGAACCCAAGGCCAAGACCAAAGCTTCTGGATATCCAGAAGCTTTGGGTTTGATATCCAGAAACTGTTAGGTGCATATCCAGAACTATGTGAAATGTATATCCAGAAACTGTTAGGTGCATATCCAGAAACTGTTAGGTGCATATCCAGAAATGTGTTAGGGCATATCCAGAAATTGCTATTAAAGGTTTCTGGATATCCAGAAACCTTCAAATGTATATCTAGAAACCATCAAATGAATATCTAGAAACATTTTGAAGGTTTCTGGATATTCATTTGAAGGTTTCTGGATATCACTTTCATAAGGTTCTGGATATCCAGTTCATTGTCGCGCGACAAGTCGGGACCCGTTTCTCCATAACTTATGGAGAAACGCGTTTCTCCCTAGATTTTGTGATATTTTATGCCTTTGTAAACTAAAACATAGATATTAACATACCATATAAATCTCATCCAAATTAATCTCTTTAGGCTACCATTGATACCATGTGGAATCATAGCTACAAGTCCGACTTTGTGGTACCGTCTCGACGAGGAAAGTATGGTGATTATTGGCAAAAGTTCGTGCATTCGTTGTACTCACTATTGTTATTAGTCATCCATTTGGTATCAGAGTCAATATGTTTGTTTTCGCCATTTAATGAGTTGAATTGCATAATTTTCGTTTTTTTTTTTTTTTCAAAAATCAGACCAAGTGGGTTTGATAATTTGATGACCAAATTGTATCCGTTTTGTGTGATCCATATATGCCTCCGTAGCTATTAATGTGTATAAAAACATATTCGAAAAACGTTGAATTTGGTTGAGTAGATCTCGAGTTATTGCAAATTGAAATTTTGAAAATTATGATTTTTTTGAAAGTTTGAGGCCAATTTTTGACATTTATAGAATCAGATTTGATAAAATTTGTCACATAAAATTTGTTCTATTCCATGAGATCTATCCATAGCCTATTTATTTGATTGATTTGGACCTAAAACGAGTGAGAATCGCATGTTAAAGTATGGCTCGCAAAACACGTTTGGTGAAAATTTTGATCTGGTATGTTTGGGTATAAAGCAGATTTGATCGTTTGGTCAGATCTTGACTGGCATTTACTGCCAACCTTCGGCCTCCGTTGGTTGACACGTCCATCGAGTAAACCTTATTTTGGCAATTTTGAGTTCAATGGTGGCCTCAGATAAATTTAATATTAAGCAAAAATATGTTTTCTGCAATTATTTTAATATTTTTTATTGGTATAAATTCATTAAAAACAAAAAAAATGACTGAAAAAATTTGGAAAAAAAAATTATTTTATCTTTGTGATATTGTTGTGCAGCAATATAAATATTTGTATAATTTCTTGGTTATCAGAAATATGTTTTCTCGATTTTTCAGTGTACGTTTAAGCGTATTTTAGTTTTCATACTGTGAAATATTTATCAGAAAATTACGAAATTTTTTTTGGAGATTAATTACTTGAATTTACACTGTTGTGATTTTTTTCTTCAGATTTTTAAGTAATCTGAAATAATTATTTTATTTTCTGTAAATCCATTTTGAGGTGTTTTAAACATTATTTTGTATGAAGATAATATCGGGATTATAGGAGACCCAATGAAATTTTTTCGGACATGCTAGAATTATTTAAAAGTGAACTTACTTGATAAATTTGTTTTATCTTGTTTCTTTTGTTCAAAAATCAATCAAGAAATATTTTAACGTTTTTCATGTGCGGGTCGTTATTACGAGCCTCACGGGTTTTCCTTCTCGTCATGTTTGAATGAGATTGTATTTTTTTTGGTTGAGTTTTTAGAACAAAAATTGAATTATTATTTATGCTTAATGTCACCTTATTCAACTTGTATATAGTGAAACAGTACCTATAAATATGAGTAGCTAAGATATTATTCTCTTATTATACGAAGTATATATAATTGATAATTTGAAAACTATGATTACTTAATTCATTATTGGGTAGTAGTACCCTACCCAATATAATCATCATGTTTAGGCCTGTTTAGTATATGTTAACAAAGATTGATGTGCACGCTTAATTTTATTAACTATTTAGTAACATGTAAATCAATCTAATTTATTTGGGAGTTTACGATTTGCCTGAATAACTAGGAAATGTGTAATAATGATCAAGTTAGTTTGTTATACAATACATCTTCTACACGGTTTGGTACCATGCGTGATAAAGTTCAAATGCTTTACGAAAGATAATAAACAATTCATTGATAAACAACTTCATTAGATGTTGAGAATGACTCATGAATTAAATTCTTATGTGATGCCTTATCTAATAAGCAATAAGTGTAAAGCGGTCGTTCGTTGACTAATATACTCGTGGAGTAACTTATGATAGTTTTCGTTCTAACCCATACCGACTGCATTTGAACTTTTACTAGATGTTTTATAAGTGTGATGAACAAAGTTTTGTAATAAGTGCATACTTTATACTTTTATGTTATCTCACTTAGAGGTTTGAATAAGTAATGTGGGCCGGAATGCAGGAGACAATAATAAAAAATCATTAAGTACCACATGATTAAATGAATGTAGCTAATCAGCAATTTTTACACTTATGATATCACGAATCGATTCACTCAGATTTGTATTGAGTTAAAGAAAGTATAATAAGATCCTAAAACTCTACAATTATGTTTGTTTTCGTATATTGATGTTGAATCTCTGTTAAAGTGAATAGTAGATTTAATATCAATTGAACAAATGGTGAGTGTTCAAGTAGAATTTGTTGATTGTTATTGTGTTCTTGAGGGCACTAGAAGAGTCTTTCCATTAAAAAACAACATCATCATATAATCAAAGAAGTTGACTTCCATTGCGGAGTGTACGCACGTTGATTCTATGTAATGTATTATATTTGCCTGGAACATAATATAATCTACTATCTGTGTAATTAAAGTGCTTTAGATATAATGTCATTTAACTTTAGTGGTAGCTTTAGACATTTCCATTGATTATAATAGTTTTATCGGGTTATAAAGATTAGTCACATAAATTATGTTAAAATTAGTTTTTAACAAAATTCCTTTAGGTATTTGTTCTTATATGGCTATTGATTTTTATAAGTTCAGATATTGATAGAATTAAACTTTATTGAAATAGGTGGGGACATAGAAAAAGGAAAAGTTGAGACAGTTATGACTTCTTTTCTACTACCTCGACCTGCACAGGTTGCTCCTTCTCATCCCTATTCCCACCTCATCTGCCAAAGTCAAACGGTTGTTCTTCCTTCCCCGCTCCCTCTTTTTCTACATATGAGGCGGCTCCCTCAAGCCAATACAAGTAGACCAAGGCCAAGACCAAAAGAGAGAGTCCTATCATCACGAGGGATTCAAAATAAAGAGATAGCAAGCCTAATTTTTCCGATTCGGCAGTTCGATCTATGATTATTAGAGTAAGCTTATTATGAGCTTTTCTAAATATCAACTTATAATTGTATAATCTTATTTGGCTATTAGATGTCAAAAAATCTTTAATGAAAGACAATTATATTAACATAATCCCTAATTCATTCGGACATATGTAAACTTGTGAAAGTTAAGACATGTTAGCGTGTATCATATTTTCTTAATTTATCGATAAATATACACGAGATGTTCTTGTTTAGCCTTTAACTCATAGTTATTAAACGCTTATTTTGTTTAATCATTTTTTCAGCAATGATTGGGAATCAAAAGGATACGAGTTTAAGTAATCTTATAACATATCATTTTTGTGAATATTTATTTGATCATTTGTATAATTGTGTGAGAAAATATGAGATACGCATGTAGTTGATGATTACTTTTTCTTCGCAACAATATAGTGTTGTGCAGAGTACTCATATGATACTACAAATGGTTAGTTAGATGCTAATGTTAATATTTTTACAATTTTGTTTGAGATATTGATTGCAACTTCATCATTAACTTAATGTCTTACAAGTCAGTAACTCTTGTGAGTTACGGAAGGTAAGAAGATCAATTGGAGTACCGATAACTCTAAATTATACAAGTTATAAACATAATACTTCCAGTCAAGTTTGAAAATATTGCACTATAGAAGGCATACGTGTGTTTCACAAGGGTTATATTATGTATGTTGAATAATTTGTTGTAATTAATGACTAAGATAGGATTGCATGAACTTTTGACTTCTTTAGGCGAAGGTGGAGAATTGTCTCTTTTTAATCATTTGTGATCGCTTGCAAGAGTCAAAATAATATTTATATTAGTAAATTCTTATTCCAGTGTGAGTATGCTACCAAAGAGTAATTTTTTTTTTAGGATACAATGATGAATGAATGAATGAATGTCTAAGTATGCATAATAATGAACTCTACAAATAAGAATTTGAAGAGACATTCTCCTCGGTGGTAAGGTTTCTCTCTAGTGTTTACCTTGTCTTAGCAGTGTAGTGATTGAGATATATAATTTATTGTTGATGAATGTTTACATTAAATTCCTCAGTGGAGGATTAGATAACGAGATCATCATGACTCAGTCAAAGGGATAGAATTCAAGGGGGACAAAAGTACAAAATGTGTTGCTTCATATATCCATTTATGATCTCAAATCTAGATATTGATAAGTTTGTTATGGACAAACGATAACTTTAATCAACTTTGTGATGGTTAAGGAAAATCATTATATGTGTGTTAAATAGTCCAATAACATAAATTTGAGTTTTTTGTTATTTGTTGGCGATATCACTACTTACTAGCTAGGAGCGATATGAGGATGATTGACGCTACTAAAGAGTAGTTATATACTTCTATTAAGATACAAATCTAGGGTGACGCACATAGTGTGCAAGAAGTGAATATCATTAAAATTGTTTATAAAGAATTCTAAGTTTGTCATTGAAGACTCGCCTTTCGGAGATTTTTAAATGTTTTAGAATGATTTTTTTAAGAACCCGTAATTATTCTAATGGACTACATGTGTCCATTCATAAATTTTATAATAAAGATAAATATGATAAAAAAAAATTATGACTAGAACTCTATATGAAAATGTGGTTAGTCGTATGATGTTTGATATTCGTGCTTACTCGACCTAACTTTTGTTTTGCTATAGAAATAATAGATCATTTCTAGTATGACATTTGTCCTGCTAATGAGTTGGTGGTTATAAAGGTTGTTGGCTACCTATGTGATACTAAAATTCTAATGAATTGTTTTTCAAAGGTGGGGATCTTAACGTAAGAAGTTACACTAATATATTAGGGATGATGTGTAGACATGCGCAAATTTATTTAGAAGATATATTCCTCACGTGGAGTAGTTATTTATTAGTTAAGCAAGAAGTATTTGAATGTATTTCCCTAATAATCAGGAAACTATACGGCCGATAAAGATTCATGTAACATCTAGATGATAAACAAAATGTGAATGGTCGAATGTAATTAATTGTGCATTTGACTACTGATGGATGTGTATTTACCCATCCAAATGATGCACTTTTAGGCTTTCTTTGTGTTCGATTTCCGAGTTTTATGTATTTTTGATATGGTTTGTTAGTGTTTTGATAGTTCAGGGGCTGAAGTGCAACAATGCTGAAATCTGGGACAAAACTGACATTTGGAAGTTCAAGGACCAAATTGGAAATATTGGAAAATTCAGGAACTAAACTGGAAATATGGAAATTTTGGACGAATTTGATCTATAAAAATTCGTGGGTTAAAATGAAAAATAAAATCTCAAAGAGCGAAGTGCAAAAGAAGTCATTATAGTGGTCAAAGTGCGAAGGCAAAATTGCGAGACGAAACGAGTATATATTAATACAAACCAAGGCCATTGCATTGCCAAGGTGGTCGGCCACTGCTTGGTGCTGGCCGAGAGAAAGAAGAGCAATTTGGGGCCAGGAGGAATGGTAATTGGGCCAAGCAAATGGGCAAGGCTGGCCGAATCAGTGTAGCAAACCTTCTGCCAATAAGGGCGTCCACGCCAATTCACCTGGGCGGCCGCGCTAAGCAAGGAATTCTCGGCCAAAGTTTATGTTCACTAGGGCGACCGCACCATCACCAATTGCGGCCGCTCTTCACCCGATTCAAGACCTCGCTTTTCAAAGATAAATGAAGGGCATTTTTGGGATTTCTCAACCTAGATTGTTACCCTAATTTTTTATACATATTCTTAGCCACGGTAGAGAGATCACATCTCAGATCATATCATATTATATTTTGGAGAGTTTATTATTTTTCTTTCAACAATTCAATTGTGGAGAAGAATTATTCATCATTCCAGGTTTTTATTATTTGTAAATTATGAGTAGCTAAATTCTTTAGATTTGTAGATTGGTGGAATCTTCATCGGATTTCTATGCAATAATATTTTAATTCTTTCTATTTAATTCCTTCTAGTTCATTAATATATTTTAATTTCTTGTTCTTGGATTCGAGACGTATGTTAAGATACGAACTCATTTTTGAATAATTGAGTATTTATTGAGCCATTAATTTGGGCGATTTATACATAAACTACTATTGATTGAATAACTTGATCTGTGCCGTAATAGAAGCGGATCAACGTTAGGTTTTGATATTCTTTCGTGTTTAACGTATTCTTGGCATATTGTGAAACCGTAATAGAATTCACAATATTAAAAAGAGTATTTAGGATTGTAATCCGGTCACCTAACCGTGTCGATCCTAGCTAAAGTGAATGAACCCTAGAAGTTGAGTTGATGTTTTATAAGTAAAATTCTGCATAGAATGATGGTGAAGTGAAATTCAATTTACGAATCTCTGCTCATAATCTGTTTTATCGTTTAGTTAGTTTTTGTTATTTATTTTATGCTTTTTAGTTCTAAATCCAATCCATAAACTGTGGTTACTCAATTCACTGCTTTTACTCTATTTGTTTACCAACGAGTCTCTGTGGATTCGACCCCTGCATTTGCATACTGCTACACCGGTAGTGAGTACACTTGCTCGGTTTTTATTACAAGAGGGAGTTTTCCTCCATCAAGTTTTTGGCGCCGTTGCCGGGGACTTGTTGCTAGTAAACAAGTAGGTTTAGGTAGTGAATGCAAGGTCGTCGTTCTTTGAAGCCTACATTGGTGCCATTGGACGACAACATAAATAGACTTGAGGAAGCATTTGAGGGCGATCCTCTCTTTAATCCCCTTTTCTCGGATTCTGACACCGAATCAGAACCCTCCACCACCGAGGTAGAGGAAGAGAAAGCCGAGATGGCAGTACCACCGGCGCAGACTATGAATGATTTCCTGAGACCTAGGGTAGACACATCCACTTCTTGCATAGTGCTGTCCGATGCAGCCAAAACTCTAGAGGTCAAAGGACAATACTTTGCCATGTTGCCAAGCTTTCACGGATTGCCTGGTGAGGATGCACTTACGTTCCTTAAAGAGTATATTATTGTTGTTGCTCAATTTTTGTTAAGACAGGGAGTGACTGAGGAGCAAATTAGACTGAAGTGTTTTCCTTACACTCTTAAGGGAGTGGCTAAAACATGGTTGATGATGCTTGCACCGAGCAGCATCAGTACTTGGGGAGAGTTACAAGATGTGTTCCTTAAAAGATATTATCCACATCATCTTTTGGCTGGTTTTAGACAGAAATTGATGACATTTTCCCAAGATGTGGGTGAGCCCTTTCATGAGGCATGGGAAAGATTTAATACAATGTTAATGCAATGTCCCCAACACAATTTCACACTACCCTCACTGAACCAAGCCTTTTATGATGGCTTGAATGACAATGGTCAATCAATGGTTGACAATCTTTCTTGGAGGCTCAATAGGAGCCAAGACCCCGGATGAGACTAAAGCGTTATACGAGATGTTGAGTGCTAACTCTCAACAAAAGAGTTCGAGGGGTGAAACAAGGGGGGTACTTGAATTGAATGCTAGTGATAATATTTCAAAGCAGATCACACTTTTAAATAATAAATTGGATAAATTGACTGCCTGTGGTACTTCTGCTGGTGCTAATGTTATTACTGATTATTGTGCAAATTGTGGTTTATCATCTCATGTTACTAATATGTGTCCAAGTGCAGCAAATTTCTCTTATCATACTGAACAGGCACATGCTTTCAATAGATATGTACCAAGGCCACCACCCCAAGGCAACCCATATGGTAACTACAATCCATGGGGTGGCCATCATAATCAGCAAGTGAAACCTCTTCATGTGCCACCACCTGGACAACATGGTAGTGCACCGTGGGAGCTGGCAGTTCAGCAGCTAAGGATGGAGATGCAGCAAAGTAACAGAAATACAGAAGCTGCGTTTGAAAAGGTGGGCACACAAGTAGAGCAACTTGTGAATGTTGCCCAAGAATTGATGAAAGAGAAAAACCCACCTGAGCAAGCAAAGTCAATTACAACAGTGTGGGATGAAAGTGAGAAAATTGAGGAGGTATTTCTATCTTCTCTTGATAATATTGATTGTTTTGATAATAATGATGATGTTAATGAGAATGAAAAAGTTAATCATGTTCAAAAAGACCCCGGGTGTTTCACTATCCCAATTTCTTTAGGGGGTCAAAATTTTAAAGGTTTGTTGGATCTTGGGGCAAGTGTCAATGTGATGCCCTTTCATGTTTTTAGAAGTTTGGGGGCATGTGAGTTGAAACCACCCACGAGAGACTTGCAATTGGCGGATCTCTCAATCAAAAGACCCTTAGGGGTTATTGAAGGGGTGTTGGTTAAAATTGATAAAATCATTATCCCCATTGACTTTTATGTGATGTGTATGGAGGGATCAAGTGAGGAACAACTGAAAACTCCCATTCTGCTTGGGAGGCCATTTATGTTTGACACTAAGGCCACCATTGATGTGTGTCAAGGGGTGGTGTCCTTGAGAGGTATGGGGGAGGAATGCAAGTTTGTTATGTCTAAAAATGATAAGAAACCCTCCCCCAAAGATGGTTTTGTAGGAGCCATAACAGATTTTCCAATTTTTAATTATGATGTGAATGGATGTGAGAAAAGTGGGGATAATGCGAACGTTTGTCTCGTGGCTAGTAACATTAAGGCCGACCAATACTCTAGGAGTAACGGGTCGTATCACACCCCACACGACTCCCATAAAGAGTCGATTCCATCACAGCTACCACAAGGGCCTTCAAAATCGAGAGTTAGTGAGGAGAGTTATAGTGATTTATCTGATTCTATATTTTTAAATATTTTTGTGCATGATAACTCTCTTGATCTTGGTTGTGAGAATGGTGTTCTGCAGGTTGCAGAAAAGGTTGAGTTTGGGGGTGGAAACCCCAATAAAAAGAAAAGAAAGAGGGGTAAGCACAAGCGTAAAATTTCAAAAATAAATGTGGCTTCACCCCTACTTGTTAACAATGGTGAGCTGATTTGGAAAGAGAAGGGCGTTTGTGCCCGTGAGGAAAGGAGATGGTCCAAAGGCCGCAAAGCAAAGGCCAAGTAAGCTTGGGACCATAGTCGGGCTAACGACTCTAACCAAATGCGCTGCTTGGGAGGCAACCCAATGAGGTATGTTTTATTTTTGGTCTTAATTATTGTCTAGTAGTGTCTTGCTATCCGTTAAGCCCAAGGCACGCTTTTGTTCTCTGTGCTCTGAGGACATAGCATGTTTTGAGTTTGGGGGTGGACATCTCTCCGAGTTTGTGGGTTTATAGGGGAGTGTATATAGTGTCACCCTCTAAAAAATAGAAAAATTTAAAAAATTTTGTTCTTTTCATGGTTGGGATGTTGGCCAAAGTCTGTGATGATTAGAGTGTGCTTTAATTTTAAAATCACATGTGCTATTATTAGTGTTGTGATTGGGATTGCATTGAAACATTTAAATTATGATTACACCACCTCTCACTTCCGTATCATATTCTTGGTCATTGTCATCAACTTAGGTGCCCTTTATGGGATCACTTCGTGTATTCTCGGGGTCCCTAGAACATGTTTACATGATTGTCAATAACACGTCAATAGGTTACTTGATATATATGGCTATTCTTTGAATCTCTTTTTGTGAGCCTTAAACTTTCTAGTCACTTATATAAAATTTTCCGCTAGAACCCCTTTTGAGCTTGAAAAAGAATGGAATCTCTCACAAAGTGGGAGGTTATCTTAGACCACCATTCGCCTTCATTTGTACCCTCATTATCCTACCCTTTTAACCTATACACAAATTTTTCTCACCTTTTCAAGAAAGTGAAACTAGGGAATGAAATGGGAATATTTTGGGGGATGTTTTGAAAATAAAAGGGTTGAGTGGAAATTGGTCACGAAAATAAAGAAGTGGGTCATGTGATGTAATGAAAAGAGGGGCTTGAGTAAAATAGTAAATGCACATTCTTTGTGATATATTTGTGCAAAGTAAAAAAAAAAAAAAGCCTTGCCCTCTCTAATGTTGAAGTGGAAATTGTGTTTCAAGGTGACCAAAGAAAGTAATGGAATGTGCTCAATCCCATTGTCAATGTATGAAAAAGTTTTAGTTTGTGGGTTGGCACATTGGGAAGTAATAAGGGTGAGTGGAGAAATTATCATAAAGTGAGGATGTATTGTTAAAAGAAGACTTTCTAGTTTCACTTTCTTGCTTTTGTATGTCCTTACCTTCATTTGTAACCATGAACCTAGCCCTGCGATCTTTCGCACCTTAACTTTTAAGTCATATTATTCTTTCAATATTGAGTAACCGGGTTGACAATCGTGTAAATGTGCATATGAGTGTCCTTTTTGGTTTGTATTGTCTATGACATATTTATTAAGAGCATCGCTTAGTGAATCCATAAACAATCTTAGGTTGTTGGCAGTGACCTCCCATAATTCATTCATCATTCAGGCCGCAGTGGAAAATTGTGAGTTTTATGCTTCAATGTGATTGTAATCCCATTACTGTGGTGGCACTTGTTGATTATGTGTGTTGGTGAGAATCTGAGACTTGTATGGCTAATGAATCATCTGTGATAGAACATCCCAAAAATAATTATTTTGTTTTTATATTTTATTAGTAGTATTTAGAGTAGTTTTATTTTACTTCTTTTAGTTTTGTTTTACTCGGGACGAGCAAAAGGTTAGTTTGTGGGTGTTTGATGGATGTGTATTCACCCATCCAAATGATGCACTTTTAGGCTTTCTTTGTGTTCGATTTCCGAGTTTTATGTATTTTTGATATGGTTTGTTAGTGTTTTGATAGTTCAGGGGCTGAAGTGCAACAATCTTTGAAAATGGGACAAAGCCACGACATTTGGAAGTTCAAGGACCAAATTGGAAATATTGGAAAATTCAGGGACTAAACTGGAAATATGGAAATTTTGGACGAACTTGATCTATAAAAATTCGTGGGTTAAAATGAAAAATAAAATCTCAAAGAGCGAAGTGCAAAAGAAGTCATTATAGTGGTCAAAGTGCGAAGGCAAAATTGCGAGACGAAACGAGTATATATTAATACAAACCAAGGCCATTACATTGCCAAGGTGGTCGGCCACTGCTTGGTGCTGGCCGAGAGAAAGAAGAGCAATTTGGGGCCAGGAGGAATGGTAATTGGGCCAAGCAAATGGGCAAGGCTGGCCGAATCAGTGTAGCAAACCTTCTGCCAATAAGGGCGTCCGCGCCAATTCACCTAGGCGGCCGCGCTAAGCAAGGAATTCTCGGCCAAAGTTTTTGTTCACTAGGGCGACCGCACCATCACCAATTGCGGCCGCTCTTCACCCGATTCAGCACCAGTTTTTCAGCATAAATGAAGGGCATTTTTGGGATTTCTCAACCTAGATTGTTACCCTAATTTTTTATATATATTCTTAGCCACGGTAGAGAGATCACATCTCAGATCATATCATATTATATTTTGGAGAGTTTATTATTTTTCTTTCAACAATTCAATTGTGGAGAAGAATTATTCATCATTCCAGGTTTTTATTATTTGTAAATTATGAGTAGCTAAATTCTTTAGATTTGTAGATTGGTGGAATCTTCATCGGATTTCTATGCAATAATATTTTAATTCTTTCTATTTAATTCCTTCTAGTTCATTAATAGATTTTAATTTCTTGTTCTTGGATTCGAGACGTATGTTAAGATACGAACTCATTTTTGAATAATTGAGTATTTATTGAGCCATTAATTTGGGCGATTTATACATAGACTACTATTGATTGAATAACTTGATCTATGCCGTAATAGAAGCGGATCAACGTTAGGTTTTGATATTCTTTCGTGTTTAACGTATTCTTGGCATATTGTGGAACCGTAATAGAATTCACAATATTAAAAAGAGTATTTAGGATTGTAATCCGGTCACCTAACCGTGTCGATCCTAGCTAAAGTGAATGAACCCTAGAAGTTGAGTTGATGTTTTATAAGTAAAATTCTGCATAGAATGATGGTGAAGTGAAATCCAATTTACGAATCTCTGCTCATAATCTGTTTTATTGTTTAGTTAGTTTTTGTTATTTATTTTATGCTTTTTAGTTCTAAATCCAATCCATAAACTGTGGTTACTCAATTCACTGCTTTTACTCTATTTGTTTACCAACGAGTCTCTGTGGATTCGACCCCTGCATTTGCATACTGCTACACCGGTAGTGAGTACACTTGCTTGGTTTTTATTACAAGAGGGAGTTTTCCTCCATCAACTACTTAGAGATTCAAAAGGGATCTCAAGCATCGTAACAAATCGCATTTAGATTAGATGTCGTTTCACTAGTTTATTTGTTGCAATAGTGAATGTGGTTCTAAAATATAATCCTACTAATAATGTGATGACATACCATATGATTAAGACTCTATTCAGAGAAACTTTTTAATCTTTGTGTAGGGTCTAAGGGCGTGTAGGATTCAAGTTAGTATTTTAGAACACATTTGTGACATTATTATTTTCATTATCGTTTGAATTTAATACATGTTATTTCATTTCTTATTATGTATATAGAATGTGATTATTATGTAATATACATTTTAATTAAAAAAATGTCTAAAAGATTTGAATTGACCCTCTCACACGGGTAATTCGCCTTATTGCCATGTGAGTGAGCAATATGAGATAATAGTGTATTTGACACTTGTTACTAAGGGGGTGTGCAAATGACATTATCATATATCGCCTTAACATGCAGTTAAGATAATACCTGCTTTATATATGGGTCGATTCGAAGTTTTATGGTTCGCAACTTCGAATGTCCTTGTGAAAAGTTTGAATGCGAGACCCTTAATAGGCACTAGAAGAGTGACTGTTTTGAGTATTTAGGTTAGATGCTATACGAGTAACTAGACTAAGATTCGTACGGTGTTCGAGTATGACATACTCATTCGAGTGAAAGTTCCACTGTAGCATACATATCATACTGTATTTGACTATAAAGCGACTCGAAATTGATTGAATCCTCCATGATTCGTCATTGTGTGAGTTCTAGTAATCAATATGTGATCACACTTATGCCCTATGTGACTTAGAACTATGTCAATAATCTAAAGATTAATGACGCTACTTTGGCATGTTGCCCAAAGGGCTTTGCATTTATAGTCGGTTTCCTCGCAGCATTGTTGGAAAAGCTATTAATCTAAGGAAGATTGACATAAGAATCTAAGGAAGATAATTATGATATACATCTATGTTTAATGACTCTATATCCGGACGATCATATTGAACACACGGTTCAAAAGGTTGATCTTAAGCACATAAACTGATTGAGATTTAAACACTGCTTATGAGGGGTTAAGGGTGTTTGAATTTATGTAATCATAATGTCTGGGCATAGACGAGTTTTTGTACTAACGAGGATGTGCTATGTTGGTAGATGGCATTTGATATAACACTCCTACCCTTTTATTAATTTCTCGCCAGTCGCACGCCTTACTTCCTTTATGAATAGATGAGTATTTGACAGGATTCGAGAATGTGATATGGTAAGAGAGATATTCTCATTTTGACCGAGTGGAAGATGTTAGACTCTAAGTCTTTTAGTCCTACAATGATATGTTCAAATATGGGATAAAACTAGTTGTTGGATAAGATGATGAGATATAATACATATGGGACATTAACTTTGTTCTCTCATCTAACTATATTTTAGGATTTTGTAAACTAAAATATAGACATTAACGTACCATATGGGTGTCAGCGGTTCGGTTCAAACCACGGTTTGAGACCGAACCATGCGGTTTAGCTTGGTTCGGTTTGGTTTTTAACGATTAACGGTTTAGCTCGGGTTCCAAAAATTTACTCCCTCCGTCCCGTCCGAAAGGGCAATTTTGCCTCCTACCACGGAAATTAAGAAATGAATAAGGAAAGTGATGTAAGAAAGAGAAAAAGGTTAAATGTTGTGAGTATGAAAAATTAAATAGGAGAGAGAATGAGTGGGAGAAATAGTTAGGAGAGAGAATGTTGTGAGTGTAAAAGTAAAGTAGGAGAGAGAATGAGTGGGGTAGGAAGAGTATAAAAATAATAAAAACTTTCCTTTTTGGGGTTGTGCCCTTTTAAATGGGACGCCTAAAAAGGAAATTTGTGCCCTTTCGGGCGGGACGGAGGGAGTTGTAACGATGGTGTTGCCTTTTTCGCGGGAAAAATTCGATTTTTGCGTTTCTTTGAAAAACCAAATAAAACCGGAAAAAAACGGAGTCGCCACGCCATTTTAATTTTGAAGGGCCAAAACTTTGAAAAAAGCCCGAGATCAGAGATTTAGGTTCGGAGGTCATGTTACGCGTCGGGAAGGACGTTAGTGTGCACCCGACGCGCCTCGTAAAACGAGTCTTCCAAGCTGAAAATCATTTGTGTGTGTGTGTGTGTGTGTGTGTTTTGGCCAAAATAAGTTGAAACTGGAAAAAGTAAAAATTGGGATGTCTTTTTAAGACTTTAAACTGATCCCATGATTTTTTGGAAGATTTTTGGATTGAGATTTGGTACTCAAAAAACCTTTTGAAGTTGAGAAGTCACTTCTGCCAGAAGGAAATGGCAGCAGACACCTGATTTTGAAATGGATTCAAGGGTCCTAAAACTTCATAATCTGGATGAACTCAGAGAATGAAAGTTTCTCTAGACTCCTTGAATAAACTTTGTGTGAAAGAAATTTCCATTTTGGAGAAGATTTGAGGGTAAAAACCTTCTGGAAACCTCAGATATGAGATCTGGATTCCCAGAAGCTGATGAACTAGCCTCTGAAAGAAAAATTGAAAAGAGGAGTTTTACTCACCCAAAAAATAAGGTAAAAATATGTCTGGAAAGCTCTGGATGTTGGCTACAAAAAGTGTTTTGTAGTCAACATCAAATTCCAAGTTCATCTGTGTCCAAAAATTAAGACCATGGACTGAGGTCTGAGAAAATTGCTACTGGACAGCAACTTCTCAAGAAAGAAAATATGATTTTAAGGGGGGTTTTGCATCCATGCTTGTCCCCATTTCCCTAGGTTTTGGTTAGTGATCACTAGACATTGTAGTGGTGAATCAACTATACCAAACCATCCTTGGGGTACATTAGGACTAAGCATTTCATTTGCTTGGGGAGGGGATTTTACCCTTTGAAATCAAGATTTAGTGCTTGAAAATGGTTTTTTAGGGTTTTGAAAGTGCATTTTTGCAAGTAAGAAAGAAAAGCTTTGAAAATAATGTTGATCTTTGTAGAAGATCATCCATGGAAGATGGTCTTCCATGGTGATCTTCTTAGATCTAGAGAAAAAAGATGAAAGAACTACATTTTGTAGTTTGAAGATGCATGCATGGATGAGATTTAGGGTTAGGAAGAGGAGGGTTTACCAATCTTCCTTGTGTTCTTGAGTGTTTGGCTTGAGTGTATGAGTGTTTAGGGCTTTAATATGAGAGTGAGTGGATGAGTATGAGTTGGGAAAGATTGGAAAGAAAAAGGTGACAATTCTTGAGAATTCTCACTGTTTTCTCTCTATATTTCGCAGAACTTCGTTGCTATTGTGTTCTTCCTCCTTATTTTTGTATTGGAGGGCTCAATTTATAGCCCTCTGAAAATTACATACTTGTCCGCGCGGATAGGATCGGGCGGCGTGCCTTTGTTCATTAAATGCGGCTTGACTTTGGACAAGAAGAATAATCTTTTTCAAAATTCAAATTGACCGGCCGAGTTTTTGTTTCGGCATTGCTATATTTGGTTTTCTTCATTTGTTTTTCTTTTTTGAGATTCTTTTTAAGGTTTAACCTTAAATAACAATGCCCATTTTACCCTCACTTTGTTAGGAATGTTAGGATAGTTAGGAATGTTAGTAATTGTTATAACTTTCGTTAATTTTATAACGAAAATTCTAACAAGCTCAAATTGGAGCACTTACAGTAGCCCCTCGGCGACGGCGCTTTCGAAGGAAGCGGGGTCGTCGATAAGAGTAAGGCTCCATATTTGGCAGGATGATCGAGTGATCGGGTGGCTGAACCTAGCGATAGGCTACCTACGTATCCCGAATGGGAATCGAAGCCGATCGTAGTTCGGGTCTTTGACCACAGAGATGATGGCGTTTTAGGTGCCTCGAACCTGATGAGCGAGTTCTACAGTCGGTTACTGGAAAGAAACTCTGCTGGGGATAAGAGATGACCATTTTTGGTCTGATGGCTATCCGCTCTGCTGGGGATAGGAATGACCATTTTCGGTCTCTGCTGGGGATGATTGCGATTTATCGCTTGATAGCGTCTTAGGTGCCTCAAACCTTGAAGATGGCGTTTTAGGTGCCTCGAACCTTGGAGATGGCGTTTTAGGTGCCTCGAACCTTGAAGATGGCGTTTTAGGTGCCTCGAACCTTGATGATGGCTTTTTCGGTGCCTCGGACCTTGATGATGATGGCTTTTTAGGCGCCTCGGACCTTAATTTGAAATGGCCTTTCGGTGGACTTTGTCTGCTGCCGAAGGAGAGGGTGACCGTTTTGGTCGGGGGGCTGGACCTAATGATAGGCTACCTACGTATCCCTAGTGGGAATCAAGCCCTTTCGTAGTTCGAGCACTACTCGAGATTTCGCTGGCTTTTGGGATTCCGTTAACTTTGATGGGGATTTCGTTAGCCTTTGCTGGGGATTTCGTTAGCCTTTGCTGGGGATTTCGTTAGCCTTTGCTGGGGAAAATCAGACATATTCGTCTGGGAAATCGGTCTTACGCTTGACTGTCGTGGGCAATTTTTGATGAAAGATACAGGATTTCGTTATCTTTCTCGGGGCACTCGGTCTTACGTTTTTCTTAGGGGAATGATTTTGATGAAAGATACGGGATCTCGTTATCTTTCTCGGGGCACTCGGTCTTACGTTTCTTTGCCAGGAAATGATTTTGATGAAAGATACGGGATCTCGTTATCTTTCTCGGGGCACTCGGTCTTACGTTTGGCTAGCAGGGGTAAATTTTGATGAAAGATACGGGATCTCGTTATCTTTCTCGGGGCACTCGGTCTTACGTTTGGCTAGGGGTAATTTTGATGAAAGATACGGGATCTCGTTATCTTTCTCGGGGCACTCGGTCTTACGTTTGCTTAGGGGTATATTTTGATGAAAGATACGGGATCTCGTTATCTTTCTCGGGGCACTCGGTCTTACGTTTGGCTCAGGGAGAATTTTGATGAAAGATACGGGATCTCGTTATCTTTCTCGGGGCACTCGGTCTTACGTTTGACTATGCCGTTGGATGATTTTGATGAAGATACGGGATCTCGTTATCTTTCTCGGGGCACTCGGTCTTACGTTTTACTGCCAGGGGTGATTTTGATGAAAGATACGGGATCTCGTTATCTTTCTCGGGTCACTCGGTCTTACGTTTCTTTATAGGGGATAATTTTGATGAAAGATACGGGATCTCGTTATCTTTCTCGGGGCACTCGGTCTTACGTTTTTGCTAGGGGATAATTTTGATGAAAGATACGGGATCTCGTTATCTTTCTCGGGGCACTCGGTCTTACGTTTGCTATAGGGGTAATTTTGATGAAAGATACGGGATCTCGTTATCTTTCTCGAGGCACTCGGTCTTACGTTTCTTTGCTTAGGGGATGATTTTGATGAAAGATACGGGATCTCGTTATCTTTCTCGGGGCACTCGGTCTTACGTTTGGCTAGGGGGTAATTTTTGATGAAAGATACGGGATCTCGTTATCTTTCTCGGGGCACTCGGTCTTACGTTTGACCGCTAGGGGTAATTTTGATGAAAGATACGGGATCTCGTTATCTTTCTCGGGGCACTCGGTCTTACGTTTTCTTTGGCAGGGAAGATTTTGATGAAAGATACGGGATCTCGTTATCTTTCTCGGGGCACTCGGTCTTACGTTTCTTTAGGGGTGATTTTCTTGACAAGGGCGACTTTGGTTAACTTTGGTTAACTTTGTCAAGTTAGGGGGATGAATTGCGAGAGTCTGAAATTTTAAGGGGCAAAAGGGTCATTTTGACCCTTGCAATCCTCATCCGCGGATAGGGATGGAAAGTCAGGGGTATTTAATGGGGCCAACGCCCTTCTTCTTCCTCGGTCCAATTTTTTGAGAGAGAGAAGCGAGGAGCGGCCATTTTTGGCCCTAGAAGCTTCAAAATTCGTCAGGATTTCTTCGATTTTGAGCAATGGAACACGGGGAAGGCGCTTTTCAAGGCCAAGGACGTGGTCCCATAGCGGAGAGGCGATTGGAGCTCGTCCGGATGAGGAGGCATTACAATCTTTCGCAATCGGTTTCGGAGGAGCATTACCCCGATGCTTGGCAACATTGGGCTTCGGATCCGCATCTCCGAACGGTATATTTCGAATCCTCTTGATCCTTTTGTCGATTTCTTGCTTGAAATTTTTGGGTGATTTTTGAAATGTGTTGTGTGAAGATTGAATATTGATATTGATGCTATGCAATGTTGCAATGAATTTGTGAGTGTCCCAAAAATGTGCATTTTGCTTGGGCAAAGAATTGGCATTTTCGCCACACATTTTTTTTATTCGAAAATTTCATGTGAAAATTCGAAGAATTGTGATTTTTTTTTTTTTTTTTTTTGGAGTTGAATATTGCATGTTCTTGATGATGATGATTTTTTTGAAATTGAATTTTGATATTGATGAATGATGATGCAATGCATGCATTTTGTTTGGAAAGAATGGGCATTTTGCCAATATGAGATGTATGTATGTTTAGGATTTTTTTTTGAAAAGTGGGACGGATTTTCCTCCCGTTGTATGTAAGATGGATGATATGCATGTATGCATTTTTTTTTGAAAATGGGACGGAGTTTTTACTTCCGTAGGAATGCATCCTCTTTTTTTGATGAATGCATTGGGACTTGCAAATTGTTTTCTTTCATGCGAGAAAAATGGGGCTATGCTCATTGTATCTTTGTTATCTTTGTCGAAATTTTTTTTTTTTTAATGTAAATGCAATCTTTTTGACATTTTCTCTCTTTTTTTTTTTACAGGGTGGAAACCGTTTTGTGACGGAGCTTGAGTGAACAAGATGAAGACTCGAGGATCGGTGGAGTACGTGATTGACTTGTGGGATCGGCTTCCGGATGCGGGCCGAGGAGCTTTGCGAGTCAGAGACGGATCGTTGTCGAGACGGGGCTCACGGGAGTTCGTCGAGTGCTTGAGGGGTGGTCAAGTTCCCTAAGTGCAAGGGCTTGATGTTCGCTCTAGCGCGGCATTGGTGGGATGCGACCCACACATTCCACTTCTTACGGGCGAGGCGGCATTACGCCTTCGACTATGCTTTGCGATCACGGGTACGTCCTTCAATGGGCGCGGCATTGAGTGGAGAGATGGCTACGGCGATGCGTCTGCGAGCTCTTCTTGGATTTTCCCCTATTCCCAAAAAGGGGATGGGGATGGAGTATGCCGTGGTCTTCGGCAAGATCGTGGAGACCATCGCGAGTTACGAGTGGGGAGGATAGGTTTAGCGCGAAGCGGTGCTAGGTCCTTCCTCTGGTTTACCTTTTCGAGCACACTCTTTGGTCATCTTTGAGGGACGGCGGTCTTTGCCTTCTTTGAGGTCCTTGGAGGACATGGAGACGGTTGGAGATATTTCCTGGGGGAGGCCGGGTGGTGGCTGTACTTCGCTCTTGATAGATACGGCCAGGAAGAGCTGTGAGCTCCTGTCTTGCTTCGAGTTTGCTCTGGAGGTATAAGCTCTCTTTTTGCTTTCCCTCTTTCCTTTGAGCACGCACTTTTATTTGCATTTGGATTGATTGGATTTTTACCTTTCGCGGTATGGGCGTTGGAGTTTTCCACGTCACGGTGTGGAGCGGCTGAGGCGTACGTCGGGCGTATCCGGCCATGCGGTCTTGGTCCAAGCATGCCGGGAGAAGATAAGCTCCGGGGCGTACGACTCTTCAGTGCGCGGATTGCCTTCCTTTGACGGAGGCCGAGACGGATGAGGGGATGATATTCTTCCCACAGGATCGCTTTGAGGTAGCGCGGTGAAGGGCGGCGAGATGCGGGCGGTGCGGCGGAGGATTTTGAGGGCACGACTTGCGACGCCTATTATGCAGGAGAGAGGGTGACGCGCCGGCATGGCGTGAACTTCGCCTTTGAGGACACCGGTGGAGCCTCCGCCGATATGATGCACCCGAGCGATCGGTCAGTGACTGGGATGATTAGAGCGAGCCGGCACTTCTCGGACTTCGTGGCGATCGAGCCATATGCGACGTTCGTCTTGAGGAGGAGGCGAGGATGCCTCGGGTTTTGGAGAGGAGGGGCTTGGGATCCGCGGTACCCTCGGACGGATTTTCCTACATCCCGGGATGGGGTCCGATTGAGGGTGCGAGATCCCTCGGCCGAGCGGCTTCCACGAGCTTTCCGGCCTCGTCCAGGGTATGAAGGTATGGCTTCACCTTTTCCCCTTCTTTTCTTTCTTTTGTTTCATCATCTTTAGCATCACTTCTTTTTTTTTTTTTGACGCTTTTGCTTTTGTGCGGTTTTCGGAGGTGGTCGTCGAGACAACGCGAAGCAAGTGATCGGGGCTAAGAGATTCATACGGAGGATGGTTGCTTGCGGGGCACCTCGAGGCTAGGGCGAGAGACCACGGCCGGCACACTGTCAGACGGGAGGCTTCTCCTATTCCCTCGGAGACTTCTTCCGAGACCCCTCTTTCTCCTCTCATTGATCACCGCGCGGCACTGCCTTCGGATCACGTCATTCTTGGGGATCCGCACGGGCAGGGACACGTCACAGCGGCGCATGGTGGGTCGTCTCCGTATGTTCGGAGTCGGACGCCTTCACCTTCGGGTACGACTTCTTCGGGGATGCAGGTTTACCCTATCGAGTGTGCCGGTTGGTCCCGACGAGCCTCTTTACGGAGATGAGGACGATTCTGAGCCCGAGACTTTCGGGGCTCCTGACGAGCGGGCCCGAGTCGCAAGAGGGCGGGGAGACATCGGGTCTTTGGAGACTCCGATTGATTTCTTTTTTTTTTTTGAGATTTAGATTTGTACCGATCATGCACATTTTTTTTGATGTAATAATTTAGGATTTTATTTATGTTTGTTTGTTGTTTTTTTTTTTTTTGTGTACACTCTCTTTTTTTTTTGGAATGTAATAATTTAGGATTTTATTTATGAATGCAATGCAATATGAATGCAGTGTTGCATGAGCCTTGTTTTTTTTTTTTTGCAAGGGTGTTTGGTATATGGACTGGTTTGGGGAGGTTTTTGCACAGGTTTCGAGCAACGGGACGGAATATTCCCTTTTGGTGTAGCGGCTTGGGCTGTTGCGGATTTTACTGGGGAAGCAATCCCATCCGCGCGGATGGGGACACATCGACAGTGTCCTTTGATTTTGCTTTAAATGGCTTTGCTTTATTTCAAATTCAAATATCTTCTTCAACCTCCGGTCCAAACGACCATTTTCGGGGAGGAAGAGAGAAAAAACCATGGAAAGCCTTAGAAAAGCTCCCTCAAAATTGTCCCAAGAGTCCCCAAATGTCATTTTTCAACAAGTTCAAGGATTGGTCAGGGAAATTATGCATGAGAGAAGGTCTTTCTTTGAAGAACGGTACAAGGTACGATGCTTGTGGTCTCTCGAAAGAATTGGTTCCGGATTATGACCTCTTAAGGGCTTCTTCTTCGTTTTGGGATACTAGAAGGCATGTCTTTTGCCTTTCCTTCAACGAGATTGTTCCGGCGTGGAAGAATTTCGGGCCTTGCTTGGAGGTCCGGAGGTGGAGGAGATAGCAATTCCTTTGTCGGAGGAGCTTCTTTTGTTGACAAGTTGTGCAACCTTCTTCATCTTTCCCGGAGGAAGCACGAGGCATGATCCGCGGTCCCGACCATTTTGATATTTCCGGTCTTCCCGGCAGATTTAGGGGCTTAGGCTTGGTGGATGACGCCTATTGGGATGCCTTTGCACTTTGCATGTTCGGCACTTTGTTCATGGTCTATTCCTTTGGGATTTGCCATCGATCTTTCTTTGGATGTTGTCGTCCATTGTCGCACAGGCGAGATGTCGTTCCTTTGATTCTTGGGGAGACTTTTCATGCTCTCGGCAGATTAGCTACCGGACGGCGGTACATGCGCGGGGGCAGCCCGTTTCTCTTGACCACAGTGGGCGATGGAGCGTTTGGGGGTTCTTCGGGAAACCTACGATATGATCGAGGCCTTGGACTTTTGCCGGGAGAGGTGTTGATGTAGATTTTGATGATCGGGGCTCGTGGGAGCGTTGGATGGCGGGTCGCCGGGCTGAAGATATCGAGATGGTCGGTGCCTCGTTGGCGGGTGGAGACTCGTAGAGTGCTTCGGGGACGGGTCCCATGTGGTTATGCTTCCGGGGCTTTCTCGGTCCAGTTTCTACATTCCGGCTTTGGTCTGAGGCGGTTTGGCTTGGAAGCGGAGTTCCTTTGGAGGGTTTTGATGATATAGCTACCGGGGTGGTGGCTCTTGTTTCCATGGATGATCCCTCGGTGTTTCCATTTCTTTCCCGAGTATGGAGGTATGATGCCTTTCCTCCTCGGGTCATTCTCGGGCGTCAGAGACCGGTGTTCTTGACCACTTGGTACTGGATTGGTACGAGGGCATCTAGGAGAGACTCGAGGTGGCTATTTTGAGACGGCGTGAGGCCATTATGGGTGCGGAGGACCGGAGGCTGTTTACGAGAGGAGGAGGGCGAGGCGAGGGCCAATCCTCATGACGGAGGAGCGGAGACGGCGTGGCTGATTATGAGGCTTACGTCAAGAGACGGGGAGAGGAGGGCTCCTATGTTACCGGCTAGGTTACGGAGATGAGGGATGACGCTAGGGCTACTAAGGCCACGACGAGAGGCCGGTTTGATAGACCACTGTTCCTATACGGAGCTTGGTAGGAGGAATACCGACATTTTCCGGTTCGAAGAGAAAGACTCGGAGGGGAAGAAGAAGGGAGAGACCGATGCGAGTGGCTTGGAGTGACTACGAGGTTTCCAAGTATCCCTTTCTTGCCATGACGGACACATTAGTTTGATTATGTATCTTAGTTTTCCTTTAGCGAGGTTGCCGGTTGTAGGAATGAATCGGGCTTAGACTCATCAAAGAGCTTTTAACTTGTAATGAATATTTGAATTGCTTTAGAGTTTTTGAGACGCTTTCATGGTCGATCAATTGTATTGATGCCAAAGTATGGCTTTTATTTGTGCTTTAGACCGAACCGTTTCATTTGCTACGTTCCCCTCATTTTGAGGAGCTCGGGTCTTCGTAGTTCAAACTGGTGAACTCTTTTTGTTTTTTTTTTGTTTGTTTTTTTGGTGCAACCACTGTTTTTACCTAGGCCGCCCTTTTCGGGTTTCTAACCTAGTTGGGTATTACTCTTTTAGCACTCTTTTTTTTTTTTTTTTTTTTTTTTTTTTTTTTGTTTTTTGTTTTTTTTTTTTTTTTTTTGTTTTTTTTTTGTTTTTTTTTTGTTTTTTTTTTTTTTTTGTTTTTTTTTTTTTGCGTAGTATCTGCGGACTTGTCACCATTCTTTGGGTGTACAAAGGGATTCCGTCGAGGTCCGCAAGTTGCATGGCTCCTCAGGAGAAGATCTTACGGACTACATATGGCCCGACCCATACGAGGCTCCCATTTGCCGAGAGGGTTGATACGGGTAGGGGCTTTTCTTTTAGAACGAGATCACCTTCTCGGATCTCCCGATGCTTTACTTTCTTGTCGAAGGCTCTGGCCATTCTTCCTTGGTAGGCCGGATGTGTTCCATGGCCTTCGGTCGGCGTTCGTCTAGTAGGGCCAATTCGTCATGGCGACTCTGGAGCCATTCGACCTCGTTGATTTGGCTTTCCGGCGGTATACGGAGCGAGGGTATTTCCGGCTCGATTGGGAGTACGGCTTCCATTCCGTATGTGAGGGCAAAGGTGTTTCCCCGGTTGCCGTTCGGCCCGATGTTACGCTAGCCCCGAGTGCCGAGTGTAACTTCTCGGGCCAATCTCTACCTTGGACGGCCATTTTCCGGATGATATTTTCCGAGTCTTGTTTCTTTGCTTCGACAGCTCCGTTGGTTTGGGGCACTGTAGGGTGATGACTTGTGACGGGTTATTCGGAATTACGCGGCAACTGTCACATTCCCCTTCGAAGTGGGATCCATTATACGAAATGATTTCGGCCGGCAACCCGTATCGGCACATGATGTTTTCTTTGATGAAGAGGGCAACTTTCTTTGAATTGAGGATTTTGTAGGACTTTGCAGAGCATCCTTTTCGATTCCTTCGAAGAAATCGCCAATCTGCGTCTCTTTAGGCTCTTCCGCAGTTCCCAAATTCACACTTGTCAAAATTTCTTCGGCAGCTTGGGCTCGATTTTCCTCTTTCCGGACAACCTGCTTAAAGATTTTTTTTTTGTTGTTTGATTTAATGTGTCTGCCTCTTCATCTAGTGAATCGTTATTAACTGTTTTTAGATTATTAGTTAATTCATCATTAGTTAAAGTGGCAATTAAGGGATACTCAGAAAGGTTCATCATTTCATTGAAGACGAAGGGGAATACAACGTTGGCTACGAGACTCGTAGTCTTCGGGCGTGAGGCCATCGGACGACTCGAGACTCGAACTCAACAATGAGAGACTCGGAGGACTTTACTGAGGTTGACACGAAAGGACGGGGGACCAATCCAAGCTTGGTGATCATTTCCTCCTTGGTCGCGGACGGAGCACGAGAGAGTTTCCCAATTCTTTAGCGGCATCGCTGTTGGTGGCTTCACAACTCGGGAAAGGCATGGTCTCTGTGCTCCCTCTTCGATCGTTGCTATCATCTCTTTGTCTGAACCATAATCCACTGTGTTTGGCATCGAAAGGCGAGCATGTGGATGTAGGGATCTTCCTCAGTGCAGGGACTTCCGTTTCGTCACAATCGACCGCTCAATCCCGAGATGTAAGGACGCATTGCGTCTCGGTGAGCCGCTAGAAAAATCTCATGTCCCATACTCGAGCGGAAAGGCTTGGCGGGTAGTTCGGCAAGGAGGGCGTCCCACGCGACGTTCATAGATTCGAGCCGAGTACGTCGGTGTTTGCGGACTTTTATCATGAAAATCTCCTCGCCGGCGAGGCCAAAGAATGGGTTTGCGAGAATGCGACAAATGCTGTGATTGAGGATCGGGGACTTGTGTGCCCTGTATCATGGCGGTGTTCGGCGTTTCCTTCGATGCGCCTCCAAGTGTTGGAAATAGCAATTAAATTTGATGAATCGAACTTCTTCGGAGTCAGCTCGCTTGAGTGTGTCGACATAGTTGGCATTCTTTGGATTCCAAAGGATCTTGGCGAGACTTGCCTCTTGAAGGATGTAGCCCGGTGTTTGGCTTGTGGGCGTTCTTGGCTATTGTTTCAGCTTCGTTCCCTATGAGGAAGCTGTCACCCCTTATGACTTCGAGGTCTCCCTGCCGGTTGATGAATTTGACGCATTGGTGGAGAGTGGAAGCTATGGCTTTCATGTGATGCAACCAAGGGCGCCCTAGTAGGGCTGTGAACTCGGAGGATATCCATTACATGGAACTTTGCGGGCACCATTTGGGTTTCGTACCGAGTTCCAGAGTCACTGTCCCCAGAATGGGGACGAGACGATCCGTCGTAGGCTTTGACGATCCGGGTAGATGGGATCACGCGCCTTTCATTTATGCGGAGGGCCCTCATCATGCTTTGAGGGAAGGACATTTACCGATGATCCATTGTCCACTAATACCCCGAGGAGTGACATGGTGTTGAGCCGAATAGTGATGTACTGAAAGCTTCATTGTGTTGGGAGACATCTCTTGGCAAATCTTCATCGCGAGAAGGTGATCATACTCCCATATAGGTGAGGATCATAGATTTGGTCCTTGTCTCGGGATGGAGAGTCATCAAGCCGGTCACTTCGTGCCTTTTTCTTGCGAGCGAGTCTTTGCCGAAGCCCACAGGTTATACGATGCCTTTTGTGGCGGTTGCCATCTCCGATCCAACATGTTGATTGAGTGGGAGCGCCCAGGCCCAGCGTCGGTTTTCTTCATCGGTGGATACTCGGGAGGCTGGACAAAGGCGAACCTTGGGCGACCCAGGGGGTTGGACTTCCGTTACACGGTACTACGGTATCCGAAGGTCTCAATTCCGTCGTTGGCAAGGTTCTTACGCTCTTTTACCCCTTTTTGCTTTGGGGAAAGGCGGCGGAGTAGAGTACATAATAATCAAATCCCAGATGGCTCCCGAGCGTTCCCACACTTTATTATCACCGGCCTCGAACCTCTCCTTCAATTTTTCTTTGGGAGGAAATTTTCTTTTCTTAGGAGGACGGTCCTCGTGTATCCAATCTGATAGTCCACTTTCAAGGCGGTCGGGACGATCACAAATATCCCACCAAATGTGTTCCACGGCTGGTGGCGGATTTGGGACCTCGGGTTGGCGGTGCTTTGGAATGACTTTGAGTGGGCTGGTCAGGGGATCTGTTCTTGGGCTCGTGCAGTAGCGAGTGATTGGACTCCGCCGGATAATGAGAGATATTGAGGTCCGGGGAACGGGCATATGTTTGTCCTTCAAGGTAGCCCCGATCGGTTGGGATATTGTTAAGGTCCCAAAGTGGCGTGTGGCCTCTTCAATCCGGGCTGTATGCATTGCAGCGTTCTTCCAGGGCTTTGATGGCTGACCGTATTTCTTTATTGTTCCCTGATTTTCATCACTCGGGCGATATTTGTGGGATCATCACCTTGAGAGGGACAGGCGACGGTATACCGAACTCTTTCGTCCACGGCTGCTTTGTTTGGGGGCCGGTTGCCACTGTAAGTCGGCGGGCGGGAGTCCGGCGGTGGAAACATAGGAATCTTGGGGTAGCATCTTGGTGTATCAGGAGTGTTAAGAAGAGGAGGAGAACCCTTTTCTGTCTTTGCGGTAAAAGTGCCATCGGAATTGAGGCCCGATAGTCAAACCATGACTTGCGACTACCCCGGTAGGTCATCAATTTGAGCCTCATGCCGAAGTCTCATTTGCTCTACCAAGCTGGATCCAATGCTTGAGTGCATGCGAGGGATTACGGAGGACGGAGCAACGTTATCCCCATCATTACCGGGCGATGCGGACATTCGAAACCCGGAGTCGGAACAAATGGCGAAGGCGACGATGCGCTTGACTCTTCCCAAGCTGATCAAACGGTGACCCGGTGCCGAAACCAAGCTTTGTGCGGAGGCTGCGGGGAAAGGACATGAAGGTTCGGATGTGCAGGAATGGAAGGAGGGTAGGTGTTTGGGCTTTTGGCTCATGCAACATGCGGTTATTTGTTCACGTTTACTTAAAACATGTTTTATTAACCTAATCGGTTGGAAAAGATTGCTCTTCTTTTCGCAAACTACTCGATTCCTGGATCGGTGGGCCCCGTCACTACGTCTATAAGCCCCTCGTATTCCACCTATTTCGACCTCCCGGGGTGGGACGGCCCGGGCGAGGGTCCTATAGGGCAAGCGGGTCCCACCGGCCGAAAGAAAAACGATCCTAGAAGTCGGCGGGTAATCGAGTCTTAACGAGCATTCGATGTAAATTACGGACAAGGCGACGTTAAAGTCAAGATCGTGTCAGGGCTCGACGAAAAGTCGGCATGATTTGGAGTGATAAATGTCCGCTATTGATCTTGACTTATCGTCGGTTAAGCCGTAATTAGGCATGGAATAACCGTTAATCCTTGATGACTCGGTGTCAATCTTTGGGAGTCGGTGTATAATTTGTGCCGATCGAGCCGAAGTCAAGGCGCCGGTCAATATCTTGGTCAAAGTCTGCGGCGGAAAACCGGCGAGAACTTCGGCTGATTAGCGGCGATTAGGGACCCGAGAGATATTGAGTCGGTATGCCGACAAAGGCTTGAAAGGAAAGGTCTATACACGGACGGGGCATGACACGAGACCGGACTAAAAACCAACGGGTCTCGGACAAAGTGTGTCACGGACAAGTGCATGGTCGACACGAGGCTCCATGGGATGTTTGGGTAGTCTGTGCTCATCCGAGAGGCGTAATAAGACCAAACGGACCGCGACAAGGATTTCCCCGGGTTAAGGGCGTAGTGTGCAGTGTACGGTCACGTGCGCGTAGTGTGCAAGCAGTCTATATTCTTTTTCTGAGTAAAATAGAGATTTTTTTTTATGTGTCTTAAAAATATGATGCATGATTTTTTTTTGGAAATTTTCTTTTTTTTTTGAAAATCTTTTTTTTTGAAATTTTTTTTATGAGCACATAAGCACGTAAGCATGAAAATTCCGACAGTTAGGGACATTATTCCGACAGTCAAAATTTTGACTTTCTCCGAGGCGGCCAAAACAACACGAAAGCGTGCAAAAATCAACACACACACAAAAATGATTTTCAAAGCGGGACGGAAGCTTGACCCTCAAAAGCTTTTTTTTTTGAAAACGGTGATACCGGTACGTGGGATTGTTAGACCACAATTTATCCCCGACTCGTGTTAGGAGGCGATAACGGGAAATTTAGTGGTTTCCACCAATATACCGAATACCATTTTTATTAAAAAGCTTAGTCCCCGGCGGAGTCGCCCTTTGTAACGATGGTGTTGCCTTTTTCGCGGGAAAAATTCGATTTTTGCGTTTCTTTGAAAAACCAAATAAAACCGGAAGAAACGGAGTCGCCACGCCATTTTAATTTTGAAGGGCCAAAACTTTGAAAAAAGCCCGAGATCAGAGATTTAGGTTCGGAGGTCATGTTACGCGTCGGGAAGGACGTTAGTGTGCACCCGACGCGCCTCGTAAAACGAGTCTTCCAAGCTGAAAATCATTTTGTGTGTGTGTGTGTGTGTGTGTGTTTTGGCCAAAATAAGTTGAAACTGGAAAAAGTAAAAATTGGGATGTCTTTTTAAGACTTTAAACTGATCCCATGATTTTTTGGAGAATTTTTGGTTTGAGATTTGGTACTCAAAAAACCTTTTGAAGTTGAGAAGTCACTTCTGCCAGAAGGAAATGGCAGCAGACACCTGATTTTGAAATGGATTCAAGGGTCCTAAAACTTCATAATCTGGATGAACTCAGAGAATGAAAGTTTCTCTAGACTCCTTGAATAAACTTTGTGTGAAAGAAATTTCCATTTTGGAGAAGATTTGAGGGGTCAAAACCTTCTGGAAACCTCAGATATGAGATCTGGATTCCCAGAAGCTGATGAACTAGCCTCTGAAAGAAAAATTGAAAAGAGGAGTTTTACTCACCCAAAAAATAAGGTAAAAATATTTCTGGAAAGCTCTGGATGTTGGCTACAAAAAGTGTTTTGTAGTCAACACCAAATTCCAAGTTCATCTGTGTCCAAAAATTAAGACCATGGACTGAGGTCTGAGAAAATTGCTACTGGACAGCAACTTCTCAAGAAAGAAAATATGATTTTAAGGGGGGTTTTGCATCCATGCTTGTCCCCATTTCCCTAGGTTTTGGTTAGTGATCACTAGACATTGTAGTGGTGAATCAACTATACCAAACCATCCTTGGGGTACATTAGGACTAAGCATTTCATTTGCTTGGGGAGGGGGATTTTACCCTTTGAAATCAAGATTTAGTGCTTGAAAATGGTTTTTTAGGGTTTTGAAAGTGCATTTTTGCAAGTAAGAAAGAAAAGCTTTGAAAATAATGTTGATCTTTGTAGAAGATCATCCATGGAGATGGTCTTCCATGGTGATCTTCTTAGATCTAGAGAAAGAAGATGAAAGAACTACATTTTGTAGTTTGAAGATGCATGCATGGATGAGATTTAGGGTTAGGAAGAGGAGGGTTTACCAATCTTCCTTGTGTTCTTGAGTGTTTGGCTTGAGTGTATGAGTGTTTAGGGCTTTAATATGAGAGTGAGTGGATGAGTATGAGTTGGGAAAGATTGGAAAGAAAAAGGTGACAATTCTTGAGAATTCTCACTGTTTTCTCTCTATATTTCGCCAGAACTTCGTTGCTATTGTGTTCTTCCTCTTTATTTCTGTGACTGGAGGGCTCAATTTATAGCCCTCTGAAAATTACATACTTGTCCGCGCGGATAGGATCGGGCGGCGTGCCTTTGTTCATTAAATGCGGCTTCGGCTTTGGACAAGAAGAATAATCTTTTTCAAAATTCAAATTGACCGGCCGGTTTTGTTTCCAGCATTGCTATATTTGGTTTTCTTCATTTGTTTTTCTTTTTTGAGATTCTTTTTAAGGTTTAACCTTAAATAACAATGCCCATTTTACCCTCACTTTGTTAGGAATGTTAGGATAGTTAGGAATGTTAGTAATTGTTATAACTTTCGTTAATTTTATAACGAAAATTCTAACAAGCTCAAATTGGAGCACTTACAGGAGTATAAACCATGCGGTTCGGTTTGGTTTGCGGTCTGACTCCTCCAAACCGAACCAAACCAAACCGAACCAAACCATATCGAGCTGAACCGCCAAACCGAACCGCCGAGCTGAACCGCCAAACCGAACCATCAAGCTGAACCACCAAACCATTGATTCTTAACCGTTGATTATTTTGATTTTATTTCCACCCTTGGATCTTTCAAACCCTAATATAAAATACATAACCCTTCCTTTCCCTTTTCAATTTTCATTTCTCCGGTCCAGATCCATTTCCTTTCATTCCTCAACGCCAACGGCGCCTTCGTTCCTCCACCTCACCCCCCCAACGCCTCTTTTCTCACTCTTCGTCTCCTTCGCCTCCCTCCCAGTTCCACTCTGTTCAGACTTCAGCGGCGTTTCTCTCTCTCTCTCTCTCTCTCTCTCTCTCTCCGCCATTTCCAATTTTCATCAACGACGATGAAGACTTTCCGTCCTCACTCTTCCTCTTCCTTCATCCTGACCTCGCGGCTCACTCTTCCTCCGCCTCACTCTTCCTCCGCCTCACCAATTTCCGGCTATTGAAAGGTAATTTTCGAAATTTCTATGGCCTGTTCTCCTACATAATAGTATTATCAGTTTTCTCTGTCCCTTGAACCATGGCATGTTCTCCTACATAAATAGGTAACGTTTGGAGTTTGGACAGGTTTGTGGTTCGGACCGCGGTCTAGACCGCAGTTCGGACCGCGGTTTGAACCGCTTAATGGAATCGCGGTTTGAGATCGAACCGAACCAAACCGAGGTGGTTTGGTTCAGTTCGGTTTGAAATTTTCCATGGTTCAGTTTGATTTGAGATTTCTCCAAACCGAGTACTAGCGGTTTGGTCTCTAATATGTCCAAACCGAACCAAACTGAACCATTTACACCCCTAACGTACCATATAGATTTTAGCCAAATTACTCTTTATAGGCTACCTCGAGAGCATTGGATGATGAGTGTGGAATCATAGCTAGATGCCCGACTTTGTGGTATCGTCTCGAGGAGGGAAGTATGGTGATTGGAAACACAAATTCGTGGGTTCGTAGTAAAATCAGAAAGTATTTTGCAAAGCACAATTTGAACTAATCCCTAATGAGATGTTTAGTTGTGCGTTATTAATCCATCAAGTAGGAGCAGATAAGCTACTTTTTTGCAGAATTAACTCGATTCCTCTTTGAGGAGTGGTAGAGAAGTGATTTTAAGGAGTTTATCAGCTGGACATCATTCTTTCCGTTTCAAAATAGAGAATTTTATTTATAAATTTCTTTTGGGATAAATCAATTATTCTCAATTTTCTCATTTAAACACTACAACAAAAATAGGTTTTTGTGGCACTTTTTTAATTGCCACAAATGAGAAAAAAGTGCCATAAAAGCTATTTCCGGCACATTTTCCGGTACTTTTATAAGTGCCATAATAAGTCGCGTCGGCAATACTTCCCGGCACTTAAAAGTGCCACAATTTCCGGCACTTTTGGAAAGTGCCACAATTTCCGGCACTTTCGGAAATGCCACAATTTCCGGCACTTTCGAAAATGCCACAATTTCCGGCACTTTGAAAGTGCCACAATTTTCCGGCACTTTTAAAAGTGCCACAATTTTCCGGCAGTTTTTTAAGTGCCAATCTTCAAATCCGGTAAATATTTTCTTGAAACAAGTATGCTTGTTATATATTCATGTCCAATATACTATCTGGATTTTCTTGGGTTTTAATTTTTGCATAGCAATTTAAACGCAAAACAAATGACCCGAGTTTAGTGTATTTCATTACAATGGGCTTCACAGATTTATTTAATTCAGTGTGTTTATACCACAAAACCTTATTTGTGCGTCTTTATCTTTTGTTGTTGTGAAGGAAAATCTCTGTTGAAGATGTGTCAAAGAAGAGGAATATGGATCTCTGGTTGCTTCATGGAGTAGCATAATCCCAATCACTACCATTCGCAGCCGCAGCCGCAGCCGCAGCCACCGCCACCACCGACCACCAAAAAGCTCACTGCCAACTTCGAGAGCGAGTAAAAGGAAGAGGAGAGAGAGAGAGTCTTAACAAATGAAACAAATTGATATACTCATACAGCAAACAATATTCAGATTTAATCCAAAAGAGCTTGAATTTAATTTCAAATTATTAAACTCGAAACGGCCATGGCCAATCCTTCATCTCCTCCTCCCCTTGATTAACCTTACCACTCCTCCTCATCATCATCATCAAATTCTTCGACCCGCTAATCCCATCTCCTTCAACATATTCATAATATTTCAAGAAAAATGCCAATGTAAGCACAACCCATTCCAAGAAAAACATCAAAATGCATAACCAACCGGCCAATTTCAGTATCATCTCACCATCTTCTTCCCTCGCGTATGATTTCAGATTCCCAAGAAAATCCCCTATTCTAGTGAAGATGAGCACAGAAACAGAGCCTTGGAATATTGCTGTGAGGACCGTAGCGACCATATGAGCAGCGTACCATTTTCCTTTGCCGGAGGATGTGGCGGCAAGACCGGATATTTGTGGCAGTTTCTGAAAAGTGCCGGAAATTTATGGCACTTATTAAAAAAGTGCCGGAAATTGGTGGCACAAAATTAAGTGCCGGATTAAAAGTGCCGGGAAAAGCCATTTTTCTTGTAGTGAAAGTTCCTCATTAAATTGAAATGTCCAATAAGTTCTTATTAAATAATATATTATACTGCATACAACATACAATATTTAAAACTTATGATACAGCATATTCAATACAGTTGCCGGATTTCGTTTGCCCACTGCCGTCTGCTGCCCACTGCCACAATACATGCAATATTATACATCTTTATGTGATGAAGTAGATTACAAAATAATACAACATGAATAATATAACATGGAAGGTACTTATCGAATATTATGATATTTTTTAAAAAACTTATGAGGCATTTTCCCCTCAAAATAATGTTCAAAATATTTTGAAATTTGCTCCATATTAAAAATAAATTTAATTTTTTAAAACATTTAATTTGAAGCGGAATACTTTGGGACAGAGAAAATAGTAGTGTTACCCACGTTTGATGGTAATCCAAAGTTGTAAGAGTCAATATTGAACAACAAACCTATACATAAATGTAGTCAAAGTGCTTGATTTGACGTCAAACGTGGCCTTAAGAGCCTAGCTCTGATCCCAAAAGGCTTGATCTGGCCCATTTTTGGCCAATCCAAGAGCTAACCACTACTATGCTTATGCTTATGGACAAAAGTACCTTTTTCATCCTTAAACTATTTTAAGTTTTACCTTTTCGTCCTTAAACTATTTTTCATTACCTTTTCATCCTTAAACTATTGATTTTATGATTATTATGTCCTTCCGTCTATCTCCCATCCATCCATCGTTAAACCCTTCCTAGTTGGCACCCATGTTGGCAATTTTGGTCTTGCGTGGCGTCCAACTCATTTAATTAATCAAACCCTCCATCCACGCACAACTCACGTGATTGAGAATAGCAAGAGGCTTCCCCACCCAGACGTGTTTGCGATTATGGCTATTATGGCGATTAGAGAGCTCGATTAGAGATAGAGATAGAGAACGCAATCCAGGAAGAAAAAGAAGGCTGAAGAATCAAACCAAGTTTCAACTAAATCGAGTAAGTTTATCCATTGATTGACTGTTATTGAATTATTTTTTGATTTATTTGGTTTAAAAATTGAAGAATTAGGGTTTCTTTTTTTTTTTCTAGGTTTTTGTCTCTGATATTTTGCCATTTTGATTTTGCTTTTGGATTATATATCTATCCATTTGCATTCTTTATGATAGTTAAGATATCTTTTTGAGCATTATATATATGTTTTTCATTTTTCCACAGTATGGATGGTAATGATGATATCATTTCAAGTTTGAATGATATACTTGATGATGGTTTCATGGGTCGAACTGGTGATGTGAATGACCCAAATTCTAACAATAATAATGGAGCGAACATGGATAATGATACATGGTGGACTGATTATGCGTATGAAATCGATACTATAGTTTCTAAGTGCAAGACAAAGGATGATGGTGGGTTGAATATAAATCAAAATGATAATGTGAATGTTGATGGAAATGACAATGGGATTGGTGATGAGAATGTTAATAGTTTTGTTTATGTGAATGATAGTGAGAGTGATGATGGAGATGATAAAATTGATGATGGAGATGATACTGATGTAGTTGATGATAATGATGATGATGCCATAACAGATGACGAGGAATATAGGACTAATAAAGAGGTAGCAGCTTCAAGTAGAAAAAAAGCTAGGGAAGAGATTGAAGGTCAATTTCAACCATGGAAGAGTGATGATGATGGGGGAAATTCTGACTCTGATTTTGTTCCAGTGAGTAGTAGTGATGAAGAAGATTGGGTTAAAAAGCCTAGATCAAAACCAGCTGAGGAGATACACTTCAATCCGAATGTTGATATTAAAGACTTTGACATTTGTATGAATATGATATTCGAAGCACCTGCACAGTTGAAACATCAAATTAGGTCATACGCTGCAAAACATAGGCATCCCATCTGGTTTAAAAAAATGATAAACTAAGGATTCAAGCTAAGTGCACTGATTGTCCATGGTCTTTATATGTAAGTTATGAAGGCAATGAGCAAACTTTTAAGGTGAAATTATACCAAAAAGTCCATAGGTGTTCAAGCAAAATAAGCATAAAAGCAGTTAATTCTGAATGGTTAGAAAAACAGTTAGGTGAAAGGATAAGGTTAACACCTTTCATGGGTTTAATTGAAATAAAAAACTTGGTAAAAAAAGAGATAGGTGTTGAGGTTAATACAAAGATGTGTTTCAAAACAAAGAAGAGAGCCTTAGCTGCTGTGAGAGAGTCATTGAAGGATCATTATGCAAAATTTTGAAATTATGTGAATGAATTGGCAAGATCAAATCCAGGAAGTACAATTGTCTTGAAGGGTACTAGTGATGACTGGGGAGGGCCTCCAGAATTCAGAAGATTTTACATATGTTTTGAAGCAATTAAGAGGGGATTTGTTGAGGGTTGTAGGAAATTTGTTGGGGTTGATGGATGCTTTCTAAAAACTTGGATAAAAGGTGAACTTTTGGTAGCTATGGAAAGGGATGCTAATAATCAGATGTTCCCAATTGCATGGGCAGTAGTTGAGAAGGAAGACCAACACATTTGGAGGTGGTTCCTTAACTTGGTTGCAAGAGACATACACATGGGAGATGGAGATGGATGGACTATAATGTCTGACCAGCAAAAGGTAATCTGTTTTCTATGTGAATTCTAAATGTTTGTGTTTTTTTTTTCTTCTCAAGTATTCCATTTAATTCTCTTATGGTATATGTTTCAGGGCTTAGAAATTGCTGTAAAAGATCTCTTTCCTGCAATCTATCATAGGAACTGTGCAAGACATATTTATGCTAACTTTCGGAAGAGAGGTTTCACTGGAGTAAACTATAGAAGGTACTTCTGGGCAGCAGCAAAATCAACAACAGAGGACTAGTTCAAGACAAATATGGAGAAGATTAAAGTTCTATCTGAAAATGCTTACAAACATCTAATGGATAGGGATCCATCCCAATGGAGTAAGGCTTTTTTCCCTACTGATTGCACTGTTGACTCAGTTGATAACAATAAGTGCAAAAGCTTTAATAACTGGATTTTAGATGCCAGGTATGAATTGAATTGTTTAAAACTTGAACTTTATCTAAATCTAGTGATTTTGTTTCTCTACTAATTTAATTTATGAATTGATGACAGGTATAAACCTCTCATCAGTATGTTAGAAGCAATTAGGCACCAGTTGGCATTTAGGATGAAAGAGAAAAGGGATAACATGGACAAGAGATTGTTAGAGGGTAGGAGATTTGGGCATAGAGTGCTGGCCAGTTTGGAGGACTCAATAGTTAAGTCCAGAGATTGCAATACATTATGAGTTGGTGATATCGAATTTGAGGTAGGGGGTTCAAGAGGGGGAACAGTTATGGACCTAAATAGATGGACCTGTACTTGCAGGGCTTGTCAACTTAATGGCATTCCATGTTGCCATGCTGTATCTGCCATTTCTTTGATGAGAAGGGATCCAGAGGACTACATTTATGAATGATTAAGTGGTGAGACATACCTTAGGTGCTATGTCCATATGTTAAGGGCTATGAATGGTCCAGAGAAGTGGCCTGAGAGTGATAAACCAGTGTTGCTACCACCACCACCAAGAGTTGTGAAGGGAAGACCTAAGTGGAATAGAAGGAAGGATGCATTAGAAGATGGGAGAGGCAAAAGCACAAACACAAATGAGAATCCCGTTGAACACCTTGTTGTTCAAGAGGATCCATTTAAGAAAGGCAAGAAATCAAAGAAAGGAATTAAAATGACTTGTAGACAATGCAAACAAGAAGGGCATAACATAAGAAAGTGTCCAGATAGACCGTGAATGAGAATCCACAAGCACATACTGCTCAAGATGCTCCAATTCCACCTTCAAGGAGAGAGAAACAACCTGTTAGAAGAAGAAAAAGTGCTGGATCTGGATCTGAAAATATGGTAAGAGTAACCACGGACTTGTCATTTTTTAACTTTTGCTTTATGTCTATTTTATGTCTATTTTATATCTATTGAATATCTCTTTTTATTCATTCAATGATTTTAATAAAGGCATTTGTTTTTTTTTTGTGGTAGAATGGGTCAATAAGTGAGGCAAGAATGGGCAGGGAAGGACAAGGACATATGCCTCCTCATGCTGCAAGTGGGGTAAGATTTTAATAAAGGCATTTATTTATTTTTGACCCACCCATCAATTAAATTTTGGCTTACTTATTGGCAAAATGTAGGTGAATATAACATCCAGTACCAATGGTCTCGAGGCATCATTTACAAGGAGGGCAAGAAGTTTTATCACATCTGAATCTTTACAACAACAATCCAAGACCAAGAAGAAAAGAAGCAGGGTTTAATTATGTTTTGTTGTTGTATGTTCAGTTGGTTCGTGCACTAGTTATTTTCTTGGTCCATGTTTCAAACTTAGTCAAACTGTGCAAGTCTTTGTTTGCATATTTCATTCAATGATTTTAATAAAGACATTTGTTTCTTTTGTTTCCATTCCTTCTATTTTCTTCTGTAGCAAGTGTGATTTGAATGTAAAATATTCAATTTTGGTTACATGTTAATGTTGAAACTTTATTCCTTTTACGATTTTCCAGTATCACAGGTTAATATACCCAACTTCATAAACCAAAAATTGGTTTGAATGTTTCAGCTTTTGACCAGTTTACAAACTCTTTGTATTCAAACAACAAATGTCTAGTGAGTAATTATACAAAGCTAATCAGTGTGATAGAAACAATCACATATCTTTTGCCTAAAAATGATCTGAAAAAAATTAATGGATACAAAACAACCTTGCCAATAGATTACAAATACAAAAGGCTAACAACAAAAGGAGACATATTTTGGTATAAAAGGAGTAGTATATAATTTCAGCACTTCTCTATTCTCACCGCTTTCCTTGGCTTGCCTAAGTATCTTTTTAGTTTTCATGTTCTCCTGAAATCAATTCAATTAACTGTAATCCAAAAGTCTTGTGAAACTACAAGGTTTAACCAAAAGAGAGATTCTCATACAAACCTAGTAATATGAACAAATAGCAATAGATGCAATTTAGAGGGTATAGAATCTTTACCATTGCTTCTTTTGCAGTAGGCCTTTCTTGATGATCATAGCACAGCAGCAGCAACCGAAACATCATCATGTACAATTATGAAATCAGTAAACTGAAACATGACAAGTGCAAATTTAACTTTGCTAAACACGAAAATTTGTTGATGGGTAGAGGATGGTTTAAGAATGAAAGAAACAACATCATCAGCAACCGAAACATCAGCAGCAACGGGGCGGGCGCCTGGTCATCAATGAGGCGAGTGCCTCCAAGGCAGTATGTTGGGCTGTGTTTGAACAAGGGAGAGGCGAGCGCATCAATTGTTGAAGTGGTGTGAGACTGGCACTTGGATGAAAGAGAGGCGTGCGCCTGGGCTGAAGAACGAAATCAATTGAGCGATTGACAAAGAGGCGCTTTGCGGGCGGTTTCCCAGCGGATTGCGGCCGGATTGCCAGGCGCCTTGGAGGGTTTGATCAAGTAAACGAGGTGGACGCCACGCAAGACTAAAATTACCAACCTGGGTGCCAACAAGGAAGGGTTTTAACGGTGGATGGATGGGAGATAGACGGAATGACTCAATAATCATGAAATCAATAGTTTAAGAATGAAAAGGTAACGAAAAATAGTTTAAAGACGAAAAGGTAAAATTTAAAATAGTTTAAGGATGAAAAAGGTACTTTTGTCTATGCTTATGCCTAGAGAATTCGCAACTCGTTAACTCTTTATACAAATAGCTACTTTTTGTAATATTTTAATTAAAAATCATCCTATTGCAAAATATTGGAGATTTTAACTTTTAGGTAAAGATGTTGTGACATATTAAAATTTTTTTAAAAAAAATTCTCATATGAACTCTTATTACCGTTGGATGATGTTAAGTATAATTTTACTCTTTTTTGCAACAAAAGCCCAAATAAGACTTTGGGTTAAGACTAAAATTTTGGCCGGCCCAACCCCATGCCAATCTGTTGGGCTAAGACAGGCCCAATACAAATGAGAGTGATTGTTGATTAAGGTGAATAAAATGCCCTAGGGTTCATCAGATCAGAAAGAGTCGCCTTCTCTTCTCCCTCATTTGTTGCAGCTCCGAGCTCGGTCGTCCTCCGCCGCCTCCGTCTCTCGGAATCTCTATAAGCCGATCCAATGGTACGTATCGTAGCTTCTGAACGTCATCTTTTCCTGTATCGGACGTCATATAATCCCATTTTCACAAACTCTAAATCTGTTTCGTTCACCTAAACCCAATTTCATATAAACCCTAAATTGATTTGGTGATTGTTATAATGCTCACAGGCGCCCAAGAAGGAGAAAGCTCCTCCACCGTCTTCCAAGCCAGCAAAGTCCGGCGGCGGCAAGCAGAAGAAGAAGGTCATAAGCTCGCCCCTACTCTCACGCGCGAACTTGTATATGAAAATTTGAAGTGATGTTAACTGTTTGTTAAAATGCAGAAGTGGAGCAAGGGAAAGCAAAAGGAGAAGGTTAACAACATGGTTTTGTTTGACAAGGGTACCTATGACAAGCTTCTCTCTGAGGCACCTAAGTTCAAGCTCATCACTCCTTCCATTCTCTCTGACCGTTTGAGGGTATTAAAAGTTTCTTTCTTTCTACATTCCCATTGATCTTTTACGATTCATGTTCTTTGCTGTGTTCAAACAATGCTTTGATTTGTTAGTTTAGAATGAGCTTATGAGGACAAAATCTTTCTCATTGTCTAAGATTTTGCTTTAGCATGCTGTTTTTGCTTGGGAGTTATTAATTGCTCTTTTTTAATGTATCCTTTAGTTAAAGAGAATTGTTATTCACCCCCCGCAAGTTTACTTAATACCCCCGCATTACTAAGTTTACTTTTAAAAATTAAAACTACAGTCCCATTATTACTATTATACCCTTTAAAACCCTAGCATTCTTCTGCAATCAGTCCCCCCCCCCTCCAAAACAGTCATTTACCTCTTTTCTCCTCCTCCGTTACTGTCCTCCTTCCTCCCTTCTCCATTAATCCTGCCGCCACCAAAATAATCGAACCCCAATTTAAACCCAAACCCAGTTCATCGTCCCCAACCACATTCTCCATCTCCTTCGGGCGCCGGCGTCCATCCTCTTACACTTCCTTAACAGTTCACACTCTCCCCACACACCTAAGATCTGGAACCCCAACAAGAAGACCACCATTTGCTAGCCCTTCAAGCTCAATAAATTCAGTCGGCAACAAAGAAGATTGCCTCCCTCTCCTCCCCCTTCCTTTGACTGCCTTCCTTTTGTCTTCAAGTAAAGAAGATATGTAAACCACCATTAATAACGTCTTGACCGTCCCTCTCTATTCCGAGCGTTAACAAGGAGACCGTCTCCCTTCATCGTTATTGACAGAAACTCGTTTTCTCCCCCTCCCCTTCCTCCGACCATTGATGATGTTGCCGGAGAAGAAATTATCACCCTAGATTTGTTGCCATCGTCGTAGTACGTAGAATTGGGTTTTGTTTGCCCATAAAAAGGAAGACGTTAAACATTTCTGTTGGAGTATCAAAGGTTTAAACGAGAATACAGATGGGTTTCTACTCTTTACATATTTGTTTCAAACTTTAGTCTTCATAAGCAACTGCTATTCTGATTGGTTTATAGAAAAAAATGGAAATTAATACTAGTTAATAGTTAATAATTTATAAAGTAAATTATTATAAAAATATAATGATTGAGGAGGAAAGAATGGGAGGATGGTGGTGAGCAGTGGTGACAGTAGAGACGATGGTGACGCTGGACGGTGGTGGGTGGTGGATGGTTGCGGGAGTGGGTGGTGGTGAGCAGTGGTGGGCAACATATTAGTGAGGGTAATAAAGTCATTTCAATTAATGGTATTTTTTTGAAAATAGTAATGCGGGGGTATTAAGTAAACTTGCGGGGGTGAATAACAATTCTCTTTAGTTAATAATGTGAATTTTACCCCAGATATCTATTCAGGTGACTACCTCCCACTTTGGGGTTGACACCGTTACATATCTGGAAAATGAATGACAGAGAAGATAAGCTGAGGGATGGGTTCCTCATCTATCGGTAAAATGTCTCTTGATGGTGTCCATCGTTGCCCATTAATACCGTTTAATTATTATTTGAGCTACATCTGGACCCTACATTTCAAATTCAAAACTACATTCTACTGCTTCCTGAAAAAAAATCTTATACTAGGTTTTGTAGATTTGTTTTGGCCTAATATACTTAGTACAAGAACCATCAATTTCTATGTCAAATGCACATGTACTGTGTCCCCAGTAGTTTAGAAAAATTGAATTAGTTTTCTGAATGCTTTTGTTTACCCACGCCATTGTGGTCTGTGAGTGGTTGTGAAGTTGTGTTATTTGCTTTTGCTTGTTGGTATATTGTTCATCCATATTATTGGAAGTTCTAGCTGCTGTACTCAATAATTCCTGATTAGTTTTTTAGATTACCCCCAGATATATAGTCATGTATCTACCATTCACATCATAGTTGATGCCGTTACATATCTGGAAAACTAATGCATGAGAAGCTAAGCTTATGATGGGTTTCCCATTCATGAGCAGGAATGTCTCTTGAAAGTGTTCATCGTTGCCCATTAATATACTTGATTATTATTTGAGCTACATCTGGTCTCTACACCTCTTATGAAATTCATCTTTTCCTTGTGGCAAAGATTTAGGGTATATTATGATACTTTTCTGTCTTTGCTAAAGTAATCCTTGGTGTTAATCTGGGGGTTTTGAAGTAAATGATGTTCTGGCATACTTGCTTATTGTTTGTTGCATTTTTGTGATGTTGGTGCTACATTAAAATTTTTGTTGTGGTGGATTCTAGGTTTGTCAAGTTTTGATATTATTATCATAGTCATATATGTTTATCTTAATCAAATTTGTATCTATAAATATTGATGATCGTGATGGATAATAATTTTGCATGAACCTAGTATTTATTGAAATTGGAAGTATTGGTTTTGGCAGAAACTTCTATTGAACACCAGATATAGTCAAGTGTCTCTACCATCACATAGTGGCAGATACTGTTACATATTTGGAAAAATAATGACAGAATATAAGTGGATGAATGGGTTCCTCGTTTATCTGCAAAATATCTCTTGAAAGTGTCCATCGTTGCCCAATAATACCCTTGTAATTATTATCTGAGCTACATCTGGACCCTACATCTAATGTAAATTATAGTGTGATTCTTGCAATTCATTTCAATACGCTTTATTGTGTCGATTTAACAATTTCGCTTCTATCATCACTTAGTTGTATTCCAATTTGCTTGGATCATCATCTCATGATTGTTTCCCATTTTGTCAAATGATGTTTGTATGATTACATAAGTATACTAAAGTGTGATCTCTGTGTATGATGGATGATGCAGATTAACGGATCACTTGCAAGGAAGGCAATAAGAGAGTTGATGGCTAGAGGTGCAATCAGGATGGTATCTGCCCATTCAAGCCAGCAGATTTACACCAGGGCTACCAACACTTAAAGCAGCCCAGCCAGACAGTGTCTCTCTTTCACAGAGATGGGGGGTTTTAGATGCTGAGTTAGTGTTAGTTTCTCCCCCTTCCTGTACTGTTTTGGCATTTTGTCCATGGCTTCTTTTTAGAGGGTTTTTGTCTCCTTTTATATATTTTAACAACGATTAATCTAGTATGTTTCAGAATTGTATTAGCTTATTATGGTTTTGTGTGGTGTTTGATTTGTTCTCAAGGGGATTTGTTTTTGATATTGTATTTGTTTACTGGATAGTAACTTCTGATGCTTTCAAACATCCAAAATTAAAAGGGCCTTGAGTGGTAATATATTCTAGGGTGTAATAGGTTCGGTTTTGTTTGATTTGGGTCAATTTGCAGACAGAATTACTAGTCATTGGTTTGGAAAAATTTCAGACGGAAATGAACCATGAAAAAGTCCAATTTGATCCGATTTGTTTGGTTAAATTGCGATTCATTTATATGGTTCAGATGGTGGTTCATATTGCAGTTCACACCGTGATTCAAACTGCAATCTAAATCGTGGATGATGGTTCAAATTGCAGTTTATACCATGATATAGATTGCAGTTCATACCATGATTTAGATCGCAATCTAAATTGTGGTTATTTCTGGTTGTTGTGGTTCAGATCATGTTTCAAATTGCGACTCATTGTCAAATTACTTTAAAAAAAAAAAAATCGTGATCACGAAAGAAGCACAAATTGCGACTCATTGTCAAATTAGTTTAAAAAAAAAAAATCGTGATCACGAAAGAAGCACGAGGGATGTGGTCTTGAACAGAAAAGTCTATGGAATAGAGAGACTAAAGAGAGAAACTTAAGAAAGAAAACACCCTGTACAATGTTGTTTGAGCTTGATTTGTTATGAATTACAATAAAGATAACACTAAAGATAACACCGATTAAAATGTCAATGTCGTAATGTAGGTTTTTTTTATTGATCTAAAGGTAAGTACTCCCTCCGTCCCACCAAGAGTGTCACCCTTTTAGGGGTGGCACGCAAATTAAGAAAAAAAGAGGGAAGAAAAAATGTTGTGAGTGTAATTTGAAAATAGGAGAGAGAATTAGTGGAGGAAATAGTAAATTTAAAAAGTGTTGTGAGTGTAGAGGAGAGAGAATTAGTGGAGGGAATAGTGGATGTGATAATAGAATATTAATAAAACATTTCCTTTTTAGGAAAGGTGACACTTTAAACGGGACGCCATTTTGGATAAAAAGTGACACTTGGAGTGGAACGGAGGGAGTATTATTCAACATATATATATATATATATGTTTAATATATGCGTTATGATGGTTCGGTTTAGTGGTTTGAGTGGACGGTTTGTGATTTGATACGATGGTATGGTTTAGCAATTTGGTTTAGTGATTCTGTTTAGGGTGGTTCGGTTGGTATACCTACTGTATTTTACGTATACTATGTACCAACCAAGTATGAATTGGTATACAAAAATATGTACCAGTGCCAACCACAAAAATCGGTATATCAAGTTTATTGGTACGGTTGATACTTAATTGGTACGGTTGGTATTCGAATATACCATACGTAAACATAGAAAAAAAATGCGTTCATAGCATGGAATTTTTACTGTATGTTTGATTCTTCCTTGTGATTATTTCGTATAAGAATGTGTTTGATCTCTTGTTGGCTTTGAAATGTGCATGCTACATTGATTTCAGATTCTGGGTGTTTTGGATAATCTTAATGTTGATTAATTAGTAATTGCTAGGTGTTTTGGGTAGTCTTAAGGTCAATTAATTTGTATTTGGTTAGCTTTGTATTTATTTATTGTTCATGCGAATCATTTAGGAATCTGTAATTATTTCTGGAAATATATGGGATTTCTATGTTATATTATTATATTATTATATATATAATTATTTTTAATAAATAAAGTCAGTACAACTGGTATATCAATCGAAGTCATTTTTTCGTATCATGTACCAACCAATTAGACACAATTGGTACGGTACTACCGTACCAAGAGTTCGATATATCGACTTTTTGTACCAATTATAATTGATACGGATTGATATACGAGTTGGTTGGTATGGTCGAGTACAACTTGTCACCCCTAATGTTTGGCAATTTCAAATCTCGATTTGATTTGATTCGAATAGTCTCAATTTACCGACACTTTTTAATTTTATCATTATCACTTATTAATAACATTGGCACTTCTAAATGATAATATTGACACTTCTAAACACATACATTTAACACTTCTATATACACATAGGTACTTTTAATGCATAATGCCCACTTCTAAATACAAATAATGACACTTATTAACAAATATTAAAAGTATCCGTTTGAATATTTATAACTATTACGAATAGTATAAATCATTCACTCTTTATGCATTAGACTGAAAAAAACAATGAGCACACAGTTTGTAAAATTCATTTTTCCTAACGTGTTAAAAAAAAAAAACTGATTCTTTTACAAAATCGATATTTGAATATGTGAACTAAATGGGTCGAGCTTTAACAAATACTCCCTCCGTCCCACCTCACTTGACATTTATTATCATTTTGGGCCGTCCCACCTCACTTGACACTTTCCAAAATAGCCTACTTTTTATATATTCACTCTTCCCCACCACTCATTCTTTCTTTTCATTTTTCACCACTCAATTTATTCAACCAACACTACTATTTACCTCACTCATTCTCTCTCTTCATTTTCTACCACACATTTCTTTTATTTTATACTTTTTCCTTAGTTCCCGTGCCCACCTCAAGGGTGTCAAGTGAGGTGGAACGGAGGGAGTATAGAATGAGAAAGACAGGACACGTGTACGATGGGTATTGCTGGAGGAAATAAACATGATAAAGTACAAATCCTGATATTAGATTTTCATTTTCTTACCCAATTTGAAGACCATGCATGATTGATCTTTCCCCATGTAACTTTTTCTACATGTCTGTTTCCTTCTTGTCTTGCCAATTTATAAACCTACCCACCCGGTAACACTGAGCTTTCATGTATACCCATATTTTTTTTTTTTTTTTTTTGATACCTGCGTTTCCAGGGCCACGGACTAATCCCTGACCACTGCGCACGCCCCACAGTATTCTGGCGGAGGTAAATCGCGGGATGTGCCCTATGCAGCCAGGGTGGCAGCACCCCTTATACTCCAGAGCCCCAAGAGAGCCCTCCTACAAGGCATTTACATCACTCTTACATCACCAAATGGCTGCTCCAGCTGCTTCTGCCAAAGGCATTTACATCACTCTTACAACATCAAATGGCTGCTCCAGCTTTGCACCTGCCAAGATTTGAACTCCCCACACTGAGGATACAAGCCCAGCAATGTCGCTTTCTTAACTGCACGGATGTGCCCCGGGGGGCTCCTAAGGACCCTAAAACCAAGGTAGGAAATTAAGCCCCAAGAATTTTCTTGAGAGGACTCGAACCGGCGACCTCTCCTTCAGGAAGTCACCTTTGTACCACTGGGTCAAGGCCCGTTAGGTATGTATACCCATATATTTGCACATGCAGGAGTAGTGTGTGTTTTGGGGAGTTGGTGGTGGTGGTGGGTGCTATCTTAGAATGAAGGGCACGTGGGGTGGGTGAAGAGATGCATCTCTTTATTAAGAACCGTCCATGGGTTTTAGGTACAATTATTACAGGGAGGGATAGAAAGTTTGGAAAGTGCTTGCACCGCAGAAAAGTTTGATGTTTCATTTCCGGTGATTTAAGGGTTCAAAGTTATTAAATATTGACAGTTTGAAGTTTTTTTATGAAGTCGTTAAAAATCTCAGTTAAATCAGAATTTTATTTTCTAAGAATTCATAATTACAAACCTTTATTTACTAATAGTTGATAACTTCAAATCCTAAATTATCATTATCTAATAGCAAATTCTAACAATTCCGTTAAAAACCCTTAACATTTGGTACTTTGGACGCTTAATTACCAAAAATGAAACATCAACTCTGCAATGCAAATATCCCCAAACTTTGGACTTCAATTTATAATTTTCTTTATTATTTATATTATAATAAAGCTCAAAAATAACTTTCTATTGACTTTAGACAAATAAGAGTACAAATTAATCTATAACCGCTCTCATCTAATGGCTATTATTAAATGATTTTATTTCTTTTTAATTTCAATCGTTGGATTATTTTTTTAATAATTATAATCTAAGACTACCCACAGTGGTTTAATACCACTCCCACATTTCATCTAACACTTTTTACACTTTTTCTCATCCACCTAATATTTCATCTACCCATTTCATCTAACCCCCTACAATAACTAACTTAAATTAAATTTCAACTCCCTCCAACTCATCATCCTATACCCCACCACTTTGAGTATTTTTTTTATGTCCAAATCAAATGAAACTTATATCAATTTGTAGGGAAAAAAAATGATGAATTTTGGTGAAAAAAAAAATTAATTTACTAGGTGATAATTAAATTCAAATTGAAAAATGAGTGTTTTTTTTTTTGTGTCCAAATCAAATGAAACTTATATCAATTTGTAGGGAAAAAAATTATGAATTTTGGTGAAAAAAAAATTTAAAAAAAATTAATTTACTAGGTGATAATTAAGTTCAAAGATTTGGGATAAAAAAAAATTTCGAAAATCCAACTGACCAATTACACGCTGACACTTGGCACAACCAGGAAAATCAAAAAAAAAACAAACAAACCCTGTGACTCACGCGCCTATCCGAAGAGTGAGGCGCACGCGCCAAGGCCCCCTCCAATGCCAAGCCGACACGTGTCCAATTTAAAAAAAAAAAAAAATTTCAACCGGGATGAAAGTTTTAATTCAGCCAACCCATTCAACTACCTTTCAATTTTCCATTGCAGGGATTAAGGTGGATGAAATGGATTTCATCTCCATTTCATCCAACCCATTGTAAGTAGTCTAAGTACTGACAATAAGCGATTTTCTTTATTCATTTCTTTTTTAATTTTTTTTGGCAAAAATCATATTTTCATCACTGAACTATAACATTTTTCAAAATGTTCTCACTTTATTAACAAATTCGCTTAAAATTTAACAAAATCTAACCACATTAAATATGCATGATTAAAAAATTAAAAAAATATTAATTGTATTTTAATTGTGCGTAAATCAAAGTTCTAAGATTTTTATATACATATTAAATTATAATTATAATTAATCACCTTAGTGATATTTTAGAAGAGAAGAAACAAATCGAATTGTAATGTTAGGACAGAAAGAAACAACTCGAAGGTAAAAATCAGAAGTTAATCGCATAAAAGTATTCATTTCAATAACATAATTACGTTCGAATGTCTGAGGTATTAGGTATTCAGTGATTGTTACTTAACAGTGTTGTAAAATTGTGTTATATGGTTTCTTTCATAACATTACATGTTCTGCAAAGCACATAAACCATGGATTTGATAATCATAGAAATATGAGTTTGACCGGCAATCATAAACTACACTCACATTCTGATAGCATTATTGATGTGAAGTGAAAGCACATATCCCTTTATCATAGAATTGCATCAGAATCTGCGATCATTTGCCTGACAACATATGATTTATATATGAATTGCTCCTCCTACTCGGAAACGCAACGAAAAGAAGATTATAGTTTCCGATAAAATGCCTACAATCCAAGTTCTTGGTATTCTTAATGTGCCTATATGAGTACTGTGTTAATTTTATGTGGCGCGAGGGTATTCCCTTTTATTATATTTAAAGTTTGTTGTTATACTTTCTAGCGTAGGTGGAATGCGTTTTTGAGTTACTAATTTGAGTAAAAAATTTAGGATCCTATACAGGTACAGTGGACGGTTCCAATAATCTAAAAGTCCTTTATGAATGTGAGTTTGCGAAGTACACATCTGTTGGTTTTGTTCTGATACTTCAAAAGGAATGATATACTACCTATGTTGGGACTAAGAATTCGTTGTTGTTGTCTTTGTTGTTTGCTCACTTACTGTACTCGTTTTCCCAAAAAAAAAAACTTTCTTTCCTTTCATTTTTGCATTTTCAAATAAATACATTTTTGTTAGTTTTATATAATCTAAAGTTCATAACATTTTTAAATTATTTCAGAGCTTGAATCAAATATTAAGATTGTAGTTTAACAAAAAAAAATTACATTCTTTCACCGGGTTAATCAATTTAACTATTAAGTTCAAATCAAGTAAGGCTAAATATTATCTCAATGATGCTACTGATGTTCGGGTAATGATATAAAACTTTAACCATAAATTAAGGCAATCGACCTCACCATCCTCCCTATCGCATAATACGTTATACACTTTTATAGCACCGACCAAATTTATACTGTCACCGTGCCATTGGCACGGATAAGAGTACTAGTATTATTATAATATGTGTCCAAACCCCTATTTATAAATGTGTTGTTATTCACACAAAATTATTGCATTTACAATTTCAAGCATATCTAAAATAATTTTTGATGATGCAGGAATGTGTTCGGGCTCAGCTTTGGGTCCAGCTAATGATCAAGGCTGACTTTGGATCTGCACAACACAAGAAACAAACCGTGAACTGCGCTGGGGCTCTTCCGGCAAGGCCCTCCGGCGTGAGAATCAGCGTATGGACTGGAGAAAGGTGATAATAATATGGTGGGTGTGTGTATATGTGAATATGTAAAATTGCATTACCTTAGTCCATGATTCTGTTCTCATATTTATAGTGGATGAAATGGAACTAGGGTTTCCATCTGAACCGTTGGATTGGGTAGTGGCCAACCGTTGGATCAGCCTTGTTCCCTAGGCATACACGTGGCATGTTGGGATTGCTCCGCCTGAGTAAGGACACTGCTGTGTCTGACATGGATAAGTTGTTTGCCTTATAATGGAAAGTCAACCTGCACATCTTTTGGCGCTACTACTGGTTCCATGATTGCACGCACAGAATGTCCCAGTGATAGGTCTGACGTTATCCCAAAATAGCTTATTAATCAGGCTTATTGAGGAAGCTAAATGAAGGGACGACCCGGAGCTGTATATCCAGTAAGGTCGTCGCCTTAACAGGACTCGACGAGCGAGTGGATGAGTGAGTTACCTCGTTATCCAGATGAGTTAGGTCGCTCAATGGCGACGACGGTCACTCTCCGTTAGACAGGCTCTGACCCGTATGGTGGGAAGGCTCGTCATTAGATGGGCTTGGTTGCTCATTGGCGATGACCGCCATCTATTGTACGACTGGCTATGACCCAAACCTTGATGGGCTTCATTAATCTTCATCCCTTAGTGGGCTTGCTGGGCCCATATCTCGTAGGAACGTACTGGGCCCGACCCATCACAGAATATTTCGTTCAGTGGCCCCCAACTCATGGGTCATCTCGACGGGCCAGGAGTTTGCTTTTTCCTTTTAGGGTTCCCGCTTGTCCGTACGACCGTCAATTTGAAATTTGAATTGTGGTGATGTCAGCATTAATGATGTGGGTGGCCAGGATTCCTTCATTAAATGACACGCGTCCCATGATGGGACATTCCCCTCGGAAATCACAGAGGGTATTTAATGCCCCCCATTATTATGCCGTTTGAGTTTCCTAGGCCAAAACCCTTCATCTCCTCTGAGTATAAAAACCTCCCCCCTCCTCCATTTTGAACTTTTCGCACCTCTGATTATTAAGAGCATATAGCAAGGAGAGATTCCGGCCAATAGCAATAAGAACTCCGACGACCAAGAAATACCGTCTCTGGTGATACCAAATCCTTTTCCGGTGATCTGAACGATTCTGGCTTCTCCGTCTGTACGGCAACTGGGAGCTTGGATAAGGGATTTTTTCGATCTCCCACCGGAAAACTCATCTGCACATCCTTCATCAGGTAATTATTCCTTTGATTGTTCTTCGCTTTTCTGGGTTCTGTTAGGGTTTAGAAATTTGAACAATGGCGCCCAGAACAATAAGCTTTGAGAGAGAGGTTAAATTTGGTTTTGGGCTAAACCAGAGGGTACAAATGTGCTAGGGGCATTTGGAAGGAAATCCCTTTGGTTGAATGTTCTTCGATCCTGGAGAAATTTGCTTTTGAAAATGAGCCTTTAGGATTTCCAGTTGGTGAGGTTCTTGGGGAATTTGAGGAAGATGACCCAAGGGTAACACCTTTCAGGTCAATGAACGACCTACCCAGTCACATACGAGCCAACTATTCCTTGTCCCGTCGTGATTCACTTAGGAATTTGGTTTCAGGGGAATCTAGGTTGCCCTTAGATAGGTCATCGCCTAAGGATATTAGGACTGATTCCCTTGCTATTTCCACTTGTTTTGTAGCAATGGATCACGACGGTCGTTCCCAACGATCGAACCAAGAAGTCAACAAGGCCAGCACAAGTGCCGGAGGACCTCGCATAGTTGACGCCTTCCACACTGGTGTACGACCTGGAAGGAATGAACGAGGCTTTGGAGCCGGGGTAGAAGGGCGATGGGCCTTACCCAAAATATCGACCAGGAAGAAGGACGTAGGGACCCAGATGATCAACGCCCTTCGAGATTCCTACAGGGTCCAGGCCTCTACCTACAAGCTTGAATATCTCAGTCAGGCTGAGTATGAGCCCCATCGTAAAGCCCTCCTTACCAGAAAAGATAAGGTGGCCTTCTTTTACAAACATTTCAAGCTCGGTCTGAGGCTTCCTCTTGATCCTTTCATCAACAAGTTCTTGGAGGACTCAAATTGAGTGCCAATGGAGCTAAGTGCCAATGCCGTCAGGATCCTATCCTCGTTCATCGTCGTTTGTAGGTTCCTTGGTCACGAGCCTTGCAACAAGGTCTTTTGTCAATACTACAAGACGACCAGGTCCACTCTTCGGGGAAAGTCTGTTGTCAGTGTTGCTTCGTACAGAAATGTACGAGGTCTATTCTTGGACACTCAAAACAAAGTGTATGGCTAGGAAAACCATATGATCGTTGTAGAGAGTAGAGTGGGTTGGCAATTCCCCTTCCCGTAGGGTCAGAAGATGGTTCCAGACGAGCTTGTATGGCCGACTCCTTGGGCAACCGATCTACAGAAAAAGATTGATGACCTGCTGAATCTTGGATGGGTGTCATACAAAGACATAGAAGCCTCTCATTGGAGGTACATCAAGGCCGGAATGATGTCTAAGCCATCGATTGGGCCATATCCCTTGGTAAAAATTAATCTCGATGCCCGTTATCCTGTCTGGGTCGTCCATGAAAACTTGGCCTGGGGGTCAAACTGTGTTAATTGATAATTAGTTTTTTTTGTCTCGTCGAAAATGATCTAACGTGCTTCCTTTCTGTCTTGCAGTTCTCTCCGAGAGAAATATCACCAGAATTGAGGCTGACGTCATGAGTGGAGCCATTAGAGCTAATGACCGGAGGGCTTCCAGGAGGGATAGAGCAACGTCCAATGCTATCCATGATCGTCAGGAGAAAATGACGACGAGAAATGATGAGCTTCCCAAGGACACTACTGGCGCCATCCCCTTAATCGAAGTGGAGCCCGCAGTTGAGGGGCTCAATACTGGAGGCCGTCAAGTTTTGGTGGACGAGCTGGAGAAAGCTGCAGGTGCTGAGGCTGGGGTTGAGACAAGTGCTGCCGCCGACGCTGGGAATCAGATGATCGTCGTTGAGGAAGGCAAGCACATCAATTTGGAGACGGTGGGGAGCTTTGATTCAAACCCCGAGCAGCTTGAGGCCGGTGGTCAGGTCTCCAGGAAAAGGAAGGGACGACCTGCGAGCTCTGGAGAGGAGAGAGAGAGGCAAAAAGACTAATAACGACCCTCTTAGCACCTCCGATCCTTCAACTCCACAGACTGAAACTCCTGGCTCGTCATCAGGGACCCTGACTAGGGAGAAGGCCATTGAATTGGCAACTCTGTATGCCAAAGCTCCTCAAATAACCGGGACTCCTTATCTGTCGAGATATGGTACTCCACTCATCTTGGGGACGGCCTTAACTAGACGGGCCAGGGATGTTGAGCTTGTCCGTCAGCTGAGGACCGCTAAGTTTACTCCTGAGACCTATCATGCCCGTCTTGGGCTGATCCAAACTGAGGTAATTCAATCTTACGTTTTTATAAATCTCTCGTCATCTTGTACTTGTATTAATAATCTTATTGTTGCAGCTGTCGTCGATGATGGATGCTATGACATCAGACTTCAGGGCATGTATTGACGCCGAGCAACGGGGCAGTGAGCAGCTGGTTCAGTCCGTTGGAGCCAAGGAAACAGCAGAGCTGAAGCTTGCTGAGGCAGAGAACAATGTTGTGGAGTTAACGTCGGCCTATGAGTCCTTGATGAAACAAAAGGACGAGGCTCTGACGGAGGTTGGCCTTTTAAAGAATGATAAAGCCAAGTTGGAGTCTGACAAGGAGAAGGCAGAGGCGGATGGGAAGATCTTGAAGACCGGTCTTCGTGCCGCCGAGAATAAACTTGATAAGATGAAAATCGACTTCGACACTGCCCGTACTCAGATTGAAGAAATGAAGGCCAGCCATGCAGCTGCTCTGGATCAGGCCAAGAAGGATGCCGTGAAGGAATACAAGGAGGGCAATGAGTGCTTCCAGACGAGCCTTGGTGGATCAGAAGACGAAGGATTTGATCTCCGTGAGGAAACTTGTGGATCTTTGCGCTGAGGAATCATATGACTCGGCCGCTCGTTCAGCCCATCATCTTGTCCCCTTTGATGACAATGATCTACTCATCATCAAGGAGGATGATGAGAAGGATGGGCAGGAGGAGTGGCCCGTCCTGGCTATAGATCCCAAGAACTTTGACGCTTACTACGACCACTTTATTGGTGACGGACCTGATCCAGACGAGACTCCACTGAATGCCGATGATCCACAGTAGCCGTTTATAACTTGTAACTTGCAAACAATGTTCTCAACTTGGTTTTATGGTTTTAAACATTGCTTCAAACAATTCATGTTTTGTAATGTAAGTGGCCCGTTTCTTCGTCCTTTAGAGGGGGTCGTACAATATTTTGCTTAATCAATGCTTGTTATTTTATGCGTGTTAATCTGTATGTTAACGTAGATAGCATGTGACAATAACTTAGTAAATGAGTAAGTTTGAGGACAAGTGTGTATAGTCATCGTAAGTGAAATTACCCGGATTTCGTGCGCGGCAAAAGCGGTTGTCTTTCGCGGAGGGTTGGTGTCTGAGACCTCGCTTCATGGGAAGGAAAAAATGAGGAGTCGCCACACGGTTTTTGTATTTTGAGCCCAAAACGTTGAGAAACGACTTTTAGTGAAAATGGTGTCGTTTTTATTGGTAGCAAAAACTTAGGAAAAGGCTTTGAAAACGGGGGTCATTTTTATTGGTAGCAAAAACGAGTAAAAAGCTATTTAGTACCAGAGATTGTTAGGTTCGGAGGTCACGTTACATTTCGGGAAGAGTATTACGAGATCACCCGAAACGCCTCGCATGACGAGTCTTTCTACCTTTCTCGAAATCGTGTGTGTGTGTGTGTGTTTTTGAAATGGGGGCTTGGATGACAAGCTTAATCTTGGTTTGAATGTCAAACGTTGATTAGGTGATCTTTTGAAAAAGCGATCGTTTGAATGACAAACGTCGGTTTTGAGACGGAAATGAGCGTTTGCGTGGCAAACGTCGATTTGAGTTGGAAAAGGAGTTCGAAGGTCGAACTCCGGTTTTTTGAACCGGGCGAGTCATTGTTAACTATTTTACGGGAAAAATGTATTAAATAATTTTAAGTGTCAAATGGCGGCTTTTAGTTTGAAAGATGAGCGTTCGGAGTCCAAACGTCATTTCGCGCGTTTTGAAAGAGAGTTCGAAGGACGAAATCCGGTTTTGAACCGGGCATTACATTGTTAACGATTTTTACGGGAAAAAAGCATTTTAAATGATATGCGATCGACGAATCGGGTTGCGACTCGGACTTTGAAAGATAAATACTATCATGATCCAAACGGGTCGGACTTTGTAAATGACAGTATTTAAAGCAGTATCAACGGAATCAAACGATCCGGAATTGTAAATGACGATCGACGAGCCAAAACGGCTCGGAGTTGTAAAGTTGCAAGAAAAGTAATGACGATCAACGGATCAAACGGTCCGGAATTGTAAATGACAGAAAGTAAATGACGATCAACGGATCGATCGATCCGGAAAGGTAAATGACAGAAAAAATAAACGGAACGGGGTCGGAACGCCGTTTTAACCCGTGATTACTTCTCTTACGGAAAGAGAAGAGGATCGAGGGGCTAAAACGTATCGGACCCCGTTAGACGGAGGCATCTACATTTCAGTAACGGTGTTCGGAACGGTTATAGCGATTGGCGCGTAAACCGAGACGAAACGAGAGATCAGAGAGAGGGAGTTATACCTATGGCTAGGGTCGACTCCTTTGGCTCGAAAGGTGTGTACGGGACACGAAAAGAGGTTTGAAACAGTGTTTCGTAGCTATGAGGGAAGTATTTGATCGAAATACGGATGTTTCACGCGAATCGAGGCAAAACGGGAGCTCGGGAGGGGTGAAATCAGTTTGGGCCGTGAGTGAGGTGAGTTTTGAGAGTAATTTCTTTTCTTTCTCTTGGCTTTGACAGACACTTCTATTTATAGGGTGAAAATTGCAGTAAGAGTCCGGACGGACTTAGACTGTTTTTCAGGGTTTTGGGGTATTTTGGAATTTTGAGGGGCTTGCTGGCAATTTCTGAAAATGTGCACAGGGAGTTCGGCCGGACTTTGACTGTATACCAGGGGTATTTTAGTCTTTTCCCTTTAATTTCTGATTGAAGGGTGATGGGTGGGCTGTGGCATGGCTGCCACGTGTCCCATGACTCGCCAAATGTGTGGAAGTTCTTTCCCCGGTCCCGGTTTTGTCCATTTTTTAAAATAACAGTCCGGAAAATGTCCGAAATGCCCCCAAAAAGTGCTGAAAAGTGCGTTTTTCAGGGAAAGCCGTACTTTTACGTGCGATGACGTGTGTTAAGTACGCTTCGATGTCGGGATGCACGGCGATCCCGGACGTCTCCTCGGGCTTGGCAACGGAGTTTAACGAGTTCCGGTTAACCTGGAGCGGGCCGGCTAACGGATTTCGGTTAACTTTCGACGGATTTGACGATCCGGATTTGGGTACTTACAGCTAGCCCTCACGACGTCTCCTCCGAAGGAGGTGGGGTCGTTGAAAAAGATAAGGATCCAAATCGGGATGCCTTATTTTGAAAGACACCGGGCGGTCGACTGGCCGGACCCTTAATGAAAGGATTCCTACGTATCCCGAGCGGGAATCAAGCCGATAGTAGTTCGTAGGTGCAAGGGCCGCGCGTGGGGACCTTGACTCGAGCGAGACTGATCGGAGGCGTCGAACACAGGACTTCTGTAACCTTCGAGGGCGTGTGGCGCCTCAAACCGGAGTTGATGATGCTGATGAGGGCGTGTGGCGCCTCAAACCGGAGTTGCTGATGCTGACGAGGGCGTGTGGCGCCTCAAACCGGAGTTGCTGATGCTGACGAGGGCGTGTGGCGCCTCAAACCGGAGTTGCTGATGCTGACGAGGGCGTGTGGCGCCTCAAACTGGAGTTGCTGAACATACGAGGGCGTGTGGCGCCTCAAACCGGAGTTGCGAGGGTACACTTATCCTGGGACGAAGGCGTTCGTGCCTTGAGTACTGGGCTTATTGTGGCTGCCAGGTTTATCCTGCTGGGGATAGGGCGGCAATGATGGGAACGGTTGTGTTAAACTGGCGTTATTAACAACTCGGAAGGATCGACGTTTCTTCTTTAGAATCCTGCTGGGGATGAGCATTCGGGCTTACCTTGATGGCCGAAGAGGGATTGTTGTGCGGGCTTACCTTGATGGCCGCTGAGGTGGGACGATCGGGCTTACGACTGGCGGCCGGGGAGATATGTGTTCACTTGCCGAAGTGAAAAGATATTCGGGCTTACAAAGATGGCCGAAGAGGGATTGTTGCAAGGCGTTCGTGCCTTGGGGTTCGGGCTTATTGCAGCTGCCGGGGAAATGAACGATGGTGAAAACCATTAGAAATTTTAACGTCGGGAGACGGAATTGTACCTGGAATGTCCGGAGATAGGATTGAGCGTTTGAATGTCAAACGTCAACTGGGGATTGAATTTAACGCCTGGAGACGGGCGTTAGTGAAAACTAACTGGGAATTTAACGTCTGGAGACGAGCGTTGGTGAAAACTAACTGGGAATTTAACGTCTGGAGACGAGCGTTAGTGAAAACTAACTAGGAATTTATCCTCGGGGGATGGGGTGTTAGAAATGTCTAACTGGGGGGAAATTATACACTTTTGGGGGCCAAAAGTGGTAAAATTGAAACTGTGAAAAACTGAGGGGCCAAAGTGGGAAAAAATTTTATGGTGCTGTAAGAGTCCTGCCGGACTTTGACTGAATTTGGCCAGGTCCTTACCAGCGCCGAGGCCGAGGCAGAATTGGCCATTTCCCCCATTAATTCCGACGAGAGGGAGAGAAAGGAGGAGAGAAAATTCACCCTAAATTGTGAGATTTTCTCGGATTTGTGAAGGAAAATTGCTATGGAAGGTGATTGGGAAGCAATGGCTCGTCATGGAAGGACCGATGACGAAAGAACGCGGTTGGTTCGGACCATTCGAACTATTATTCATCCATTGAATCCGGCGGAGTTCTACCCGGCTAGGGAGAGACACAACTCCAAAGGAGGGATCGAGAGACAAGTAAGCTTCCTTCAAATTCCATTAATTTTAAGAATGTGCATTCTTTAAATGTTAGAAATTTGATTAGGAATGAACTAGGGATTTTGGTGCCCGAATTTGGGGCTTTTGACTTTGTTATGAACTTTTGTCGAAATTGACTAGGATGTAGTTCAATTGACACTATGGGTAGGTGACATAAAAATTTTGGTTGCAAAATTCCATGTCTAGATGCATTTTCCAAAATTAAAGTAGCCTTAATTCGGGACGGAGTAAATTTTCGAAATGTTCGAAAGAATTTGAAAGTTCCGGTTTCGACGGAGTTTTCGAGATGTTTTGAAAGTTCCAGATTCGACGGAGTTTTCGAAATGTTTTGAAAGTTCCGGATTCGACGGAGTTTTCGAGATGTTTTGAAAGTTCCGGATTCGACGGAGTTTTCGAGATGTTTTGAAAGTTCCGGATTCGACGAAGTTTTCGAAATGTTTTGAAAGTTCCGGATTCGACGGAGTTTTCGAAATGTTTTGAAAGTTCCGGATTCGACGGAGTTTTCGAGATGTTTTGAAATATATGTAAGAAATGAATGAGAACTGTCATTGCATTGCATCATTTTGACATGCGTTCGTGCACTCTGTTGATGTTGCTCTTGTCTTGTTCACCTGCAGGGGAAAGGGAAGGTTGACGTCGACAATCAGAAGAGTCGGGGGGCCTTTGAGGCAGTGAGAGCATTGTGGGAGATTCTCCCGAACGTGGCTCGAGAGGGAGATAGGAGTCCACGGCAGCTGGTGGTTGACTCCGAATTGGCTGGGTTCATCAGTGCGGTAGCTGCGATAGCTACGACGCCGAGGGCCAGGTCCATGTATGTCGCCCTGAGCGAGTACTGGTGGGATACGACCCACACTTTCCATTTCTGATGGGGGAGGCGATGGTGACTCCCACGGATTTTGCCGCTATCACTGGGTTGCCGACCTATGGCAACACGCTGGTGTGGGTTGACGGTTATACCCCGGAGTAGTTGTCTGCGCTGCTGGGTTTTGATATCACTGATGCCAAGGGCTTAGGCATTCGGTACAGGCCGATGGAGAGGCATCTGCGGACGGGTATTACAGATTTTTTGGCTGGATCTTTGAGGATGACCGCGGAGCGCCTGGCTCGAGGGTTCATTTGGTTTGCGCTGTCAGCGACTTTGTTCCCGACTTATGACACATCCTGTCATTTTCCTTTGCTCGGGTCGCTGACAGATCTGGATGCCATGAGGGGGTTCGCATGGGGGGAGGCTGGACTGGCCGAGCTCTATCATTCCCTGGACAGATTCTAACGGGGAGAGGAGAGTTCCTTGAGCTGCTTCACACCTGTCTTGGATGTAAGTTCATGTCTTTTTTCTCTTCCTTGCCTCTTTTATGTACTCGTATGTATCTGCTTTGTAGCTGACATAACTTTCCATTTGCTTGGCAGGTCTGGTGCTATGAGGTGTTCAGTCCGCAGGAGTGGGACATTAGGGATGCGTATCGACCCTTGTACCCCGCCATGCTGGTTTGGCAGAAGAAGGCGAAGAAGCCGGTCTCATCGAGAGTGGGTACGCGGCTGACGTACGAGGAGGTGTCTCAGGCCCTGAGCCGAGAGTTCTTCGAGAGGATCTAGTTGACCTGGTGGAGTAGGTTCGATGCTGTCGCCGTTCAGATTGCTAGCGAGACTACACGGCGGCGGAAGCTCCTGGTGGGACTTCATTGCGACTCTATGATCTGGGGGAGAGGGTGACTCATCAGCATAGGCCGGAGTCCCTTCCATTGGTGCCGGTGGATCCTCCTATGCACATGCAGCATCCTCGGGAGATCCCGATGGAGGAGCCCGGAGGGGTATAGACAGGCGTGTACTATACCGAGTACGTCATAGCGGGAGCCGACTATGATACTTTCTTGAGGATGAGGCCGAGGAGCCCGCAGGGTGCAAAGATGTGGAGGGCGAGGTCCCACTGAGGTCCTCGAGATCTTCCGATCCCATGCGCTAGGCCGGGCGTACGAGGGACCGGATGGCTCACGCAGCACGACCGGGTGATCCCGATTCCGTATGAGCCGAGACCTCGGTATAGGTGGATCCCAACACCTCGGTGAGCACTTTCTTGATTTTCGCTTTTGATAGTAGTATTACGCAAATGTTGCATCCGTACTTTTGTTCGTCTTCGATGACCTTCCCCGGTTCGCAGTGTCCGGCCGCACGTACAACGACGATATGAGGCCGGTGGACGGGTGGGCCGCCACGCTAGGAGGCTCGTGGAGTTCATGTGGTGCGGTTCCTGAGGAGCGTGGATGTCCGTGAGCCGAGGCCGTCTAGGCCGAGAGGTTCGCCCGCTCCACGCGGGTGGGGAGGACTTTGCACAGGGATTTGGCCAGTTCCCGGGCGGAACGACTGGGTTTGGAGCTCCTTCTTCTTCGCACTCGGGGCACGAGAGGGGAGAGTCTTCGAGTTCGCATATGCCGAGGAGGCCTTTTGCGTATTCGCCTGGAGGAATTTGGCGAATTCCTGTTTGCGACGGATCCGGCAGCGGCGGAGCAGTGCGTCGAGTGTTCGGATGACGAGCAGGACTCGGAGTAGTCCTCCTTTTACTGCTTTGTTTAGACAAAATGCATGTATTGTCCGGAACAATTTTCTTTGAATTGTATTTGAAAAAAAGGCGCCTGTGGGGCGGAACCTGTATTTCGCACTTCCATTTAGTGATTACCTTCTTTTATTTTCGACAAATAAGCAAGTAGGTTGATCAAAAAATAAATAAAATGAAACATGCATTAAAAATTGAACGGGTCAAAATTTAAGCCTATATGCACTAATATTTAATTAATTGCACTGTTACACAAGCCCGGGGTGGAAGGGATATTGATATTGATTGAATGAAACCAGGGGCAGCACGTTGGTTTCATAAAGGTGTGAATAGGGGATTGTTTGGAATTGCTTCCAATTTGGGAGCAGCTGGCTGCAGAGTTGACCGGGTCAACTGCAAGGAGAGTCCGGCCGGACTATGAGTGAATTTCCAGATTCCTTTAAATTGCAGTTTCAGCTTTGCAATTTGTAAAGACTACGCCTTTGTTTCGATCATTTGGCTGAATTCCTTTCCAATTCTTAAGGCTTTTCTTCACTTTCTGTCATGGCTCCCTTTCCTAAGTTGTCGTCTCGGATGCAAGAGCGATACTTGGAAAACTTTCAGTCGTGGGTACGGAACCACACGAGGCAGAACAAGGGGTTTTTTGAAGGTCAGTATAAGGGATGAAATCAGTTTGGGCTTTGAAGGAGCTCATGCCAGATTGGGATCTTTTGAGAGCAGCGTCTCGGTTTTGGGACGTACGGAGGAACGTGTGCCTTTCGTACAACAAAATCACTCCTACATTTGAAGATTTTCGGGCCATTCTGGGAGGACCCGAGACGGAACACTAGTTCTTCCGTATACCGGTGGCATGGCCACCGTTGAGAAGCTAGTGTCTTTTCTTGGTATCTCGGCCGGAGAAGCATACGGGATGCCGATATCGAATACCGATTATGTTGACATTTCGGGACCGCCCAAAAGATTTGCCTGAGCCGAGGAGCATCTTTGCGCGGACGCGTATGCTCAGTGCGCGATTGCTACTCTATTCACATTCACGTCTCGGGCGTGTGCCATCACAGCCAGCACCGGACCCGGTGAGGCAGGCCGGAGCGGGGAGACATTGTGCCGTTGGTCTTCGGCGAGACGTTCCCGGGCATAGGTCGGATGGCGACCGGTAGCCGATACATGTGGGGAGGGAGTCCCGCTATGCTTACCATGTGGTTAAGGGGAGAAGCTGCAGATGATGCACGAGGTGCCAATGTCGTGTGATGCTTGGTCTTTCTCTCGACGTCCTGCGGTGATAGGGGCGATCAGCCGAGCCGGAGCTCTAGATGGCCGACTCCACACGCATCACTTGCGATGGTGGGTTCCCCATTGGAAGTTACAGACTTGTCGGACCGCTCAGAGTGGTCTACCGGTTTTCGTAGTGTCCGGGCCGTCTCGCACGTCTTTCTACATTCCATCGTTGGTTCTCGCGGCCGGAGCAGTGCCACTGACGGGTTTGAGTTATGATGCTACCTTCGAGGTGGGATCTCTCGCCGATGGGAGATCCTTCGACGTTATTGCTGCCGCACGGTGGCGGCAATATACGTCCTTTCCCGCCAGGTTCTCTTTACCGAAGAGGGGCACTGCTCGTCAACGCAAGATTCGAACTGGTATGAAGAGTGTATGGGGGAGACACAGATGTCTATTTTGTGGAGACGGAGTGAGCTGTTAGGTGCTGATCACCTGGACAGCTCGACCTTGAGGAGGACCGAAGCAAGGGCTAACCCTGGGAATCGTACTGGCGATGCCATGGCTGATTATGAGACCAATGCTGATCGGGAGGCCAATCAAAGCACTGTTATGATGGCTCGAAGCGAGGCAGCTCGAGACAGAGCTAGAGAAGGGGTTGTGTTGACAGCCACAGGGTTGACGAAGGCGTCGGGAAGAGTCCCTGAGCCAGGTAGAAGGCCGTTTCGGAATATTTCCTGTGAAGGTGAAGAACACTCGTCGCGGGAAAGGGAAGGGGAAGAAGGATGAAGGACCTAGTACGGGAAACTAGGTTGACCTTGCTGTCCAGAGTATCCACCCACTGTCATTGCAGACACATTAATTGATTAATGTTTTATTGTAGTTTTGCTAGCGTGTAGCGAGTCAAGAGTTGACCGTGCTTGAACTCATCAAAGATTTTTTAACCGTAATGAATTTGTAGGTTAATTGAAAAGAGTTTTTCGAAACACAAGCGATTGATGCTTATTGTATTTTTATTTTTTCTAGACCGAACCAATGATGCCTGCCTACGTTCCCCTTTTAAAATTGGACTAAGGGGCTCAGGTCACCGTAGTTCGACACTTTTAGGTGAATTTGAGAAAGGCAAAGACAAAAGAAGTGCGACCCTGTTTTTTACCTGGATCATTAGCGGGAATGTATCCAGTTGGGTATTACTCTTTTAGCACTTTAATTTTACTGAGGGGACGGTGTATGGGGAAGGTGAGTTGACTCGTGCTCTTCCTCAAACGAAGTATCTGCGGAGCTTGCTTCCGTTCACAGGGTTAACGAAAGGGTTCCCATCCAAATCCGCTAGCTTCATGGCTCCTCCGAAGAAGATTCTTTGTACCACGAACGATCCTATCCAGGTAGGCTCCCACTTTCCGAGGGGATTGGTCTGCGTAGGAGGCTTTTCCTTTAGCACCAAGTCGCCTTCTCTGATGTCTCGGATCTTGACTTTCCTATCGAATGCTCGGGCCATTCTGCTCTGGTAGGCTCGAGTGTGCTCCATGACTTTCAATCTGCGCTCGTCGAGTAGAGCAAGTTCGTCGTGACGGCTCTGTAGCCATTCGACTTCATTGATCCCATTTTCCAAGAGGACTCGGAGGGATGGAATTTCCAATTCCACGGTAACATTGCTTCCATTCCGTAGGTAAGCGCGAACAGTAGTCTCCCCGTGGCGGTTCTCGACCGATGTTCTGTATCCCCGCAGGGCTAAACGTAGCTTTTCGGGCCGGTCCCGACCTCTCGGTTGTCATCTTTCCGATTATCATGGCGAGAGTCTTGTTGGCCGCCTCTACCGCACCATTGGTTTGTGGTCCGTAAGGAGAAGACTTGTGACGTGTGACTCGAATTCGGTCAAAAGTTGGTCACAATCTCCTTCAAGTGAGTCCCATTGTCGGATATGATCTCGTTGAGCACTCCGTATCGGCACACGATGTTCTCTCTGATGAACTCGGCCACCTTCTTAGAATTCAAGCACTTGTACGATCCGGCTTCTACCCATTTGGTGAAGTAGTCGATCGCGACTAGAATGAACTCGTGACCATTGCTCCCTGGTGGAGTGATCTTGCCGATGACGTCGATTCCCCATGTGGCGAAAGGCCATGGTGTAGTCATGTAATAGAGTTCACGAGGAGGGATGTGATTGAGGTTGGAGAACCGTTGACATTTGTCGCAGCTTCGGACGAACTGGATGCAGTTTGTTTCCATTGATATCCAATAGTATCCCATACGGAGAATGATCTGTGTCAATGCTCGGGCGTTCATGTGCGGACCGCAGGTTCCGTTGTGAACTTCGTTCATTAGCTCGCTGGCTTTTTCTTTGTTTACACACCGAGGAGTGGCCCTTGGTGGCGCTTCTTGTACAACATACCCCCCAGAATGACGAAATGGGATGCCAGGCGTTTTAATGCCATCATGTTTTTGGCTTTGATCCCTTCTTTGTATTTTCCATCTTCATTTGTGAAGGAAGCTTCTCCACTTTGGAGGTACTGGTAAATTTGATTGTACCAGGGTTCGTCGATCGTTTCCTTTTTTATTTCGATCTCACAGCAATAGGCGGGTGTTTCCCGTCCGCCTATTCTCGAGGGGTTTTACCGCTTTCCCATCGGGAATTTCGACAAGAGAAGCGAGGGCCGCAGGCATCCGCGGCGGTTCCCGTCTCTTGGCAAATAGTGAAAAGAGATGTCCTTGAACCGAGCAAAGGGCTCCTCCATGTACGCGTGGTACTTCGAAGGCCGTAATCTACCGTCATCCACTTGTTGGACACTTGATTGATGATCAATGCCGAGTCTCCATATACATCCATTTCTCGAGATGTTGCGCTCGAGGGCGGCTTCCTGCACCGGCCGCACAAAGCTTCGTATTCTCGCCGCATTGTTGGTCATTTCAAAATTCAAACGATGGCTATGGGAGCGTGCTCGTCCCTGGGATCGACAAGGAGCATTCCAATACCATTCCCCTTCTTGTTGGCCGCCCCATCGAAGAAGAGTTGCCGCGGTTTGCGCCGTCGAGTGAAAAGATTCCGTCGTCCGGAAATTGCGGATCGTGACCCTTAGGTTCACCGCTTGGGAAGTCGGCCACTGATCCGTCATTACTCGCCCTTTGTTGATTTTCTGACCATGTACTTGATGTCGAACTCACCGAAGAAGAATGACCACTTGGCTAGTCGCATTGACAGGATGGCTTGTCAAAGAGATATCGGACGGGGTCCATTTTGGAGACCAGAGCACCGAATGTGACCGCATGTAGTGTTTCGCTTTCCCGACTACCCATACCAAGGCGGTACAAGTTTTCTCTAATGTCGAATAGCCGAGTTCACTTCCTTGAAGCTTTCGGCTTACGAAGTAGATGGCATGCTCAACCTTGGAATCTTTCTGTTCTTGTGCCGCATTGCTCCGATTGACGTGTCTCATCGTCGATACAGGAGTAGTGGCTTGTCTTCATGTGGCGGGCAATGCACTGGAGGATTCACCAAGTAGGTCTTGATCTTCTCAAAAGCCGTTTGGCACTCGGAGTCCCATTTGATGCTCGGCATTCTTTTCATCGCTTGAACATGGGCTCGCAGAGAGATGTCAACTGGTTAATGAAGCGGCTGATGTACTGAAGTCTTCCCATGAAGCTTTTTACTTCTGTTAAAGTCTGTGGTGGCTTCATATCGATGATGGCCTTGATTTTCTTGGGATCGACTTCGATACCTCTTTCTGTAACCATGTACCCCAATACCTTGCCGCGCTTGACGCCGAAGGTGCACTTCGCAGGGTTCAATCTCATGGAGTGCTTTCTAAGTCTGTTGAAGAACTTTCTCGCATCCGTCATGTGCCGCATGTCTCGATCCTCTCGAGTGGATGATCATGTCGTCGACATATACTTCGATTTCTTTGTGAATCATGTCATGGAAGAGGGTCAGCTGCAGCCCGCCGGTAAGTAGCCCCGGTTCTTCACCGAACGGCATGACCGTGTAACAGCATGTCCCCACTGAGTGGTGAAGGCGCCTTGGCTTGATCCTCCTCGGACATCTTGATCTGGTTGTATCCAGCCGAACCCGTCCACGAAGGACTTTACTTCGAAATTTGCCGTGGTGTCGACCAAAGATGTCGATGTTAGGTAGTGGGAAATCATCTTTAGGGCTAGCCTTGTTGAGATCCCGAAAATCCACGCAAAGATCTCGACCTTTCCATTGGCCTTGGTGACCGTCACGATGTTGGAGAGCCAAGTCGGGTACTCAATCACTCGATGAAACCAACTCTGAGCATCTTCTCAATCTCTTCTTTAACTTGCAAGGACCACTCGCTTGATCTTGCGCAGCCTTCGCTTTGATGTGCTTGGATTCGGGATCCAGGGAATTCTCGTGCTCTACGATTGAGGGATCGAGTCCCGGCATGTCCCGGTATGACCCGCGAACACGTCAACATACTCCCGAGGAGGCTTATCGTGGCTTCTTTTTCGCATCGGCGAAGAAACCGCCCACTTGTGTCTCTTTAGGCTCTTGCACCGTCCCCTGTGTTCACTTTGGTCATAACCTCTTCGGCAGCTTGGGCCCGGTTGTCCTCTTGGTCGACTAAACGCTCGAGAACTTCTTTAATGTATTGTTCATTTAATGTGTCTGCTTCTTTATCAATTGAATTATTAACATCTTTTAAGTTATTTGTTAACTTATCAGTTGTTAAAGTGGCAATGAGAGGATACTCCGAAAGGTCAGACTTTTCATTAAACGAGAACGGAAATACATAGTTGGCTACATTATTACAGTCTTCCGGCGTAAGGCCGTTTGACGACTCAGAGGACTGGACTCTGACAAGGACTGACTCAGAGGGTTTGAGACCGGGTTTAGGGAGATGTGGGTGCGGCCCAGCTTGTCTTCCAGTTCTGTCTCGGCTTGCCCTCGTCCGTGAAAGTTACCCAGCTTCTTCGTGCATTGCTGGATGCTTGATGAGGATACGGGGATCGAGAGGCTTGGCTTCGCCGTCCCAATCATGGCAATCATGCTATTTTCTGAGCCCAGTGTCAATCAGTTCGGCACCTCCATGACCTCTTCAAAGAGACTCGTAGAGCCGGTCCACCGAGAGCGTCTTCTATGAATTCTGGTTCCTTCTGCTTTGGAGTTACTGTCTCGAATGTGGCCTCGGTGGCTGATCCGAACAATTTGTTTCCCATGGAGAGTACCTTGAGTTGCTCCTTCGCATCTGGGATTCCCTTAAATGTGTACTCGTGCTGGACTGTGGTGGCAGTTGGTCCAGGTAGAGCTATGATGTCGAGGAATGTTCCCCTAATCGGATTAGCTTTGAGTCCTCTGAAACGCTTGAGGTCCCGTGCTAGCTGTTCCATTCTTTCTGTAGTCTCAGTGCTGACTATCCCTGCTTCTTTCTCATCTTCATCAGTTCCACTGTCGGTCCCCTCAGTTCTGCTGTCGGTTCCGCTGTCGGTCCCCTCAGTTCTGCTGTTGGTTCCCTTGTCGGTCCCCTCAGTTTTGTTGTTAGTTCCCTTGGTGAAGTAATGAGCGAGGTCAAAGTTGTAAGGCCGGAGATTGGGTGTGCCGTCGCAGGTTCCCCTTTTGCGGGCTGCTGCCTTGGTGCGGGCGAGCCTTTTGTCTTCCTTGATGTCAGCTGGTGTTGGCACGTAGCCAAGCCCCTGGACCGTGGTGTGGTCCTTGACTTCAATAACTTGGTGTTGGCCTTGTATCCTTTTGCCGAGCCCCAGTCCTGGGATGAAGTTCATGAGTTTCATCATGTTCATGGCGGGAGGAATCTGGTCGTGAGATAGTGGAAGGTCCACGTTGCATATTTGGATCTTGGAGGTTTCCAGGGTGAATCCAGTTAATGTCATGTCGTCATTATGCTTGATTTCTAACACTGGAATGTCGTTGGTGCTAGTCCCCTCGGTGGTGACACTGTCGCCGTAGACCGTGGTTAGCCTGCGTTGCCTTGCATGAACTTGAGGCACCGATGAAGGGTGGATGCCACGCCATTGATTTGATGCAGCCAGGACGCCCAGATGGCCGTGAAAGTGATTGGAATGTCCAATACTTGGAATTCGGTGGGGATCATCCGCTTGCCGAACCGTATGTTAAGAGTAGCAACTCCGAGAACCGTACGGGAAGTAGAGTCATAGGCCTCGACGGTGTGGATCAAGGCTTCAGATCTGTGGGCTTAATGTCAAGCGTGTCCATCATCTTGGCGGGCAAGACATTCATTCCGGAACCTCCGTCTACCAACACGCGGAAGGCGACTCTCGTCCAAACCTGGATCGTGATGTAGAGCGGCTCATTGTGATCGGCCCCAAATTTTGGAAGGTCCAAATCGTGAAGGTGATAATGTTTCCGTAGTGGATGTTGCCGATCATCCGAATGACTTCATCCGGGTTGCGCCCACGGGGACCATGGTACGGGCCAGCTTTCCTCTAGCTTGAGCTTGTGAGGATAAGAGGAGGTGAGCAGAGACCAAAGGGAAATGTTCGCCCGAGTCCGCTTGAGCCGAGTGAGGATCGGGTCCTCTTTCGTGGAACTTGCATCTTCGGGCCGGCCGGATTGCGCCTCCGGCTCCGCAGGCTTTTTAGTGGCCTTAGGTGGTAATGCATGGATTTGACCCGATCGGGTTAGAACGCCGACATCGTTTGGTCCCTTCGAACAGCCGCCCGAGTTGAGCCATAGTTAGAGGAGGATTCCTCGTAGCATAGGGCCATATGTCTTCCCTCAACTCATTGATCGTGGATGTATTCCCCGAAGCTTCGGCAGCTTGACGGATTCTGTCCCAGGATACTGGCTTAGGTGCCTCTACGGGGAGGTAGTTTACGGATTGCCGCAGCTGTTCGAACGTCAGTGCACAACAGTGGTTGCCTGAACTGAACTGTGCGTTGCCTACCCTCCGGGGGAGGTTGGAGAGTTCTCGGCTCAAGCGAACAGTCTCCTTGATCTCTTCACGAAATACCGCGCTCCTTTCCTTCTTGCTGAGCATACTCAAGGCATTCTGGAGTTGGGTCTGGCGATACTCATGGTTTGCTAAGCTTCCTCCACTCTTGGCCCATATTAACTTTCTTGCAGCAGAGCCTGCGTCGAGAGTTAATGACTCGCGTTTCTTCCCATGTGAGAATAGCTGTGGCTTCTTTGAACCGCATGCGGCAGCCTAGATAAACTTCCACCGGGAGAGCTTTCTTTTCTCGCTTTATCTCGAGTAGCGGGTATGTTGGAAGGTGAGTACACGGCTTCCCGAACATCTCGCCCATGTAATCGGTGGCCGACCCGCCGATCGTCTCGTAAACGAATGTCGTAGACCGTGGAATCTCCCTGAGTAGTTGCTCGAGACGAATTTCCATCCTCCTCTTGTTTTTAAATAGACCTTGCGCCCTGAGTTGGCCTTTCAATTTGAGTGTGGAAATGATCCGTTTCCATCCTCCCAGGACCCTCGGGAGTCCGGTTTTGTTGACTTCATGCCCGGCTTGGAAAAGAATGGTTTCATCGCCTTCGTCGTCGTCTTCACAGAGAACTTGCTTTCCTCGGGGAGGTAAGCGCTGGGATTCGTCATGCTGTGTCGTTCCATCTCCTAGGTCATCGGGACCGTTGACCACCCTCGTGTGGCAGAGGGGGTTGGATGAGAACAGACGGTAGTCGAGGAAGTTGTCGTGAGCAAAACCCCTGAGGTCGAACTGGTCTAGAGTGGCCTCTAGCTTTCTGTCTGAAGCTGCCTGTGACACTTTAAGGGCTTGGTCCCTGTAGGTCCTTCGAGCTTGGTCTTCGTCCCAAAGACGGCTTTCTTGAGCGGCTAGTTCCATGAGGGCCTTCCTTGCGAGAGCTAAACAGTCTCCGTAGGTGCGCGCCGTCTGGCTAGTGTCTAGAACTGTGATCACATCCAAATCGCCGAATGGCGGGAACACTTGGATTACGTTAATGAAGGAAGTCGGACTGGGACATTCCATGCGGCCTTCCTTGATCTCGGTTACCAAGAAGTTTGCCCAATTTTGCTTGATTGAACCCACGGGGGTGTTGAACTCTGCTATGTTGACAGTCTCGTGATCTCGCTCGATCGCCAAGTCTATCAGAGCTAGCAGTTTGCTGGAGGGAGGTCTGAATCCGTTGCCGTGACGACTGGGAGCAGAATCGAACTTGAGCATGTTGATGCTGAGGTGGTCATTTCCAATGTCGGAAGCTGACTCTGCCTTGCAGGGAAGACCTTCACGTATGTTTTCGGGGTAGGCCGCTGAAGCGTTCCCGAGGTTGATCTGATTTGTAGCAGGGTGAGGAGCTTTGTCTCCTTCGCTGTTTCCCTTGGCCTTGGCGGCGCTTGAGGGTATAAGCTTGACTGACGGAACGGGCCGGTTGCCACTGGGGCTGGTACTCGGAAGTGATGATGAGCTTTGAGCTCGGTTAGCCAGGGCCTCGTTTACCATGAGCAGGCAGTCGTCGAGGGTAACTTTGGCATTGCAGAATCTGACGATAAGGACCGGATCCTTGGTATCATCGGGATATCTGGAATAGATGATGTTGACGAAGTCGTCGTCAGTCACTTGATCAGAGGGATTCTTCGTCGTGTCAACCAGTAACTTCCAATTGTCAGATAGCTGCCTGTACTGGACGTTGAGCTTGACAATTTCCATGGTATTGGAGCCTTGGTCGTGGGTGACCTGATCGGAAGGGGTGCCGTCCTCGAAACTGAGCATGTGAATGCAGAGGTCTGCCCGCGGGTCTGCCGCATCCTCGACTCTGGAGAGTCCTGATTCGTCGTCATCTGACGGCTCAACCCAAACGTAGGGACGTATCGCATCCGGGTGCGTTGCTGGAGCTGCTAGAAAAATGTCATGCCCTTCATTGGAGAAGAGGGGTGCAGCAGGTAGTTCCTCGTGGTGAACATCCCATACGACTTTCATGCATTCAAAACGAGAATGGCGGTACTTGTTGACCTTTATCACGAAGATCTCTTCGCCTGGCGGGGCCAGAGAGTTGGTTTGAAGAATACTGACGAATCTCCGACTGGAGACAGGGGTTTTATGTGCCCGCATCATGGCGATGTTCAGCGTTTCTTTCCAATCTGCCTCCAAATGTTGGAAACGACAGTTGAACTTGATGTATCTGGACCGCTCAGTGGTCCGCCTTTGCTCGAGTACGTTGACATAATTAGCACCTCCGGACTCTGAGGGATTCTGATGAGATTTACCCCGATAGTCCCCTGGTCGGTTTGAAGGAGGTAGCCCCGGTGCCTGACTGCGGGCATGCTTGGCTATTGTCTCGGCTTCGTTTCCTATGAGGAAACTGTCCCCTCTGATGACTTCAAGATCTCCCTGCCGGTTAATGAACTTAACACAATGATGGAGAGTGGAGGCTATGGCTTTCATGTGATGTAGCCAAGGGCGTCCCAAGAGGGCTGTGAACTCGGATGGAATGTCCATCACGTGAAATTTTGCTGGCACCATTTGGGTCTCGAACAAGAGTTCCAGATTCACCGTCCTCAGGATGGGACGAGACGTGCTGTCATAGGCCCTGCTAGTCTGGGTTGACAGAATCAGATGGCTTTCGTTGATGCGGAGGGCTCGCATCATGCTGAGAGGGAGAACATTAACGGCTGACCCGTTATCTACCAATACTCCGGGGAGTGATATGGTGTTGAGCTTGAGAGTGATGTACAGAGCTTCGTTGTTCCCCGAGGCATCTCTTGGTAGATCTTCGTCACAGAACGTGATCATACTGCCATACAGTCGGGAATCGTAGATCTCATCTCTATCCGTAGAAGGAGAGTCATCCAGCCATCCGTTTCATGTCTTTCTTTTGCGAGATAAAGCCTTTGCAGGAACCTCGGGATTGCGTTGAGACTGCTTGTGGCGGTTGCCGCCCTTGGTTAGCACGTTGATCGAGTGCGAGTGCCAAGCTGACTTTGATCTTCCCTTTCCGGTCCGAGCTCGGAAGCTGGACAAATTGAACCTTAGTTGATCCCGCGGGGGGTTTTGTCTCCGATCGGCGTAAGGTTACCAAGGTCCGAGGTATTCCGAGCCCCGGGGCCTGAACTCCGGTTTCAGCAGGACTTTTCGGCTTTTCCACCCTTGTCGCTCTAAAGCCGCGTGGTCCTGGAGGAAGGGAGGACTGCTAGAGTAGAGTACATAGTAGTCGAACCTCCCTGATGGCTCTCCGAGTGTACCCACACCGGTGTCTCCACTTCATATCTTTCTCTCAACATCCGTTGAGAGGACTTCTTCTTCTATTTTCTCGGAGGATTGCTCCACCATATCTTGGGATTCGTACTCCGTGCAAAGTGAGCGGAGCCACAAACATCGTAGCTGATGTGGACATTAGATGAGGACCCGGCTGGAAGAATCGGAGGAACTGGCTCTGCGGCAATCTTCTTGGGCACCCACTCAATGGAATTCACAATATTATTGTTCGGAAAGGGGTTTCCGACTGTATTGGGCCCACGGGGATGCTCCAATTTTCCTTCTTTTATCAAGTTCTGGATTTCGTATCATAACCCCAAACAGTTGTCTGTGGTATGGCCGTGATACTGATGGAAGGCGCAGTATTTGTTCTTGTCCGCATTGGCTACGGGATTCTTGGGTTTGTAATTTGCAACGGGTTTAAGGAGACCTTCCTTGATTAACCCTTCCAACATCTTGCTTAGCGGCATGTCCAACTTGTCGAAGTGTACGGCAGACTGCTTCAAAGTGGAGTTGTTGCTTTGTGGGATTGGGTTTCTGTTGCCCGACTGCTGTCCCTGCTGGATATAGTTGACAGACGTATCTTTCCCTTTGTCGGGGGCCGATGCGGGATTGAATGCAGCTGCTGAGCGGTATCTGTATGGCTGTGCAGTAGCCAACTTTTCCTTGAGATCCTTCTCGAACTGTGAGCCGGCATTTACCATGGCCCGGAGATCTGGGAAGAAATGATGATCGATGAGAGTTCGATGGACGGTCTTAAGCAGGACTTGAAGATCCGCATCTGTTCCTCTTTGGAGAGTGGCTCCATGATCTCGGAGAGTTTCCAACTCCACCTCTTCTAGAATTCCCCGACGCTTTCGTCCGCTTTCTGCTCAGTGGTGATTAAGTCCTCGCGACTTGTCTCCCACTCTAAGTTGGATCGGTACCGTTCCAGGAAGATGTTACTGATCTGATCCCAGGTGTGGCGATCCGCAGGCTTGACCCTTAGAAACCATCGTAACGCTGAACTTTTAAGCGTATGCTGGAAGTGGTCGGCCATTTGCTGGAGGGTTGCTCCTTTTGCTCTCATGCCGAGAACGTAGGTGTCGACATGCGTTTGAGGACATTCGGTTCCGTCGAATCGGTCCATCTCCGGCATTCTGAACTTGGCAGGGAGGGGCGTGACCATTCCCGGATCCGTGGATTTGAGCGTTTCCTGCTTTGAGCTGCTCATGGTGGCTTTCAGGTCTTTCATCCGTTCGACCATCCAGGCTAAGGTTGGGTCCAGCCAAGGACTGTGAGGCTCTGCGCCGGTGCTACCACGTGAGCGGTAGTGATTGGAGGTGGAAGGCTTGATATATGCGGGTCTATGGGGCCTTTTCGAATCAGACGGGGTTTGTCCCCGGTGTTTTGGGATTCGTGTATAGGCAATGGGACGAACCCGGGAGGGTATTGAAGGATATTGGCGTCCTGGGATGGTCCAGCGGTGCGCTGGTGGTATTGAGTGATAGGAGTAGCACTGGCCTGGTCAAATATGACAGGGTTGCCCTAGGAGGTGGCAACGTGAAGCCTAGGTCGGCTGTTTCCTTGATTCGAAGGCATCCCGTATGTTGGCGGGGGAGGAACCTGATTGAAGGTTTGGTGAACTGGTTTTGGGGAATCATCATCCTCGACCAGGACGAAAGTACCGTCTCGACCGGGGATAGCCGCTATACCTCGCTCATTCGTAAGCCGTACCACGAAATTCTCGCCGATCTTCTTCTCGCCTCTTGTGAACCTCACAAGCCCGGATGGCTTCTTCCAATGTCATATCTCACGGTGGCGGGGGTCCTTCCCCGTCACGATTTCTCGGTGAACTAGACATGTCGGAAATTCCGCCGAGGGAACCGAGGGAACCGAAGAACCGTCCGACGCCGCCGTTACCGTGATTCCGGCAAGGCGCCGACCCGGAAATCTGAACCACTTTCTGCTCGCTGCAGGGAACGAAAGGAAGGGTTTAGGCTTCGGAAAAGGGTATTTGGCTCAAGGTTTCGGGCTTGTGCAATGTGCAGTTACCGATTAATGTTTACTTAAAGCGTGTTTTCTCAGAGTCTTAATCGGTTGGAAAAGAGCGGGTCTTCTTTTTCGCAACTAATCCTAGAGCTCTAATCAGTGGATCTCGTCACTACGCTTATAAGCCCCTCGTTTCCATTTGTAGATCATCTTTCTCGAGACGGACTATCCCGAGCGAGGTCTTATAAGGCAAGCGAGTTCCACCGACAAAGGAAAAAGTGAACTTAAGGCTAGCTGATCACGCAAACTTTCAACGTATGTGACGCACGGGCCACAGTCGAAATCAACGTCCTTAAGTTAAGGTGTGGATCGTGCCAAAATTTCGGCATGACCTCTTCTGACTCGCTTGCGCGAGGGACCTTAGCTTTTGGCGTTGGCCAAGTTGTGGCTGGCACGGTGGATACGGTGAGGTTTGGTGACACGGTGTCACATTGAACCTTCGGGTATATTTTTCGGCAGAGCTCCGCGTCAAAGTCAAGGCTGAAAAGCTCAAGACTTCGGGTCGGGAACGACCTTCGGTCTCAACCTCTCGAGCTTGACTCGGAGCGGGGCCCGGCGTAAAAAACATACACTTAGGCTTTATGACACGAGCTAAGCCAAAAACCAACCGGGGTCTTGGACAAAGTGTGACACAAAGAGTGCATGGCTTACACGGGCTAGGATGGGATGTTTGGGACGACCCCGTGCGCCCCCGAAAGGTGTCTGGCAGACTAATCGCGGGGTGCAACTGATAAGGCCATCCCGGGTTAGGGGTTGTAGTGTGCAGTGTACCGAGACAGCAAGTGCGCGTAGTGTGCGGTCACTAAAATTCTTTTCTTTTTTTTTTTCTGAGTAAAAGAAAGATTTTTCAGAATGTGTCTTAAAGAATTATGATGCGCAGTTCAAAAGACAGCAATGAAAATCAAACATGAATGGGAATGCACAAACATGGTATGATTTTTGGAAATGTCAATGTAATGCCCTTGAAAAAACCGTTCGAGGTTTAAAGTAACACACGCACACGAAAACGAGGAAGGGTAAACGAAAGTTTGACCCACGGAAGGCTTTTTTGAAAACAACGGTAGTTTTGAAAAAAAGTATCGAGTCCCCAGCGGAGTCGCCAACTGAAATTACTCGGATTTCGCGCGCGGCAAAAGTGATTGTCTTTCGCGGAGGGTTGGTGTCTGAGACCTCACTTCATGGGAAGGAAAAAATGAGGAGTCGCCACGCGGTTTTTGTATTTTGAGCCCAAAACGTTGAGAAACGACTTTTAGTGAAAATGGTGTCGTTTTTATTGGTAGCAAAAACTTAGGAAAAGGCTTTGAAAACGGGGGTCATTTTTATTGGTAGCAAAAATGAGTAAAAAGCTATTTAGTACCAGAGATTGTTAGGTTCGGAGGTCACGTTACGTTTCGGGAAGAGTATTACGAGATCACCCGAAACGCCTCGCATGACGAGTCTTTCTACCTTTCTCGAAATCGTGTGTGTGTGTGTGTATGTGTTTTTGAAATGGGGGCTTGGATGACAAGCTTAATCTTGGTTTGAATGTCAAACGTTGATTAGGTGATCTTTTGAAAAAGCGATCGTTTGAATGACAAACGTCGGTTTTGAGACGGAAATGAGCGTTTGCGTGGCAAACGTCGATTTGAGTTGGAAAAGGAGTTCGAAGGTCGAACTCCGATTTTTTGAACCGGGCGAGTCATTGTTAACAATTTTACGGGAAAAACGTATTAAATGATTTTAAGTGTCAAATGGCGGCTTTTAGTTTGAAAGATGATCGTTCGGACGCCAAACGTCATTTCGCGCGTTTTGAAAGAGAGTTCGAAGGACGAACTCCGGTTTTGAACCGGGCATTACATTGTTAACGATTTTTACGGGAAAAAAGCGTTTTAAATGATATGCGATCGACGAATTGGGTTGCGACTCGGACTTTGAAAGATAAATACTATCACGATCCAAACGGGTCGAACTTTGTAAATGACAGTATTTAAAGCAGTATCAACGGAATCAAACGATCCGGAATTGTAAATGACGATCGACGAGCCAAAACGGCTCGAAGTTGTAAAGTTGCAAGAAAAGTAAATGACGATCAACGGATCAAACGGTCCGGAATTGTAAATGACAGAAAGTAAATGACGATCAACGGATCGATCGATCCGGAAAGATAAATGACAGAAAAAATAAACGGAACGGGGTCGGAACGCCGTTTTAACCCGTGATTACTTCTCTTACGGAAAGAGAAGAGGATCGAGGGGCTAAAATGTATCGGACCCCGTTAGATGGAGGCGTCTACATTTCAGTAACGGTGTTCGGAACGGTTATAGCGGCTGGCGCGTAAACCGAGACGAAACGAGAGATCAGAGAGAGGGAGTTATACCTATGGCTAGGGTCGACTCCTTTGGCTCGGAAGGTGTGTACGAGACACGAAAAGAGGTTTGAAATGGTGTTTCGTAGCGATGAGGGACGTATTTGATCGAAATACGGAAGTTTCACGTGAATCGAGGCAAAACGGGAGCTCGAGAGGGGTGAAATCAGTTTGGGCCGTGAGTGAGGTGAGTTTTGAGAGTAATTTCTTTTCTTTCTCTTGGCTTTGACAGCCACTTCTATTTATAGGGTGAAAATTGCAGAAAGAGTCCGGACGGACTTAGACTGTTTTTCAGGGTTTTGGGGTATTTTGGAATTTTGAGGGGCTTGCTGGCAATTTCAGAAAATGTGCACAGGAGTCCTACGGACTTTGACTGTATACCAGGGGTATTTTAGTCTTTTCCCTTTGATTTCTGATTGAAGGGTGATGGGTGGGCTGTGGCATGGCTGCCACGTGTCCCATGACTCACCAAATGTGTGGGAGTTCGTTCCCCGGTCCCGGTTTTGTCCGTTTTTTAAAATAACAGTCCGGAAAATGTCCAAAATACCCCCGGAAAGTGCCGGAAAGTGCGTTTTTCAGGGAAAGCCGTACTTTTACGTGCGATGACGTGTGTTAAGTACGCTTCGATGTCGGGATGCACGGGGCAGTCCCGGGACGTCTCGTTGGCTTGGCAACGGGTAGTTTAACGAGTTTCGGTTAACCTGGAGCGGGCCAGTTAACGGATTTCGGTTAACTTTCTGACGAAATTTGACGATCCGGATTTGGGTACTTACAGTAAGTGATGACCATAACATAGGTCGTCCTAATATGACTGACCCTTGTTCATACTTGTGCCTTTTTACTTCTCACATGGCTCGTAGGTATAGTACGAAGGTCCATAGATCTTTGCTCGTAGGCAAGATTATTTGGACGAGTCGTCTTATTCCGTTATAGCTATCGACGAAGTCTGGCTTCGTCTAACCTTTATACTTGGCTAAAGTACATGTGGGTCGAAGTCTGGCTTCGATTGATCTTTATACTTGATCGAAGTGAGTGTAAAGGTCGAAGTCCGGCTTCGGCCGATCTAAATTTCTTGAATTTGTAGTGTATGAAGTCAACAAAGCGACGAATTTCCATTGATAACTTTTGATCAACCACGATCTTACATTGATGGATAACTTCTGATCACTTTTTAAACTACTGGGATTCATAGATATCCCTTACAAACTTCTAAAAACTTCAAAAACTTGTTCTGAAAGAGTTACATAAAGAACCACAAAGTATGGTGCCCTGAGGGCGCTGATTTCTGACGACGATCTCAGAAGTAATATTTTGTGAGATGGTTAGCATGACATGGGTGTTTGAGTAATTTACCGTTGGGCTTGGCAAGTTTGTATGTTCCTTCTCTGACCACGTTGGTGACGATGTATGGCCCCTCCCAATTGGGGGAGAGCTTGTTCTGACGGGCTTTGAGGCCCGTTGCTTCAATTTTTCTCAAAACATAATCTCCGACCTTGAAAGTCCTTTTCTTATCTTCTTGTCATGGTACGCCTTGGTCCTCTTTTTGTAGTTAGCCATTCTCAATTGAGCGTCAAGTCGTCGCTCGTCCAAGAGGTCAAGGTCGACCTGTCTGCTGTGGATATTTCTTTCAACGTCGTAGAATGCCACCCAATCGGTAGGGAGTTGAAGCTCGGCAGGAGCCATGGCCTCAGAACCATAGGCCAAAGCAAATGGGGTTTCCCCTGTAGGCCCCCGAGTGGTAGTCCGGACTGCCCAAAGAGCCGACGGGAGTTCGTCCAACCACCTCCCATCACGACCCTCAAGATTTTTGCACAAGGCAGACAAGACGAGCTTATTTGCCGCTTCAGCTTGCCCGTTACCTTGAGGATAGGCGACGGACGACTTTGAATGCTTCACTCCCATTCTATTCAGCTCTTGTTCAAACTTTTTTGAAAATTGTAGGCCGTTGTCAGAAACAATCACCCTTGGAATCCCAAAACGGCACCATATTGAATCATGGATAAAGCTCAAGGCATTATTTTCTGTGATCTTGTTTAGGGCTTTGGCTTCAACCCACTTCGAGAAATAATCCACCGCCACTATCACATATTTTACTCCTCCCTTGGCCTGTGGGAAAGGCCCAATCAAGTCAACAACCCACATGTCAGATGGTCAAGCTGCCATAACTGGGGTCTATTCATTCGTCGGGAGCTTCGAAAGGTCGGCGAATCGTTGACAGGTGTCACACTTTCTCACAAACTTCTTCGCATCTTCGCGCAAGTGGGGCCAATAGTATCCCATAGTGATTAGCTTGTCAGCAAGTGTACGGGCTCCAGGGTGGCCCCCACACTCTCCTTGATGCACCTCAAAAAGTAGGTTGACAACTCTGTCAGGATGGACACATTTCAGCAGCGGTCTGGTGATGGATCATCTGTAAAGCTCTCCCTCTATGACCGAAAAATGGGCGGCTTTCCTCTTGATTTGACGCGCCAATACCTCTTCAGATGGTAGCTCATCTTTTTCAATAAAGGCCTTTAGATCATCGATCCAACACCTTGGGCCGTCTCCAACGTACACAATCTTCACTCTTTCGTAAGCTGGCTGTTCGAGGTAGGCCAGGTGGTGGCCATGCTCGTCCTCTGGCAGTTGATCCGTGGCCAGCTTCGAAAGTAAGTCGGTGTGTTCGTTGTCTTCTCTGGCAATTCGCTGGATGGCTCAAAATTCTAGCCCTTGTATCAACTCGCCGACTAATGAGTGATACTTCTGTAAGGTGGAGTCAACGACCTGGTAATGTCCATGGACTTGGTTGACAGTCAGTTGAGAATCACAATAAGCCACAATCTTTGTTGCCCCGAAGCACTTAGCATATTCAACTGCTGCGATAAGTGCCTCATATTCTGCTTGGTTATTTGATGCCTGGAACTTGAATCTCAAAACCTCTTCAAAAATAGTACCGCTTTCTGGCTCGACTAGTACAATTCCGGCTCCACTTAGATCTCTCTTCGCCGACCCGTCTGAAAAAATCTTCCAACACCCAACAGGCAAAGCCAACTCTTCTGGCTTGCCGTCGACCTGCTTGCCCTTACTCATCTTTTTGGGTGGCCTTTGTTGATCGTCATCTGAACAGAATGTCGTTTCAATCAAGAAATCGGCCAAGGATTGGGCTTGCAAGGTCTTCCGTGCTCTGTATTGGATGTCAAACTCGATCAATTCAATGCTCCAATTCAGGAGATGACAAGAACTTTCGGGACGATGTAAGATTTTTCGTAGTGGGGCATCTGTATAAACGACAATGGCATGGGACGAGAAATAAGCTCCTAGCTTTCGTGCTGCAATGACGAGAGCATAAGCTATTTTCTCAGCATTGAAATAACGAGTCTCCACATCAGACAAAGCTTTGCTTACATAGTACACTGGCCTCTGTATCCCATCCTCCTCCCTTACCATCACGGCGGCGACGGCCTTGTCACTCGCCGAGAGGTATACAAATAAGTCTTCCCCTGCAATGGGGCTGCTGAGGAGTGGTGGGGAGCCAAGGTATTCTTTAAGCTGATTGAACGACCTAGAACATTCTTCTGTCCATTTGAAATCTTTTGCGCCACGAAGAACCTTGAAGAAAGGAAGTGATCTTTCGACGGACTTTGAAATGAAACAACCTAGGGCCGCCACTCGTCCATTGAGCCTTTGGAACTCCTTAATGCTTGTAGGCTCGGTCATATCAATCAAAGCTTTAATCTTTTTGGGGTAGCCTCAATTCCCTTTTGGGAGAGCATGAATCCTAAGAATTTGCCTGCCGCAACTCCAAAAACACATTTGGCCGGGTTGAGCACCATGTTGTTCGCTCATAGATTGGAGAAGGTTTGTTGAAGGTCGTCTACATGTTTCCTCTTTTCGGACTTGAATACCATGTCGTCTATGTACGCCTCTAAGTTGTCACCGAGCTGACCTTTAAAGACCTTGTTGATCATCCTTTGGTAAGTTGCCCCAGTGTTTTTTAGCCCAAAAGGCATCTTCGTGTAGCAGTAGGTTCCCCCGGCAGCCTGGAAGTCCGTCTTTGGAATGTCTTCCTCGGCCATTTTAATTTGATGATAGCCGGAATACGCATCCAGAAAGCTAAGGGTTGTATGACCAGCAACAGAATCGACGAGCTTGTCAATTCTGGGTAGGGGTAACTGTCCTTGGGGCATGCTAAGTTCAGGTCGGTAAAATCAACACATAATCTCCACTTTCTATTGGGCTTTTTAACTAGAACCACATTGGCCAACCATGTCGTGAATCCAGCATCCACGATTATCCCAGCACTGTGAGTACCCCGACCCGAACTCGTGTTTATGGGTCCACTTTCCTTGATTTTTGGGCTCATTTATTTGCTAAAATGCATTTTTGAGCCCAATTATCCATTTGTTTATTCAATCCATTGGGCCTGCCTTCCTGCAGCCCAGCTATATCATAATGTTGACCGGTGTCGTCCGACAAAGGGCCACCAAAGGCGGTTAACGCCCTATGTCGTCCGACATAGGACCTCCCATTGTGATGATGTTGCCATTCGCGGGAAAATTCGGTTTTTGCGTTTCTTTGAAAAACCAAATAAAACCGGAAAACGGAGTCGCCACGCCATTTTAATTTTGAAGGGCCAAAACTTTGAAAAAAGCCCGAGATCAGAGATTTAGGTTCGGAGGTCATGTTACGCGTCGGGAAGGACGTTAGTGTGCACCCGACGTGCCTCGTAAAACGAGTCTTCCAAGCTGAAAATCATTTGTGTGTGTGTGTGTGTGTGTGTGTTTTGGCCAAAATAAGTTGAAACTCAGAAAAGTAAAAATTGGGATATCTTTTTAAGACTTTAAACTGATCCCATGATTTTTTGGAAGATTTTTGGATTGAGATTTGGTACTCAAAAGACCTTTTGAAGTTGAGAGCCATTTCTGCCAGAATGAAAAAGGCAGTGGACCTTTGATTTTAAAAGGGATTCAAGGGTCTTAAAACTTCATAATCTGGATAAACTCAGAGAATGAAAGTTGTTCTAGACACCTTAAATAAAGTTTGTGCGAAGGAATTTTCCATTTTGGAGAAGATTTGAGGGGTCAAAACCCTCTGGAAACCTCAGATATGAGATCTGGATTCCCAGAAGCTGATGAACTAGCCTCTGAAAGAAAATTTGAAAAGAGGAGTTTTACTCACCCAAAAAATAAGGTAAAAATATGTCTGGAAATCTCTGGATGTTGGCTACAAAAAGTGTTTTGTAGTCAACACCAAATTCCAAGTTCATCTGTGTCCAAAAATTAAGACCATGGACTGAGGTCTGAGAAAATTGCTACTGGACAGCAACTTCTCAAGAAAGAAAATATGATTTTAAGGGGAGTTTTGCATCCATGCTTGTCCCCATTTCCCTAGGTTTTGGTTAGTGATCACTAGACATTTTAGTGGTGAATCAACTATACCAAACCATCCTTGGGGTACATTAGGACTAAGCATTTCATTTGCTTGGGGAGGGGGATTTTACCCTTTGAAATCAAGATTTAGTGCTTGAAAATGGTTTTTTAGGGTTTTGAAAGTGCATTTTTGCAAGTAAGCAAGAAAAGCTTTGAAAATAATGTTGATCTTTGTAGAAGATCATCCATGGAGATGGTCTTCCATGGTGATCTTCTTAGATCTAGAGCAAGAAGATGAAAGAACTACATTTTGTAGTTTGAAGATGCATGCATGGTTGAGATTTAGGGTTAGGAAGAGGAGGGTTTACCAATCTTCCTTGTGTTCTTGAGTGTTTGGCTTGAGTGTATGAGTGTTTAGGACTTTAATATGAGAGTGAGTGGATGAGTATGAGTTGGGAAAGATTGGAAAGAAAATGGTGACAATTCTTGTGAATTCTCACTGTTTTCTCTCTATATTTCGCCAGAGGTTCGGTGCAAAATGTGTTCTTCCTCCTCATTTTTGTGACTGGAGGGCTCAATTTATAGCCCTCTGAAATATGCAAACTCATCCGCGCGGATGGATCCAGTCGCGTGCACTGTTCATTAAATGCAGCTTCAGGCTTTGGACAAGAGGAATAATCTTTTTGAAATTTCAAATTAACAGCCAGTTTTGTGTTTCCAGCCATTGCTATTTGTGGTTTTATTCCTTTTGTTTTGCTTTTTGAGATTCTTTTTGAGGTTTAGCCTTAAATAACAATGCCCATTTTACCCTCACTTTGTTAGAAAAGTTAGGATTGTTAGGAATTGTTAGAAATGTTATAACTTTCGTTAATTTTCTAACGAAAATTCTAACAAGCTCAAATTGGAGCACTTACAGTAGCCCCTCGGCGACGGCGCTTTCGAAGGAAGCGGGGTCGTCGATAAGAGTAAGGCTCCATATTTGGCAGGATGATCGAGTGATCGGGTGGCTGAACCTAGCGATAGGCTACCTACGTATCCCGGGTGGGAATCAAGCCAGTCGTAGTTCGGGTCTTTGACCCTGGAGATGATGGCGTTTTAGGTACCTCGAACCTGATGAGCGAGTTCTACAGTTGTTTGCTGGAAAGAAACTCTGCTGGGGATAAGAGATGACCATTTTCGGTCTGATGACTATCCGCTCTGATAGGAATGCCCATTTTCGGTCTCTGCTGGGGATGACTGCGATTTATCGTTTTCTAGTGATAGCGTCTTGGGTGCCTCGAACCTTGAAGATGGCGTTTTAGGTGCCTCGAACCTTGGAGATGGCGTTTTAGGTGCCTCGAACCTTGGAGATGGCGTTTTAGGTGCCTCGAACCTTGATGAAGATGGCTTTTTAGGTGCCTCGGACCTTGATGAAGATGGCTTTTTAGGTGCCTCGGACCTTGATGAAGATGGCTTTTTAGGTGCCTCGGACCTTGATTGTGAAATGGCCTTTCGGTGGACTTTGTCTGCTGCCGAAGGAGAGGGTGACCGTTTTGGTCGAGGGTCGACCTAATGATAGGCTACCTACGTATCCCTAGTGGGAATCAAGCCCTTTCGTAGTTCGAGTACTACTCGAGATTTCGTTGGCTTTTGGGATTCCGTTAACTTTCTTTGGGGACTTCGTTAGCCTTTCTGGGAAAATCGAGATGTATTCGTCTCTGGGAAATCGGTCTTACGTTTGGCTAGTTGGATGATTTTGATGAAAGATACGGGATCCGTTATCTTTCTCGGGGCACTCGGTCTTACGTTTGACCGCCGGGGATGATTTTGATGAAAGATACGGGATCTCGTTATCTTTCTCGGGGCACTCGGTCTTACGTTTTCTTGGGGATAATTTTGATGAAAGATACGGGATCCGTTATCTTTCTCGGGGCACTCGGTCTTACGTTTCTTAGGGAGATTTTGATGAAAGATACGGGATCTCGTTATCTTTCTCGGTGGCACTCGGTCTTACGTTTCATCGCCGGAAGATTTTGATGAAAGATACGGGATCCGTTATCTTTCTCGGGGCACTCGGTCTTACGTTTGATCGCCGGGGTAATTTTGATGAAAGATACGGGATCTCGTTATCTTTCTCGGGGAACTCGGTCTTACGTTTGACCGCCGGGGCAATTTTGATGAAAGATACGGGATCTCGTTATCTTTCTCGGGGCACTCGGTCTTACGTTTCGACTCGGGAAGATTTTGATGAAAGATACGGGATCTCGTTATCTTTCTCGGGGCACTCGGTCTTACGTTTTACTGCCGGGGAAGATTTTGAAAGATACGGGATCTCATTATCTTTCTCGGAGCACTCGGTCTTACGTTTGACTGCCGGGGGAGATTTTGAAAGATACGGGATCTCGTTATCTTTCTCGGGGCACTCGGTCTTACGTTTGACTGCCGGGGGTAATTTTGATGAAAGATACGGGATCTCGTTATCTTTCTCAGGGCACTCGGTCTTACGTTTGACTGCCGGGGATGATTTTCTTGACAAGGGGCTGACTTTGGTTAACTTTGTTAACTTTGTCAAGTTGGGGACTGAATTGCAGAGTCATGGAATTTTAAGGGGCAAAAGGGTCATTTTGACCCTTGCAATCCTATCCGCGCGGAGAGGAATGGAAAGTCAGGGGTATTAATTAGGGCCAACGCCCTTTCTCTTCCCCATTCAGTTTTTTGAATTTTACGAGAGCAGAGGGAGAGAAACCAGCCATTCCGCCATTTTTGGCCATTTAAGCTTCAAAATTCCTCCGATTTTCTTCGATTTTTTGAGCAATGGAACACGGGGAAGGCGCTTTTCAAGGCCAAGGACGTGGCCCGGTAGCGGAGAGGCGATTGGAGCTCGTCCGGATGAGGAGGCATTACAATCTTTCGCAATCGGTTGAGGAGGAGCATTACCCCGATGCTTGGCAACATTGGGCTTCGGATCCGCATCTCCGAACGGTATACTTTGAAACCCTTTGATCCCTTTGTTGATCTCTTGTTTGAAACTTTTGGGTGATTTTTGAATTTTTTTTTTTTTGAAAATTCGAATGATTGATGTTCTTGGCTTTGAATCTTGATTTTGATGCTTTGCATGTTGTAATGAGTATATGAGTAACCCAAAATGTGCATTTTGCTTGGGAAAAAGAATTGGCATTTTTGCCACATTTTTTTTTTCAATTCGAAAATTACATGTGAAAATTCGAAGAATTGTGATTTCTTTTTTTTTTTGAAATTGAATATTGCATGTTGATGATGATGATGATTTTTTTTTTTTGAAATTGAATTTTGATGGTGATGCATGCATTTTGTTTGGAAAGAATGGGCATTTTGCCAATATGGGATGTATGTATGTTTAGGATTTTTTTTGAAAAGTGGGACGGATTTTTCCTCCCGTTGCATGTAAGATGGATGATATGCATGTATGCATTTTTTTTTGTTGAAAATGGGACGGAGTTTTTACTTCCGTAGGAATGCATCTTTTTTTTTGATGAATGCATTGGGACTTGCTGAAAACTGTTTTCTTTCATGCGAGAAAAATGGGGCTATGCTCATTGTATGTCATCATGTCGAAATTTCTTTTTTTTTTAATGCATGTGTATGCTTTCTTTTTTTTTTTAAATGCAAATGCAATTTTTTTGACATTTTCTCTTTTTTTTTTTTTATTACAGGCGGAAAACCGCTTTGTGACGGAGCAATTGAACAAAATGAAGACTCGAGGATCGGTGGAGTCTCGTGGTTGACTTGTGGGACCGGCTTCCGAATGCGGGCCGAGGAGCTTTGCCGAGTCCGAGACAGATTGTTGTCGAGACGGGGCTCGGGAGTTCGTCGAGTGCTTGAGGGGACCGGTCAAGTTCCCTAAGAGCAAGGGCTTGATGTTTGCTCGGCGCAAGACTCGTGGGACGCGACCCACACCTTCCACTTCTTCCGGGGCGAGGCTACGGTTACGCCTCCGACTACGCTGCGATCACGGGCCTGTCCTTTAATGGACGCAAAGCATTGAGTGGCGGGATGGCTACAGCGATGCCGATCTCGTGTGCTCTTCGGGATTTTCCCCTATTCCCAAAAAGGGGATGGGGATGGAGTATGCCGTGGTCTACGGCAAGATTGTGGAGACCATAGCGAGCTATGAGGTCGGGAGGAGAGGATAGGCGCCGATCGATTGCCGTGGCCTTCTTGTGGTTTGCTTTCTCGAGCACGCTCTTTGGACATGCCGAGGGGACGGCAGTCTTTGCCTTGCCGAGGTCCTTGGAGGACATGGAGACGGCCGGAGATGTCTCGTGGGGAGAGGCCGGGCCGGCAGAGCTTTATTTTGCTCTTGATAGGTACAAATGAAGGCCGTGAGCTCCTTGTACCGCTTCGAGTTTGCCCCGGAGGTATAAGCTCTCTTTTTGCTTTCCCTCTCTTTTTTTGAGCACACACTTTTCTTTTGCACCGGATTGATTGGATTTTTACCTTTCGCAGTATGGGCGTTGGAGTTTTTCCACGTCACGGTGTGGCGAGCAATGGCGGAGTACGTCGGGCGTATCCGGCCATGCGCCTTGGTCCAAGCATGCCCGGAGAAGATAAGCTCCAGTGGGGCGTACGACTCTCGTGTACGCGGATTGCCTTCCTTTGACGGAGGCCGAGACAGATGAGGGGATGATATTCTTCCCCCGGGATCGCTTTTGAGGTGGCGCACTCGAAGGGCGCCGAGATCCGGACAAGGCAATGAGGATTTTGAGGGGTCCGACTCGCGATGCATATTATCCGGGAGAGAGGGTGACGCGCCAAGCATGGCGTGAACTCGCCGAGGACACCGGTGGAGCCTCCCGCCGATATGATGCACTCCGAGCGATCGGTCCGTGACTGGGATGATTACCGAGCAGTCAAGACTTCTGACTTCGTGGCGATTGAGCCGTATGCGACATTCGTCTTGAGGAGGCCGAGGATGCCTCGTGTTTTGGATAGGGAGGGGCTTGGGATCCCGCGGTACCCTCGGACGGATTTTTCCTATATCCAGGATGGGGTCCGATTGAGGGTGCAGATCCCTCACCCCGAGCGGCTTCCACGAGCTTTCCGGCCTCGTCCGGTATGAAGGTATGGCTTCACCTTTTCCCCTTCTTTTCTTTCTTTTGTTTCATCATCTTTAGCATCACTTCTTTTTTTTTTTTTGACGCTTTTGCTTTTGTGCGCTTTTCGGAGGTGGTCGTCGAGAAGCCGACGAAGCAAGTGATCGGGGCCAAGAGATTCATTAGAGGATGGTCGCTGCGGGCTCCTCGTGCTAGAGCGAGGCGACCACGGCCGGCGCCCGTCGACGGAGGCTTCCCTATTCGCCGTAGACTTCTTCGTAGACTCCTTTGTCTCCTCTCCTTGATCATCGCGCGGCACCGCTTCGGATCACGTCATTCTCGGGGATCCACACGGGCAGTGGACACGTTGGCGCATGGCGGGTCGTCTTCGTACGTGCAGAGTCCGACGCCTTCACCTTCGGATACGATTTTTCGCAGATCTCGGCTTGCCCTATCGTAGCGTGCCGGCTGGTCCCGACGAGCCTCTTTCTGGAGATGAGGACGATTCTGAGCCCGAGATTTTCAGGGCTCCTGAGGAGGCGGGCCCGAGTCGCAAGAGGGGCCGGGGGGAGACATCGGGTGCTGGAGACTCCGATTGATTTTTTTTTTTTGAGATTTAGATTTGTACAGATTATGCACATTTTTTTTTTGGATGTAATAATTTAGGATTTTATTTATGTTTGTTTGTTTTTTTTTTTTTTTTTTTTTTGCACACTCTCTTTTTTTTTTTGGAATGTAATAATTTAGGATTTTATTTTATGAATGCAATGCAATATGAATGCAGTGTTGCATGAGCCTTGGTTTTTTTTTTTTTGCAAGGGTGTTTGGTATATGGACTGGTTTGGGGAGGTTTTTTTTTTTTTTTGCACAAGTTTCGAGCAACAGGGACGGAATATTCCTCTTTTGGTGTAGCACTTGACTCGTTGCAGATTTTTTTTTTGGAAAGCAATCTCATCCGCGCGGATGGAATCGCATCCGACATTGTCCTTTAATTTTGGTTCGCACTGGTCTTGCTTTATTTCAAATTCAAATATCCTCTTCAACCTCCAAATTCAAACCCATTTTCGGGAGAAAGAGAGAAAAACCATGGAAATGGCCAAAAATTCTCCAAAATTGTCCAAAGAAAGGCAAATGTTGTTCTTTGAAAAGTTCAAGGAGGGGTGTAGGGAGATCATGCACGAGAGAAGATCATTCTTTGAAGAAAGGTACAAGGTACGATGCTTGTGGTCTCTCAAAGAATTGGTTCCTGATTATGACCTCTTAAGAGCTTCTTCTTCGTTTGGGATACTAGAAGGCATGTCTTTTGCCTTTCCTTCAACGAGATTGTTCCGACCGGAAGAATTTCGGGCCTTGCTTGGAGGTCCTGAGGTGGAAGAGATAGCGGTCCCTTTGCCCTGAGGGGCTTCTTTTGTTGACAGATTGTGCGTCCTCCTTCATCTTTCCCTGAGGAAGCGCAAGGTATGATCCGCGGTCCCGATCATTTCGATATTTCCGGTCTTCCCGACAGATTTAGGGGCCTAGGCTTGGTGGATGATGCCTATTGGGATGCCTTTGCACTTTGTATGTTTGGCACCCCGTTCATGGTCTATTCCTTCGGGATCCGCCATCGGTCTCGCCGGATGTTGTCGTTCACCGTCGCCCGGCGTAGATGTCGTTCCTTTGATTCTGGGGAGACTTTTCATGCTCTCGACACATTAGCTACCGGACGGCGGTATATGCACGGGGCAGCCTGCCTCTTGACCCCGCGGCCGATGGAGCGTTTGGGGTTCTTCGGGAAACCTCTCGATATGATCGCCTCGACTTTTGCCAGAGAGGTGTTGATGTAGATTTTGATGATCGTGGCTCGTGGGAGCGCTGATGGCGGGTCGCCGACCGAAGATATCGATGGTTGGTGCCTCATCGGGTGGAGACTCGCAGAGTGCTTCAGACGGGTCCCAGTGGTTATGCTTCCGGGCTTTCTCACCCAGCTTTCTACATTCCGCTCCGGTCCCGAGACAGCTTTGGCTTGGAGCAGTTCCTTTGGAGGGTTTTGATGATATAGCCACCGTGGTGGTGGCTCCTCGTTTCCATGGATGATCCCTCGGTGTTTCCATTTCTTTCCCGAGCATGGAGGTATGATGCCTTTCCTCCTGGGTTATCCTCAAAGCGCCCGAGACCGGTGTTCTTGACCACTTGTACCTGGATTGGTACGAGAGGCATCCGGGAGAGACTCAGTGGCTATTTTGAGACGGCGTGAGGCCATTATGGGTGCGGAGGACCCGATCAAGTTTCGAGAGGAGGAGGGCCGAGGCGAGGGCCAATCCTCATGACAGAGCGGAGACGCCGTGACCGATTATGAGGCTTACGTCAAGAGACAGAGAGGAGGGCTCCTATGTTACCGCCTAGGTTACAGGAGATGAGGGATGACGCTAGGGCTACTAAGGCCCCGACAGAGGCCGGTTTGATAGACCCCGTTCCTATACCGTAGCTTGGTAGGAGGAATACCGACATTTTTCCTGGCTCGTAAGAGAAAGACTCCTGAGGGGGAAGAAGAAGGGAGAGGCCAAGCACGAGTGGCTTGGAGTGACTCGAGGTTTCCAAGTATCCCTTTCTTGCCATGACAGACACATTAGTTTGATTATGTATCTTAGTTTTCTTTAGCAGCTGCTGCTGTAGGAATGAATCGGGCTTAGACTCATCAAAGAGCTTTTAACTTGTAATGAATATTTGAATTGCTTTAGAGTTTTTCGAGACGCTTTCATGGTCTCGATCAATTGTATTGATGCCAAAGTATGGCTTTTATTTGTGCTTTAGACCGAACCGTTTCCGCCGCCTACGTTCCTCATTTTGAGGAGCTCAGTCTTCGTAGTTCAACCCGGTGAACTCTTTTTTGTTTTTTTTTTTTTGTTTTTTTTTTTTTGGTGCAACCCTCGTTTTTTACCTAGGCCGCCCTTTTCGGGTTTCTAACCTAGTCAGTTGGGTATTACTCTTTTAGCACTCTTTTTTTTTGTTTTTTTTTTGTTTTTTTTTTTTTTTTTTTTTTGGTGCAACCTCGTTTTTTACCTAGGCCGCCCTTTTCGGGTTTCTAACCTAGTTGGGTATTACTCTTTTAGCACTCTTTTTTTTGTTGTTTTTTTTTTTTTTTGTTTTTTTTTTTTTTTTTTTTTTTTTTTTTTTTTTTTTTTTTTTACGCGTAGTATCTCGCGCAGCCTTGTCACCATTCACCGGGTGTACAAAGGGATTCCCGTCGAGGTCCGCAAGTTGCATGGCTCCTCCGTGAGAAGATCTTCGGACGACATATGGCCCGACCCATACAGCTCCCATTTGCCGAGAGGGTTGATACGGACCGGGGCTTTTCTTTTAGAACGAGATCACCTTCTCGGATCTCCCGATGCTTTACTTTCTTGTCGAAGGCTCGGCCATTCTTCCTTGGTAGGCCCGGATGTGTTCCATGGCCTTCAATCGGCGTTCGTCTAGTAGGGCCAATTCATCATGGCGACTGGGAGCCATTCGACCTCGTTGATCCGGCTTTCCAAAAAGATACCTGAGCGAGGGTATTTCCAGCTCGATTGGGAGTACGGCTTCCATTCCGTATGTGAGGGCAAAAGGTGTTTCCCCGCCTTGCCGTTCCGACCGATGTTCTCGTAGCCCCGCAGTGCCAGTGTAACTTCTCGGGCCAATCTCTCGCCTTGGACACCATTTTCCTGATGATATTTTCCAGAGTCTTGTTTGCCGCTTCGACGGCTCCGTTGGTTTGGGGCCCGTAGGGTGATGACTTGTGACGGGTTATTCGGAATTCCGCCAAAGAACTCCGTCACATTCCCCTTCGAAGTGGGATCCATTATCTCGAGATGATTTCGCCGGCAACCCGTATCCGCACATGATGTTTTCTTTGATGAAGAGGGCGACTTTCTTTGAATTGAGGATTTTGTAGGACTTGGCTTCAACCCACTTGGTGAAATAATCCACGGCTACCAGATCGAACTCGTGGTCATATCGCCCGATGGTGTGATTTTGCCTATGACATCAATTCCCCAAGTGACGAAAGGCCAAGGGGTTGTCATGCAAGATAACTCGTGAGGAGGCAAGTGATTAAGATTTGAGTATCGCCGACATTTGTCGCAGCTTTTGACAAACCGGATGCGCCGGCTTCTACGGTGATCCAAAAATACCCCATTCTCGCATGATTTGCATCGTAGCTCGAGCATTCATGTGAGGGCCGCAGTACCACCATGTATTTCTTTCATGAGTTCGGTAGCCTCTTGTTTGCCGATACATCGCAGAGGGGGCCTTGATAACGTTTTTTGTATAACATGTTTCCCAAAAGAACATAATGGGAGGCGAGCCGCTGTGGCCGAGAGACTTTTGCTTTGATTCCTTCTTTATATTCCCCATCTTCGTTTTGAAAGAGGCCTCGCCATCCTTCAGTAATCGGTAAACTGAGCGTACTGTGGATCATTGATCGCTCGGCTTCCGCTTCAATTTCAAGCAATAGGCGGGGTTTTCTCTTCTCCCGACTCGAATGGTTTAACAGACTTTCCTTCGTGTATTTCGACAAGAGAGGCTAGTGTAGCCAGAGCATCCGCGAACCCGTTTCGGCCTCGTGTAATGAAAGCCGATTTCTTTGAATTGAGTTACTAACTCTTCCATGTAAGCATGATACTTCGCAAACCCGGATCCACGGTCTTCCATTTGTTAGAGACCCGATTGATGATGAGGGCAGAGTCACCGTACACCTCCAATTCCTTGATATTTCTTTCAAGGGCGGCTTCCAACCCAAATATGCAAGCTTCATATTCAAGCAGTCATTGCTGTGACTTCGTCTTCAAATTACCGCATGGGGGCGTGTTCGTCAATAGGGATCGACTGTAAGCATTCCTATCCCGTTCCCCTTTTGTTTGACGCCCGTCGAAGAAGAGTTGCCAGCGATTTTCTCCTTCTAGAGCGAAGATTCCATCATCGGGAAATTGAGGTTCAGTCCTCTGACTCATCACTGGGAAATCGGCCGATGTTCCGCCATTATGCGTCCTTTTACGGATTTCCTTGAAACATAAGCGATGTCATATTCGGCCAAAAAGAACGACCATTTTGCCAATCTCATGGAGATGGAAGGCTTGTCGAACGTATATTTGATGGGGTCTATCCTTGAAACAAGATGTATCGGGTGAGACCGCATGTAGTGTTTCAACTTTCCCACTACCTGCACCAAACCTCGCGCAAGTCTTCTCGCAAGCAGTAATTGAGTTCGCTTCCTTGGAGCTTTCGCTACGAAATAGATGGCGTTTCGACTTTGGAATCTTTTTTCTCTTGAGCTAGCATAGCCCCAATTGTCGTATCCGTGATGCTTAGATATAGCAAGAGTGGCTTTTGCCGATGTGGTGGGCAGAGAATCGGGATTCACAAGGTATGCCTTAACTGCTCAAAGGCAAGCCGACATTCCGGGGTCCATTCTCGTGTAGGCATTCTTTTTCATCAACTTGAAGATTGGCTCGCAGACGAGGTCACCGATTTACAAAGCGGCTTATGTATCATAGCCTTCCCATGAAGGATTTCACTTCGTCGTTGTCCGTGGTGGCTTCATTTCAACTATCGCCTTGATTTTCTCGGGGATCTACTTCGATTCCCCGTTCGTCACCATATATCCTAGTACCTTGCCTCGTCTTACACCGAAAGTGCACTTGGCCGGATTCAGCCTCATGCCGTGGTCTCTGAGGCGGCCGAAGAATTTTCTCAAATCAACAAAGTGCCGCCATCTCGATCCTCCGGAATGTATTATCATGTCGTCCACATAGACCTCAATTTCTTTGTGGATCATGTCATGGAACGTAGCCGTAGCCGCCCTTCCGGTACGTAGCCCCAAAGATTCTTTAGTCCGAATGGCATGACCGTGTAGCGCATGTGCCCCAAGGGGTTGTGAAGGCCGTTTTGGCTTGATCTTCTTCTCGCCATTTTGATTTGGTTGTAGCCGGCAAAACCATCGACGAAAGATTTGACTTCGTGGTTGGCCGTGGAATCTACCAAAATGTCGATGTTCGCGGGGAAATCGTCTTTGACCGGCTTTGTTCAAGTCTCTCAAGTCTACGCAAAGATCGGATCTTTCCGTTGGCCTTCGTCACCGTCACTATGTTGGGATGCCCATGTTGGGTATTCAATGACCCCGATGAACCCCGCCCGAGCATCTTTTCTATTTCCTCTTTCACTTGTAAGGACCATTCGGGCTTAATTCTTCTTAGCTTCGCTTTACCGGCTTTCGACTTCCGGGTCGAGCGGTATTCGGTGCTCAACTATGGAAGGATCGAGGCCTCGGCATATCTTTATAGGACCATGCGAACACATCCACGAATTCTTTTAGCAAACTCGATTAGGGCAACCCTTTCAAATTCCTTCGAAGAAACTACCAATCAAGGCTCTTTAGGCTCTTCCGCAGCTCCCAAATTCACACTTGTCAAAATCTCTTCTAAGCACTGGGGCTCGATTTTCCTCTTCCTGACAACCCGCTTAAAGATTTCTTTGATATATTGTTCATTTAATGTGTCCGCTCTTCATCTAGTGAATCGTTATTAACCTGTTTTTAGATTATTAGTTAATTCATCATTAGTTAAAGTGGCAATTAAGGGATACTCGTAAAGGTTCATCATTTCATTCAAGACGAAGGGGAATACAACGTTCGCTATGCATTCGTAGTCTTCAGCGTAAGGCCATCTGGACGACTCGAGAGACTCCGAACTCAACAATGAGAGACTCCTGAGGATTTTACAAAGGTTGACACGAAAGGATCTGGGACCAATCCAAGCTTGGTGATCATTTCCTCTTTGGTCGCGGACGGGCCCGAGAGAGTTTCCCAATTCTTTAAAGGCATCGCCGTCGTGGCTTCAAAACCCGGAAAGGCATGGTCTCGTGCTCCCTCTTCGCCGTTGCTATCATCTCTTTGTCTCGAACCGTAATCAACCGTGTTTGGCATCCGAAAGCCGAGCATGTGGATGTAGTGGATCTTCCTCACCTGGGACTTCCGTTTCGTCACAATCCGACCGCTCAATCCGTATGTAAGGACGCATTGCGTCTCGGTGAGCCGCTAGAAAAATCTCATGTCCCATACTCGAGCGGAAAGGCTTGGCAGTGTAGTTCAAGAAGGAGGACGTCCCACACGACGTTCATAGATTCGAGCCGAGTCCGTCGGTGTTTGCCGACTTTTATCATGAAAATCTCTCGCCCGGCGAGGCCAAAGAATGGGTTTGCTATACCGACAAATCTCGTGATTGAGGACCGGGGACTTGTGTGCCTCGTATCATGGCGGCGTTCAGCCGTTTCCTTCCAAGACGACTCCAAGTGTTGGAAATAGCAATTAAATTTGATGAATCGAACTTCTTCTGAGTCCGCTTGCTTGAGTGTGTCGACATAGTTGGCATCGCTAGATTCCAAAGGATGCCGGCGAGACTTGCCTCTTGAAGGATGTAGCCCCTGTTTGACTCGTGGGTGTTCTTGGCTATTGTTTCACCTTCTGTTCCCTATGAGGAAACCGTCACCCCTTATGACTTCAAGGTCTCCCGCCGCTGATGAATTTGACGCATTGGTGGAGAGTGGAGGCTATGGCTTTCATGTGATGCAACCAAGGGCGCCCTAGTAGGGCCGTGAACTCTGAGGGGATATCCATTACATGGAACTTTGCGGGCACCATTTGGGTTTCGTACTGCAGTTCCAGAGTCACCGTCCCTGCATCGGGACGAGACGAACCGTCGTAGGCTTTGACAAATCCGGTAGATGGGATCACGCGCCTTTCATTTATGCGGAGGGCCCTCATCATGCCGAGGGGAAGGACATTTACCGATGATCCATTGTCCACTAATACCCCAGTGGAGTGACATGGTGTTGAGCCGAATAGTGATGTACAAAGCTTCATTGTGTTGGGAGACATCTCTTGGCAAATCTTCATCGCAGTAAGGTGATCATACTCCCATATAGGTGAGGATCATAGATTTGGTCCTTGTCTCGGGATGGAGAGTCATCAAGCCGCCACTTCGTGCCTTTTTCTTGCGAGGCGTAGTCTTTGCCGAAGCCCCCGGGTTATACCGATGCCTTTTGTGGCGGTTGCCATCTCTAGTCAACATGTTGATTGAGTGGGAGCGCCAGATCGCGTCGGTTTTTCTTCATCGGTGTATATTCGGGAGCCGGACAAACCGAACCTTGGCCGACCCCCGAGGGGGTTGGACTTCTCGTTGCAGACTCGTATCCGAAGGTCTCAACTCCGTCGTTGGCAAGGCTTTTCTCGTTCTTTCACCCCTTTTTGCTTGGGAAGACTCGACCGGAGTAGAGTACATAATAATCAAATCCCCTGCATGGCTCCCCGAGCGTTCCCACACCGTTATCACCGCCTCGAATCTCTCCTTCAATTTTTGGCCGGGAGGAAATTTTCTTTTTCTTAGGAGGACGGTCCTCGTGTATCCACCCCGATAGTCCCTTTCAAGGCAATCGGGACAGCCACAAATATCCCACCAAATGTGTTCTACTACTGCGGCGGATTTGGGACCTCAAAGTTGAGCGGTGGCCGGAATGACTTTGAGTGGAACCGGTCCGGGGATTCGCGCCGGACTCATCTCGGTAGCGAGTGATTGGACTCGCCGGATAATGAGAGATATTGAGGTCCCTGGGAACGGGCACATGTTTGTCTTTCAAGGTAGCCCTGGCCATTGGGATATTGTTAAGGTCCCGAAGTGGCGTGTGGCCTCTTCAATCCAGCTCGCCGTCTCGTTTCCGCGTTCTTCCGTGACTTTGATGGCCGACCATATTCCTTCAACTGTTCCTCGATTTTCATCACTCAGCCGATATTTGTGGGATCATCACTTTGAGAGGGGACAACCGACAAGATACCGAACTCTTTCGTCCCCGACCGCTGTTGGGGGCCAGCTTGCCCCGTAAGTCGGCGGGCGAGTCCCGCGGTGGAAACATAGGAATCTTGGGGTAGCATCTTGATGTATCCGGATCGTTAAGAAGAGGAGGAGAACCCTCTTCTCGTCTTTGCGGTAAAAGTGCCATCGGAATTGAGACCGATAGTCAAACCATGACTTGCGACTACCCCCAGGTCATCAATTTGAGCCTCATGTCGAAGTCTCATTTGTTCTACCAACCGGATCCAACATCTGTCCGTCTCGAGGGATTTTGGAGGACGGAGCAACGTTATCCCCATCATTACCGGGCCGATGCGTACATTCTCAAACCCGGAGTTGGAACAAACGGCGAAGCCGATGACGCGCTGACTCTTCCCAACCGATCAAACGGTGACCCGTGCCCGAAACCAAGCTTTGTGCGGAGTCATGGGAAAGGACACGAAGGTTCGATGTCCTGGGAATGGAAGGAGGGTAGGTGTTGGGCTTTAGGCTCATGCAACATGCGCTATTTGTTCACGTTTACTTAAAACATGTTTTATTAACCTAATCGGTTGGAAAAGATTGCTCTTCTTTTTCGCAAACTACTCGATTCCCGGATCGCGGCCCCGTCACTACGTCTATAAGCCCCTCGTATTCCACCCGTATTTCGACCTCCCAGGTGGACAGCCCCGGCGAGGGTCCTATAGGGCAAGCGGGTCCCACCGACCGAAAGAAAAACGATCCTAAAAGTCTCAAGGGTAATCGAGTCTTAACGAGCATTCGATGTAAATTACGGACAAAGCCGACGTCGAAAGTCAAGATCATGTCCGAGGGCTCGACAAAAAGTCGGCATGATTTGACCGATAAGCGTCCACGATTGATCTTGACTTGTCGTCGCTAAGCCGTAATTAGGCATGGAATAGTCATTAATCCTTGATGACTCGTCAATGCCGGGAGTCGTTGTATAATTTGTGCCGCCGAGCCGAAGTCAAGGCGCCGGTCAATATCTTGGTCAAAGTCTCGCGGCGGAAAACCGGCGTAACTTCGACCGATTAGGGACCCGAAAGATATTGAGTCGGTATGCCGACAAAGGCTTGAAAGGAAAGGTCTATACACGGACAGGCATGACACGTACTGCACTAAAAACCAACCGGGTCTCTGACAAAGTGTGTCACGGACAAGTGCATGGTCGACACGAGGCTCCATGGGATGTTTGGGTAGTCCTGTGCTCATCCGAGAGGCGTAATAAGACCAAACGGACCGCGACAAGGATTTCCCCGGGTTAAGGACGTAGTGTGCAGTGTACGGTCACGTGCGCGTAGTGTGCAAGCAGTCTATATTCTTTTTCTGAGTAAAATAGAAATTTTTTATGTGTCTTAAAAATATGATGCATGATTTTTTTTTTGGAAATTTTCTTTTTTTTTGAAAATCCTTTTTTTTTTGAATTTTTTTTTGAAAATTTTAATGAGCACATAAGCACGAAAATTCCGACAGCTAGGGACATTATTCCGACAAATAAAATTTTGACTTTCTCCGAGGCGGCCAAAACAACATGAAAACTGTGCAAAAATCAACACACACACAAAAATGATTTTCAAAGCCGGGACGGAAGCTTGACCCTCAAAAGCTTTTTTTTTTTTGAAAACGGTGATACCGGTACGTGGGATTGTTAGACCACAATTTATCCCCGACTCGTGTTAGGAGGCGATAACGGGAAATTTAGTGGTTTCCACCAATATACCGAATACCATTTTTTATTAAAAAGCTTAGTCCCCAGCGGAGTCGCCACTGTGATGATGTTGCCATTCGCGGGAAAATTCGATTTTTGCGTTTCTTTGAAAAACCAAATAAAACCGGAAAAAAACGGAGTCGCCACGCCATTTTAATTTTGAAGGCCAAAACTTTGAAAAAAGCCCGAGATCAGAGATTTAGGTTCGGAGGTCATGTTACGCGTCGGGAAGGACGTTAGTGTGCACCCGACGCGCCTCGTAAAACGAGTCTTCCAAGCTGAAAATCATTTGTGTGTGTGTGTGTGTGTGTGTTTTGGCCAAAATAAGTTGAAACTCAGAAAAGTAAAAATTGGGATATCTTTTTAAGACTTTAAACTGATCCCATGATTTTTTGGAAGATTTTTGGATTGAGATTTGGTACTCAAAAGACCTTTTGAAGTTGAGAGCCATTTCTGCCAGAATGAAAAAGGCAGTGGACCTTTGATTTTGAAAGGGATTCAAGGGTCTTAAAACTTCATAATCTGGATAAACTCAGAGAATGAAAGTTGTTCTAGACACCTTAAATAAAGTTTGTGCGAAGGAATTTTCCATTTTGGAGAAGATTTGAGGGGTCAAAACCTTCTGGAAACCTCAGATATGAGATCTGGATTCCCAGAAGCTGATGAACTAGCCTCTGAAAGAAAATTTGAAAAGAGGAGTTTTACTCACCCAAAAAATAAGGTAAAAATATGTCTGGAAAGCTCTGGATGTTGGCTACAAAAAGTATTTTGTAGTCAACACCAAATTCCAAGTTCATCTGTGTCCAAAAATTAAGACCATGGACTGAGGTCTGAGAAAATTGCTACTGGACAGCAACTTCTCAAGAAAGAAAATATGATTTTAAGGGGGTTTTGCATCCATGCTTGTCCCCATTTCCCTAGGTTTTGGTTAGTGATCACTAGACATTTTAGTGGTGAATCAACTATACCAAACCATCCTTGGGGTACATTAGGACTAAGCATTTCATTTGCTTGGGAAGGGGAATTTTATCCTTTGAAATCAAGATTTAGTGCTTGAAAATGGTTTTTTAGGGTTTTGAAAGTGCATTTTTGCAAGTAAGCAAGAAAAGCTTTGAAAATAATGTTGATCTTTGTAGAAGATCATCCATGGAGATGGTCTTCCATGGTGATCTTCTTAGATCTAGAGAAAGAAGATGAAAGAACTACATTTTGTAGTTTGAAGATGCATGCATGGATGAGATTTAGGGTTAGGAAGAGGAGGGTTTACCAATCTTCCTTGTGTTCTTGAGTGTTTGGCTTGAGTGTATGAGTGTTTAGGGCTTTAATATGAGAGTGAGTGGATGAGTATGAGTTGGGAAAGATTGGAGAGAAAAAGGTGACAATTCTTGTGAATTCTCACTGTTTTCTCTCTATATTTCGCCGCAGGTTCGGTGCAAATGTGTTCTTCCTCCTTATTTTTGTGACTCGGAGGGCTCAATTTATAGCCCTCCCGAGATGACAATCCCATCCGCGCGGACAAGTCCAGCGTGCAATCGTTCATTAAATGCGGCTTCACTTTGGACAAGAAGAATAATCTTTTTCAAAATTCAAATTAGGCCCGCTTATGTTTCCAGCATTGCTATATTTGGTTTTCTTCTTTTGTTTTTTCTTTTTGAGATTCTTTTTAAGGTTTAACCTTAAATAACAATGCCCATTTTACCCTCACTTTGTTAGAAATGTTAGGATAGTTAGGAATTGTTAGAAATGTTATAACTTTCGTTAATTTTCTAACGAAAATTCTAACAAGCTCAAATTGGAGCACTTACAGTACTTCACTATCTATGAGATAGAGGTAGCTAAAGTTTGGAGAACTTGAGCGTACTTCACTATCTATGAGATAGAGGTAGCTAAAGTTTGAAGAACTTGAGCGTACTTCACTATCGAGGAGATAGAGGTAGCTTAAGTTGGGAAAACTTGAGCGTACTTCACTATCTATGAGATAGAGGTAGCTAAAGTTTGGAGAACTTGAGCGTACTTCACTATCTATGAGGTAGAGGTAGCTAAAGTTTGGAGAACTTGAGCGTACTTCACTATCTATGGGATAGAGGTAGCTAAAGTTTGAAGAACTTGAGCATACTTCACTATCTATGAGATAGAGGTAGCTAAAGTTTGAAGAACTTGAGCGTACTTCACTATCTATGAGATAGAGGTAGCTAAAGTTTGGAGAACTTGAGCGTACTTCACTATCTATGAGATAGAGGTAGCTAAAGTTTGGAGAACTTGAGCGTACTTCACTATCTATGAGATAGAGGTAGCTAAAGTTGGGAGAACTTGAGCGTACTTCACTATCTATGGGATAGAGGTAGCTAAAGTTTGGAAAAACTAAAGCGTACTTCATATATATATATATATATATATATATATATATATATATATATATATATATATATATCTCCTTCGAATCAGAGATAGAGGTAGCTGAAGTTGAAAAAACTAAAGCGTACTTCACTATCTCTTTCGAATCAGAGATAGATGTAGCTTAGGCTGGAAAAACTAAAGCGTACTTCACTATCTCTTTCGAATCAGAGATAGAGGTAGCTTAGGTTGGAAAAACTAAAGCGTACTTCACTATCTCTTTCGAATCAGAGATAAAGGTAGCTGAAGTTTGGAAAAACTTAAGCGTACTTCACTATCTCTTTCGAATCAGAGATAAAGGTAGCTGAAGTTTGGAAAAACTTAAACGTACTTCACTATCTCTTTCGAATCAGAAATAGAGGTAGCTGAAGTTTGGAAAAACTTAAAGCGTACTTCACTATCTCTTTCGAACTAGAGATAGAGGTAGCTGAAGTTGAATCTTGACAACTCGGGGGCTGTTTCCTTATTTGATTTAATTCTAACAGAGATATAGGAGATTTTTGGGAGAAATTTATACGATTTGGGAAATTTATATGGTCTTCCGGACCGGGTAATTTAAAGCCTTCCGGGCTATGGATAATGATTTGGAAAAATTTATACGGTCTTCCGGACCGGGTAATTTATAGCCTTCCGGGCTACGGATGATGATTTGGGAAAATCGTTATTCCATTTGGAGATAACAGGAAATTTTCCGGATGAGACGTTATCCCATTTGGTGATAACAGAGATCGCGAGAGATAGCGAAATGTTATTCCTTCATTCGGGAATAACGGAGATCGCGAGAGATAGCGAAATGTTATTCCTTCATTCGGGAATAACGGAGATCGCGAGATAGGTCGAAATGTTATTCCTTAATTTCGGGAATAACGAAGATTGAAAGAGATAGCGAAATGTTATTCCTTCATTCGGGAATAACGGAGATCGCGAGAGAGGTCGAAATGTTATTCCTTCATTTCGGGAATAACGGAGATCGAAAGAGATAGCGAAATGTTATTCCTTCATTCGGGAATAACGGAGATTGCGAGAGAGGTCGAAATGTTATTCCTTCCTTCGGGAATAACGGAGATCGAAAAAGGTCGAAATGTTATTCCTTCTGGCAATAACTGAGACTTTTAACCAAAAACGTTATCCCATTTGGCGATAATGGAAGGTTTTCTGGAGGAGACGTTATCCCATTTGGCAATAACGGAGGATTTCCCGGAGAAAATGTTATCCCATTTGGCAATTACTGAGGGTTTCCCGGAGGAAACGTTATCCCATTTGGCGATAACGGAGGATTTTTAGGAGACAACATTATATCCATTTGGATGTAACGGGAAAACTTGGGAGAAAGCGTTATTCCATTTGGAGATAACGAGAATATTTTGGGCAAAGTATTTCCTATTTTGATTTGGTAATCAATTAAGGTTATTTTTCTTTGTGCATGTCACATGAGCCACGGACTGACTCTTTTGCGAAAAGGCAATGTGAGGGAAAGAATGTGTTTGGATGCATGTGTTTGGATGTATGTGTTTGGGAACTGTTTGAGACAGGTTTCGAGCAGGTGGGGTTGTATCTCTTGGGTGCGGACTGAACTGTTGTTGTTGCTGAGATGTTGTCAATGTGGACTAGAATTCCCACTTGGGCTGAGACTGGGTTTAAACCTGGGGTCTTGATTAATGTTTCTTTCTCAAACTCTGGCACTTGAAGCTGATGTTACAGACTTTTAGAACCAAAGACTAAAGCAAATGTCGAAGTGACACAATCTCTCTTCTAGGGGTGGATGCGACTCATTGAAGCCCCGGTCTGAGGAATTTTTTTTGCAAAGCCCCAGGTTCTATTAAAGCGAGGAAAAGATCTTTTCTTTGGCAAAGCCCCGATTTGATGAACTGAATAGGCGAAGTTTAGATTTTGAAGAAGTGACTTGGCAGAGCCCCAATCTTATGACCTAGCAACAGTCCCAATCTGATTGGTACTACAAAAGTGATCCTGAGGTTGATCTGACCAAAACTGAATCCATCTTGTGACATAGTGAGGAATCCGATGCGGACCCAAAAATGACTAAAGAAGCCCCAGTCTAAAGAAATGGCTTGGCAAAGCCCCAACCTTGAAGAGTTTCAAGGCAGCCCTAATGTGAATTGTAGCCGGAGAGGGAAAAACCTATCCTTTCATACTTTCTCTCTTATTTTCTTTAGTCACTCAGTCAACCGCAAGAAGATGTAGAGGAAGGGAATTTTAGAAATTTATACATGCAGGGGCATACTTTTCGAAAGGTGGGAATAGATCCCGATTTTGTGTTATTTTAATGGCCTTATTCGACGTAGGCACGAGAAATCGCTTTGGGTTTGACTCTTTTGAGAGAGTATAAGCGTAAAAAGGTTGGTAAAAGTGTATGGAAGCCCCTGCTGATAGAAATTCAGTGTTTAGCACTATTTTTCCTAAGATGTAGAAAAAGAAGACTTGTCAAGACATCTGAAAACTTGTTTTATTTACAATGATCACAAGATTGCTTAAAACCCTTTATTAATGTTCGGGTTATTCAACCACTGATCTCGATATGAACAAACATTTTGATTAATCATTAGGAGAAAGTCAACCAGTGTCGCGGATCAAGGTTGGCTGGGCGTGAAAGAAAAGTTTGTGTAGGGAGGTCATTGATGAGACCGGGTTTTCTGGGATTTGAATATGTCTATGGGAGAGGTCACTGATGAGACCGGATTTTTCTGGAATTTGAATATGCTTATGGAAGAGGCCACTGATAAGACCGAATTTTAGGGAATTTGAATGTGCTTATGACCGGACCATTTCTGGTTGCCTACGTTCCCCTCATTGTGAGGAGCTCAGGTCGCCGTATTTCGACTTCGGCCGGACTGTGTTTGGCTTTGGGAAATGGGATTTGTGGTTCCTTTAGTGGAAAGGCTCGGATGAGAAGGTTGGATGCTGAGGCGTGGGCCTCGGGATGATTCCTTGGCCAAGTCATTTTTGGACGGCTGCTTCAATTGCTTCCTGATTTTCGTCTTTTACTGGGGGAGAAAGGATTCGCATATGCCTAAAGGCTTATGAAATGCTTCTGCCTTTGCTTTGACCATTCCATTGCTATTGACAACTTTTATTCTTTCAGCTTTGACCTCGCCCCATCTGTCAAGCTTTTGATTGACGGTGCTGGATTTTTGGCCTCATTTTTTTTATTATTTTTTTGTTTTTTTTATATATATGTGCAACCCTGTTTTTTGCCTAGACTGTCCCTTTACAAGGTTTTTAGCCTAGCTGGGTATTACTCTTTTTGCACTATATTTTTTTCTTTTTATTCCTCTTTTTTTTTATGAGCAACCCTATTTTTTGCCTAGACTACCCTTTACAAGGTTTTTAGCCTAGCCGGGTATTACTCTTTTTGCACCCCTTTTTTCTTATTTTTTTTTATGCCCTTGAGGTCGAAGGCAAGCTCCTAGGTTGTTGTCGACATGTGGTCAATCTTCCGAAGCTGAGTGGCCTTTTGTTGTTTCTTGATGTTGCCGCGCGTCGTTGACTTGGTCAAGGTGATGGTGAGGACATGACTTGGGAGGCGTATAGCTTGATGAAGGCTTTTATGAGGTAAGGAAAGTGTATGTCTTGATGGAAGCCTTTTTTGGGGTAAGGAGAGTGTATGAGGAAAGCATTGGTTGATTTTCTCACACCGATTAATCAGAGAGTTAATTATTTCGAGAGATTATTTGTTGAGCAATGCAAGTGATCATATAAAATAAAACCATTTCATTAAATGTAATGTAGGTGTGCAAATAATATCTTAAGTCTAGCAAGAAAAGAAGAAGACTATTTTATAGAAGATTGAAGATTAATTACAATGTCCGAGGAGGACTTGATTGAAAGAGGAAAACACTAGAACCTACGAAAGTTGACTGAGACTATTTTATTTCTTAATCTTGCTTAAAGATAGGTAACCCCTAGCCTAGCTACTCTTCGCTAGCCGGACTTCCAGGGAACTTGAGCTTTCCTTCGTAGATCAACCCTTGAATTTCTTTCTTCAGATTCAGGCACTTGTCTATCGTGTGACCATGATGATTGTGGTATTCACAGAACTTGGTCCTGTCAAGGTTACGTGGGTTTCTCGGCTTATAATTCTTGAGAGGTTTGAGAAGGCCTTGTCTCATCAACTCGTCAAAAACTTTGCTCATGGGCATCCCAAAATCATTAACATGATGTTTCTGACCTAGCACTTCCTGAATCGATCTCTTACCATAGCTTTCTGTTTTAGGCCCACGGAGGCTCTCAAGCTTCCCATCTTCTATCAACTTCTGGATCTCATGCCTCAGATAATGACAATCATCAGTGTCGTGCCCGTGGTACTGGTGGAAAAGACAATGCTTAGACTCATCCAACCGAATGTTGGGATTCTTGGGCTTCCAATTCTCCAGTGGCTTTATCAGATTTTCTTTCATCAGCTCTTCCAGCATCTTGCTTAAAGGCATCTCCACATTGTCATAATGAAAGGAGTGGAGTTTTCGGGAGGCACTGTTGTTCCCAAGACTCGAATTTCCATTGTTCAGTTGGTTCCATTGTTGGATTTGGCTGAGGGAGGCTATGACATTCTTTCCTTTGTGAGGAACTGGTGCTGAGTTAGGTGCAGTTGCTGCTTGGTGCTGGTGGTATTGGGTTATATTTGGCAGAATCATTTCTTTGCCTGGTTCGACATCTTGGGTCGGGGGAGTACTGGTACTCATCATGAGATCAAGCTTTCCTTGCATTTGTTTCACTTGCTCCATCAATATTGCCACATGGGGATCAACGAGAACATTCGAGTTACTGGAACTCGCAACAAAGCTCTTATCAGTAGAAGGAACCACAGTCGCAGACTGGTGAAACTGACGGGTGAATTCACTAAGTCCGGTAGGTGACAACTGAAAACTTGAATCATCCGAATTTTCTTTTGGCAACTCATGATTGCATTCAGGCGGGTATAGAGGCTTCAGAACATAGCCACATGGCTCAAACTGATTATGTGAAGCCGGAGCATAAACTGGCAAGTACCGCTGGAACTGAGGGACAGGTGGGGTGAAGCCCAATCCATTTTGAGGAGCTGAGGGAGATGGAGCCCTAATGGCATGGGTGTTGGAAAGGACTGAAGAGGAGTAGTCCTTGGCAAGGGATCGTATGTGGATGGAGGAAGGTATTGGCTGTAGGATGGAGGGTATTAGTTATAGGATGAAGGGACTGAGATCACTATTTCTGGAGTCTCATCTTCGACCATGACCAGAGAACAGTTTGCCTCAACTGTTACCTGAACTCCATGGCGACGGAGAGCACCGATGAGCAGTGACAGCTGCTCTTCATGAGCCTTATGGGCATTTTCCAAAGCCAGGACTAACTCTTCCTTCCTAATCATCGGATTTCCTGTACCCTCACTGTTTTCTGCAAATCTGCCATTCTGACTCTCTGAGCTGAGCTGACAAAACTGACGATTCTGGCGAGATATCTGAGGATTCTGCACTGACAAGCCACTGACCCGGTATTCTCTCCCACTTCTTTCTTGCTGCGGGAAAGGGATAGATAAGGTTTAGACTTGGGGGTAGGTAAGGCTTAGACTCGGAGGTAAGTGCTTAGGCTGAAGGCTCAAGTAACATGCATTTACCACTTAAGTTTTAATTAAAACACATTTTCTCCTAATCCTAGTTGATCGGGAAAGATTTGACCGCGAAAGGTCGAGATAGAAAATCAGAGATCGGACCGAGGAGGTCGCGATTAGGGATTTGACCGCGAAAGGTCAAGATAGAAAATTGGAGATCGGGCCGAGGAGGTCGCGATTAGGGATTTGACCGCGAAAGGTCGAGGTAGAAAATCGGAGATCGGACCGAGGAGGTCGCGATTAGGGATTTGACCGCAAAAGGTCGAGGTAGAAAATCGGAGATCGGACCGAGGAGGTCGCGAAAGGTCGAGATGGAAAATCGGAGATCGGACCGAGGAGGTCTCAATTAGGGATTTGACCGCGAAAGGTCGAGGTAGAAAATCAGAGATCGGACCGAGGAGGTCGCGATTAGGGATTTGACCGCAAAAGGTCGAGATGGAAAATTGGAGATCGAACCGAGGAGGTCGCGATTAGGGATTTGACCGCGAAAGGTCGATATAGAAAATCGGAGGTTGGACCGAGGAGGTCACAATTAGGAATTCCAGAGATAGGACCATGCAATTATGATTCCGTTAATTGTTCAAGTTTACTTAAAACAATGTATTTTATTTATTTCTATTTGGTTGGAAAGGGGGGTTTGCCCTTCTTTTTCGCAACTACTCTAGATCCTGGATCAGTGGGCTCCGTCACTACGTCTATAAGCCCCTCGTATTCCACCTGTATTTCGACCTCCCAGGGTGGACAGCCCCGGGCGAGGGTCCTATAGGGCACGCGGATCCCATCGACCGAGAGAGAAGAACGCTCCTAACGGGTCTAACAGGTCATAGGAAATTTTAACGTACGAGCGATGCGGATTATAGTCAAGGCAATGCCGGGAAAGTCTCGTCTTTCAGCCTTAACGGAATTTCGGCAATGTCTCGCTTGAACGATGGACGTTTTGACTTTTTGGCATTGTCCAAGAAGATAATAGGCATGGGTCGGACAGTAAAAGCCGGACGACACAGTGTCACATTGAACTTCGTTGCATACGTTGCTCGAGTCAAAGTCCAAGTCAATGCCGGTTCAAGATCTTGCCAATTTTTTTCTTGTCGGAATTTCGGCAGAGCTCCGCTTGCGCGAAAGATCTTTGGATTTTTGGCACGGACTCGGGCTCGACTCTTACGTATCCCGTGCGGGTCAAAGTCAAAGTCAATGCCGGAGTCAAGATTCTGCCAATTTTCCTTGGCGGAATTTCGGCAGAGTTTCGCTTGAGCGAAGGGTCTCGACTCTTGACATGGGCTAAGATTTGACCTTTACGTATCCCGTGCGGGTCAAAGTCAAAGTCAATGCCGGGGTCAAGATTCTGCCAATTTTCCTTGGCGGAATTTTGGCAGAGTTTCGCTTGCGCGAAGGATCCTGACTTCCGTCATGGGTAAGGTTTGACCTTTTACGGGGATATGCAACTGGGCTATATGACACGGACTAGACCAAAAACCAACCAAAAGTCAAGGTTTTAAAATGTGTGACACGGACTGTGCATTGGTCGATACTGGCTGCCATGGGGAGTTTAGGGTGATTTCGTGCGCGCCCGGGAGCATCGTAATACTGTTCGTGACTGCAGCTGAACAACCACCCCGGGTTAAAGGGATGTGCGTGCAAAGTGTACAGGATATATAAGGTGCGCGTAGTGTGCGGCCTCCTAAAAATGTTCCTTTTTGAGTTAAAACAGAAATTTTTCAAAAATGTGTTTTAAAGGAATGATTTTCGGGACGGGGGAAATGCAGCAAATAAGCACGTAATTTTTTGGGAGCCCCGATCAGTCTTGGAACTGAATAGCCCTAAGCTGTCAAGGCTGCCAGATTAACCTCAATTTTTGTCCTGGTGGAATTGCCAATGAAGCCGCCCGGCTATGATTCAAGGAGAATCAAGCCGGACAGCTGCATCAATCAATTTTCCAGGTTCCATTTCCTTTCATTTGCAGGTTGTTTCCCCGGCCTTTTTGGCACCTTTTTAGCTCCAGAATGCTTTCCTGTTCAGTATCAGAATATGCACAATTCCCAAGAACCGACAATGCATGTAATGCAAGAAAAAGGAAGGCAATCATGAGAATAGGATCCGCGGCGGAAGGCTAACCCACTCAAAAATAGCTTTTCTTTTTTTTTCGAAAAGAGATACCGGTACGTGGTTTTGTTAGACCATAGTTTATCCCAAACTCGTGTTAGGAGGCGATAACGGGAAGCTTAATGGTTTCCACCTATATACCAAGTATCATTTTTTTATTTTTTTATTTTTTTTTAAAAAAAAAAACTTATAAAATAAAACCATTTAATGTCCCATGTCCCTCAAGCAAAAATGAACCTCAGCCTCCAAACAATTCAAACATTCGACACTAAGCTTCAGCAACACAGAAAACATGGAGGAAAAGGAACACAAAGCACGTAAAATGCAAATATCACATATAATGTCACAACAATGCACACACAAAAGAATAAAACGGATGTTGAATGAGAACGAAAGTTCGACCCACTTTTGAAAACAAGTTTCAATTTCCCCAGCGGAGTCGCCACTGAATGTACGCTCGCCGAAAATATATGAAAATATATGGGAGTCGCCACGCCATTTTAAAGGAAAACATTGAAAACCTTTTGAAAAGAGAAAATGGGTTCGGGCGTCAGGTTACGTGTTGGGAAGAACGTTTGGCGTTCACCCAACACGCCTCGTATACGAGTCTTTCTATTGTTCAACATCAAATTCATTCATAAGTGTGTGCGAGTATGTGAGACAAAATGTGATAAAATGCATTTTGATGCTTTGTATTATTGATGAAATGAGAGAATTACATCTTGTGAGCCACTTGGTATGGGGGGCCACATCCCAATTACATTGAAATGAACAACTTACGACTGAAATGGATCAGCTGCAAAGTGGCTACATGTGTCGCCCGACACAGGACCTCGGACAGTCAAGTGTGTCGCGTGACACAACAAGCCCACTTGCAGAGGTTTCACAAATCTGATTACATAGACTGGAAATCAATAGCCATTGAGATTAACAGATATGAACAACAGGTTACTACGAACTCAAGGAGAGATCCAAGCTCAGATGAATGTGGATATGAGACGATCCACACTCACCTTAGCGATTCATGCACAACGCTCAACATCAATACAAGAACACGTATAATCACTACGATAAATGCCTGATCAGAACGTCTAGACATCAGAGCATAACATATCCAATCAGATTCTAAACAGACTGCAGACTAGGCATGGCAATACAAATCTGATCAGGTTCTAGACCGAGCAACATATTAAACATAGCAATTACACCAAGTAATGAAAATAGAGAAAAGGAAGAAGGGTTAGGGCATTGCAACAAACAGCTACTGAGCCATTGATTCCAAAATGTATGAAACTAAATAAATGATTTCAAAAATGCACATCCAGCTACTACATTTCAATGTTCAAATGTAAAACACATTTACGGTGTGGAACCTGATTGTACATCCCAGAGACCAAAACCAAACATGTTCAACCAAGTCCGGAATCAAACAACTCAACATCATTCGGAATCACGGATGGATCTAAAATATAATCAACATCACTGTGATAAATATATGATCAGAAAATTCATATGAATCAAAGAATACTACGTGCTAACTGAGATTATAACAAAACCAAATGTACTCAGATTCCATACTACCAGCATATTAAACATGGGAACTTCATTACACAATAAAAACAGAGAGAGAGCAAAAGGTTTAGATTCGTTACCCTCGTAGGTCCACACTCTCTATACCAAGTCGGTATAGGGAGCCTTCGATTCAGCTGCAGATGACGATGTAGCGAGGTAGCAGAGCGTGCAATGGCAGTTCAGTCAAAATTCCCACCAAAGCCAGTCTGCGATTGGAAAGAAATATCAGGGAAGCTTACAACGATTAAGTGTTGGCCGGAGCTGGGGCGTTGAAGTGATCGGAAATCGTTTGGGAATCTGTGGTGGCGAACGGATTTAGAATAGGGGAGAGGCGTCGACGGTTTTTTGGGGTAGAGATAGGGAACGACGATGAGTTTGGCCGGAGAAGGGGGATGCCAATTTGGGTAGAGAGGGAGAACGACGAGGAAGTGATTTAAGAGAAGGTTGGGTTAGGTTTCCGGTGAGGAAGGTCGCCGGCCAAATGGGTTTAGAGAGAGGGCTCGGTGATGGTTGATTGGTGGGAGAGAGCGGAGAAACTTGGTGGATGCGATTAGCCGGTGATTGGGTTTAGGGATAACGGAGAAATGGTGGGGAAGAGGATTAGAGAGCGAAAATGGTGAAGATCGCCATTTCCGTTTGGAGAGAGAAAGCGCCTAGTGAGAGAAGCTCCCCTGGTTTGCGTTTAGAGAGAGAAAGAGTAGTGAGAGAGTGAGCGTTTCTTCCCCCTTTGTAAAATGAGAAATTGATTTAATTTAAATGTGACTGGTAAAAGGCGAAAGAGGCCGTGTGGCTTCATTTGCGAAAAAAGAGGCCGCGTGGCTACATTTGCTGTCGGCCCAGATTTTTCTAGAAACATGCAAGGTGGCATTCTGGACCCTTCTTTCCAGCGAGGTCCTGCTTGGAATTTTAATTCTTAGCAGGTCCTTCCTTCCTTGGAAAGTTTTGAAAAGTTCCCAAATTGCCCCTGAACTTTAGGAAAGTCCGGGAAATTGCCGGGAAACTTAATCGAAAGGCATGAGCCAGATTTGGGTACTTACACTACTGCAAATGTTGCAAAGGGAAAATAAGGAGCAACATTAGAAACATGTTGATGATTATAATAATATTGCTTTCCTTATACTTGCCACCATGTTTAAAGATTCTTATGAAGAACCTTGAGCACCTGGTAACTGCTTTTGTTCTAGCATAACGCACAAAGGAAATGTTCCAAGTGCAAGCTAGGCAAAAGAGGTTTGATTGTGTTAATGGTTAACACAAGAAAGGGGTTTAAAAGGAAACACAAAGTATGTAAAGCAAAGGTTGCTAAACCTAGGGCAAAAGTTGCCAAAGCCGAAGAGGCTAAACCCAAAGTGTCTCAAAAAGGATGCATTTTGCTACCATTGTAATGAGATTATCATTGAAAGCAAAGTTGCAAGGCTTATTAGGAAGGCCTAAAGGTGAAGAAGGGCAATATGATTGCTACTACTTCAAGTATCTATATGATAGATATTTTCATTTCAACTTCTTGTTCTTGGGTATATGATGCCGGACTGGATCCCACGTTTCTTGAAAAATGTGCAAGGAACAAAGAATAGAAAGCTACTCAAAAGGGTGAATTAAACCTATGCATGGGAATGAAGCAAGAGTTGATGCATTAACCATAGGGACATATGGAGTCACTTTACCTAATGACTAGTACTTGTTTTGAACAAGTGTCACTAGTTCCGGATTTGAGTAGGAGTATTATTTCCGTTTCTTGTATGGATGATGAAGGATATAATTTTCGTATTAAAATAAGAAGTTTTATATTTATTTAATGATATGCCTTACTGTATTGCATATGTCATTGAATGGTCTTCATATCCTCGATAATGAGAAACAAAGTAATATTGAAGATATCTATAATATAAATGGGAAATCTAAACCGAATAATATGAACAACGCGTTCATAAGGCATTGCCGGCTTGGTCGGATAAATAAGAAACATATATCTAAACTCCATTAACATGAAATTTTAAACTCATATGACTCTGAATCATTTGAGGAATGTGGATCTTGTTTATTGGGACTATTGACCAAACCACCCTACACTAAGAGTAGTGGGAGGGCTATTGACTTATTGGTCATTATACATGAGATGTATGTGGACTATTAAGCAGCATTGCTAGGGGAGGATTTTGGTGTTTCATCACATTCACCGATGACTTACTAGATATGACTATATCTATTTGATGAAGTCCAAAGGTGAATCGTTTGAGATGTTTCAAACATTTCAAGATGAAGTACAAAGCAACTTGGCAAAACTATTAAGTACTTCGATTAGATCAATGTGATGGATATTTGAGTCAAGAGTTTGATAATCATCTCAAAACTGTGAAATCGTTTCAGAGTTGACCCCACCCGGAACACCACATTGTATGGTGTGTCTATAGGAGGAATTGAACCTTGTATGACACGGTTCGTTCGATGATGTGTCAATTTGACTTTCCTATTTCCTTTTTGAGGATATGCATTAGAAATGATGCGGTTACACTGAATCGAGTCCCTACTAAATCAGTTCCTAAGGCCCCACATGAGATGTGGTATGAAAGAAAACTTAGATTGTCTTTCAAGGAGATTTGGGTTTGCAAAGCTTATAAGAAGAGACTTGTCTCTGATAAGTTAGCACCAAATCTGACAAGGTTATTTTCGGAAATTAATCTTACAAACCGCAAAGAGAACAAAGTGTTTGTTGCTCTGTACGATTCGTTTCTTGAGAAATAGTTTCTCAATAAAGAGTCTAGTGGGAGTAAAATTAATCTTGAAGAAGTTCAAGAACCCGAAAATAATATGGAACCAAGAGTAGAGACAGAACCAAGTTCACAAGGATTTGTGGAACCGGTTCAAGATGCACAAGTTCATCGTAGATCGGATAGGTTACGATCCGAACTCAAGAAATATTGATTTCTCGTATCGAAAAGTAATAAGGTGGAAGTCATTGAGAATGACGATCCTACTCCTATCTTGAGGCAATGTCTACTCCTAATTCGGATAAATAGTAAGGAACCATGGAATCCGAATTACAATCCATGTTTGATGATCAAGTTTGAAACTTGATTGAGCTACCTGAAGGTGTAAAAACTTAAAGGGTGCAAGTAGGTCTTCAAGACCGACATGGATGGAAAGGTGTATACTTTCATGACTAAGGATTGTAGCAAAAGGATTTAGGCAAATTCATAGTATTGACTATGTTGAAACCTTTTTGCCAGTTACAATGCCAAAGTCTATTAGAATTTCAATTGCCATAATCGCATATTGTGACTGTGTGATATGACAAATGGATGTCAAACGGCTTTCTTTAAATAGAAAGATTAAAGGATGTGTATAGTACACAACCCGAAGTTTTGTCGATTCGAGAAATTCTAATAAAGTATGCATGTTACAAAGATTCATGAGATGGGTTGAAGCAAGCTTCAAGGAATTGGAATCTTCATTTTGATGAATAGGTCAAAGAGTTTGACTTCATCATGTACGAAGATGAACCTTGTGTATACATGAAATTCAGTGGGAGCATAGTATTATTTCTATTATTATATTACAATGATATCTTACTCAATGAAAGATATGGGTGAAGCCGCTTAAATCCTTGGTATCAAGATCTATAGAGATAAATCTAAAATGATAAATTGGTTTGAGTCAAAATAATCACATTGACAAGGTTCTTAGAAGAGTCTAAGAAAAGTAACTTGTCAATGGGTCATGGTGTTTCTCTTAGCAATACTCATTGTCTTATGACAACTTATGAGAAAAAGGGAATGAATGAAGTTCCATATGCTCCGGCATTTGGATCTGTCATGTATGCCATGACCTGTACTAGAACCGACGTCTCATATGCTTTGAGCATGACGAGTCAATACCAATCTGATCCTGTTGAGAACCAATGGATGGCAGTTAAGACGATCCTTAAGTACTTAAGAAGAACTAAGGATACATTCTTGTTATTTGAAAGATTGGAAGTTAATCTTGTTGTAAGGGTTACATAGATGCTAGCTTCCAAACTGACAAAGTTAATTTAAAATCGCAATTAGAATTTGTGTTTATGCTTATTAGAGGTGCAATTTTGATTGGAAGAGTTCCAAGCAGAAAATTGTAGCCGATTCTACTACTAAGGCCGAATTCTAGCAACATATGATGTAGCAAAAGGAGGCAATTTGGATCAAAAGTTCATTTAGTGTTTTGGAAATGTTACAAGTATCACTAATCAGTGGAACTTTGTTGTGATAAATATGGTGTCATTTGTGCAAAACAATGGAACCAAGGTCACAACGGTGATCCAAACACATGCTTAGACGTTTTTTCGAGAATTCATAAAGAATGAGAAGACGTTAAGATATGCAAAGTATCAACCGATGATGACATTAGGGATTCACTTACAAAGACCCTCGCACAGGCAGAAGCATGATGGTCATGTTAGATCCATGAGTATTCAATACATAGATGGAGCCTAGTGCAAGTGGCAGACTGTTGGTGTAATGCCCTAGGCTTTAGTTATGTTTAACTTAAAACCGTTATGTATCATCTTTATCGTTTATTATAGAAAAAAGTTTATTATTTGATTATTATATATTTTGCATATTTATTGTAATAATCTCCGTCCCTAATTATTAAGTAAATAATTAGTATAAATGTTAATGGATAATCATATGATGATTATATGCATAGAGATGCACATTAAATTTATGGGTACTTGTTAGAGAACAAGTGACTGGACTTGACCCGTATGAGATTTATGTCATGGTCAAATGTCATAATTAAATCTCATATTGTCACTTCATTTAGTCCCTAGACCTGAGATTATCATGACCTTACATATGATGAAAGTTATGTTTGATTTTAGTCAAACGATATCTTAACACGATATCTATAAAAACTATCTTTGGCATGATCGGATTCATGATGGGAAGGATGATAAGTCAAGATGGGATTTATCCCTTGAAAGAGAGATGTTTTGCTTGGGCCCCTCGATGAGTGATAATGATGAAAGTGTATGGACATACCCCAATGCGATTGGATTATCATTATACTCAAGATCGAAAAAGCATTGAACAAATACAAGTTGACGTGGACCATGACTTGTGTTCAATATAACATCATGAGACAAAGGGAAAAATGGAAGTGTACCATTGGAAACGTGAACTCTTACGTTATGTTATTTGGGTAGACATAATGGCTTGCTAGAGTCCGCTTATGTTTTATGAGGTTCGATATGATCGGGCTCATTGCCAACATAATATAATCATATTGGGTCACACACAATTAGAATGAATTGGTTAAACCAAAGAAAGAATGATTGAGAGTTCCTGCATATGGCATGCTGGTCGTGCGACGGACCTTGCCAACTGGCATGTCGCCGCGCGACATAACAAGCCACAGAGGCGTTTACAGACAATTTCCTAATACGATTAGGAAACAAATACCAATACTAACATAGTATAAATATGAGGTCTGTAAACCCTAATGGTCTAGCCAAATTTTCTAAAGGAAAATCACAACAAAAGGTTTCTTAATATTCTCTCTAAGGTTTAAGGATCTAACAATCCTCAAGAACTGTTCTTGGTTCATTCAAAGGTGTGGATACTACTAGAGGGTCTTTGCTCGTACGACGATCAAGGCTAGAGTTCTAATTGTTCAAGCAATCTGAAGATTCAATTTTTTGAAGATCGAAGTTTGTGATTCAAAATCACATTGATAATTGTTCGATAGCTCAAGAGCGGAAAGCAATTAAGGTTGGTAAATTCTATCTCATAGGAATTCAATTTAATCATATAGAACGGATCTTAGGGCTCTTGTGTTTTGTGTTATTTAGATGATAATTCCGCTGCGCATGGACCCATAAAACCTAACACGACCCCAGTTGGCTCCTGGTGGAAGGCAGACTCTGCCACCTCAGGCGATGGATCGGAGCCAAAGCATGTCTTGGTCTAAGTGTCGACCTCAGCCTTGTCAACCACAGTTTGGTTGCTGCTCTCTAAAGGGTCTATCGACCTAGATTATTCAATCGGGACCATCCCCATGCCTTCTTTTGGCAGCAGTTTATTTCTGGCTTCAGCCTCTCTCTCTCTCTACTAGTTTGAGCATTGGCGATGCCATGAGCCTTCTTGCTCTTCTTTCTATCGGACACGCCCACTATTCGATTCATGTCGGCTTCTTTTTGGGGAGAGATAACTGCACGAGCAAAAGGAAAAGGTCAGTTAGTATACAAAAGTGCAAGCAAGACAAAAATGTGCGAGTAAAAAGTGACGAGCTGAGTAAAGGGTCAAGCAAATACTTACCGCCAAAGTGATCTTTGTTTGTACGACAGAAATATGGGGTCTTCTTACAATCGTGGCACTGGCTTTCAAATCTAAACCTATCCCCTTCATGAATAACCCAATCCGGGTATCTCAAACCTCTGACTATTAAAGCAAGTGGGGCTACCTCACCCTCTCCCATCAGCATCCCGGCTTGGATGAAATTATTCTTATTGGATCCTAACAGGTCCCAACTGATAGGTACCCTACCGGCTATCTTTGTCAACCTACGGGTCAGCTCTTCCTCCCACTCAGGAACCCAGTACTCATTGTTCGGTCGAAACCTAACGGTTTATTTAAAATTCGCAAGCGCACGGGCTATTGCAATATAGCGGGTGCAAGTACGGGTCGATCCCACAGAGACAGGATTTACTTTAGAATGAATTTTCTTTTACTATAATTTTATAAAAAGAATTGGGGGGGAGGGAAGTAAAGATTTGTTTTGAAAAGAGAATAAAGCATACACAGAAAATTACTTTAAATATTATAAACGAATCATTCCCGGGATCGGAAATCATACACATAATTTGTTCATCAAATAGTCATTGTCTTAGGAAATATAGGTTTTCATAAAAATCAAGGATGGTACGTTAGGCTTACACTACTTCTCATGGTCAAGACAGTAGCGTTGTATTCTTCACTAAGTATGTCCTAACTGTTTGAGATTTTCGTTTATGGTACTCCCGCCCTGTCACAAACGGGCATTCCGGCTTATCTCTAGCTGACCATAATTAGTAAGAATCCAATAAGAACGAGGGTCAACATACTTTCCATTAAAGGAACATCCCTAGGCCATTGAACTACTTTCGTGATCAATAGAACCCAGTTTCTTTATATGGTTCCGTCAATCGAGATTCTCCGCTAGGTCCTTCTCTCGATCGACTGAATCATACAAGTTGGACGTCTCTAAAATGTAAGTCATTTAGAGATTGATATAAAGAAATTGTTTTAAATGAAGATAGAAGACAAGACTTTCATATTTTAAGATGATGAACGATTTATGCTTTGAGTTTTCAACCCCAAGAACAAGGGAGATTACTCGCTAGCCATGTAAAAGTAAATAAGCAATAATATAAAGGATAGAGTAAGAGAAACTTATGATGAAATGAGAGACGAATGGCTGGAATAATGCTTCAACTTTTATTGCTTCTTTTCCAAAGGAACTTCAAGAACAAATATAGACTTGAATCTTCAAAGATCTTTGGAAATCAATGTATAAAGTACTTGTATCTAATCTCTAACAACTTCTGATGAAAATTCGATGATAATTCGGTATCTAAGACTGATTACAAGGGGTCTTTTTATAATGGAGAGGAAGCTCTTCAAGAAGGTGCCTTCTAAAGGTGCCTTTTAATTCTGCAGTCACGACTTGCACGGCCGTGTCAAAGGATTTGCACGGCCGTGCCTCCTTGGCGCCAGTTTTGAATTTGAATTTGGGCAACTTGCACAGCCGCTCCACTTCTTGCTGCACGACCGCTCTGAAGGTTGCACGGCCAAACAATTTCCAAGACACGACCACTCTTCATTTTGGGGCCAAAAATGGCCTGTCATGGCCAAGTGCACGGCCGCTCCGCTGATGGCTGTACGGCCGCTCAGGCTGGATTTTGGCTTGTATGTTTGATTTGTTTGTTGCTCCTCCATGCCTTTGCACCAAGATGTCCAAGCATCCTTTTTTATCGTAATAGACTCCAAAAACCTGTCTAAAGTGCATAGAATATACCAAAAAGCATAAAATCTAATATATATGAAAAAGGAACTAAAATAGACTAGAATGAGATCTAAATGATAATTAAACTAAGAAAATAGGTATAAAAACTTAGGATAAATAACTATATAATAGTCACTTATCAAACTCTCCCACACTAAGCTCTTGCTTTTCCCCAAGCAATTGCTTGTCCCCAAGCAAGTTTAGGATAAAAATATGGAGAGGGAGAAAAGAAAAAAGAAAATAAGATTGATCCCTCAGAAATATAGTAGCAAGCCCTAATTGCCTTTTGGATATTGTCTTCATCTTTCTAGTCATATTTTACATACCTTTAAAAATTATTAGAAAGAAGCATTTTGGGGATATTTTAAAGAAATAATTTTTAAGACAATAACCTAATATAGCATATATAGAATTTGATCAAGTAAAGCATGCTAAAAGGATAAATCTTAGATTAATAACTTGGTAAAAAGAGAAGCTTTCACTCTTTAGAATGACTTTTTTTTTAGAAAATGAATTTATTGCTTTAAAATGTACAAATGGAAGTATAAATACTCATTCACAAACTAGAAGCTTTCATAGAATTGGATTGCATTTTTGAATCACAAGGGCGAAAAATGGATGATGATAGTGGAAAAATCTTATCAAGGCTTCAACAATTTTATCTTATTTTTGCACGTGTTAAATTTTTGCAAAAGACCTTAGTAATTTTTTATCCTTTAAAGTAGGAGACATTGTGGCTGCGAACCCCATGTTCCTAATACTTAGATCAAGAATACTTTTGATATTACTTCCATTTGGCAAGGAAGCATTGTCGCAGCGAACGCCGTGCCCCGAGTTACTTAGGAAGTAATAAATTTCTTTTTGCTTTTAAGATTTGGTAAATTTTAAACTAAAAAGCAAGTAAAATAAAGAAAGATAGATATACCCCCCCCCCACACTTGAAATGAACATTGTCCTCAATGTTTCAAGGAACAATGTCAAAATCAGGAGGGTAAAGAGAAAAACTTAAAAAGACTTACGGAAATGATGGTGGTTGCGGAAAGTCATCCCAATTGTTGACCCCATAATTGTAGATCGTGTTTACTTGCCTTTGAATCGTATTCACACGATCTTGGATGTCATTCCGGAAGTAAAGGAATTCTTGGTTGAAAGTGTTGAACCGAGTGATTATTTGGTTATTTTGAAGCTCGATTCGATCAAACCTGTCATTAAAATCCGGTGGCAATTGGGTCGGGTCGGGGTGGTGTTGCTCTCTTTCTTCTTCTTCTCCTTCTTGGTTTGCTTGGCTTGATTGGCCTTCCCCTTGGTTCATAGAATTGGGAAAGGTCCATGTTTAAACTTGGTAAGTTCGGGAAATGAGGAGGATGGTGCTAGGAAAAACAATGTAGGGCGTTTTCCCGGACCCTACTAACCAGTTGTACTCCCCACGGCCTCTATTCGAGATCATTCGCATCGTTCGTAGGGTTGGAATATCCAACTTTGTTGAACCCGAAACTGCAATCTCATCATCGGGCATCATAAGTCGAAAATGCTTAGCAAACAAGGTTACAATACCACCAATATGAATCTCCCCATTGAAAGTTGGGGAGACAATATCACTGAACACTCAATCAAGAAATGGCTCAAATTAACCCTCCTATGAGCCCTTACCAAAGACCATAATAAAAATAGCTCCTTGTAAGTACTCCAATCCAATTCGCAACCTTTTAGATGCATTTTAATGTAATAAGATTGCATTAAGGGGCATTTTGGTAAATTCCCGGCCGATCCCGAGACTTCCGGAAATGTTTCATAAGTTTCCCGCGAAGGAAGTACCTTTTGGTACCTTACTCATGCCCAGGGACCTGTTGGGAATAAACCTTTTTGGACCTTTTGGGTATTTAGGCCTGAATGTTCCAGAAACTGGTTTTGGTGCCAAAAACGGTTGAGGCCACCTTGTGTCACGCGACAAGTCGAGGCATGGAAAGTGGTTACGTATAGTCGTGCGACACAAGGTGACCACTAACTGCAGCCTATAAATAAGACCCTCCCCCTCTCAGAAATGGATCCCAACTTCAGCCTACTGTTACTCTGCAGAAATTGCATCGTAACGAAGCCCCCAAACACAATTCCCTCTCTCTCCTACCTCCAATCTAACCAATTCCCTCCAATCCAAACCCCCCTCTCAAACCAAGCTACTTGAACCCCTTTGCACCAACTCTCTCAGGATCTCAAGACCAGTAGCAGTGAATTGAAGGGTTCTGTATCTAACTTGATACAGGATTCGTGGAAGCATCAAGGGTAACGAATTTCAAACTCCCTCCTCTCTCTTCCTTTAACTCAATTCTCTATAATTTCATTGTCTACTTCTGTTAGGATTCAGTAATCAGACTCCATCTGTCTAGATTACTGAATCCCAATCGCAATCTCTCTGTTTAAGTCATTTGATCTGTGTAATTGAATTGCTCTTGTTGAATACTTGCTTGAATTTGGTGTTCAAACCCCAAAGGGGGTGTGGATCTACCCATATCCACACTCCCGGGGTCGATTTGTTGTTATTTCTGTATTTCGTATATAATTTGGTTAATCAATTGGATCTGTATTAGTTATTGTTGATTCTGGTGTTCATTGTGTAAGTTTCTGCAGATGGTCTCTGTATGTCACGCGACACATTGTTCCAAGGTGATCCTGTGTCACGCGACATATGTGGTCACTGGAATCATGTGTCATGCGACATATCGTGACCTATTTGCGTAAAACCTTTTCTCTTGTAATCTGTTTTAGATTGTTGTAGCAGGGATGTGGCCTCCCTAAATAATGGGTTCACGAGTTGTAAATCTCAATTCATATTAATAAGATGCATGTTTACCACACTTGTTCATTGTCAACACTTGCACACACTTTGGATTTTGCTTGGATGTTTAATTGAAAGACTCGTCTACGGACGAGGCGTGTTGGGTGAACTCTCGGTTCTTCCCAACACGTATCCTGACCCCCAAACCCGTGTTTTCTCTCGAAAAAGGTTTTCAATGTTTCCTCTCAAAAACGGCGTGGCGAATCCTTTACTTTCATCATTTCAAAATAAACCAAATTTCGGGTGAGCGCACATTCAGTGGCGACTCCGCTGGGGAATTATTGACTTTGAAAACCTGTTTTTCAAATGTTAAGTGGGTCAAGCTTTCATTAAATTAGACATCCAATACATCCATTTTGTGTGCATCTTTGACAATCATTTGTGGTTCATGCATTTTGTTGAATATGAGACTTGTGAACCCCGTGTGCTTTGTATTCCTTGTGTTGTGCATTAGTTGTTTTTGCTTTGTTCTTGCCATGGAGATACAGGGCCTGATTTGATGGTTGCAGAGTGTTGGTTCAGTGACCATCCAGGTCGTGCGACACCTTTGTCTATTGATGTCCTGTGTCACGCGACAAAGGGTGGCCACCGAATGTATACTCGAAGTCCGGGTTTGAGGGCAGTCCCTTGGATCGAATGTGGCTCAGTTGATTGTTGTTCCCTGTATTCCTGTGAGGGTGTGTGTGTGTTCTTTTCTCTTTTCAAAAATAAAATAAAATAAATCTTTTTTTTTTGTAAATAAAAGAATATAGTCATCCGCACACTACATCACTTAGACTTAGAACCCTCGGGTGCGATTGACGGCATCGTGGACGACCATGAAATTTGCCTACGCTTGAGCGCCTGAAATCAAACCTAACCCCCTAGTGCGTTATAGGTGGCGCCACACATTTAACCTTATCCACGGTTGGTTTTTTGATACAATGTTTTTATTACAACAAAATGAATTGTTTTGAAACATATCGTAGGTCCTTATACCTTCCCCCAAAACCTCACATCTTGTGGGCATGTTGCCAATTGCAACATGGTTTCACGTGAGGACATGTCACTCCCGTGGCGTGTTCTAAACGAGAGATCATGCTGCATTGTCAACGTGCACCGACGAGAGGTCATGCCGGATCTTTCTTCGAAATTCTTCGAAAAGACCTGTTATGCTGCCCAAATTTCCCTAGAAATTTGGACAATCTCTCCGTTCCATAATGATGTTAGGATTTGGTTAGGTATCATTACCTATTATATATTTCAAAGCAAGGCATTTAGTGTAATTTGAATGTTGCGTCCCTAGGCTTCCCCAAGGTATAGTTAGCATGAATAAAGGCTTCCCCTTTTCCAACCGTACTTAGGATTTAAAACACTAATTTATACTTGAAGATGAATAAGATTGTTTGTGCGAGTCTATTCCGTTCCTTTTCCCTCTCCCGTTCCTCCAAATTTCCCTTCAATGCCTTATAATCTACCCTTTTGCAGTAGTGACAAGTTTGGGTGCGTGCTCTGTTGCGAGGAGTGATCAGTCAGTCCGTCTCTCTGAAATATTTGCAATTTCCTCCGAAGTCCTCATCCATTCTACTGTTCAAAGATGTCTGGTGCAAGAGATATGCCATCCGCTCAGTCTGGATTTCCTCTCACTTCGGGCCAGTTGGACATGAATGACCTGTCAGTAGCAGAGTTGCAGGCTGCTCTTGAAGCTGCCATGGTTCGTGAATGCAAGGCTCAATTGCTTGCCCAAGTCGCCAAAGCCCGAGAGGAAGAGGCTCACTCTCGATTTGTTGAAGCAATGCGCATCCGAGGGGTTATGATAATTCGTCATGAAGATGGATCATACGAAGAAATCATCAAGGCCAGCGGTGTTGAGTATGGGGACGGAAATGTAATGAAAGGGGTGAATGAAGATAGGCAGGACAAGATTCTTTCCCCAGCACCTCATGTGGTCCAGGCCCAGATTGAAGATGAGCAGCCAATCCCCGAGGTTTTCAATGTTCCTAATCAACCTGATGTGAAGAGTCCGTACCAACCAGATTCCCAAGGGTCATGTCATTATTTCACTCAGAAAGGATCACTGCTATTCCATCCCGACCAAGCTCCCCCGCAAGGAAGTGTTCCACAATCACCAATGAGTTCATATGGTTTAAGCTTATCATCCCCGCAAGACCAGCGCTCAGGACCAACCTCATATGTAACTGTGAATCAGATGTCCTTTATTCCAGCTGTGAGCCCTATCCAGCAAGGGATGGTAATACCCGAGTCCCCTCCAGAGAAAGTCCAGAAAGCAAAAAAGAAGGCGTATTGGGGAAAGGTAGGGATGCCTATGAATCAATTTCTCAAGGTTTTGGTAAGCGGAGGTTTAGTTCAGCCACTAGTCAATTATATCCCTCTTCATCACAGTGAAAACCTGGATCTAAGCAAATATTGCGACTATCACCAATATCCAGGACATGTCACCCATGCATGCTTTCAGTTAAGGATAATCATTCAAGGACTCATTGATGAGGGGAAGATCGAGCTGGGTTCCATGAAGGAGGCAATATCCGGGATCTCCGTCAGTTCCCTCCTCGTAAGAAGCGAGAACTCGATGACCTCGGGATATCAACTGAAGAAGCTTTCAATGGATTAATGTGAAGAGGAATGATAAAGCCGCTTGATAACTACCATCCCACCAAACCTAATCTGAATTTGGATCGTGGTAAGTACTGTTACTATCATCAGTACCCTGGGCATTCGACCAATGATTGTTCCGTTCTAAAGGTGCTTATTCAGAAATTGGTTGATAAAGCTTCTCCTAAGGTGGCCAATAATCCTTTTCCACAGCTCTAAAGATTCCTCATGTGAAGAAGTCAGTCAGACAAGCATCGCAGGGTCTTAGATTGTTTATCTTGCTAGCAGATTTCGTTTTTATGATTTGAGTCTATTTACATCCTTGTTATGAGTCTTTTATTTCAATAAATAAAATATTTGTTTATATTCTTGCTAGACTCGAGACATTACTTGCTTACCCACATTATATTTAATTTGAAATGGTCTTATTCTACATAATCACTCATGCTGCTCACCGATTAATGCTTTGAAATGACTAATATTTGAATTAATCGGAGTGGGAAAATCAACTGATATCATTCTCTAATTGGGGCTTGTCAAATCCCCAGCTTGCATCTCCTGTGCTCACATGTCTTCTTTTGTCCTCACCATTTTGTTGACTCGATGAATTTGCACGAATCTTCCTCGAAGTAAGCCTAAAGGAAGCAAGGAAGACTCAATCTCGTTCCGACTATCCGGTGGGGACTGCAGCTGAAACCTCTCACCCTTAGGAAAGCCTTTACCTTACCCTCACTAAATAATATCCCTTCATTTCAAGATCGGCATATTTGAAACCCATCTAGCCCTCGCCAGAAGAAGAGGGACTACCCCTGAGACTCCCGTAATTTACAAGAAGATTGACCGTCTCCAAGTTCAAGAACGACGAAAACAATGATCCATCCTGGGGACTAGCTGAAATGCTCCTCTCAAAGGCAAAATTGAAAAAAAATATATAAAAAAAAAGAAGAAAGAGAGCATAGTCCCCAGCGATTCTCTCAGAAGCAGAAGTCAAAAGATCCAGTTGTTACTCAAGGGGGGTCTCAAAATGAACAAAGAGACAGCATGGATGTCCCTCACCATTACCTCTGACCAATCCCGAGCCGTCCCCTCGATTTTAGAGGGACATTCCCATTACCCTTACCTTTGCCTTTAGCCAAAGTCAAGATCGACCTCTCATTCTTAGAGGCAGCAAAGATGCAACCACGGATTACCCTCACCTTAGAAATCCCAAATACTTCCCTACAAGCCAACCTCTCATCTTTAGAGGTCCAGCCAGCAAAAGGCCTAGCCGACCTCTCGTTTTAAGAGGTCATGATGTCCCGAATTACCCAAAGACCGATTGAAATCTCGAAGCACAGTCGCAGTTCCTACCGGATAGCAGTTTCATTCCAATATCATTGAGATCCAGAACAGATTATTGCTTAAAGCGGAGCCAAGTCCATCCCGGCTCAAAGGACCGTCAAGTGAAGATTGTGCAAATTCCGTCTGTCCATTCGACGTTGCATGTGAGCATATTTCGTTTCTCCTCCGCAAACACTCGCCGTGGATGTCCCACTGGGGCTTCACATCCGTGTCTCCCATTGACACTCCAAGAGGACATATTCTTTCAATTCTCAAAATTCTCAAAAGTCCTCAACATCCCCGAACTTCATTCTTTTCATTCGGGATAAGCCCGAACTACGGCGACCTGAGCTCCTCCTAAGGAGGGGAACGTAGGCAACCATCACTGGTTCGATCGAAATCGCGTTTAAATCTCGAAAAAAGCTGGTCTCCTCAAAGACCATGCCCATACACCGTCTATCCTTCCGAGTTTTATTCTTGATATCAGTAGGTTTTCTCCTCAGGATTGATGAAAATATTCGCTCATATCGGTTTTGGCGGTTTGACTAACCCGAAAATCAATAAAGGGTTTTAAGTAGTTTTGTGATCATCGTGAATAAGACAAGTTTTCAAGTGTCTCGGAAAGTCTTCCTCTCCACGTTATTAGGGATATAGAGCTAAACACTGTATTTCTGTCAAGCAGGGGCTTCCATACACTCTCCACACCTTGTAATGCTTATACTCTCCCAAAAGAGTCAAACCCATAAGCGAGAGTGTCATACACAAAATCGGGATTCATTCCCCACCTTCGAAAAATGTGCCCCTGCATATCAAAAAAAAAAAAGCAAAAACTCTTGAGTCTTGTCCGCCGTCCGACTGACTAGAACCTGAAGATCAATCTCATCCTGGGGCTGTAAAAGACTGTGTGGCAGACTGGGGCTCGGTCAGAAGTTGATGTATGTATGTGTGTGGTTCCCGGGGCTGTTTCCATAACATCAGTACTTGAGAATGGATTTTATTACAAAAGGCCTACTTCATGATGGAACTACTGAGTCCCATATCCTAAGTAAGAGTAAAATCTTGAAAGGCAAGGTGGAATCCTAGATTGGAAGGCCTACCAGCATGACTTGTAATGTCACGCGACAGAATGTACCCTGGCTACCTTGAGTCGTGCGACATAGTAAGTCCAACACCGCATCGCAAAGCCGCAACTGATCGCACTGTGGCATGCCCCGACTTGTTTCAAACTGCAAAGCAACAAAGACACCCTACAAGTATGATGGGAAAGGGAATTTCATTCAAAATAGCATACACATTCACCATTCACAGACACGCAAACCATTCATACTCATACTATAACCATCTAAAAGCCATTCATTCCCATTCTTCCCCAAAAATGGACTCGCGCAAACAACTAATAACTAATAATGTACTAGGTGCAGTGTAAATAAAAAAAAGAGTGTTTATCTGTTTCTTGCCAAAGCTGGGTACAATAATCAAAAGAACCACAAATCGATCCAAAGAACTACTCCGAGCCCTCATCTCCAGAATTATAAGCACCATCATCATCGTCAGAGCTATCATCATCATCATCACCCTCGCTGCCTTCTCCATCTGCATCTCCCTCCTCAGGATCCGGGACAGCAGCAGGATCGTGATAAACAACAGAACCATCCCGGAAAAGGTCGTGAGCAGTAGGAATGACAATGGTCTCAAGCTCGTGAGGATCTCTGGAGGCATCACTATCAGAACTGGAAGGGCTAGGCGGACGACGACGAGCAGTCTTGGTTCTGGGCAAATGTGTATCCGCAGCAAACATATCAGTCCGAGCCCTCTTCCTGCCAGGCAAGCTGAGTGTGGAATCACTATCATCAGAGCTCTGAGCCATATACCTCTCCCTCAAATACCGATTGCTCCTCATCAGCTGATCGATCATGCCCATAGCTCCAGTATAATGACGAGCAAAGCCCAATAAACATCAGAAGAGACCTGGCACAACCAAGCAAAGGAAGAATCAGAAACCAAGGATGCAAAAAGTTCAAAACAATGAAAGAAAGACAGTTACTTACAGATCGAGTGCCCTCAGGGAGATGAAAATATGGATAAATCCGGCTGGTATCAAGAGTGGCCCGCCTCACGTGATCCCCATCCTGAAAGTCTACAAAAGGAGGAGGTAAAGGAGCATCCGCAACATGTCCAGTAGAGGGGCCTGCAGCCTGAGTATCACGTCTCGCAACCACCTGCGGTGTTCTCAGCCTCGTAGCCACATAAGCCCCATAGTCCCCGTCATCCTCAATATAATTAAAAGCAGGCTCTCCCTGGATCAAAGCGGCCACGTCATCAAGCTTCATAGGAAACCACATCTCAGCAGGAGGATCGTATGGGACTCTAGCAATGCTCCCGGGGCCGTGCTGTCTATAAACCCGCTCGCCCAAATACAAAGCATCCCTGGATAAGCCCACCAGCAGCTTGCGGCACTCAGTCAGATGAAGGGCATGCTCCAGATTGACCCCAGCATATCGGTCAACCCAAGGAAATAGAGTCAGACTCCCAGGGGTCCGCCACAAATAGATAAGGGTATCATCATAAGAGGCAGTCACCCGTCCCTTGGTATCCGCCGTCCAAACTTTCTGTCGTGCGTCCTTCACCCAGCGCCTCATAGCAGGAAATGTAGTGGTCGGGTATGCCTCCCCCACCCGCCAAGCATAGCAACCAATAACCTCATAAGCCCATACCTGAGAAAAGAAAGGACAAAACAAAGACAGACTGATAAGAAAAGGAGGGAACAGAAAGAAACGGTATTCAAAAAAGAGAACAGACCGAGAAGTACCTCAAAAGCTAAGTGACAGCAGTTGAAGGACATAGCCTTCCCCCGGCTGACATCATCAAGAGCCAGATATAACTCGGCCAATCCGGCCTCTCCCCAAGACCGGGTCCCAACAGTAGTCCAATCCCTCAAAAGCTCTAATAAAGAAAACAAAGCCGAAGATGTGGCATTGATGAACAACATATCCGAAAAACCGACCCAAACAAAAGCCCTAGCCAATCTCAGAGCTCTCAACATGTCCTCCTCGGTGTCTGCCACCTCAGCTGGATAATCGATACTTTGCTCAACCATCTGGCCATGGAGATCCCCGAGCTCATATCCGTTCCCCTTCTTGTCCTGGGGAACAAAGCCGATCAGCTCCATAAAATAAGCCTCAGTGGGAGGCTGTGGGTCATCATCCAAAATAGGCTCCTCCAAGAATAAAGGCTCATCAGTGAATGGGAGGCCAGTAATCGCAGCAAAGTCATACGGCGTGACAGTCGCCTCACCCCAAGAAAAATGGAAGGAGTGGGTAGTCTCCCACCAGAACTCCCTGAACGCCATCACCAGTCCAACGCTCCTCTGAGTACCTCCAACAGCCCTCGCCATCTCGAAGAATTGCCCCAACCCAGCAGCGTATACTAAGCCTTTCGGCGAATGGTCAAGCTCCTGACTGTCGGGCAGCAGATCCCACAACTGGCCAATAACCTCCAGAGAGCCCCGGGTATGCAACTCCTGCAGGCAAACACAGCGCAGGTATGAATATCCTTTCGAAAGAAAAGCATGTCAATAAATCAGTTGCATATTTCAAATTTCAAACAAAATTATGGTTTGATCATCCAGGCATGCATTCATAACTCCTAGATAACTCAAAGTATGCAAGAAATTCATGAATCCAGCAGAGAGAACAAATTCGATCATTTTGGCACAAAATCTGACTTTTCATTACAACAAAAAGGCAAGGGTTACAAAATTACCTTCGTTTTCTTCTCCGGCGCCGAAGTGTGCTCTTTAAGATGCGGATAAAAATCTCCCCTCACAGTTTGGGGAACGAAGGGCCGTTGATTCCTTAATGCATTCTTTCTCCGAGCTGCTAGCTGAGCTTGGGAAGGACCCTTCTTCGTGGGTCTTTGTTTATGAGGCATGTTGACAAACCAAGAACAAAATCAAGCCCTAGAATAGATTGATTATACTAGAAATTGAACAAGGGGATGCTTTCTCCTCGCAAAACTGTCCACCTCCCTCCAACAATGTGTTTCAAAAATGAAGCATGTTCGCCTTCATGAGGGACTGTTCACTGGATTTAAATAGTCGCGCGACAGAACGTTCCCCATGGCCCAATTTTCAAAAATGCCCCTGTAATTTGATGATCTGCAATGTTGACCCTTATGGCATACTCTGTAGACTCCCTTGCAGGTACAATGATCAACTGAGTCTCACAAAACTTCAAAGACTGGCCCTCAAGCCAAGCCGAAAAAAAAAGAAAGAAGTAGAATACAAAAAAGCCCGTATCTGTGATAGCCTCCCAAGCAGAGCCCAACAGAATCAACGGCCCCAAAACAAGAGGAAAGAAGCCGACTCCCCAGAAATGCAGAGTCCCCGGCCCCAAAACCAAAAGAAAGAAGCCGACTCCCCAGAAATGCAGAGTCCCCGGCTTACCGAACCAAGCGAGAAAGAAGCTAACTCCCCAGACAAGAGCAGAATCCCCAGCTTCCCAAGCAAAGCTAAGGGCACAAAAGAAAAGACGAACAATCAGCAAGGACAGTCCAGCAATAAGACCGACAAAAGAACAACAAAGAACAGAACAAAAAAAGTAGCGTGAGACCCCTGGCAGATACACCTATCCCCAACAAAGCAGAAGTAGAAGTAGTATGAGTCCCTCCGGCATCCACGAAGAGAAGCAGAAGTAGTGTGAGACCCTTCGGCAACTACCCTGCACCAACAAGGTGGTATGAGACCCTCCGGCATCCACAAAAGACCCGTTGCAGCGTGAGACCCCTCCGGCAGCTACAACCCATCAGCAGCAGTAGTGTGAGACCCTCCGGCAACTACCCTGCACCAATAAGGTGGTATGAGACCCTTCGGCATCCACAAAAGACCCGTTGCAGCATGAGACCCTCCGACAGCTACAACCCGTCAGCAGCAGTAGTGTGAGACCCTCCAGCAACTACCCTGCACCAACAAGGTGGTATGAGACCCTCCGGCATCCACAAAAGACCCATTGCAGCATGAGACCCTCCGGCAGCTACAACCCGTCAGCAGCAGTAGTGTGAGACCCTCCGGCAACTACCCTACACCAACAAAGTGGTATGAGACCCTCCGGCATCCACAAAGACCAGTTGCAGCGTGAGACCCTCCTGCGGCCTATAACTCGTCGCAGCCGATAGCATGAGACCCTCCGACAGCTACTCGCAAATACCGGTTGCATGAGACCCTCCAGCCTACAACCTGGCACCAAAGGCAGCTACTAGCCAACCGCAGTAGTACCGACCCCTCAAGAAGTCACAGGTAAGCACAGCAAAGGTATGAAGACACATCTCTTCCCCCTTCTTGCTTATGATTGGTAATTTCCGAACTACGATTTGGCTTGATTCCCTTCTTAAGGGATACGTAGGAATCCTTTCTCAGAAAGGTCCAGCCATTAGACTCCCCGATTCACCCTCTAGCCCGTTACCTTATCCCTTATGCTCATTGAGATTGGGTCTTATTTTATCGACAACCCCACTTTTTTTCCAAAAGTGACGATTGCCGAGGGGCTCTGTAAGTACGCCAATCCAATTCGCAACCTTTTAGATGCATTTTAATGTAATAAGATTGCATTAAGGGGCGTTTTGGTAAATTCCCGGCCGATCCCGAGACTTCCGAAAACGTTTCATAAGTTTCCCGCGAAGGAAGTACCTTTTGGTACCTTACTCATGCCCAGGGACCTGTTGGGAATAAACCTTTTTGGACCTTTTGGGTATTTAGGCCTGAATGTTCCAGAAACTGGTTTTGGCGCCAAAAACGGTTGAGGCCACCTTCTGTCACGCGACAAGTCGAGGCATGGAAAGTGGTTACGTATAGTCGTGCGACACAAGGTGACCACTAATTGCAGCCTATAAATAAGACCCTCTCCCTCTCAGAAATGGATCCCAACTTCAGCATACTGTTACTCTGCAGAAATTGCATCGTAACGAATCCCCCAAACACAATTCCCTCTCTCTCCTACCTCCAATCTAACCAATTCCCTCCAATCCAAACCCCCTCTCAAACCAAGCTAGTTGAACCCCTTTGCACCAACTCTCTCAGGATCTCAAGACCAGTAGCAGTGAATTGAAGGGTTCTGTATCTAACTTGATACAGGATTCGTGGAAGCATCAAGGGTAACGAATTTCAAACTCCCTCCTCTCTCTTCCTTTAACTCAATTCTCTATAATTTCATTGTCTACTTCTGTTAGGATTCAGTAATCAGACTCCATCTGTCTAGAATACTGAATCCCAATTGCAATCTCTCTGCTTAAGTCATTTGATCTGTGTAATTGAATTGCTCTCGTTGAATACTTTCTTGAATTTGGTGTTCAAACCCCAAAGGGGGTGTGGATCTACCCATATCCACACTCCCAGGGTCGATTTATTGTTATTTCTGTATTTCGTATATAATTTGGTTAATCAATTGGATCTGTATTAGTTATTGTTGATTCTAGTGTTCATTGTGTAAGTTTCTGCAGATGGTCTCTGTATGTCACGCGACACATTGTTCCAAGGTGATCCTGTGTCACGCGCCATATTTGGTCACTGGAATCATGTGTCATGCGACATATCGTGGCCTATTTGCAAAAACCTTTTTCAGTTGTAACTGTTTTAGATTGTTGTAGCAGGGATGTGGCCTCCCTAAATAAAGGGTTCACGAGTTGTAAATCTCAACTCATATTAATAAGATGCATGTTTACCACACTTGTTCATTGTCAACACTTGCACACACTTTGGATTTTACTTGGATGTTTAATTGAAAGACTCGTCTACGGACGAGGCATGTTGGGTGAACTATCGGTTCTTCCCAACACGTAACCTGACCCCCGAACTCGTGTTTTCTCTTTAAAAAGGTTTTCAATGTTTCCTCTCAAAAATGGCGTGGCGACTCCTTTACTTTCATCATTTCGAAATAAACCAAATTTCGGGCGAGCGCACATTCACTCCTTCTTGTTTACCGTACCCTTGTCTTCTCTTGCGAAAACAGTACATGCATAGAACCTATGCATAAGCCGAAGAACGGGATGGATGATAGGTGAGGCTTTTGCGGTTCTTGACTTGAAGGACGGGATTCTGGTAATTTGTTCCCAAAACACATTCTCCCTAAACTCGATGGGAAGGTCGATTTCATAATTTGTGTAAGCTGGCCACCCCAAAATTCTGTTGATGTCGAAAGAAGTGAGGTGAAACTCCCCACCACCAAGCCGAAAATGTAAGTGGATTAACTGATATGGCTCTCCCGTATCGCCACAAATTTCTGTTGAAAACTCCTTCCTCATGGTACACAAAAATTCCAACGTAATCCTTTCATAAGTTTCCTCATGTAATTCGAGAAAATCGCCACAACCAAACCCGGTATGAAACCTTCTCACATTTGAATAAATATCTAAGGTTTTGAGGGCTGGAATATCTGGAAATTGGGTAGGTCTTATCCTTTTTTGACAAAGGGCGGTAAACCTAGCCACTTCGGAAGGCTCTCTAAACTCAATACCCAAATTATTGAGTGTTGGGTTCAGATTAGGAGTAGAAGATGATTCCTTTCGGGACCTCTTTGAAACCCTATCAGGAGCTTTTCCCTTTCCCTTTCTTCCTTCCATGATAAGTTTGTAGATAAAATGCTCAAAACCCAGCTAGAGTAAAAAGAAAGTAGATTACCCAGAGAAATTGATGTTGAAAGGCTTGAAATCCTTGCTGCACAGCCACGAGATACCGAAAAGCTTCCTTCTTGTTCTCCAATTCCAAGGAAATCTCTTCAACTCTTGAAATGGGTGAAGGGTTTTTTGGATTTTCGGAATTGGGGATTTTAGGAGGGTTTTGGAATGATTTTGATGATGGAGAGGTGTTTGGCTGATGGATTTGTGGAGGATTAGGGTTGAATTTGTGAGTTTAAATGGTGGATAAGGAGGTATTTAAGGTGGGTGGGGCGGAGGTATAGAGAGAAAAATGAAGAAGATGAAGTGAATGAGGGAGGAGAGGAGAGGGAGAGAGACGCGTCTTTTGACTGGAACGACGCATATTCCCAGACGATATGCACGGCCGTGTCAAGGAAGTTGCACGGCCGCTCCCCCTTGCTAAGTTAAATCATCCTGACTCGATATGAACTGCACGGCCGCTCCATGATATATAGCACGGCCGTGCTAACCACTGTTCACCATTTTATTTTTTTCTTTTTCTCTTATTTTTTTTTGTATACCTATAAAATAAAGTTAGCACAAGATAATAATAGTAATGATAAAAATGAAATAAAATAAACTATTATAAAATAAAATAAAACAAAAACAAATAATCCATCGGTTACCATCCCGATGATGCTTGTTTTAGGTCCTTAGCTCGACCCCTTTCCGGTAGTAGGAGATGTGTGATATTTTGATGGCCTTTTGTCATTGACAATTTTCCAGTGCATTCCTTCCGGAGTAATTAATATTTTCTGCGGTAGACATTTTTTCCATCCCGACTTCTTTGGTAGAACAAGTGACCTATAGTCTTTGCACTTTCGAAAGTTCGAAGTGGCCTTCTTCTTTGTTCTTTTTGATTTTTTCACTGCATTGTTAGTTTCAGGACAAGCAGAAAATCTATTGTATCAATATTACTATTGCAAATCAAAGGTTCATCATTTACGGGATCATTTTCTATTTCTTCCTTTGATTGCGATTCCTCACCCATCTTGTATTCTTCACTTGGGGTGTAGGTCTCAAAATAGGGATCCTCGAGATCTGATCTTTTCATATTAAATTCGACTTTTTCTTTTCCCACATTTAGGGAAAAGGTACCATTTTTCACATCTATAATTGCCCCCGCAGTGGCAAGAAATGGCCTTCCTAAAATGACGGGAATTTGGTGATCTTTCGCCATATTAAGGATCACAAAGTCGACAGGGATGATCAAATTTCCTACTCGACATGGCATGTTTTCCATAATACCAACGGGGTATTGAACGAAACGGTCTGCCAATTGGAGAGTTATGGTAGTGGGTTTGAGTTCCCCTATACCAAGTCTCTCACTTACCGATAATGGCATCAAACTTATGCTAGCTCCTAAGTCAAGCACAGCGTTATCGATATTGATTCTGCCAACGCAACAAGGAATTGTAAATGTACCCAGATCCTTTAATTTTGGAGGATTTTTATTTTGCAAGACGGCACTCACTTCCTCTGCCAACATAACATTTTCATATTCTTCTAGCCTTTCTTTTTCAAAAATTAATTTATTTAAAGGTTTAACAGATAAGGGCATATCTTCAAGTTTTTTGAAATATGGAATGTTAATATTAATGGCATCTAGGTTCTCAAGAAGTTCATCATAATCCTTGTCTTCTTACCTAGGGGGTTCCATCCCCGAATTTGTCTCAATCATCGGTGGGATTGGACTATAATAAATATTTCTAGGGCATTCATTTAGCATTTCACGCTCATCCCTAGTTTTTACCACGTTCACATGCTCATTTGGCCTTTGAGGTTGACCGGGAAGACTCCCTTGTGGCCTACTCGTTGGGATAGCCTGTTGAGCTTGTTGATTCTCTAGCATCTTATTATGCGCTGCTAAGTTATCAAACCTAGCATTTAAAAGTTTAAAACATTTCCTAAATTCATTATTGATCTTTTCTTGAGAATTTTTATTTTCAACCACAAAATCCATTAAAAGATCCAATTTTGATTTAGGGGGAAGGTACTTGCATTATTATTGAAATTCTTAGGTGCAAATCCCGGAGGTTGTGTAGATGGTTGCGGGTTTAGAACATTGTTATTCTTATAGGAGAAGTTGGGGTGATTCCTCCATTCGGGATTGTATGTATTAGAATACATCCCCCCTTCTGTCCAAAAGAATTCACAAAGTTCACTTGATCATTAGAACTAATGTCAAGCAACTCGCAATTATCCGTACTATGTGAGTTAGACCCACATAGTTCACATAAAACATTTACATTTGCCACGGGATTGACATTAAGATTTTCAAATTTTTTCAAAAGCATGTCAACCTTAGAAGAGAGAAGAGTAACTGCATCAACATTATATTTACCAGGCGTACCATGTTGTTGCTCCCTCTTGTTTGACCATTGGTAATGGTTCAATGCAATATTTTCGATAAGGTCATATGCCTCATCAACTCCTTTGTTCATCAATGCTCCTCCTACAGCGGCATCAATGGTCTCTCTTATCTTGAATATGAGACCGTTGTAGAAGGTGTGAACAATCAACTACTATTCGAGCCCGTGGTGGGGGCACATTCTGAGAAATTCCTTGAACCGCTCTCATGCATCATACAAAGTTTCACTATCTGTTTGACAGAAGTTAGTGATCTTTGTGCGGATTTGGGCTGTTTTGCTTGGTGGGAAAAAATGCCCAAGGAATGCTTCTTGAATTTGGTCCCATGTTGTTAATGAATTTTGGAGGACCGAATTTAACCATTGTTTCGCCTTATCCTTAAGAGAGAAAGGAAAAAGGCGCATCTGAATTGCTTCCGGGGTGACATTCTGAATACGTGTGGTATCACAGTATTCCAAGAATGTTTGGATGTGAAGATGAGGATCTTCGAAAGCAGTGCCACTATATTGGTTATTCATAACCATATGCAGAAGTTGCGGCTTTATCTCAAAGTGTGCCGCTTCGACATTTGGCACAACTATAGGGGATCTAGTTCCCGGGGTACTTGGATTCACAAAGTCCCGTAGGGTCCTAGCCGGTATTTGTGGCTCTCCTTCTGCCATATGCTTGCTTAGTATCTCTTTGAATTTTCTTAATCTTTCGTGAAAGCTTCGTTCGGGTTCCAGATCAAAATTGTCAAAGAACGTCCGAACCCGTTTCATACACTATAAGAAAAACACTCAAAAAGAGATTGAACGTAACAAATTATCGGAAGTAAAAACAAAAAATCTAAAAAAATAAAACAAAAAAACAAAAAAATTGTGTAGTAAAGACAAAAACAAAAAGTAAACCGTTGTCCCCGGCAACGGCGCCAAAAACTTGTTTGGTCGAAACCTAACGATTTATTTAAAATCCGCAAGCGCACGGGCTATTGCAATATAGCGGGTGCAAGTACGGGTGACCCCACAGAGACAGAATTTACTTTAGAATGAATTTGCTTTTACTATAATTTTATAAAAAGAATTGAGGGGGGGGAAGTAAAGATTTGTTTTGGAAAGAGAATAAAGCATACACAGAAAATTACTTTAAATATTATAAACGAAGCATTCCCGGGATTGGAAATCATACACATAATTTGTTCATCAAATAGTCATTGTCTTAGGAAATATAGGTTTTCATAAAAATCAAGGATGGTACGTTAGGCTTACACTACTTCTCACGATCAAGACAGTAGCGTTGTATTCTTCACTAATTATGTCCTAACTGTTTGAGATTTCCGTTTATGGTACTCCTGCCCTGTCACAAACGGGCATTCCGGCTTATCTCTAGCTGACCATAATTAGTAAGAATCCAATAAGAACGAGGGTCAACATCCTTTCCATTAAAGGAACATCCATAGGCCGTTGAATTACTTTCGTGATCAATGGAACCTAGTTTCTTTATATGGTTCCGTCAATCGAGATTCTCCGCTAGGTCCTTCTCTCGATCGACTAAATCTTACAAGTTGGACGTCTCCAAAATGTAAGTCATTTAGAGATTGATATAAAGAAATTGTTTTAGATGAAGATAGAAGACAAGACTTTCATATTTTAAGATGATGAACGATTTATGCTTTGAGTTTCCAACCCCAAGAACAAGGGAGAATACTCGCTAGCCATGTAAAAGTAAATAAGCAATAATATAAAGGATAGAGTAAGAGAAACTTATGATGAAATGAGAGACGAATGGATAGAATAATGCTTCAACTTTTATTGCTTCTTTTTCAAAGAAACTTCAAGAGCAAATATAGACTTGAATCTTCAAAGATCTTTGGAAATCAATGTATAAAGTACTTGTATCTAATCTCTAACAATTTCTGATGAAAATTCAATGATAATTCGGTATCTAAGACTGATTACAAGGGGTCTTTTATAATGGGGAGGAAGCTCTTCAAGAAGGTGTCTTTTAATTTTGCAGTCACGACTTGCACGGCCGTGTCAAAGAATTTGCACGGCCGTGCCTCCTTGGCGCCAGTTTTGAATTTGAATTTGGGCAACTTGCACGGCCGCTCCACTTCTTGATGCACGGCCGCTATGAAGGTTGCACGGCCAAACAATTTCCAAGACATGGCCACTCATCATTTTGGGGCCAAAAATGGCCTGTCATGGCCAAGTGCACGGCCGCTCCACTGATGGCTGCACGGCCCCTCAGGCTGGATTTTGGCTTGTGTGTTTGATTTGTTTGTTGCTCCTCCATGCCTTTGCACCAAGATGTACAAGCATCCTTTTTGATCGTAATAGACTCCAAAAACCTTTCTAAAGTACATAGAATATACCAAAAAGCGTAAAATCTAATATATATGAAAAAGGAACTAAAATATACTAGAATGAGATCTAAATGATAATTAAACTAAGGAAATAGATATAAAAAATTAGGATAAATGACTATATAATAGTCACTTATCACTCATCCTCCTTCAATGCTCTGGACTCATCATTCGGTAGAGGAAATTCCCAGTCTTTTCTACCCTCAACTAAGATCAATTGGGTGTTCCACCCAATTACCTTGTCGGGCAAATTGATGAATAGTTTGGGGGAGTTAGCTCGAGCTAGAGTAATTATTCCTAAAATTCTTTTGTCGAGCACGACCTTAAAAAAAATCTGAAAACATGCATACACGGCTCATACCCAATGAACCGGCATACCATGGAAAAGCAAATCAAGACCCTCTGCTCCCAGCTGCATGGGAACAGCATCCAAGCACTCTAAAAACTCATAGATAAACGGGTCCAAAGGGAGTCGTAGGCCTGCCTCAAATTGACCGTAATAGAAGGAGACCTTTGAGGGATTTAGGGCCCAATACGCCCATTCTTGAGCCTTCCTCTGTTTATCGGTGAAATGGGTAAGACGATACTCATCCCGGCTAATCTCAAAGAAGTTGTGTAAAATCTCGAGCCTTGACTCAGAATTCTTTCTCCCAGCAACTGGCTTAGGGGCCACATACCCCCTCTCATTGCGACCTGGGACGACGGTCGAGCAAAAGGCGTCCACAATATTGCCTAGGGAGAACCCGCCGAACCCTGAGTCGATATATCTGAAGAAGAAGAAATAGGGGAATCAGTCCTATATACAGATTCAAGTGACCTACCTAAGGGCGACCTAGATTCCCCCCGGAAATCCTTTTCTATCCCTAAGGAGGGAAGGTTTATTGGGCCCCCTAATGTAAAACAAAATCAAATGGCCGAGCAACTCATGGAAAAGATGAAAGGAAATAACTCTTTGGTCGTCTACTTCCAAGGCACCTAGGTCAACACCTACAGGGAGAGCTAGCTCACTAAAAGTTAAACCCCATCAGGTCAATATGGACGTACACTTTTCCATGGTCATCTCCCTCCATACCCCACATATGTGCTTGTATACCCTATGATTGATGGTGCAATACCCGTACCAAACCCCAGGTTCACAACTAAAGGACCTAGCCATGTCAGAAATCGAAGAAAAGCTCAAAATAAAGCTAAAGACAGAGAAATCGGAGGGTACCTTAGTTAAATTGGTGAAGAGGGGTTTTGGAAACAGATCGGAAAGCTTGAATACGTCTGGAAAACTGGATATTTGTTATTGCATTTATTCTTGCTGCTCGCTTAAAAATTTTGGGGGTTTGTAAAAAAGCCAAAAAGGAAAAGGATTTTCCTTATATACCCACTGCTAATTCTTTCCTGAATTGGGAAGGTTAGGGAATACAATGGTTTAATCCCTCAATTAATGCTCAAACGGTTCCCAAGGTGGTTGTCCAAGCGTCAAAAGGGGTAATGTTTACGGAATTACGGTGCTCTTGGAGATCTGACCGTCAACAGTTAACGATCGAGATTGAGCCACGCCACCATCAGTCGACCAACCAGCAGTTCGAACATCTAGCTGCGACCTACTCCAATCTTCATCCAATTTCTTATAACTTCCTGGTCGACAAAGTCAGCCCAGAAAGTTGGGGGTCACTAAACGGAATAAAGGTGACGGGCTGGGCCCAGTATACGAAGCCCAGTTATTCATACATTATTGCCACCACCTTTTAGTGGGTCGGCCCAATTATTACAAGGCCCAAGACCCAACAACAGAGATCCGTCGACCTAGCTCATTGTCCGACCTACTTGGTCCCGACCTAGCTTTGTCCGACATACGATCCACGTCTTATACGGGTATTATCCAGTTATATCATTCAGTCAGGTCGACCTAGGCCCATGCAGGCGACCTCGACCTACAAGGAGTATGTCGACCTATAGAGTCACAATGTGCTTATAATTCATTCCATAACAGACTCCCTACAAATCAGGAGTTAATTGAGGACACGATTGTCTCCACGATCTGATGCACGATTCTAGGAATTTCAAGTAATCCTACTACATTTACAACTCCTATCAACACCTATAAATACTTGACAACTTCAACGGTTTAAAGGTAATCGCTATTTTGTTATTCTGAATACATATGTTCATTATAATTATTTAGCTCTTCAAACACCATACTTACTCTCACGCCCGAGGGTCTAAGCCGGAGACAATTTCGGCTAGTCGTGGATTCCTTGTTTCAGGTCAAAAGCTAGGAGATCAGTCTTGCTTGTTAGAATCAATCTAATATTCTATAAATAGAAATATCAATAAAAGTAATTACAATAATATTTAAATTAAAATCAGATTATAAAACAAATATAAACCTGAGAACGCTACAAATTTTTCAAAGTGAGGCCTGCTTTACAGTGTCCTAAGTCAGAAATTCGTCTCCGCTTCTGCTGCAGTTTATGACGTCTGGCTTGAAGATACAACACTTTGGAACAAGTTCCTACAGAAGAACTTGTTCCCTAGCGAATATACTATATGCTTTCAGAAGGATAGAAGGGAAAGAGAAGATGAAAACTTGTGTATGCAGGAAACAATCTGATATGTGTTTATATATGACTAAGTTTGAAAAGACATGTCTTTTGAAATTCAGACACAGAATTTTCAACAGGTATGACAGTTAAAACTGTTAATTCAAAAATCAAATCTGGCATTATCCAGAACTAAAATAATAATTAAAAATAATATTAAAAAATATTTTAATATTAATTTACAAAAATTAAATTAGTTCAGCACATCATTTGACTGCCAAGATTCGAGATTTATGTTTATAAAAACCTGTGTCATGGGGCTATGCCCATGACTTTTGTTCGTCTCGAAAAGAACTTCGATTTGATATGCGGTGCATTCCGTGGTTCATCCGGAATCAAAAGTTACGCTCTTTTTAGCGCACACACCTAAATTTTACCAAAAACTCTATATTTAAAAAAACACTTTTAACTTTCATATTTTACCACATAAGTTCCAACATTGATTACTGGACGAAGGCTGACCAATACGTTTCTTGCGGTATCGATATTCATTGACACTCGTTAGCACACGTTTTGCACTCACAAAATATTTGTAAGGACACTCAATAGCGAATTTAGGAAGAAAAGGAATAAACAGTAGCGAATTTCACAAAACTTGTTACTCGAAATATCGAGTTTTTGCGAGAAAAAAAATATAAACACGCTACTAGAAAGAAATAATTTTTCAAAAAAGAATTAAATGAAATTAAAAAAATCCTTAAATCAGTACAATTTATTTTGAAATTTTGTCTTATAAACAGTTTAAAAAAAACTGTTGCTTCTTTTACTACTACTTACTCCCTCCGTCCCACTATACTATACTTGACAGAAAATATATTTTTTCCATTATATATTTATGCAAGATTTTTTCATTTTTTATATTTTTCAAATTGACAAAATATATGGACTAACATTCAATAAAACATACATTTGCACTCAATAATGTATTCAATGACACTCACAATATATTTCCTCCGTCCCATTAATAACTTCATTTTTTGTCAAAACAGGTGTCCCGTTTAAAGCTTCACATTTCCTAAAATGGCAAAGAATCTTTACTATTTCACCCACTCATTCTCTCTCCTATTTTACTATTACACTCACAACATTTTTCAAATTTACTATTTCCTCCGCTCATTCTCTCTCCTATTTTACTATTACACTCACAGCATTTTCTTCACTCACCAATTTTCTTAATTTGCGTGCCGAACCAAAATGATGAACTTATTATGAGAACGGAGGGAGTACATATACCTGCGCCGGCACTCACAGAACATATGCATTGACACTAAGTCTCTGTTTGTTTCCCCGAAAAACGTTTTTCCCACACACTGGTGTTTGGTAAGCACCGAAAAATGGGGAAAATATTTTTCGAAAAATATTTTACGCCATTTTCGACGTAAAATGACTTACGATTTTTTTCTAAATAAAACATTTTCCGAAAAATGATAACACCCTCACACACCTAAGTTTTCATACACCCCCACGTTACCCACTCCACTCACCACCACCACCACCACCCCACTCACCACCCCCACTCACTTCCCCAAACCCCACCCCACCCCACTCACCACCACCACCCCCCACCCCATGCCTCCCCCCTCCCTCCATCGGGTCAAAAAAAATATTAATTATTTAAAATTTATTTTTAACAACTCTCTACCACCACCCCTGCCCCCACCCCCCGTCGGATAAAAAAAAATTAATCATTTAAAATTGATTTTTAACAACTTTCCACTTCACTCACCACCACCACCCCTTCCCTCCACCCCACCCCACCCCTCGGATCAAAAAAAAAAATAATCATTTAAAATTTATTTTTAACAACTTCTCACCGCTCTCCACTCACTGCCACCACCCCTTCCCTCAACCCCGCCCCCACCCCACTCCACTCACCACCACCACCCTTGCCCCCCCCCCACCCCACACACAAATTATCTCAAATTGTGTTTTTATCGAAAAATATTTTTATTAAACACATGAATTTTTTTTCGAAAAACAGTTTCCTTAGCAAAGAGCCGAAAACATGTTTATCTCATTTTTTGAAAAATGCTTTACAGGAAATTCATTTTTCGAAAAACATTTTACGAAAATCATTTTTCGTAAAACATTTTACATTGAAACAAATGGAGCCTAAATAACACATGCTTTACGCTCACAAAATATCAGTATTGACAGTCAATAGCACATTCACTAGGCACTCAACAGTACATACATTAACACTTACAAAAATAAAAATATGCACCGACACTAAATAGCACATGAATTGACACTCAATAATACAGCACTAAGTTTCAATAACATATGCACATTGACATTTACAAAATATACATCGACACTTAATAAAAAATACATTGACACTCAATAATATATGCACTAAACACTCAATATCACATGCACCGCTACTTACAAAATATACAATAACATTCAATAAAATGTACACTCACATTCATTAATGTATCGACATTCAGTTACACGTAAATGGCGTTTCTGACCTAATGTAACGCCAATTTTCGTTGCATTAGGGCCCAAAAACCGTTACATTAGGCCTAATGTAACGCCAAATGGCCGTTGCATTCTCTTGCGTTGCATTAGGTCTAATGCAACGACATAGTAAGCTAATGTAACGCCAGAGCTTTGGCGTTGCATCAGGTAAATACCTGATGCAACGCCAATTTTAAAACTATATGAACACCTAATGCAACGCCAAAAAGAACCTAATGTAACGCCAATTTAAAAAGTGGTTGAATACCTAATGTAACGCCAAAAATTAGATGAGTCCATAATTTCACAATTTTATTAATTTTTTTAATTTTCTTTTTTCAATATATATATATATATATATATATATATATATATATATATATATATATATATATATATATATATATATATATATATATATATATATATATATAAATATATTTTAAAAAATATATATATTTATTCTCAAATCAATCCCTTAACTTTTTTTTTCTCAAATCAATCCCTTAATATTTTTTATTCTCAAATTAGTCCCTTCACTTTTTTTATATTCAAAACAATTTTTGCATTTTTCAAAAGTAACACTTTGCTCCACCACCATCCACCACCGTCCACAACAATCGACAACCATCCACAAATCAACCAGTACAACTTATTATGCATATCGTCTATAACCTAAATATTCAGACTCAAAATTGATTATACGAAACACAAAATTTTCAATACAATTTTCTAGATTCAAGGAAATTTTTGCCCTTGGGTTCACAAGATGAAGCATAGTCAAGAAACGTGGCAAAGTCAGTGTCCAGACTTTGAAGGATTTACAAGAACTGTATGAAGCACGCTCTTGTATTTCCCATTGCTAAGTATCTGTTGCCATATAAAAACAATTAATAGAATTATTTAAGAATTAGTACGGTGAAGAGATGACGGAAAGACGGAGTGTGCGAAGAAAGAGAAGGAGACGGAGATGACCAGATCTGTGGCCGGAGTGTGCGGAGAGAAGGATACACCGTTGGGTTGCCGTTGCCGTCGTCGGAGACGATGAAGGGTAGTGGCGTGGGTTGGGGAAAGAAAAGACGAGGAAGGCTGCCATGGATTACTCGATGGGGAGAGTCGAATTGAGGGGGAAAGGGAAGGGTGGGATTCCGGTGGGTCTGTGGAAAGAGAGAGAGACGGAGAGAGAAATTGTGGGCATGGATTCCTGGCCTGAATCAAGTGAGCGGAGAGAGAGAGAAATGAGGAGAGAATTAAACTGAATGAAAAGAAAATGAAAATAAAGAGAGAGAAATGAGGAGAGGAAGAGAGATTTATTGGTTTTAATTTGATTAATTGTGGACCGTTGGATTGAATGTGTGAATAGTTGGATTTGATTTTGCTCATAATCCGCGTGATTATATGAGAACCAATAAAACAATGCCACATGGCATTGTTTTATTGGGTCTCAAATAATCACGCGGATCATGAGCTAAACCAAATCCAACCATTAACACATTCAATCCAACGGTCCACAATTCTAATAATACATAATATCAAAAAAGTAAATATTTTTATATTATATATTTTTATTTCTTTAAAAATTATTAGTAATAATACTTAATAATAATACTAATAATGATGCTATTATTAATAATACTTAATAATAATACTAATAATTTAAACTATAAAATAATATTATGCCTAATATCAATAATATTTATTATCAATAATATTTATTAATGAATTATTAATATTAATTAATTAATATTAATAATAGTACTAATAATTAATTATGCCTAATAAATTTTTAAAAAAACATTCTTACCAAAAGAAGTCTAAAATATTTATCTCAATTCAGAAATAAATTTTAAAGAAAAATAATACTTAATAATAATATTAATAATAACTAGTAATAATACATAATATCAAAAAAGTAAATGTTTTTATATTATATAATTTAATATATTAATAATAATTATTATATAATTAATAATAATTTAATAAATTAATAATTATTATTATATATTTAATAATAATAATGTTATTAATTAATAATAATACTCATTAATTTAATAATTTAAACTTCTAAGAAATATTAATATACGTAAGTAATAATTGATAGAAATATTTGGTTAATTTCTAACTTATTTTATATAATTTTTTTTTTTGAAAACTTCCTTACCAAAAAATGTCTAAAATATTTATCTCAATTCAAAAATAAATAAAAAAAAATATATATCCTATAGGGTATACCCTATACTCTATAGGGTATACCCTATACCTTATACCAAAAAATGTCTAAAATATTTATCTCAATTCAAAAAATGTCTAAAATATTTATCTCAAACCAAAAAATGTCTAAAATATATATCATATAGGGTATACCCTATACCATATACCCTATAGGGTATACCCTATAGGGTATACCCTATAGGGTATAGGGTATACCCTATACCATATGCCCTATACCATATACCTTATACCCTATAGGGTATATCCTATACCCTATAGGGTATACCCTATAGGGTATAAGGTATAGGGTATACTTATGTGGTATAGGGTATACCCTATACCATATGTCCTATGCCCTATACCTTATACCCTATATCCTATACCCTATATTCTATAGGGTATACCCTATACCCTATAGGGTATATCCTATACCATATGCCCTATACCTTATACCCTATAGGGTATACCCTATACCCTATAGGGTATACCCTATACCCTATAGGGTATACCCTATATCATATGTCCTATACCCTATAGGGTATAGGATATACCCTATACCCTATAGGGTATATCCTATACCCTATACCCTATAGGGTATACCCTATATCCTATAGGGTATACCCTATACTCTATACCCTATAGGGTATACCCTATACCCTATAGGGTATACCCTATACCATATACCCTATACCCGATAGGGTATACCCTATACCATATGCCCTATACCTTATACCCTATACCCTATAGAGTATACCCTATACCCTATAGGGTATACCCTATACCCTATACCATATACCCTATAGGGTATAGGATATACCCTATACCCTATAGGGTATATCCTATACCCTATACCCTATAGGGTATACCCTATATCCTATAGGGTATACCCTATACCCTATACCCTATAGGGTATACCCTATACCCTATAGGGTATACCCTATACCATATACCCTATACCCGATAGGGTATACCCTATACCATATGCCCTATACCTTATACCCTATACCCTATAGAGTATACCCTATACCCTATAGGGTATACCCTATACCCTATACCATATACCCTATACCTTATAGGGTATACCCTATACCCTATAGGGTATACCCTATACCATATGCCCTATACGTTATACCCTATACCCTATAGGGTATACCCTATACCCTATACCCTATAGGGTATACCCTATACCATATACCCTATACCTTATAGGGTATACCCTATACCCACCTTATACCCTATACCCTATAGAGTATACCCTATACCCTATACCCTATAGGGTATACCCTATACCCTATACCATATACCCTATACCTTATAGGGTATACCCTATACCCTATAGGGTATACCCTATACCATATGCCCTATACCTTATACCCTATACCCTATAGGGTATACCCTATACCCTATACCCTATAGGGTATACCCTATACCATATACCTTATACCTTATAGGGTATACCCTATACCCTATACCAAATGCCCTATACCTTATACCCTATACCCTATACCCTATAGGGTATATGGTATACCCTATACCATATGCCCTATACCCTATGCCCTATATCCTATAGGGTATACCCTATACCCTATAGGGTATACCCTATACCCTATACCTTATAGGGTATACCCTATACCCTATAGGGTATACCCTATACCATATACCCTATACCTTATAGGGTATACCCTATACCCTATAGGGTATACCCTATACCATATGCCCTATACCTTATACCCTATACCCTATAGGGTATACCCTATACCATATGCCCTATACCTTATACCCTATAGGGTATACCCTATACCCTATACCCTATAGGGTATACCCTATACCCTATACCCTATAGGGTATACCCTATACCCTATAGGGTATACTATATACCCTATACCTTATAGGTATACCCTATACCCTATATGTATACCCTATACCATATGCCCTATACCTTATACCCTATACCCTATAGGGTATACCCTATGGTGGTATAAGGTATAGGTATAGGGTATGTGGTATAAGGTATAGGATATAGGATATAGGTTATAGGTTATGTGGTATAGTGTATAGAGGCATGTGGTATAGGGTATAGGTATAGTGTATAGGGTATAGTGTATAAGGTATAGGGTATATGGTATAGGGTATAGGGTATAGGATATAGGATATAGGTTATAGGGTATAGTGTAGGGTATAGGGTATATGTTATAGGATTTTGGCGTTGCATTAGTAATTTAGGCGTTACATTAGGATTTTGGCGTTGCATTAGTAATTTAGGCGTTACATTAGGATTTTGGCGTTGCATTAGAGTCGTTACATTAGCTCTGGCGTTGCATTAGATGCGTTACATTAGCTCTGGCGTTGCATTAGATGCGTTACATTAGCTCTGGCGTTGCATTAGCCGTTACATTAGCTCTGGCGTTGCATTAGATGCGTTACATTAGCTCTGGCGTTGCATTAGATGCGTTACATTAGCTCTTGGCGTTACATTAGATGCGTTACATGCGTTACATTAGGTCAGAAATGTAGTAGTGATACTTTGTCGCCAAAGAATATTTTAGGCGACCAGGTGTAAATTGTGGCCTTAATTTGGTTACTTAGGTGACCAAAGTATTTTGTCACCAAAGAATACTTTTAGGCGACCAGGTGTAAATTTTGTGGCCTAATGTACTGTCTTAGGAGACCAAAATACTTTGTCGCCAAAGAATAATTTTAGGCGACCAGCTTTAATTTTCGTCGCCTAAAAGTTGAGGCGAAAAGGTTTGAATTCGTCGCCCAAGAAAAAGTTTAGGCGACCAGCTTTAATTTTCGTCGCCTAAAACCTGAGGCCAGGAGGTTTGTGTGACCAAGCTTTGGCGACGAAGGTTTGTCGCCAGAGGTTTTTGGCGACAAATTTATGAATAAGGCGACCAATTTTCTTTGTCGCCTAAAGTGTGATTTCCAGTAGTGGTACTAGAATTCGTAAATAAAAAAATTACAATAAATCTTCTTCTTTAAAGAGTTTATATTTGTTTTACACTTAAAACATTAAATAATGCAGCTCAATTATGATGAAGGATTACTTCGGATTCTAGTAATGCTTAGGGACAAGAAGATAATATGATACTTCCTACGCCCCAAAATATTCGTAGTTTTAGAGTTTTTCATATATAAAAAGAAAAACAATTAATACGGAGTATCAAATAGGCTAAAATACCCTTTGAATATTTCAAATATCTAGGTAATTAAATGCATTTACAATGACAATTACATAATCATAAATAAATAAGGACAGTTTTGGCAAATTGTGTCAAAAATTTATAAAAAACTGTAAAACTACAAATATTTTGGAACAAAATATTTAGGTGAAGGTTTCTTGGGTCGGTATTTATAACTATAAATGATGACAATAATATAGAAGAGACAATTGTGTATTATGCACCATTAGGTAGGATTTTAACTTATATGGATGAATAGCTATGCCTTTCGTTCTTGCGGTTTAGATTGACCGTATAATTAATTTTATTAATATAAAATATACATTTAATTAAATTAATATAAATTATTAATTAATCAGTATTACCCTCCAATCTAAAATAATTATCATTTTTTAATAAATTTTTGATCCAAAATAATTCAATTTTGAGAATATTTATTTGCCTAATGTATCCTTACATTAGAACTTGGTTCACTATTAATTGTTTAGTGTGTGAAGTAATATAGAAAATAAAATTAATAAATAAAGATATAGTTTCTTTATTAAAATATAATAATAATTAATTTTTTTAAAACATGTGAAAAGTCCAAAAACGACATAACAGAAAAGAATTAATTTTTCCGGTCCCATTATTTTATGTAAGGTGACAAATGAGGATGAGTCCAATCTCTACCTTCCATTTTGGTGTGTGTTTGTTTGTAGTTGTGTCTCATCTTTAATCATGTTTACTTATATTAAACCCATAATTGCCCATTTGATGTTGAGTTGTCCTATCACAAAAAAAAAAAAAAAAAAAAAAAAAAAGGTCATTTAATTCTTTTGAAAAAAATTATTGGGCTAAGTAACAAGGTTTGAAAAGTACTTATAAAAATGACTAATTTCGATGAAACTCGCTACTTTTTATAGGTTAAACTCGCTATTTTTAATAGTGAGTTCGTTGAATCTCGCTAGTAGTTGCGACTTGCGAGTTTACCATTTTTCTTCATGAACTCGCTATTGTTAGTAGCGAGTTTCAATGAATTTGGTTACTTTTGCAAATATTTTTAGTTGTTATTTAGGGGAATATTTTTTTTAAAAAAAAAAGGAATAAAAGAAATCCCTATCATACCAACTAAGAAAAGATACGTTATTTATTAAGTTTAGATGCCATTAAGGGATCATTACTAGAGAGCTTGAATATATACAAGAATTTAGTTCAAAAGCATATTAATCCCTCTCTCTCCAATAATTAATTGCTTTTTTTTCATCCTAAAATGAAAATAAGTGTCAATTTTCTAAAAAAAAATTAAATAAGAAAATAGTCTTAACGACAGTCAGGGGAGAATTCAGTATGGCGCCAGGAAGTGCAAATGACGCACCTGATATTTTGAAAAAAAATTACCTGAGTATTTATAAATAAATAAATATATATATATATATGAGTTGCTCTTATGAAAAACTAGTTTTTTGTTAAGCTTAACAAAAAACTAGTTTTTGGACCCGGTTTAAACCTATGATACGCGTATTGAACCGAGACCGGTTCATTAACAAAATTGAACCGCGTTTAATCAACTCAAATCCAAACGAACACACACAGTAAAACACACAGTTACGACGCCGCAACATAGAAATTCATCGAGCTAAAGCAGAATTCAATAGAAAATCAATCTGTTTCAATCGATTGTGGTAATATATGATTCACTGTCAATTATAGACTATCAATACAGATATTTACAATCATTCCTAATTGTTTTATTCAATTCTGGCAATTTTTTATTAGCTTAAGATGAACTTACGTGATTTTGAAGATGAAACCGAAAGTAATGCTACCGTAATTGATCTAATTCGAACGAAGTTGAAACTGAGATAATGCTACGGCAATTGATCGAATTACGCACGAAGTTAATGATAATCACGATACGGGTAATACAATTTCATAATGCCGGATATGTTATATATAATGCTAGTAGTTTGAAGTACAATTTTTTAATTTTTTAAGTACCGGATTGTGTTATTTTGATTGCCGAGTTTTGTTATTTGGAATGCTAGTTTTAATTTTTTTTGAATACTCTGTTCATTGAATTGCCATTTTATGTTGTTAGGAGTGCCAGTATCACTTATTTGGAATGCCAGTTTGTGCTATTTAGTTACAGTTTGTTTTATTTGTAGCTTTAGCCAATGTCTAGTCATTGAAGTGCCGGTTGTGTTTTTATGAGTGCCAGTATCACTTATTTAGAAAGCCAGTTTATGTTATTTAGTTCCAGTTTGTTTTATTTGTAGCTTCAGCCAATGTCTATTCATTGAAGTGCCATTTTATGTTGTGAGGAGTGCCAGTATCACTTATTTGGAGTGCCAGTTTATGTTATTTAGTGCCAGTTTGTTTTATTTGTAGTTTCGGCCCTTTGTTTTATTATTGAAGTGCCATTTTATGTTGTTAGAAGTGCCGGTATCACTTATTTGGTAAGCCGGTTTGTGTTATTGAAGTTCCGGTTTGTGTTATTTGTAGCTTCGGCCACTAGAGTGTCGGTAAATCTTTTTCCATTGAAGTGCCGGATTGTGTTATTTGGATTGCCGGTTTACGTTATTTAGAGTGCAGATTTAATTTTTAGGAAACTTTGCTCACCGAAGTGCCAATTTGTGTTTTTAGAGTGCCGGTATCACTTATTTGGTGTGCCGGTTTGTGTTATTGAAGGTCAAGTTTGTGTTATTTGTAACTTCAACCACTAGAGTGTCGATAATACTTTGTTCATTGAAGTGCCGGATTGTGTTTTTGGAGTGCCGGTATCACTTATTTGGTGTGCCGCATTTAATTTTTAGGAAACTTTGTTCATTGAAGTGCCAATTTGTGTTTTTATGAGTGCCGGTATCACTTATTTGGTGTGCCGGTTTGTGTTATTTGTAGTGCCAGTTTAATTTTTTTAAGAAACTTAGTTCATTGAAGTGCCAATTTGTGTTTTTAGTAGTGCCGGATTATCACAAATTTGAAGAGCCGGTTTGACTTATTGAAGTTCCGGTTTGTGTTATTTGTAGTTTCATCCACTCTCTTGTTATTGAACTGGCATATTAAAAAATTAAAACTGGCACTTAATAATACACTAACTGGCACTTTAGATATAAAGAAAAATAGAAACAAACAAGATAACTTATTATTCAATATATATTAAAATTAAAAAAAATACAAAGAAACAAAACAACTCAACAAAACAAACATAAAAACTTAAAAAATTATTCATTCATTCATGCTCTCCATAAACTTAAAGATTGCAAGTCTTTGGAACATATCATGCTCTCCAAAACCTTTAGTTGCCCCACGATCCTTGGCATGTAACGGTAAGAGAATCCCAAATCCATGTTGATTTCTGGTGTTCTTATTGGCACAGAATGGGCAGTGAAGTTCATCTGCACTGTTCCACAAACTATAATATCCCTCCTTCAAATCTTCTAAAAAAAAACCTGCAATTTTTTTAGCATCTCTTTCTTCCTCTTTATCGTCAACATTTTCCTCATTCTTGACTGACCTACTCGTACTCATATTGAGAAATTGATTGATTTTTAGATGAAATTTAGAAATAAAAAAGAAGGGAAGATCTAACTTATTTATACTAAAAACGTGACTGTACACATTTATTACTTGTGTCTCTTTGAATACGTGACTGTTGAATCTGTGACTGTATTTATTACTCGTGACTCTTTGAATACGTGACTGTTGACTCTTTGAATACGTGACTGTACACATTTATTACTCGTGACTCTTTGAATTCGGGAATTTGGCACTATTAAATCCGTGAATTTGACTGTATACATTTAATGCTCTCTGAATTCAATAGTAAGTTTGAATGGTTTTTTGTACACATTTATGAAACTTGGCACTATTGAATCCGTGAATTTGGCATTTAATAGTAAGTTTGAATGGTTTTTTGTACATAATTATGATTTCTAAGTGCCCGTTTTATGGTTTCAAAGTGCCTGTCTTAAGGTTTGAAAGTGCCCGTGTTATGGTTTCAAAGAGAAAGTTTTATCTATATTGCCAACGTATCAAAATACATTACATCAGTGCCAGTTTTATGATTTCAAAGAGCCAGTTTTATGATTTAAAAGTGCCATTCTTAAGGTTTGAAAGTGCCCGTTTTATGGTTTCAAAGTGCCATTCTTAAGGTTTGAAAGTGCCCGTTTTATGGTTTCAAAGTGCCATTCTTAAGGTTTGAAAGTGCCCGTGTTATGGTTTCAAAGAGCAAGTTTTATCTATATTGCCAACATATCAAAATACATTACATCAGTGCCAGTTTTATGATTTCAAAGAGCCAGTTTTATGATTTAAAAGTGCCAGTTTTATGATTTCAAAGAGCCAGTTTTATGATTTAAAAGTGCCATTCTTAAGGTTTGAAAGTGCCCGTTTTATGGTTTCAAAGTGCCATTCTTAAGATTTGAAAGTGCCCGTGTTATGGTTTCAAAGAGCAAGTTTTATCTATAGTGCCAACATTTGCTTGTCTTTGAATTCGTGAATTTGGCATTACTAAAAACATAAACTGGACTTACTAAAAACATAAACTGGAACTTCATTGAACAAAGTATCATAAAAATACATCAAACACAACAATATTAAAAAACAGAATTTAGTACCATTAAACACTACCACTACCACCTGCTCCATCATCGCCTACGTTGTCATTCAATTTGTTTTTTGGATCATATTCATTCAAAATATATTCCAAATACATTTCCAAAGCCTTGTGGTGAATCCTAGCAGCTTCATCAATGTTGTGAGCATTGCCAAACTCATGAGCATGATTGACTATCCCCACATAATCCTTATCCCTACAATTGTGTCCATTACATGACTCCAATGGACAACGAAATGAGGGAGTACCATTTGTAGAGGAAGGCTGTAAAACAACAAGATGACCATTGAGGAATTTTTGGTAGCACACCATGTATATTTTCCAACTTTTGTCATCATTTGAATCACCCAAAGTTGGCTCCCCAGAATTTACCTTGCCTTTGTTCATCACTAGAAAAATTATTAAAGCTAGAATTTTTCTTGAACTTTATGTATATGCTTGCCTTTGGACAGATTTATATAGGCTGAGTACTTGAAACCAGTCAAAAAAGTTGGTCAATGAATTCAATGCACTTACCAACTGTACACATTTATTACTCTTTGACCATTAAAGACAAGTAAACATATCATTATTTATTACTGTTGAAGGAGGTATATTCGACGGAATATACTTCCTTAATAAATTTAATATCCAGTAAATGTTGTTTAAAGTGCCAGTTTATGTTGATAGGAGTGCCAGTATTACTTGTTTTAGGTACCAATTTGTGTTATTTCTAGTGCCAGATTTAATTTTTTAGGAAACTTTGTTTATTGATGTGCCAGATTGTGTTTTTAGGAGTGCCAGTATCACATATTTGGTGTGCCAGTTTGTTTTGTTGAAGTTCCAGTTTGTGTTATTTGTAGCTTCATCCAATGTCTTGTTATTGAAGTGCCAATATTACTTGTTTTAGGTACCAGTTTGTGTTATTTCTAGTTTTTTCAATGTTATTTCTAATCTAATTCTTTATTTTTATTTGCAGCAAGCCATATTGATATTACCTCATCACTGCTGGGTATAAAAGCAAAGACATGGGAAGAACTGCATCAATTGTACAAGGATCATTCCAATGCATTGGGATTCAGTGTTAAAATTACAACCTCGCGTGTCTCTAAAAAAACATCAAGGCCAATAGATAAATATTTTATGTGTTCATGCCAGGGATACACACAAAGAGGAAATGAAATTGATGTTCCAGCTCCAATAGAAGTCGATGAATTAGAGATTCCATCTCCATTGGAAAGAATTGAAAACCCAAAGAGGAAATTGAGGAGAAAGAAAGCCCCTTCTAAAAGGACGGGTTGTCGAGGCTCTTATGAGAGTAAAATTGTTAATTAAGGAAGACTTATATGTGGTTGCACGGCACGAAACCGAACACAACCATGAGATGACAAGGCCAGAATGGAACCACTTAAAGCGTAGCGAGAGGTCGATATCGAAGCTACGGGAAAAATAATAGAGCGAGTTTGAAGAAGGCGGCATCAAGCCAGCTGATGGATTTAATGTTTTGGCAAAAACAGTGGTGGGGAAGAATATGTTGGGCATACAAGAAGAGATCATCTTAACTTTGTACGAGAGATTGAGAATGGAAAAAAAATAGAAATGGGCGATGCACAAAGCGTAGTTGATAGGCGAGCCAAATTCAGGATGAAGGATTCTACTTCAAAATGCAGTTTGGGGAAGAAAGTAGACTCAGTACTTTGTTTTGGAGAGATGGTATGATGAGGGAGGATTATGAATTGTATGGAGATGTTGTTGTGTTTGATACAACTTATAACACAAATAAATACAATTTGATTTGTGCACCAATAGTTGGGGTGAACAACCATTGGAACACTGTGATGTTTGGTTGTGCTTTCTTAACAAGTGAAAAGACAGAGACATTTGCTTGGCTTCTCAAGGAATTTGTAAAATCAATTGGTGGAAAAGAACCAAAAACAATTTTCACCGATCAAGACTTTGCAATGTCGAAAGCGATTGAAGAGGTAAATTTTATTTTATTTCCAATATTTCATTTATTGTTTTTACTATGTTACTTGTTAATTTAATAGAAAGTGCCATTGCATTTGTTAGTATGTGCCGGTACATGTTTTAGGACAAAGGTGCCAGTACTTGTGTTAGTAAGTTCCGAGATCATTTCTTATAATGTAGCGGTGTTAGATTTGACAGGTTTTTGAGGGAAGAAAATAATTTACTAAATTGAAACAAATTTAAATTACATTTTTTCCCTTCCCATAACCACCATAAGTCTTAACACCGAAACTCCACCACATCCTCCATCACCTTTGTCAAAGGGCTTCTTCTTGACCTTATCCTTCTTGCAAGAAGGAATTTCCACAGGTCCAAACAACTCCAAATACTCCTTAAGGTATTTTGCCAAAGCCTTGTGCTCAGCTTTAGCAACATTGGAGAAAGAGGAAGTGGGTGCACAAGAATCAAAGGCATCTTTGAAGCATTGCGGTTTGGTTCCTTTCACGTATCTTACGCCTGCACAAGGTTGTAGAGGGCATACATACAACTTATCCTGGAGATGTCCGGTCGGTCGCGAGGGATACGAAGATGACCAAAGTGGAGTTTCTTTGTCATTTCACGAAAGGCACTCCTAAACTCTTTCTCATCGTAGTCATACTCATCATTTGAGGACATATTAATTGAAATTATAAGAGAACCGATTTTAATGAATGAAGAGATGTAATTTTGAAATATCCATTTCATGTGTTGTATAGTGCTATTTATAGTGCATATACCTACACTTTTTTTGTTTTGTTTGTAAATGCTTTAACATTAACTCGGTTATGTAATTTCCAATATTTGACTATTGTGTAATGACTTTTTACATAGAATTGTTAACATTCATTTGGTTATGTAATTTCCAATGTTTGAATGGAATAGGTAGATTATGTAATTTCCAATGTTTGGTTTGGAGTAGGTAAATTATATGATTTGTAACAGCTTTTTATATGTGCCGAGTTCTTGGTTTAGTTAATGCCTGTTCTTGAATTAATAAGTGCCGGTTCGGTGTTATGAATAACCGGTGTTAGATTTATAATTGCTAGTGTTATTATTTTATAGTGCTAGTGTATAGCTTTATTAATGACAAGTGTTTGACTATATTATAAATTATTGACGAGGTTTTGAGGGAAGAACAAGACATAGGTTATGCTTGTGGCACATTCAACAAAATGCTATATCTCACTTTGGACAACTAAAGACAGATGAAGAATTTAAAAAGGAATTCAACAATTGCTTGAGAGGATGTAGTGATGAATGCGAGTTTGAAAATTGTTGGAATTCAATGCTAGAAAAATATAACCTTCTTGAGAACAGATGGTTCAATCGTTTATATAGCTTGAGATAGAAATAGTGTACAACATTGATTAAAGATTTCTTCTCAGTTGGAATATTATCTTCACAGAGAAGTGAGAGCACAAATCATGCCATATGTTTCAAAGAAAACAGAAGGACATCCCTAACACAATTATTTGATATATTCAACGAGACAGTAAAACGTTGGAGAAGTGTGGAGCAACGAAAGGAATTTGATTCAATAAACTCAAAGCCTCGCACAGAAATACATGGAGCTTTAATAAGACATGCAAGGGAGGTTTACACGGAGGAAATATTCAGATTTTTTGAAAAAGAGGTCAAGGCGGCTTTTCTTTGCAAAGTTTAATATTGGCTTTTGCTTGAATGAAAACAATAAGTTGTTTGAAGTTGCTCATGAGAACCATCCAGACAAGTTTGAAAGGGTACTTTTCTCGCGAAATAATGAGAAGATAACTGTGAACTGTACATGCAATCATTTTAGTGAGGTCGGTTGGTTGTGCTTTCATTGCATTAAGGTTCTCAACTTGACAAATATCGATCGAATACCGGAAGAGTACATTCAAAAAAGATGGACAAAGACAGCCAAAACAAATGTATGAAATAAAACTTACCAAGGTAAATCTACTACTCCAACTGAGCAACACAATTCAATTCCTTGGAAACAATAGATGGCGAGAAAGTACTACGATTTAATGATGACATGCCATGAAAACAGTGATGCAAGAAGAATTCTAGAAGATGGGTTTAATAGAGATACATTGCTAGTACAAGAAATACTCTCCCGAAACGTACAAGGTGTTGAACCAACAACAAGTGAAAATAATAGTGCTTCAACAAGCACAACATTCAGTGCACCTGCAGTGACGAATCCTGTACGTGCAGATACAAAGGGTAGAAAAAGAAAACCTAAAACAAAGTTTGAATGGAGAAAACCAATTACTAATGAGTATGGTTCGAAGACCCCTAATGAACATTTGATTTGATATTTTTGTAACCAAACTTTATTGTTTTCACACAGTTACAACTGATTGTATTTTTTATAATATTGTCCAGTGAGTGTTTAATAAAACTTTGTTAATTGAAGTGCCAGTTTGTATTATTTAGAATGCCCGTATTACTTATTTGGAATGCCAGATTATGTTATTTGGAGTGCCAGTTTGTCTTTATGGTAAATGCCAGTTTTATGGTTTCAAAGTGCCCGTCTTAAGGTTTGAAAGTGCCCGTGTTATGGTTTCAAAGAGCAAGTTTTACCTATATTGCAAACATATCAAAAAACATTACATCGGTGCCAGGTTTATGATTTCAAAGAGCCGGTTTATGAATTCAAAGTGCCGTAATTATGGTTTTTAAGTGCCCCTTTTATGGTTTCAAAGTGCCATTCTTAAGGTTTGAAAGTGCCGGTTTATGGATTCAAAGTGCCATCCTTAAGGTTTGAAAGCGATTGTATTTTTATAATATTGTCCAGTGAGTGTTTAATAAAACTTTGTTAATTGAAGTGCCGGTTGTATTATTTAGAATGCCCGTATTACTTATTTGGAATGCCGCATTATGTTATTTGGAGTGCCGGTTTGTCTTTATGGTAAATGCCGGTTTATGGTTTCAAAGTGCCCGTCTTAAGGTTTGAAAGTGCCCGTGTTATGGTTTCAAAGAGCAAGTTTTACCTATATTGCAAACATATAAAAAAACATTACATCAGTGCCAGTTTTATGATTTCAAAGAGCCAGTTTTATGGTATCAAAGTGCCATTCTTAAAGTTTGAAAGTGCCAGTTTTATGGTTTCAAAGTGCCATTTTTAAGGTTTGAAAGTGCCAGTTTTATGGTTTCAAAGTGCCATTCTTAAGGTTTGAAAGTGCCCGTGTTATGGTTTCAAAGAGCAAGTTTTATCTGTAATGGTAAGTGCATTGAATTCATTGAATTGTTTGAGCGGTTCCATGGCATTGTGATTTTGCATCAATAAAAATGTTAAAAAACAACACTAATTCACTCATAAAAAAACAATAATTCAAATATAAACAATTCAGATACAAAACACCAATTCATTGTTTTGTTGTTGCTTTCCTAGTCTGATACTTCTTCGCAACCCTCATTTCATCATCGATTTTTCTTCTTTTCTAAATCTTTCTTTTTTTTTCTTCTTCTTTCCTTTTCTTTTCTTACCTTTTTTTTTCTTCTTCTACCCTTTTATTTTCTTCTTCTTCATCAATCTTCTTCACGGCTTCTCTTTTCTCTCTTGTAAACAACCCTAAGCTTGCTTCACTAAATGATCACGTTCAGCATTAATATCACAGAGAAGTAGACTTGCTAGAATCTCAGCCCTCATACGCACCCTTGACGAGTTATCACACAACTCAGGGCATGAGTAAATTGCGCCGTTAAATTGCCTCATTTCCCCAAATCATTACATATACTCCACGAGTCACTATTAGCATTATCATTTTCTTTCACAATCCATTCAACTTGCATATGCTCAAAGCCGAAACTTCAATATATCTGCAGACACTTGGATGATTTATGTGATTTAAGAACTTTTGAAGGGTGCTTCTTTGCAACGAAAAAAAAAAAAAACAGCAAAATTAATATGAAAGTTTTGGTAAAAAAAAAAAAAAACAATTCAATAAATAAGATTACCATGCTATGAGCAAGTTTTGGCACATTCTGTCTCTTCCAATCATTCATTGGCAAGTTGTCAAGATGCTTGAAATGATTGACTCTCGGTATTGACAACCAAAAGTGTGTAATGGCCACTCTTGTTGTCACCTCTATGGCAGGCAAAAAGAACGCAAGAAAATAAGTGCGAATATCGAGTTTGAAAGTACCGGTTCAAGTACATGTATGTATAAAATGACAATGCTTACCAATTTAACTTCACTCAAATCAGGTCTCTCAGCATCATTAAAATTAACATCAATCCATTGTTCTAAACTATCAGTGATTTCTTGCCCAGCTGATGATACAACATCTTGAGATGTCTTCGTTGTACGTTGAATCCAAGCAGCCTGTATAACACATTAATAACATCAAATTTAAAAATGCACACAAATATAATTTAATTAACAAATAATCATAGATAATATAATTATTGAATGTATTAGCATAATAGATAAAGAACTTACAGAATGACTAAGCCCAAACATAAACTTCTTCATTCTACCAGACTTTTGCTCCATCTTATTAAGAAGAATAGCCCAACTCTCGATGGTATTTGAAGTTACTTCCTTGTCTTCATCCATGCTCAAAATATCTTCAACCGATAAGCTATGGAACACTGAGTAAATAGGATCACAAGTGCTGTAAAAGAAAAATAAATTAGTAAATGCTTTTACATACAAGTGTATACATTCATAAAAGGTGTCATTGTTTGGGTAATCATAAATTTATAGCTTACTCTTTCATATTCTTTGAAAAGTGTGTAGACATGCACATGTCAACAGCCTCCTTTCTCAGCTTCAACATCGGTCGCAACAAATCAGCATTGTTGATCATAAACCGAGAACAGTATACAAATTCCTCATTAGCTTCCCCACAGTCCACTGTGCACCCTACATTCAACATCTCATAACAACTCATAAAGCTGCTCTCATTTATATTCGCAATAATGTTATCAAGAGCTCTATTTTGTTCATCATCATCATCATATGTCTCCCGAAAAATCTCATTAACTTCCCTATTTGTTTTACGCTCTGAATGTTCTCTTCTCTCCTCACTAGATGCAGAGATAAATCAAGGTCAAATGATGGAATTGGACCTTTCCTTTTCTTACCCATGTCAGCTTTTGTTGTCTTCACAAACCCTGAAATAATATTGTCAATCTCATAAAAATAATCATCATCAAAAATATCATCTTCTACTTCCTCCCCTCCCCCTCCCCTCCGCCTCCCTATTCCCCTCATTCTCTTTCTCTTCCCCAATCTCATCAGCTGCATTTCTTCCCTTCTCTTTCTTGATAGATTTCAGTCTTTCAATGTGAGCATGGACAACATTATCAAGGTCCTTCCTCAATATATCCCATGACTCCTTAACATCCTATATCAATGAAAAATAGTCAGAATGCACAATAGTGTGTGTATTTTCAGTGCCAGTAGATATTATTCATTGTGCCAGTTTTAGTAATCAATAGTGCCATAATAAGAAATTCAAAGAACCAGTTTAAGTAATAAATAGTGACAATACTTACATTGCTTGCCTCTGCAATTCTTTCCTTTGAAGCACTTTCAATCCTTAACAGAATACATTCTTCCTCCACAAACTCACTGGGTACTTCCTCCACAAAATCGTCGCCACCCCTACTTATAGGATAAACATTCTTTCCATAAAAAATTAAATTCCCCAGCCAACTTTCGATTCGGAATCAATCCTCTCTTTGAATTTTTTAGCATTCCAATGTTTAATCAAAGGGAGAACAGAGTTGATTCTTTCACCCCTTGAAATGGAAATCTTTGAAGGTAAGCAATCACCAACACCATAACACATCCACTACAATTTTTTGAATTCTTTTTTTGAGTCTTAAACCTATTTACACCCTGACATAATTTGTCCAAAACATATTGACACCAATCAAACTTGCTTATCTGTGAAACGTCTTCTACAATACTTAGCAGTGACACATCAATTGTTTTTGTAACTACTGGGGCAAGAAAAATACCAACAACAAACAGCACAAACAAGCGTTTAAATTCATCCCCACCTTGATGTAACTCGAAATGCGTTCCAAAAGTTTATAGGCGGGAAGACCATCTTAAGTACGCCCAAATTCCTCAAAATATCGATTTCTCAATTCCATATTTGTCTTTGGATGATTGATTTACCTTATACTTTGCAACATTCCTAGGTAGACAAAATATATCATAGACATCCGATGTTGTAATAACATATTCATCTGATGAATTGATTTGTTGTATCCTTGTGATTGGTTCAAATCTTTCAACAAGAAACCGAACAAGCCTAAGCGGCAATATCTTAACCTCAAGATTCAACAGAGATCCAAATCCAATAGCCCTAACATCTCTCTTCCGGTGCAGGTTAAACAGATCTCAACGAGTCTTTTGGGAGTACACGAATGCTCAAATTTATCACCCCTTTTAGGCCTCTTAATAGTGATATCAAAATCATCATCATCCACAAGTCTTTTACGCTTTGATGGAACTGAAAATAAATATCCAAAAAACATAACATCGGTGCCGGTTTATAATTTCAAAGTGCCGTATTTATAATTTCTAAGTGCCCGTTTTATGGTTTCAAAGTGCCCGTCTTAAGGATTGAAAGTTCCCGGGTTATGGTTTCAAAGAGCAAGTTTTATCTATAATGCCAACATATCAAAAAACATTACATCGGTGCCGCTTTATGATTTCAAAGTACCGCATTATGGTTTTAAGTGCCGCTTTATGATTTCGAGTGCCCGTCTTAAGGTTTGAAAGTGCCCGTGTTATGGTTTCAGAGAGCAAGTTTTATCTATAATGCCAACATATCAAAAAACATTACATCGGTGCCGCTTTATGATTTCAAAGAGCCGCTTTGTGATTTCAAAGTGCCGTAATTATGGTTTTTAAGTGCCCGTTTTATGGTTTCAAAGTGCCATTCTTAAGGTTTGAAAGTGCCCGTGTTACGATTTCAAAGAGCCGGTTTATCTATAGTGCCAACATTTGCTTGTTTTTGCAATTAAATGTGAACGTGCAAGCTGCTTTCGATAGTGCAAGTGCAAGTTCAAATAAATGTGACAGTGCAACGGTTTCTATGTGCAATATTTAGGGTTTCAATAGAGCCAACATTTTCTTATGTTTTGCTTATATTTATGGTTTCAGTAGAGCCAACATTTGCTTATATTTAGGGTTTCAATAGAGCAACTGATTTGAAATCGAAGAACAATATGACTAAAAACAAGTAAAATTATACCTTCGTTACGCTTCTTGCTCCTCCTTTCTTTGGATTGATCTGGTCATAATGTCGAATAACAAGTAAAATGACGAATGAAAACGGCTCGGAGATGATGAAACTCGGTGGAAAGCGATACGCCGCAATGCTCGGAGATGATGAAAGTAGGAAAAATCGAATTGAAAGGCACAAATGTGGAAATCAAAAATCAAATACGCCGCGAGAAATTGAACCGGACCGGAAAAGCGTAAGAACCGTCCGCTAAATTGAACCGCGGTTGAAAAACACGTTTTTTGTTAAGCTTAACAAAAAACGCGTTTTTTGTAAGTTTTTGGCTATATATATATTATATATATATATATATATATATATATATATATATATATATATACTCCCTCTCGTCCCATAAGTCTTAAGAAAACTTTCCATTTTGGGCGTCCCATAAGTCTTAAGAAATCCCAAAAAGGAAACCTTAAATCACTATTCTCTCCACTCATTCTCTCTCCTACATTATTTTAATACTCACAACACATTATAATTTACTATTCCCTCCACTCATTCTCTCTCCTATTTAATTTTTCACACTCACAACACTTCTTCCACTCATTCTCTCTCCTAATACTATAATAATATTCCTTAATTCCCGCGCAAAATGGAATCTTCTTAAGCTTAATGGGACGGAGGGAGTATATATATATATACTCCGTCCCGGCCGATTTAGGATTTATTTCCATTTTGGGCGTCCCACCCGATTTAGGACGGCCCAAAATGGAAACCTTAAATCACTATTCTCTCCACTCATTCTCTCTCCTACATTATTTTAATACTCACAACACCATTATAATTTACTATTCCCTCCACTCATTCTCTCTCCTATTTTTAAATTACACTCACAACATTTACCTTTTCCTTAATCCCCGTGCCGGCTCAAAAAATCCTAAATCGGGACGGAGAGGAGTATATATATATATATATATATATATATATATATATATATATATATAGGGTGCAAATTGTAATTTTCGAAAGAAGAGGAATGCAAAGTGTAAATATGTGAAAGTTAGATAAATTTTTTATCTTTCACATATTTACACTTTGCATCCCTCTTCTTTCGAAAATTACATTTTGCACTCTATATATATATATTTTTTTTTGCACACCCTCACTCTAAATCCTAGATACGCCACTGACGACAGTTTAAAGCTCAAAATCGAACATGTACGAAAGGGTAAACAGGTTTATAAAATGAGTACTTGTTTTGTTGTAATTTAATCTTAGACTTTACTACAATTACAAAAGAAAACAACAACAATAAAGTCTTAGTCCCAAAATAATAACCACTGATAACTGAATATCAATCTCTCTCTCTCTCTCTCTCTCTCTCTCTCTCTCTCTCTCTCTCTCTCTCTCTCTCTCTGTTAGTGAAGAAACTGGCATACTCATCAAGATTCGGACACATCCATTGATCTTTCTTCGTCCTCTCTGATGGCACTGATCATAGTAGCAACTTGGTTTACTCTAGGCCTTGCTGCAGGTGAACGATTAACACATTTTATAGCAATCTGCAACAGATGCACCATTCTCTCTTCACTGGCCCCTTCTCGAATCAAACTTCTGTCAAAAACTTCCACAGTCCACTCTTCTCTGACAACTGACACAACCCAAGTAGCCAAATCCATCCCATTGTTCTGAACCATTGGCAATTTTCCAGTAAGTAGCTCGAGAAGAATAACTCCTAATCCATAAACATCTTCTTTGAACACAGTTTCGTGGGTTTGGTCTGGATTGGCTTGGAAACTGCTGTTAATGCTGCCTACTACTGATAGGTCTTGGTTGTCAGAAGGCATTAGGCCGTACTCACCTAGGCAGGGTTCCATGTTTTTGTTGAAAAATATGTTTGAGGATTTGAGGTTTCCATGGCTGATCTTGTCTGAATGAAGCTCGTCGTGCATGAATGCTAGGGCCTCTGCTATAGCTGATGCAACTCCTAGTCTGCTACTCCAGTCAAACGTTTGATTCAAATGGGTTCCTAAAATTAAGCTTAAAATGTCAATATAACATCACAAATGAGGAAATCAAACAATTAAGAGATAAGAGATAAACTTGGGCTTTCAGAAAGTGTGAGATCTCAAGTTTTAGATGAATTTGGAGCATGTGCGCAATCGTACTGCAATCAAAGTGACTGCATATATGTCCGAATAAGATGTAACTCATGTTACTCTCGCTCCGAGAAATGGAACTCATGCTAATATAAGATAGGGTAAATTACAAAATAGGGTCTAAACTCTACGGAGAGGTGTCAGTTTGAGGCCTAACGTCCAAATTTTAACGATTAAATTTTGATCAAAACAGGGTTTTTTTACTGCAATTCGCTAGAAAACACAGTTAAGTCACAAATGTCTTGTACGTATAGGACCTTATGTTTAAAGTAGTCCAACTTTATGCAACTCATGTTACTATATATGTTTGGCTGCCATACGGTCCAATTGCACACTGGCCCCGGATTCCCTTTCCAGAGTCATGACCCTGATAAATCGCAATGGATAAAGAATTTATCGCAAATGATAAAGAAAGATGAAATGGAAGAGTTGAGTTTCATACCATGGAGAATCTTGAAGAGGCTTCCATTAGACTGAAATTCATACACCAAAAGCTTTTCTTGTCTGGAACAATAGAACGCAACGGCTGGCAACACGTTGGGATGTTTGACTTGGTCCAACCTCTTCATTCTTCGCTTGAACTCGCTGCTCGATATTGTCCAATCTTTAATCCTTTTCACAGTCAATGTCATTCCTTGTTCTTCACAGACGACCTTATAAACACTCCCATGTTTTCCTCTACCAAGCAACTCTGCTGGTGCTTTTAGCAGTTCCTCAAATTTTAAACCGTTCACCTCTGGACTTGTCAGAACGATCAACGATTGGGATACCACTGTACTTTCTCCTGAAACTGCAGAAACTTCAGATTTATCAGCAGATATTTTGTGCTCACTTGAGATAAAACTAGGCTTGGTATAAGTAGTGTCGTCCATGGCTGCCACTTTGTTGTTAACTTCTTCATCCGTCTCCTTTTCTTTCTTTCCCTTTTTACAAATCTTGATAAGAACAAGAATAAATAGAGCCAAACCTATGAGAATATAACCTCCATACATGAGAATTTGATTTCTCGAAAGGCCACTACTTTTCGATTTTATTGTGTCTGCTTCATTCAAGTCTGAGGAAGAACACTTTCTAGGCAAAGGGTTCCCACACAGTTGAGGATTATCAAGAAAACTGCTGTCATTAAAAAGGTCACCTCCGTCTGGAATACGCCCACTGAAATTATTGTTGGAAACATTGAAGAGCTGAAGATTGGAAAAGTCGAAATTGGGTATACGCCCAGAGAACTGATTGTTCTGAACAAGGAATTCTATTAGACCTGATATTCGAGCCAAATCAGGCAAAGTACCAGAAAAGTTATTGTTTGAAATATCGAGTCTTTTAAGATTGTTCAGTTTTGGTAAAGAATTTGGAAGGGTGCCATTGAATTGGTTTTGTTTGGCAAGGAAATGAGTTAGTTGTCTGCAATTTGAAACCTCATCAAGGTCATTTATATGAAGATTGTTGTTATTTAGACTGATAACTGTAAGAGAGGCAGCAAGAAGGGGGACTTTACAAAGACTTCCAGGATCAAAAGTTCCATCCAATTCGAGATTATCGAGGAAAATTCTTTTCACGGAACGGGTCCGATTATCGCAAGTTATACGGTCCCACTGACAAGGATCAGAAGTCGAGTTCCAACCAAAGCTGGGATCAAACAGACGATTGTTTTTAGACAGTAGTGAGAAAAACTCGAGTAAAGCACTCCTGACCTCATCATCAGCAGAATTTGTAGCGTGCAAGAGAGAGAACGAAACGAGAAATAACCAGATGAGAATTCGACTCATTTTGAAAAATCCTTGTTTGAGGAAAACTATCAGAGTTGAAGTTTTTCAAATGTTGTATGACATGATCTTTGTTTATGTCACTGGAAGGAAAGCACAATGTTAAAACAATGGCTGGAGATGCTTAAATTTAATGACGAACGACGATGATCACTAAGGAAATGAGATTATTATTTTAATGGGATTTTGATTGTATCCAAGAGGGTGACATTATGGTTGAAGGAGTAATAGGGCACCAATGGCCTGCATAGAACAGGGGTTCCTTTGTCCTTCTAACTAGTTGTATTATGCAAGAAAGTTTTAAAAATGCTTACTCCAGCTATGGAAAGATCAAAAATGATGTTGACTGCTTTACATCCTGCACCCGAATTTACCCCGATTACACACACACATACACACACTGGTTCTTATCGGAAGATTATGACAAAAAAAAATTATAATAAAATACGACTTTCTGATACAATAACTGAGATTATGACTAACCTGAAACAGACAGCATTTCTTTCCTCATTGTAGCAGCCCAGCGCAACAGACAGGCGGAGAAAGAGATTGAAAACGTGAGTTTTGTGGGAACATTATTATGTTTCCTTATTTCAAAAGACTTCTATATGGTAAGAAGATTTTGGGACTTTCATGGAGATTTATAAGTATCTTACTTTTATTAAGAGATTGTAATTATGTAAATATCTTTTATTTATGTACATAGTTTTATATTAGGACTAACCTACTAATATTTGATTTCCTTGTGAGTGTGTTATAAGTTTTCATATAGGAAAAGGAATCTCACAAAGGAAGAGGTCGATTGCATGAAGATCTTCTCAATGGTGCATTATAAATACAAGGCATTCAGCACAATGAGAAGCTACGGTTTTTAGAGAGAAAAACATACATTCTTCATTGTATTCGATTGAGTTAATTTTAGGTTGTGAGCTTACATCCGTAACTCACATCTAGGTTTTCATAAAGTTCTCTTGTTTTACTTCTGATTGAATAAGTCCTACTTGGGAAAGGGGAGTTGTTCATATCATAGAAGGTGATTAGAACTTGTTTAGTATTTTCATATTTTAGTTTTTCACTTATTTGTTTTTGTAAGAAACATAAGTTTTTATAGTGAAAAGGTTTTTGGGCGTAAGCCTAGTTTGCCGATCACACGAGATCGGTAAGCGTATATAACTCTTGAGTTATTGCATTTTATTGCTTTTATTTACTTTATTCCGCCGCATTATACGTGGATGTGTGGACAACAGTTGTGAGACACATCCGTACTCACATCCTTTGCCTATTGCGTGATCCAAGTTTCCTAGCTACACGAAACTTTCAATTGGTATCGAGCCAACTCTCGATATATTACCGAGTGTTGATCCGTAAAGTGTAGTCATTATGGAATGCCAAAATCACCAAAATAGGCCTCCCGTCTTGGATGGCACAAATTATTCTCTTTGGAAGTCTAAGATGCGAAATTACATCAAAAGTATTGATGAAAGAGCTTGGATGTGCATTCTTGTTGCATGGCAACCTCCTACCGTGGAGAAAAAGCCATCTTCCTGGTGTTGGTGAGTCCTTCTTTGAAAGAAAACCCGAAGAACAATGGACTCTTGATGAAATACAAGCCGCAAATTATAATTCAAAAGCCATGGGTGCTATTTCCACCATGTTTCGGGAATATGTACAAGCTTATAACAAATGAAAGTATAGCCAAATCTGCTTGGGATATTTTGCAAACTCAATGTGAGGGAGCACCAAGTGTGAAGGCTACCGGGCTTAGGATTTTAATGGATAGGTTTGAGTTACTTCGAATGGAAGAAACCGAGGATATTGTGTCATATCTTTGCTAAGATTCATGAAATTTCAAATGAATGCACAAGTCTAGGAGAATCTATCTCCAATGCAAGACTTGTTAGTAAGATTCTAAGGACCTTGCCCGAGAGGTTTAACATTAAAGTAGCCGTGATTGAAGAAACAAAGGACACAAATACCGTAGGTCTTGACACCATCATAGGAATCTTGATCGTGTTTGAACTTAACCTTGAGGCTCGAAGAAAAACAAAACACACGCCTTGCTCTCAAAAGTCCGCCGCATTACCAAGAGAGCTTGTGGAATTATCCTCCGAGATTGACAAGTCAAATCTTGAAGATGAGGATGTTGCTTTTATTTCAAAGAAATTCGGTTCTATACCGAAAAATAGAAGGATGAGCAAATTTCCCAATAGACCTACTTCCAAGATCCCGAAAAGCCAAAACCTAGCACCGATTAATCGGATTCAAGAAGCCAAGTTTTGAAAATAAATCATCCGAATCGTCCAATGTAGGGCATGTCGTGGCTTTGGTCATTATGCCAATGAGTGTGCTAACACACTTAAAAAGAAGGGAATGAGCTTAACTGCTACCCTTAGTGACGGTGAAGATGAGGAAGAAGAAGTGGCTAACATGTATCTTAAATTGCCATTCTGTGTTTAATGCTTTTTCTGCAGATATAGAAGAAAATACTCTTGAAAATCCCTTGGATGTGGGCTCAGTTGTGTACACATCTGGTGTCACATCTGAACTGGAGCTAAACTGTTTCTCTATTAAAGGAGACTCAGATGATGAAGATGAAGAAAGAGACATTCCCTATGAGGAACTCTTTGCCACATACAAGGAGCTGCATACAGATTGGATGAAAAGATTGGACAAAATTGAGATACTTGTTAAGGTAAACAAATCTCTGTCTGATAAATTAGCTGCTTGTGAAGATGAAAAAGCTGTACTTTCAAAAGAAAATGATGCTCAAAAGGATACCATTGCAAGACTTGAAGTCCTTGTGACCAAAAGAGAAGTTGACCTTGAAAAGTTCAAGAATGAATGTGAAAAAGCTGATAATACTTTCACTAAGTTAAACAAAAGTAAAATGAAAATGGAAGAAGCTTTTTCTATGGGTCAACGTGACAAAATTGGTATAGGTTTTGAAAATAATTTTGTAAAGGAGGGATATGAGGGTTCTACCTCTAAAAGTGTGAAAAAACAAGTTTTTAAAGAAAAAGTCATTCTGAGTGAGAAGAGACCAAGGAAGAGGCATTACATTTGCCATTACTGCCTAGCTCCTGGTCACATTAGGCCCTTCATTACAAACTCAAGGCCGATAAAAAATGCGGTAGTTTTAAACGGCCTCGGATGTGTGAGAAGATGTATACACATCCTAACACACATCCGGTCAATCCGAGACCTCTCGCAACCCAAAAAGAAAACTGTTAAACAATGGGTAGCCAAACCAATTACCACCTGTAATGTTGTCTACTCTTCCCTCAAGAGTACTGTCTCTGGCTCTTGGTATTTTGATAGTGGGTGCTCTAGGCACATGACTGGGAACCAAGCAGTCCTCCTTGACTATGAAATAATAAATGGAGGGAAAGTAAATTTTGGTGGAGGTGCTCAAGGAAAGATTGTTGGGAAAGGAACCCTAGATGTCAAGGGTCTCCCAAAATTGCATAATGTGTACCATGTGGAAGGCTTGAAAGCCAACCTAATAAGCATCGACCAACCGTGTGATGATGACCTATTTGTGAAGTTTGATAAGCACTTGTGTGAAGTGTTTGATAAGGATAATAAATGTGTGTTTACCGGTCCTAGATCTGTGATAATTGTTACCAATTTGGTGACAATCTTTCTTGCCTAAGCTCAAAAGCTAATGATGTCAATCGTGGCACCAAAAATTAGGGCATGCTAGCCGTAGAACTGCGGAAGAACTTCAAAGGTTTGAAGCCATTAAAGACCTCCCTAAACCGAACTTCAAGAACCCCGATGTCTGTGGTTCATGTCAAAAGGGAAAACAAACAAAAGCATCACATAAAAAGGTCCAACAATGCTCCACAACTAGATGTTTGGAGATGATTCACACCGATTTAATGGGACCTATTGAAGTAGAAAGCTTTGGTAGGAAAAAGTATGCCTTTGTGTGTGTTGATGATTATTCTAGGTACACTTGGGTAATGTTCTTAAGAGAAAAGTCAAACAATTGGAGAATTCAAGAATTGGTACAAAAGAGTTAGAAATCTTTATGGTCTTAAGACTGTGAGGATTAGGTCCGACCATGGCACCGAATATGAGAATCAAATGTTCACCAATTTTTGCAATTCTAAGGGAATCACTCATGAGTTTTCTGCACCAATCACCCCACAAAGAAATGGAATTGCTGAAAGAAAGAATAGAACCTTGCAAGAAATGGCAAGGGTCATGCTAAGTTCAAAGAACTTGTCCAAAAAGTTTTGGGCGTAAGCTTTAAACACCGCTTGCCACATTGGCAATAGGGTGTTCCTAAGGATTGGTAGCACTTGTCACCCCATATCAAATTCTCCTTGGAAAGAAACCAACCGTAAAATATTTTCATGTGTTTGGTTGTGTTTGTTATATTCTCAATGATAGAGAATACCTGTCCAAGTTTGATTCAAAAAGTGACAAAGCAATTTTCATGGGCTATTCCACAAACAAGAGAGCTTACGAGTTTTCAATCTTAAAACTAAGACCATTATGGAATCTCGCTAATGTTAAAATTGATGACTCACTTGATCTTAACCTCAAGATCGCCGAGGATGATGTTTCAGTTGCTTGCTTTGGACTGGAAGGATGAAGAAACAGGTCTTTGAAAAAGCAAAAGAAATTTCCAAGTCTTGATAAAAATATTGAACCCGACAAGGATGTAACCAAGGATGTGGACACATCCGCCTCCACATCTGAACCCACATCTGCTCCCACATCCACTCAAACTCCCGTAATCGAGGACGGTTCCTCGGATTCAGATCGGGATGATGCTCCAGAAGGTAATGTGAATGGGTGTGTGGATAGGTCAAAGGATATCCCTTCAAAAATCCAGAAAAACCACCCCACTTCACAAGTTGTGGGAGATGTGCATGCTCAAGTGAGAACTAGACAAAAGGACAAAGTTGATTATAGAAAGATGGCTGGTTTATGGAGTTGCTCCTCGATACTCCCGTAAGCTTCTGTTGTTTTGTTTCTAAAATTGAACCTAAGAATGTTACTGAAGCATTGAAAGATGCTGACTGGATTATGGCTATGCAAGATGAATTGATTCAATTTGAAAAGAATGAGGTATGGACTCTTGTTCCTAGACCCTCACATGGTAATGTCATAGGAACCAAATGGATTTTTAAGAACAAAACTGATGAGCAAGGTGTGATAACTAGAAATAAAGCTAGGTTAGTTGCTCAAGGTTATACTCAAATTGAGGGAATTGACTTTGAAGAGACATTTGCTCCTGTTGCAAGAATTGAGTCCATTAGGCTTTTGTTAGCCATTGCATGTTACCTCAAGATTACTCTTCATCAAATGGATGTCAAGAGTGCCTTTTTAAATGGGATATTAAATGAAGAAGCCTATGTTGAACAACCTAAAGGCTTTGTGGACTCCAAATATCCTAATCATGTGTATAAATTGAAAAAAGCTCTGTATGGGCTAAAGCAAGCCCCTAGAGCTTGGTATGGCAGGTTGACTGACCATTTGCTTCAACTAGGATTCAAGAGAGGTGAGGTTGACAAAACCTTGTTTGTGAGAAGAAACAAAAAGGAGATTCTTGTGGCACAAATCTATGTAGATGATATTGTGTTTGGGTCAAACTCTGACCCTATGTTAGCTAACTTTGTGGATAGCATGACTTCCACATTTGAGATGAGCATGGTAGGAGAGTTGAACTTTTTCTTAGGCTTACAAATTAAGCAATTCAAAGATGGCATGTTCATTTCTCAGTCTAAGTATGCCAAGAATCTTGTGAAAAAGTTTGAGCTTGAACACTCTTCACATCAAAGAACCCCAATGGGATCTTCCCAAAAGTTAAGCCATGATTCAGATGGTGAGAGTGTTGATCAAACCCTCTATAGAAGCATGATAGGAAGCCTGCTTTACCTCACTGCAAGTAGACCTGACATTATGTTCAGTGTGTGTCTATGTGCTAGATACCAAGCCAACCCTAAAGTGTCCCATCTTAAAGCCTTGAAAAGAATCATTAGATATGTAAGTGGGAATGTGAACCTAGGTCTACATTACTCTAAAGAAACAAACACAAATTTGGTTGGGTACCTTTGATTCGATTGGGGTGGAAATAGTGATGATAGAAAAAGTACCACTTTGGTGGATGTTTCTACCTAGGTAATAACCTTGTGTCTTGGTATAGTAGGAAACAAAATTGTGTGTCCTTGTCAGCTCTTGAAATTTGAATATGTTGCCCTTGGGAGTTGCTTTGCACACAATTACTTTGGATGAATCAAATGCTAAAAGATTATGGATTAAATAGCAAAGTTTTTGGCTTGCTTTTGTGATAACAAAAGTGCCTTGGACATATCTAAAAATCTGTTCAACATTCTAGAACAAAGCACATTGATATTAGACATCATTTCATTAGAGATCTTGTAGAGCAAAAAACTTTGTGTACTGGAATTTGTTGGGGGAAAATCAATTGGTGATATATTTACAAAGGCATTAGATTTGGAGAGATTTTCCTCCTTGAGGAAGTCTCTTGGCTTGTGTGATATCTAAGGTTGTGAGACCGAGATGTGTCTCACATCCTCTAACACATCTGTAGATTAGTTTAAGCTGAAAAAAAAAAAAAAATCATAAAAAGAAAAAGCCAAAAATATCATGCATTAGCACGAAATTTCTCAGTGTGGTCACTTGTGAGTCTTCATCTCTGACATTATTTTTTGATCACTTAATTGTGAGTATTTCCTGTCCATGTAATCTTTTGATTACTTGGTATAACCTTCCTAGGTATCTCACAGTGGGTGCTAAAAAGAAAAAATATATATATATATATATGTGAGAAACAGCTGCTTCACCCTTAGTATGAAGCCATACCATTGTGATCAAGTGATTTTCATAAGAAAACTTGAAGTCAAACTTGATAAGATCATTGGGAAAAAGGGCTATCTTTGGGATCAAGTAAAGTGAAAGCTACTCACATTGCAAAAATCCACAACAAAAAATTGGTGGATGCATCCTAGAAATTTGTGCAGATTGGATTACTGCTCATTGACTTTTTGTGATCTAAATGTGTCCCAATATGTGACTCACATCCTATGCCACATCCATAAGCTGAGAATTTTTCCTTCACTTGTGTGTTTGCATCATGCTAGGCATATTGCATTTTAGGACATATAGGAGCTTTGTAAATATGTTAGTTAATTAATTTTCTCTCTTAATTTACTCTTTGATTATATAGGTTTTTGATCTCCAATATCTTTCATGAAAAGAAAATATGTGTATCAATCCTTGTTTGAATAGGTTGAAAAATTCTTTTGGGATTCTATTTTAAATAAAGATATGCCGAAGCAATTTGTGTTTTCATAAAAATCTTTCAAAATCTTGATTTATTTTAATCCCTTATTTTTGGAAAGTGCTTGTGTGTAGTAACCTCAAAGGTTTTCTAGCCGTTGGAGGACTCTTAAGGTTTTTGAGGTATGTTAAACCTCTTTGAAAAAGGATTCCTAATTCTATTTGGAAAGGGGGAGCTGTGAGTATTTATTTTACCTCACATCCGTCTCCTCCCTCATAATCCTTGATTAAACCCTTGTTCTTCCTTCCCGTTTGCACAAAAATTCACACCCTTTGCATTAACTCCTCATTATACTGTTCAACCAACCCCAAATCTCTCTGTTAAATGGCCGAGCATTCGAATATAAGAGAAGAAGATGTTCTTGACATTGTGCCGATTTCAATAGCAAGAAGAGAGGACTCCATTCTCCTAAATCCCGTAATCTCAAAATTTCTTGCTGATTTTTCTTCTCCATCACCCTCGTCTGAACCAACAATGGAAGCTTCTTCTCCCAAATCCCCTTCATTGGAAGCCGTGAATGTTTCAACTGAGGTAAACCCTAAGGCTCCATCCTCTCCGGTGATTCCACCATCGGATGTCGCCATTCTTTCTTGAACCATCATCAACTAAGAAGAGGAAGTTGTCTCAAGCTAAAGCCCCAAAGTCTGTTGCACCGCCGGTACCTCGTCGCAATCTTCGTCGATCTGGTAGGGTACGCAAACTGTCAGAGTCTGACAAAGCTAAGAATCTAACAAAACCTGGCGGGAAACCTTCAACTGCCATTGTTCTTGAAGATATAGAAGAAGAAGAAGAGGTAATAGCTCCTCTTATAAGGACTAGGTCTAAATCGTCAATTCCTATTATTGACCCTGTCCCTGTTATTGCTCCTTCCGAGGTTGTTTCCCCTGTTGATTCTGTTGTTGCTCCCCATGTTGAGCCTCTACTCCCTGTTGATACTGTTCACCATGCAGTACCTGTTGATCCTATTGCTCCTGCTTCTCCCATAATATCTTCTGATCCCATTATCCCCAATACTGCTTCACCCCCTAGGGATAATGTTTCTAGCCCTGTAGCTGAGCCCTCTGTTCCCTTGGTTGATAGTCCTGTTGAGGACCTTATTTCCTTCAGTGATGATGAACCCTTAGCTAAGATTTTAATAGATTTAAAGGGAAAGAAAAAGGTGGCTGAGACTGACCTAGAACCCTTTAAAGATGAATCTGACTCTAGCTCAGATGATGATGATACTGCCTCAGATGAGAACTATAAGTTAGGAAGAGAAGAGTTGGATCAAGAAAAAGAAGACCAAGAAATTGATTCCACTGATGCTGATGACACTGAAGTTGAACCCATTGTTGTTCCATTCCCTGTGAAGGATGTGTCTAAGGATGTGCCCACATCCAGGCGCACATCTACTCGAAAGAAAGCTGATTTGGGTATGTCATCTTCTCTCTCTCTTGTCTCTAACCCCAAACCCTTTTCCAAAAAGTTTCTGTCCAAAAAGGCTTCTGATAGGTTTGAGTTAATTTCCTCTAAAGCCTTTGTTGTTGAGATGAAAAGGGATAGGGATACCTTTGTTAAACTTGGAATGGATAAGTTTTTTGAGGAAAGAGGATTATTCTTGACTGTGGACCATCCCCTTCCCTTCTATCCAAAATTGGTCTATGAGTTTTATGCCAATCTGCCTAAGAATTTTGATAGAACTTACTCTCATTCCACTGGTGTTTATGTTAGAGGAGTATTTGTTCACTTTACACCTTCAGTTATCAATGATTTTCTTGGATTGAGTGATAATCTTGATGATGTAGTTTCTATTGAGGAGGATGAACTGGTTTCTGCTCTCACACATGGAAAGGTCACTTCCTGGCCTGTAAAGCCTAAGGATTTAGGTAGTGGTTCATTATCCTCCCTTTATTGTTTTCTCCACTCCATCCTTGCTGCAAATTTGTGTCCCTCAAATAACAAAACTTCTGTTACTAGAATACAAGCTTTGCTTGTATAGATTGGGACTTAAGAAGCGTATTAATTTTGGGGATTTCATTTTTAGAAAAATTTGTGATTATGGAGAGTCTCCCTCGAAAAAATGGTCTTTACCTTACCCTTCATTGATCTCCCAAATTCTCATAGCCAATGGGGTAAAGGCTGAAAGAGGAGAAGAAAGGGTGGAAAACTTTGCCCTGTTTAAGGAATCCAAAACTCTATTAGACCCTGCGAGGCATGTTGATCTCCCGGTTAGCACTTTGTTCTGAGCTTAGTATGGAAGATGTGGACACATGCGGTGTCACATCTGAAGAGATTTTCTTTGCTCGAGATGAAAGATTTGGATGCTTTGAAATTGTAGGCTGCTGAAGCTCAAGCCCAAGCCTCTTTAGCTCATGCCAATAATTTGAAAGCTCTTAGAGATAATCTCCTTAGATGGTATGCTAAACTTTCTAGTCAAAAAGGGGGAGATTCTAGTTCAAATGTTGATCTTTCTTCTTTGGAAGTGAAGTACGGGATGCTTTGCTGTGAATCTTTGCTAAAGCTAAAGCTCTTCGGCTTTAGGTGGAGACAGTTTGATCTTTGATTTAGGGGAGAAAAGTTTTTTGGTATTTTCTTTGTGATGGTTGCTAAAGACAATTTTTAATTTTACGCTTTAGTTTTTAGTTTTTAAAACAATGGTCTAATAGCTTTAATTAGGATGTTTCGAATGGTTTTTTTTTTTTTTTTTGGTTTTGCTTAATGAACTGCTAGTATTACATTTCTAATTCATTTTGCAGTTTTTATGTGTGGATGTGTATACACATCTGGACACACATCCATTCAGGGGGAGTTATGTTTTTCAATATTCTGTGGTTATAATATTATGTTTGATATAAATCTTTGGTTTTGACCAGAAAGTCCAAAATAGGGGGAGATTGAAAACGTGAGTTTTGTGGGAACATTATTATGTTTCCTTATTTCAAAAGACTTCTATATGGTAAGAAGATTTTGGGACTTTCATGGAGATTTATAAGTATCTTACTTTTATTAAGAGATTGTAATTATGTAAATATCTTTTATTTATGTACATAGTTTTATATTAGGACTAACCTACTAATATTTGATTTCCTTGTGAGTGTGTTATAAGTTTTCATATAGGAAAAGGAATCTCACAAAGGAAGAGGTCGATTGCATGAAGATCTTCTCAATGGTGCATTATAAATACAAGGCATTCAGCACAATGAGAAGCTACGGTTTTTAGAGAGAAAAACATACATTCTTCATTGTATTCGATTGAGTTAATTTTAGGTTGTGAGCTTACATCCGTAACTCACATCTAGGTTTTCATAAAGTTCTCTTGTTTTACTTCTGATTGAATAAGTCCTACTTGGGAAAGGGGAGTTGTTCATATCATAGAAGGTGATTAGAACTTGTTTAGTATTTTCATATTTTAGTTTTTCACTTATTTGTTTTTGTAAGAAACATAAGTTTTTATAGTGAAAAGGTTTTTGGGCGTAAGCCTAGTTTGCTGATCACACGGTCGATGGCGTATATAACTCTTGAGTTATTGCATTTTATTGCTTTTATTTACTTTATTCCGCTGCATTATCTGTGGATGTGTGGACAGTTGTGAGACACATCTGTACTCACATCCTTTGCCTATTGCGTGATCCAAGTTTCCTAGCTACACGAAACTTTCAGAGATGGATTCTCTAAAATCAGCTTATCGTCCGTCAGAACTATACAATAACGAAAGAATTAGTCCAATCAAATAAGTAAATGATATTAAAACATTTGGAGACGGAAGAAAAAGTAATCTGTATAAATGGAACCTTATTTCGAGACTGGAGAAGAAGTGGTCAGTATGGCTCAAACCATCTTTCAACTGACAGACTGTATGATGCTGTAAAGGATAACCGGTATCCTGGCAAAGAAAACACTGCCTATAACAAACAGAGAAAGATGGATACAGAAGCCATTAAGGTGTTGTACATTATGCCACAAAAAAAAATTAACTGTACAATAGTTTAAAGCATTTCTATTATTTATTTAAACTTCTGTGACAGGGGAAGTATATATCCATTACAGATGTATGGCAATAGTAACATCTATTAACTTTGATAAAATATTGAAGAAGACATCTTGATTTTATTGATATTGAGAACCCCTATTTATACATAACAGAGAAAGGTAAATATGGTAGGAAGGAATTCTAATATGACAAGGATTCTAATACTATTGTGATAAGGAATACCATTTCTTGAAGGCGATTTAGGAAATCATGCGTTGCACGGCCGTGTCTTGTAATGTTGCACGGTCGTGCAACTGATGCTGAGATGCATGGGCGTGTCCCTTTTGGTGCACGACCGTGCTGTTGTTGTTGTAGTGTTAACATGCCCCCGCAAGATGGACGGCCGAAGGGAAAGGCCAATCTTGGACATAATGGTTTGATAACGAGCCCGAGCAAGCGGTTTTGTTAAAGCATCCGCTAATTGATCACCCCCGGAAATTTGAGACACACGTAATCGTTGAGCTTGAACTTGTTCACGAACAAAGTGATAATCAAGGGCTAGGTGCTTCATCCGTGAATGAAATTTGGGATTTGCAGCAACATAAGTGGCTCCTAAATTGTCGCAGTAAATAACAGGAGAGGATGGTAACACAACACGGAGTTCACTGAGTAAATTTTGAAGCCACAGGACTTCTGCCGTTGCCGAGGCGACTGCTCTGTACTCGGCCTCAGTGGTGGATCGAGCTAGAGTTTTCTGCTTACGGGAGCTCCAAGACAGCAAGTTCGATCCAAGGTACACTAAATATCCTACAGTGGAGATGTAGTTGTCACTGTCCCCGGCCCAATCTGCATCAGTGAAAGCATGAAGAGTAGATGGAGAATCGGAGGGAAGGAGTAGACCATGAGAGCTAGTACCCACTAAGTAATGGAGAACTCTTTTCAAGGTGGCCCAATGAAGATCAGTAGGGTTTTGCATGAATTGAGATAACCGATTTACAGCAAATGAGACATCAACTCGCGTAAGAGACAAATATTGAAGGGTACCCACAATGTTTCGATATTCAGTAGCATTAGAGATGGGTGTCCCTTCGTTAGTATAGAGCTTGAAGTCTGATGTCATGGGAGTGGGCACAGCTTTGGCATCTATCATCTTGGTACGGGTTAGAAGATCCTGAACATACTTGTGTTGACTAAGAAATAGGCCATGAGGATGAGGCACAACTTCCACCCCAAGAAAGTAAGATAAGTTTCCAAGATCCTTGAGGGAAAACTGAGTCGAAAACGTGGAGATGAAGTTGTTGAGCAGAGATGGATTGGATCCAGTAATAATAATGTCGTCAACATACACAAGCAAAAGAATGGTGCCATGGGTGGAATGATGTGTAAACAAAAAAGCGTCAGAGATGTTGTTTTTTAAGCCAAGAGATAGAAGATAATGCTTAAGTTCATTGTACCATGCCCGAGGGGCTTGTTTGAGACCATAGAGCGCTTGACGTAATTTGCAAACATGGGATGGATGAGAAGTACTTACAAAACCCGGAGGTTGAGCCATAAAAACATCTTCCTTGAGAGTGCCTTGTAAGAAGGCATTGTTTATGTAAACTTGACGGAGAGGCCACTTGTTGGTAACGGCTAAGGAGAGAATGGTGTGAATTGTGGCTGGTTTTACAACAGGGCTGAAAGTTTCAGAGTAGTCGATGCCTGGTCGTTGATGAAAGCCCTTGGCGACAAGGCGCGCCTTATGCCTGTCAATGGTTCCATCGGGATTGTACTTGGTGCGAAAGATCCATTTACACCCAATTAGATTCTGAGATGAAGTGGGGGAACAAGATCCCAAGTGTGATTATGCATAAGGGCATTGTATTCTTTCTCAATGGCTTCTCGCCATACGGGTTGTTTCAAAGCTTGGGTGCAGGTATTGGGCTCAAGGCTTGGGCAAGGTAGGGATACATGTAAGTTGAGTTTGTTGATGGGTTTGAAAATATTGTTCTGAGCACGGGTGATAGGTTTATGGATAGGTGGAGCTGGAGGGTTGTCGGGAGAAGGTGGAGTAGGTGCGGAAGTGGTGGAGGTAAGGTCTATAGGTGAGGGTGGTGTGGTAGGGGTTGTCGTAGCAGTGATGGCTGGTTGAGGGGTGGCCGAGGATGGTGGGAGAGAGACTGTTGGTGGAGAAAGTATCCTTAGGGCTGTGTTACACCAATCGGACAAAGAAAAGGATGGTGAGGGTGGGGAAGGGATTGTAGAGAAGGGAAACACATGTTCAACAAATTTGACATGGCGAGACACAAACATTTTTAAAGTGGTAGGATCAAGGCAGTAGTATGCACTTTGGGTGGGTGAGTATCCTATGAAGACACAAGGGGAAGACTTTGGATCAAGTTTGTCGTGTGTGTATGGACGGAGCCAAGGATAGCATAGACAACTAAAGCTACGTTGCTTGGAGTAGTTTGGTGGTTTGCCAAAGAGTTTGAGGAATGGGGATTGAAGTTGGAGAGTAGGAGTTGGCATGTAATTAATGAGATAGCATGCGGTGACAAAGGCACGAGTCCAAAACTTTCGAGGCATGTGAGAATGGGTAAGGAGAGAAAGCCCCGTTTCAACAATGTGTCAGTGGCGATGTGATGGATAAAAATCCTCTTGTAATAAAAATACCTAGCAATTGTACTATCTACCGTTGTAGTAGTATGTACAAGCAAGGGTCGAACCACAGAGACTTGAGTGAATTAACAAGTTGATTTAATTAGTGTGAAAAGTAACCAAAGGAGAGTTTTTGATTTTTATTGATTAAACTAATATTGAAAAGCAAATAAATTAAACTAATGAAAATAAAGCAAAGACTGAATTCAAAATTGACAACGGGATTCACGGATTGGGTTTCACAATACATTCACTTTATGCTATTTTATCACTTAAAGAAGACATCAATTTCATTCTAGGGTTCATTCACAAAATTATGAGTTGGGACGGTTTGGTGTGCGATTTGCAACTCAAATATTCCCTTTTTATTATACTTCGAGTTACGTTTAATATAATAATCCAAGAAAACCTTAAGATCGAAAGAATATTTAAACCTAAACCAATTGATTTCAGTTACGTCCTCAATTAGGTCTAAGTAGCAAAATATTGGTCATGTATCAATGTCTGAGTTACCGTAGCAATTGATACCCACAAATTTTAGGGTGAAACCCTAGAACGAATTAAAAATATTTCACCAGTCTAGAAAGAAATTGAATTAGTAATGAAAAGCTATAACATAAAGATCATTTAATGTTATTCTCAATCCGTAAATCAATTATTTAGCTACTCATAATAAAAATAAAAATTACAAAATTAAAATACATAAACAAAACCTGGACTTGAATAGAATAGGAATGAAAAACAAAGTAATTATGTGCTGGTCACAGTAACCTCCCAGCACGAATTTCAATTCCCAGCATCCCACCTAAATAAGCTACTACAGTCGCTTTCATTTATTCCTATTTCCTAGGGTTGTTTTCAGCGTGAACAGGCCCTGCAACAGCACCAATCCGGGCCCAGACCAAGCCCACTATCCGGCCCAATTCGCCCAGCTCTGACCCGTGTTTGGCCCAGCATGCCTCAGCCAGCTGCTTGGATTGGCCGGCCACCCACAACCTTGCTTTGTTCCATTTTGGATTCGGTTCGCAACAAATGACCCAGTCGCACTTTGGTCATTATAATTTTCTCTTTTGCACCTTGATCCTTGAACTTTATATTTTCACTTTGGCCCATAAATTTTATTAAATCAAATTCCTCCCAATTTTCCATAATTTCAGTTTGGTCCCTGAATTTCCAAGATTTGCAATTTGATCCCAAAACTTTCAAAGTTGGCACAAATATTCTATTTTCAGCATTGTTGCACATCGACCCCTGAACTTATAAAACACTAAAATATACATTAAATTCGCAAGGTTTCGAGCAGAAAATAAGCTTAGGAACATATCTTTTGGATGGGTAAAACCACATCCATCACGATGTTCAGAAATCCCATTATGTTCAGGTGTGTGGGGAGGAGATGTGAGATGGTTGATACCAAAGGAGGAGAGAAGAGGACGAAGACCAATATACTCTCCACCATTGTCACTGAAAATAGTGATGATGGATCGTTTGAAGAAATTTTCGACTAGCTTTTTGAAGTTGATGAATGTATGAGTGGCATCATTTTTGTGTTTAAGTGGATAAAGCCAAGTGTATCGAGTAAAGTGATCAACAAAGACAATGTAATATTTATGACCATCATAGGATAAAAGAGGAGACGTCCAAACGTCACTATAAATTAAATCAAGAGGGCCATTGGAAGAGAGAGAGTTTTCATCAAAAGGTAATTTATGACTTATTACAATCACAAGCGTTTCTATAAAATTTTGAACTTCTAGGAATGTCTAAATCAAAAGAGGAACTAAAAGTACGTAAAATTGAAGTAGAAGGATGCCCTAATCTATGATGCCCGTTGACTGTGGAGGAAGACGTTGTGACGTGAATCACAGGAGTGTTTGGGAGCCATTCGTAAACACCGGAGTTAAATTTGCCTTGAAGGAGGGTGGATCCCGTGTGAAGATCCTTGACAACAAAAGAGTTGGGTGAGAAAGTGACAAAGGCATTATTATCAACACACAACTTAGATATAGAAATAATGTTACGAGAAACACGAGGGACATGAAGGACATCATTAAGAAGAAGGGGAGAGGAAGAAGTGAGAATAAAGGAGGAACCTATGTTTGATATCGGAAGACCCGAGACATCGCCAATGGGAAGTTCTTCGGTTCCATCATAAGGGGAATGGAGTGAGAGGTTGTTGAGGTCATGGGTAACATGGTGGGTGGCACCACAGTCGAAGAGCCAATCGAGTGTGGGATGATTGGCGGTGGTGGCAGAGTAGGCGCTAGGGTAGGTGGGTTGAGAGCCTCGGTTTTGAGGGCGAGGATTAGGGTTTCTGGGACTGTAATTTGAATGAGGTGGGGTGGGGTTAGGGTTGGGAAAACTTACTTGAGGATAGAGTTGACGAAAAGTGTGGCATTGATTTAGGAAGTGTCCTTCTCTACGACAAAACTGGCAACGTCCCTTGTAGGGTGCCCGCTGCGGTTGCTGATGGTTGCTTGGAGGGTGGGCCGCGGAGGATTTGAATGGGTAGGAGGTAGGTGTTGAGCGAGGATTGGGGTTTCTTGGTGGGTTAGGAATTTTGGATGCATAGGCAACGGTGGCGGGGAAGGTGGTGGCTGGATGGGATCGGTTTTTGAGGGTTAATTTGTTGTTAAGGAATTTTTCATGGATTTCATCAAAGGAAATAGGGGTGTCGAGACTATGAATGGCTGGGATAACATTGTCGTAGTCGGGGTCATTGAGTTGATCTAGAATTCTATCCACTAGATCTTTCGGGTCAATAGGTCTGGCCAAGGGTTTTGAGGGTGTCAGCACAGGTTTTCATGTCTTGCATGTATTCGGTTATGGAACGAGTACCTTTTGTGATGTTTCGAAGGCGATCCTTGATTTGTTTTATATGGCATTTGGATGGGTTGGCATAAGTTTTGGCTAGGACACGCCAACAATCAAGGGATGTGGTGCATTGGGATATGAGAGGAATAAGGGTGGTGGAGATGGTACCTACCAAGGCACTAAGTAATAGTTTATCTTGTCGAAACCAAGTCTCATAGGCAGGGTTGGAGATAGTTGTTTGGTTTTGATTTGGCGGGGTAGGGGGTCTGGCGTGAGTAGTTGGTTCGGTTGTGGTGGAGGAGGCATCATCGGTGGTGGTTTGGGAGGGAGCTAATAGAGTTCCATCTATGTATTGGTAGAGGCCATGGCCAAGTAGGGTAGCTTCTAATTGGACTTTCCAAGCGAAGTAGTTTGTTGGTGTAAGTTTGAGGATGTGAGAAAGGGAGATGGCAATAAGGAGTTTGGTTGGCTCGGCCGGATTGGTGAGGTAGATAGTAGCTTCGGCAGCTATGAAGACAAGATAATTTTTTTTTATGGTGATCTAAGCTCTGATATCATATTAACTTTGATAAAATATTGAAGAAGACATCTTGATTTTATTGATATTGAGAACCCCTATTTATACATAACAGAGAAAGGTAAATATGGTAAGAAGGAATTCTAATATGACAAGGATCCTAATACTATTGTGATAAGGAATACAGATTTGCTGAAGACTGATTTAGGAAACCAGGCGTTGCACGGACGTGTCTTGTAATGTTGCACGGTCATGCAACTGATGCTGAGATGCACGGGCGTGTCCCTTTTGAGTGCACGGCCGTGCTGTTGTTGTTGTAGTGTTAACATGCTCCCGCAAGATGGACGGCCGAAGGGAAAGGCCAATCTTGGACATAATGGTTTGATAACAACGAGCAAGCGGTTTTGTTAAAGCATCCGCTAATTGATCACCCCCGGAAATATGAGACACGCGTAATCGTTGAGCTTGAACTTGTTCATGAACAAAGTGATAATCAAGGGCTAGGTGCTTCATTCGTGAATGAAATTTGGGATTTCCAGCAACATAAGTGGCTCCTAAATTGTCACAGTAAATAAAATGAGAGGATAGTAACACAACATGGAGTTCACTGAGTAAATTTTGAAGCCACAGGACTTCTGCCGTTGTCGAGGCAACTGCTCTGTACTCGGCCTCAATGGTGGATCGAGCTAGAGTTTTCTGCTTACGGGAGCTCCAAGACAGCAAGTTCGATCCAAGTTATACTAAATATCCTGTAGTGGAGATGTAGGTGTCACTGTCCCCGGCCCAATCCGCATCAGTGAAGGCATGAAGAGTAGATGGAGAATCGGAGCGAAGGAGTAGACCATGAGAGCTAGTTCCCACTAAGTAACGGAGTACTCTTTTCAAGGCGGCCCAATGAAGGTCAGTAGGGTTTTGCATGAATTGAGATAACCGATTAACACGAAATGAGACATCAACTCGCGTAAGAGACAGATATTGAAGGGTACCCACAATGTTTCGATATTCAGTAGCATTAGAGATGGGTGTCCCTTCGTTAGCATAGAACTTGAAGTACGGTGTCATGGGAGTAGGTACAGCTTTGGCATCTATCATCTTGGTACGTGTTAGAAGATCCTGAACATACTTGTGTTGACTAAGAAATAGGACATGGGGATGAGGCACAACTTCCACCCCAAGAAATTAAGATAAGTTTCCAAGATCCTTGAGGGAAAACCGAGTGGAAAACGTGGAGATGAAGTTGTTGAGCAGAGATGGATTGGATCCAGTAATAATAATGTCGTCAACATACACAAGTAAAAGAATGGTGTCATGGGTGGAATGATGTGTAAACAAGGAAGCGTCGGAGATGCTGTTTTTGAAGCTAAGAGATAGAAGATAATGCTTAAGTTCATTGTACCATGCTCAAGGGGCTTGTTTGAGACCATAGAGCGCTTGACATAATTTGCAAACATGGAATGGATGAGAAGTACTCACAAAACCCGGAGGTTGAGCCATAAAAACATCTTCCTTGAGAGTGCCTTGTAAGAAGGCATTGTTTATGTCAACTTGACGGAGAGGCCACTTGTTGGTAACGGCTAAGGAGAGAATGGTGCGAATTGTGGCCGGTTTTACAACAGGGCTGAAAGTTTCAGAGTAGTCGATGTCTGGTCGTTGATGAAAGCCCTTGGCGACAAGGCATGCCTTATACCTGTCAATGGTTTCATCGGGATTGTACTTGGTGTGAAAGATCCATTTACACCCAATTAGATTCTGAGATGAAGTGGGGGGAATAAGATCCCAAGTGTGATTATGCATAAGGGCATTTATTCTTTCTCCATGGCTTCTCGCCATACGAGTTGTTTCAAAGATTGGGTGTAGGTGTTGGGCTCAAGACTTGGGCAAGGTAGGGATACATGTAAGTTGAGTTTGTTGATGGGTTTAAAAATATTGTTCTGAGCGCTGGTGATCGGTTTATGGATAGGTGGAGCTGGAGGGTTGTCAGGAGAAGGCGGAGTAGGTGCGGAAGTGGTGGAGGAAGGAGGGGAGGTAGGAGCTGGAGGTGAGGGTGGTGTGGTAGGGGCTGTCGAAGCAGTGATGGCTGGTTGAGGGGTGGCCGAGGATGGTGGGGGGGAGACTGTTAGTGGAGAAAGTATGTTTAGGATTGTGTTACACCAATCGGACAAGGAAAAGGATGGTGAGGTTGGGGAAGGGATTGTAGAGAAGGGAAACACATGTTCAACAAGTTTGACATGGCGAGACACAAACATTTTTAAAGTGGTAGGATCGAGGCAGTAGTATGCACTTTGGGTGGGTTAGTATCCTATGAAGACACAAGGGGAAGACTTTGGATCAAGTTTGTCGTGTGTAT